>CM062289.1:50658237-51258237 GCA_031216915.1 Pictodentalium vernedei
AGTCAAAGGGGATGGCAAATAAGAATAACAATTAAAAGCGGTTGGCAAATAAGATAATACTGAAAAGGCGGTGGCAAATAAGATAATACTGAAAAGGGGTTGGCAAATAAGTATACTAACCAAAAGCAGTGCCAAATAATGGTAATAATCAAAAGGAGATGATGAAAAGAGATTATTGTCAAAGGGGGATGGCAAATGATGATAACAATGGAAAGGGGGGTGGCAAATAAACATAATTCTGAGAAGGGGGTGACACATAACAATAATGAACAAACATGGTGCCAAATAATGGCAATAATCAAACGGACATGACAAGTAAAGATTATAGTCATGGGGGGGGGGTGGCAAATGATGATAGCAATGAAAAGGGGAGTGGCAGGTAAACATATCACTGAAAAGGGGGTGACAAATAACAATAATAAACAAAAGTGGTGCCAAATAATGGTAATAATGAAAAGGAGATGACAAATAAAGATTATAGTCAATGGGGGGGGGGGCGGGTGGGGGTGGGGGGTGGCAAATAATGATAACAATGAAAAGGGGCTGGCAAGATAAGGTAATACTGAAAAAGGGGTGGCAAATAACTATAATAATCAAAGTGGGAGCCATAATAGTCAAAGGGGATGGCAAAAAAGAATATCAGTTAAAACGGATGGAAAATAAGATAATATTCAAAAGGGTGTGGAAAATAAGATAATACTAAAAAGGGGGGTGGCAAATAAGTAAAATAATCAAAAGAGGGGCCAAATAATGGTAATAATCAAAAGGAGATGACAAATAATGATTATAGTCAAGGGGGGTGGAAAATAATAACAATTATAAGGGGTGGCAAGTAAAGACAATACAGAAATAGGGGTGGGAAATAACTATAATAATCAGAATGGGTGCCAAATAACGGAAATAATAAAAAAAAGACAAATAAAGATTATAGTCAAAGGGGGGGGGGGGGATGATGGCAACAATGAAAAGGGGATGACAAATAGAGATAATTCTGAAAAGTGGTGGTAAATAAAAATACTAAACAAAAGTGGTGCCGAATAATGGTAATAATCAAAAGGGGATGATGAAAAGAAAGTTTTGTCAAAGGGTGATGATGGCAAATTATGATAGCAATGAAAAGAGGGTGGCAAATAAACATAATACTGAAAAGGGGGTGACAAATAACAATAATACACAAAAGTTGTGCCAAATAATTGCAATAATCAGAAGGAGATGACAAACAAAGATTATAGTCAAAGAGGGATGGCAAATAATGATAACAATGAAAAGGGGGCTGCAATATAAGGTAATACTAAAAAGGGGTGTCAAATAACTATAATAATCAAATTGGTAGCCATTATAGTCAAAGGGGATGGCAAATAAGAATAACAATTAAAAGAGGGTGGCAAATAAGATAATACTGAAAAGGGTATGGCAAATAAGATAATACTGAAAAGGGCGGTGGCAAATAAGTATAATAATCAAAAGTGATGCCAAATAATGGTAATAATCAAAAGGAGATGATGAAAAGAAATTTTTGTCCAAGGGGGGTGGCAAGTAATGGTAGCAATGAAAAGGGGGTGGCAAATAAACATAATACTGAAAAGGGGGTGACAAATAACAATAATACACAAAAGTTGTGCCAAATAATTGCAATAATCAGAAGGAGATGACAAACAAAGATTATAGTCAAAGAGGGATGGCAAATAATGATAACAATGAAAAGGGGGCTGCAATATAAGGTAATACTAAAAAGGGGTGTCAAATAACTATAATAATCAAATTGGTAGCCATCATAGTCAAAGGGGATGGCAAATAATGATAACAATGAAAAGGGGGCTGCAATATAAGGTAATACTAAAAAAGGGTGTCAAATAACTATAATAATCAAATTGGTAGCCATCATAGTCAAAAGGGGATGGCAAATAAGAATAACAATTAAAAGAGGGTGGCAAATAAGATAATACTGAAAAGGGTATGGCAAATAAGATAATACTGAAAAGGCGGTGGCAAATAAGTATAATAATCAAAAGTGATGCCAAATAATGGTTATAATCAAAAGGAGATGATGAAAAGAAATTTTTGTCAAAGGGGGGGTGGCAAGTAATGGTAGCAATGAAAAGGGGGTGGCAAATAAACATAATACTGAAAAGGGGGTGACAAATAACAATAATAAACAAACGTGGTGCCAAATAATAGCAGAAATCAAAAGGAGATTACAAATTAAAGATTATAGTCAAAGAGGGTTGGCAAATAATTATAGCAATGAAAGGGGGGTGGCAAATAAACATAATACTGAAAAGGGGGTGACAAATAACAATAACAAACAAAAGTGGTGCCAAATAATGGTAATAATCAAAATGAGATGACAAATAAGGATTATAGTCAGAGGGGATGGGAGTTAATGATAACAATGAAAAGGGCAGGCAAGATAAGGTAATACTGAAAAGGGGGTGGCAAATAACTATAATAATCAAAACGGGGGTCATTATAGTGAAAGGGGGTGGCAAAGAAGAATAACAATTAAAAGGGGTGAAAAATTAGATAATACTCAAAAGGGGGTGGCAAAGAAGATAATACTCAAAAGGGGGTGGCAAGTAAGTATAATAATCAAAAGTGATGACAAATAATGGTAATAATCAAAGGGAGATGGCAAATAAAGATTAGAGTCAAAGGGGGTGGCAAATAATGATAACAATCAAATGGGGTGGAAAGTACACACAATACTGCAGAAGGGGTGGGAAATAACTATAATAATCAGAATGGGTGCCAAATAATGGTAATAATCAAAAGGAGATGACAAACAAAGATTAAATTCAGAGGGGAGTGGCAAATAATGATAGCAATGGAAAGAGGGTGGCAAATAAAGATACTACGGAAAAGGGGCTCAAACTAACTATAATAATCAAAAGGGGTGTCAAATAATGGTAATAATCAAAAGGAGATGAGAAATAAAGATTATATCCAAAGAGAGACAGCGGATAATGATAACAATGTAATGGGGGGTGACAAAGATAATACTGAAAAGGGGTGGCAAATAACAATTATAAAAAAATGTGGTGCCAAATAATGGTAATACTCAATCGGAGACGACGAAAACAGAATATAGTCAAAGAGGGGTGGGTGGCAAATAATGATAGCAACAGAAAGGGAGTGGAAAATAAAGATAACACTGAAAATGGGGTGGCAAATAACTCTAATAAACAAAAAGCGTACCAAATTATGGAAACAATCAAAAGGAGGGTGGCAAATAAAGATTATAGACAAAGTGGGTTGCAAATAATGCTAACAATCAAACGGGGGTGGCAAATAAACATAATACTGAAAAGGGGGGTGGCAAAAAATAATAATAAAAAAGGTGTTGCCAAATAATGGTAATAATCAAAAGGAGTTGACAAATAAGGATTATAGTCAAAGGGGGATGGCAAATAATGATAACAATGAAAAGGGGCAGGCTAGATAAGGTAATACTGAAATGGGGGTGGCAAATAACTATAATAATCAAAACGGCAGCCATTATAGTCAAAGGGGATGGCAAATAAAAATAACAATTAAAAGGGGGGTGGCAAAAAAGATAATACTCAAAAAGGGGCTGGCAAATAAGATAATACTCAAAAGGGAGTGGCAAATAAGTAAAATAATCAAAAGTGATGCCAAATAATGGTAATAATCAAACGATGAGAAATAACGATTATAGTCAAATGGGGATGGCAAATAATGAAAACAATTAAAAGCGGGTGGTAAGAAAAGGTAATACTGAAAGGGGATGGCAAATAACTCTATTAATCAGAATGGGCACCAAACAAATGTAATAATCAAAAGATGACAAATAAAGATGGCAAACAAAGGGGGATGGCAAATAATGAAAACAATGAAAAGGGGATGGCAAATAAAGATAATTTTGAAAAGGGGTGGCAAAAAACAATACTAAACAAAAGTGGTGCCAAATAATGGTACTAATCAAAAGGAGATGATAAAAAGAGACTTTTGTTAAAGGGGGGGTGGCAAATAATGATAACAATTAAATGGGATGGCAAGTAAACACAATACTGAAAAAGGGGTGGGAAATAACTATAATAATCAGAATGGGTGCCAAATAATGGTAATAATCAAACAATGAGAAATAACGATTATAGTCAAAGGGGGATGGCAAATAATGAAAACAATTAAAAGCAGGTGGTAAGAAAAGGTAATACTAAAAGGGGATGGCAAATAACTCTATTAATCAGAATGGGCACCAAACAAATGTAATAATCAAAAGATGACAAATAAAGATGACAAACAAAGGGGGGATGGCAAATAATGATAGCAATGAAAAGAGGGTGGCAAATAAACATAACACCAAAAAGGGGGTGACAAATAGCAATAATAAACAAAAGTGGTGCCAAATAATGGCAATAATCAAAAGGAGATGACAAATAAAGAATATAGTCAAGGGGGATGGCAAATAATGATAGCAATGAAAAGGGGGTGGCAAGATAAGGTAATACTTAAAAGGGGGTGGCAAATAACTATAATAATCAAAATTGGAACCATTATAGTCAAAGGGGATGGCAAATAAGAATAACAATTAAAAGCGGTTGGCAAATAAGATAATACTGAAAAGGGGGTGGCAAATAAGATAATACTGAAAAGGGGTTGGCAAATAAGTATACTAACCAAAAGCAGTGCCAAATAATGGTAATAATCAAAAGGAGATGATGAAAAGAGATTTTTGTTAAAGAGGGATGGCAAATGATGATAACAATGGAAAGGGGGTGGCAAATAAACATAATTCTGAGAAGGGGGTGACACATAACAATAATGAACAAACATGGTGCCAAATAATGGCAATAATCAAACGGACATGACAAGTAAAGATTATAGTCATAGGGGGGGGGGGGGGGTTGGCAAATGATGATAGCAATGAAAAGGGAGTGGCAGGTAAACATATCACTGAAAAGGGGGGTGACAAATAACAATAATAAACAAAAGTGGTGCCAAATAATGGTAATAATGAAAAGGAGATGACAAATAAAGATTATAGTCAATGGGGGGGGGGGGGGGGGGTGGGGGTGGGGGTGGCAAATAATGATAACAATGAAAAGGGGCTGGCAAGATAAGGTAATACTGAAAAAGGGGGTGGCAAATAACTATAATAATCAAAGTGGGAGCCATAATAGTCAAAGGGGATGGCAAAAAAGAATATCAGTTAAAACGGATGGAAAATAAGATAATACTCAAAAGGGTGTGGAAAATAAGATAATACTAAAAAGGGGGTGGCAAATAAGTAAAATAATCAAAAGAGGGGCCAAATAATGGTAATAATCAAAAGGAAATGACAAATAATGATTATAGTCAGGGGGGGTGGCAAATAATGATACCAATTATAAGGGTGGCAAGTAAAGATAATACAGAAAAAGGGGTGGGAAATAACTATAATAATCAGAATGGGTGCCAAATAATGGAAATAATAAAAAAAGACAAATAAAGATTATAGTCAAAGGGGGGGGGGGGGGGGGGGGGGGGGATGATGGCAACAATGAAAAGGGGATGACAAATAGAGATAATTCTGAAAAGTGGTGGTAAATAACAATACTAAACAAAAGTGATGCCAGATAATGGTAATAATCAAAAGGGGATGATGAAAAGAAATTTTTGTCAAAGGGGGATGGCAAATAATGATAGCAATGAAAAGGGGGTGGCAAATAAACATAATACTGAAACGGGGGTGACAAATAACAATAATAAACAAAAGTTGTGCCAAATAATGGCAATAATCAGAAGGAGGTGACAAACAAAGATTACAGTCAAAGGGGGATGGCAAATAATGATAACAATAAAAAGGGGG
Source organism: Pictodentalium vernedei (assembly GCA_031216915.1). Taxonomy (NCBI): domain Eukaryota; kingdom Metazoa; phylum Mollusca; class Scaphopoda; order Dentaliida; family Dentaliidae; genus Pictodentalium; species Pictodentalium vernedei. The sequence continues at coordinate 50,664,047 of CM062289.1, forward strand.
TTGCAAGATAAGGTAATACTAAAAAGGGGTGTCAAATAACTATAATAATCAAAATGGTAGCCATTATAGTCAAAGGGGATGGCAAATACGAAGAACAATTAAAAGAGGGTGGCAAATAAGATAATACTGAAAAGGGGTGTGGCAAATAATATAATACTGAAAAGTGGGCGGCAAAAAAGTATATCGAAAGAGGTGCAAAATAATGGTAATAATCAAAAGGAGATGATGAAAAGAAATTTTTGTCAAAGGGGGGTGGCAAGTAATGAAAGCAATCAAAAGGTGGTGGCAAATAAACATAATACTGAAAAGGGGGGTAACAAATAACAATTATGGACAAACGTGGTGCCAAATAATAGCAGAAATCAAAAGGAGATTACAAATAAAGATTACAGACAAAGCGGGTTGGTAAATAATTATAGCAATGAAAAGGGGGTGGCAAATAAACATAATACTGAAAATAATACTGAAAAGGGGGTGACAAATAACAATAACAAACAAAAGTGGTGCCAAATAATGGTAATAATCAAAGTGAGATGACAAATAAAGATTATATTCAAAGGGGGATGGCAAATAATGATAACAATGAAAAGGGGCAGGCAAGATAAGGTAAATGAAAGGGGATGGCAAATAAGAATAACAATTAAAAGGGGGTAGCAAATAAGATAATACTCAAAAGGGGGTGGGAAATAAGATAATACTCAAAAGGGGGTGGCAAATAAGTATAATAATCAAAAGTGATGCCAAATAATGGTAATAATCAAAGGGAGATGACAAATAAAGATTATAGTCAAAGGGGGGTGGCAAATAATGATAACAATTAAACAAGGTGGCAAGTAAACATAATACTGAAAAAGGGGTGGGAAATACCTATAATAATCAGAATGGGTGCCAGATAATGGTAATAATCAAAAGATGAGAAATAAAGATTATAGGCAAAGGGGGGTGGCAAATAATAAAAACAATTAAAAGCAGACAGCAAGAAAAGGTAATACTGAAAGGGGGTGGCAAATAACTCTATTAATCAGAATGGGCGCCAAACAAATGTAATAATCAATAGATGACAAATAAAGATGGCAAACAAAGGGGGATGGCAAATAATGAAAACTATGAAAAGGGGATGGCAAATAAAGATAATTCTGAAAAGGGGTGGCAAAAACAATACTAAACAAAAGTGGTGCCAAATACTGGGACTAATCAACAGGAGATGATGAAAAGAGATTTTTGTTAAAGGGGGGTGGCAAATAATGATAGCAATGAAAAGGGGGTGGCAAGATAAGGTAATACTGAAAAGGGGGGTGGCAAATAAATGTAATAATCAAAATGGGAACCATTATAGTCAAAGGGGATGGCAAATAAGAATAACAATTAAAAGGGGGTGGCAAATAAGATAATACTGAAAAGGGGGGTGGCGAATATGATAATACTGAAAAGGGAGTGGCAGATAAGATAATACTGAAAAGGGGGTGGCAAATAAGTATACTAACCAAAAGCAGTGCCAAATAATGGTAATAATCAAAAGGAGATGATGAAAAGAGATTTTTGTCAAAGTGGGATGGCAAATAATGATAGCAGTGAGAAGGTTTGGCAAATAAACTTAATACTGAGAAGGGGTGACAAATAACAATAATGAACAAACATGATGCCAAATAATGGTAATAATCAAACGGAGATGACAAATAAAGATTATAGTCAAAGGGGATGGCAAATGATGGTAGCAATGAAAAGGGAGTGGCAGGTAAACATATCACTGAAAAGGGGTGACAAATAACAATAATAAACAAAAGTGGTGCCTAATAATGGTAATAATGAAACGGAGATGACAAATAAAGATTATAGTCAATGGGGTGGGTGGCAAATAATGATAACAATGAAAAGGGGCTGGCAAGATAAGGCAATACTGAAAAAGGGGGTGGCAAATAACTTTAATAGTCAAAGTGGGAGCCATTATAGTCAAAGGGGATGGCAAATAAGAATATCAGTTAAAAGGGGATGGAAAATAAGATAATACTCAAAAGGGTGTGGGAAATAAGATAATACTGAAAAGGGGGTGGCATATAAGTATAATAATCAAAAGAGGGGCCAAATAATGGTAATAATCAAAAGGAGATGACAAATATTGATTATAGTCAAGGGGGGTGGCAAATAATAACAATTATAAGGGGTGGCAAGTAAAGACAATACAGAAATAGGGGTGGGAAATAACTATAATAATCAGAATGGGTGCCAAATAATGGTAATAATCAAAAGAAGACAAATAAACAGTATAGTCAAAGGGCAGGGGGGGGGGGGGGGGTAATGATAACAATGAAAAGGGGATGACAAATAGAGATAATTCTGAAAAGTGGTGGTAAATAAAAATACTAAACAAAAGTGGTGCCGAATAATGGTAATAATCAAAAGGGGATGATGAAAAGAAAGTTTTGTCAAAGGGTGATGATGGCAAATTATGATAGCAATGAAAAGAGGGTGGCAAATAAACATAATACTGAAAAGGGGGTGACAAATAACAATAATACACAAAAGTTGTGCCAAATAATTGCAATAATCAGAAGGAGATGACAAACAAAGATTATAGTCAAAGAGGGATGGCAAATAATGATAACAATGAAAAGGGGGCTGCAATATAAGGTAATACTAAAAAGGGGTGTCAAATAACTATAATAATCAAATTGGTAGCCATTATAGTCAAAGGGGATGGCAAATAAGAATAACAATTAAAAGAGGGTGGCAAATAAGATAATACTGAAAAGGGTATGGCAAATAAGATAATACTGAAAAGGCGGGTGGCAAATAAGTATAATAATCAAAAGTGATGCCAAATAATGGTAATAATCAAAAGGAGATGATGAAAAGAAATTTTTGTCCAAGGGGGGTGGCAAGTAATGGTAGCAATGAAAAGGGGGTGGCAAATAAACATAATACTGAAAAGGGGGTGACAAATAACAATAATAAACAAACGTGGTGCCAAATAATAGCAGAAATCAAAAGGAGATTACAAATTAAAGATTACAGTCAAAGAGGGTTGGCAAATAATTATAGCAATGAAAAGGGGGTGGCAAATAAACATAATACTGAAAAGGGGGTCACAAATAACAATAACAAACAAAAGTGGTGCCAAATAATGGTAATAATCAAAATGAGATGACAAATAAGGATTATAGTCAAAGGGGATGATAACAATGAAAAGGGCAGGCAAGATAAGGTAATACTGAAAAGGGGGTGGCAAATAACTGTAATAATCAAAACGGGGGTCATTATAGTGAAAGGGGGGTGGCAAAGAAGAATAACAATTAAAAGGGGTGAAAAATTAGATAATACTCAAAAGGAGGTGGCAAAGAAGATAATACTGAAAAGGGAGTGGCAAGTAAGTATAATAATCAAAAGTGATGACAAATAATGGTAATAATCAAAGGGAGATGGCAAATAAAGATTAGAGTCAAAGGGGGGTGGCAAATAATGATAACAATTAAATGGGGTGGAAAGTACACACAATACTGCAGAAGGGGTGGGAAATAACTATAATAATCAGAATGGGTGCCAAATAATGGTAATAATCAAAAGATGAAAAATAAAGATTATAGTCAAAGGGGGATGGCAAATAATGAAAACAATTAAAAGCAGGTGGCAAGAAAAGGTAATACTGAAAGGGGGTGGCAAATAACTCTATTAATCAGAATGGGTGCCAAACAAATGTAATAATCAAAAGATGACAAATAAAGATGCAAACAAAGGAGGATGGCAAATAATGAAAACAATGAAAAGGGGATGGCAAATAAAGATAATGCTGAAAAGGGGTGGCAAATAACAATACTAAATGAAAGTGGTGCCAAATAATGGTACTAATCAAAAGGAGATGATGAAAAGAGATTTTTGTCAAAGAGGGACGGCAAATAATGATAGCAATGAAAAGAGGGTGGCAAATAAACATAACACCGAAAACGGGGTGACAAATAACAATCATAAACAAAAGTGGAGCCAAATAATGGCAATAATCAAAGGAGATGAAAATAAAGATTACAGTCAAGAAGGAATGCAAATAATGATAGCAATGAAAAGGGGGTGGCAAGATAAGGTAATACTGAAAAGGGGGTGACAAATAACAATAATGAACAAACATGATGCCAAATAATGGCAATAATCAAAAGGAGATGACAAATAAAGATTATAGTCAAGAAGGAATGCAAATAATGATAGCAATGAAAAGGGGGGTGGCAAGATAAGGTAATACTGAAAAGGGGGTGGCAAATAACTCTAATAATCAAAATGAGGACCATTAGAGTCAAAGGGGATGGCTAATAAGAATAACAATTAAAAAGGGGTGGCAAATAAGATAATACTGAAAAGAGGGTGGCAAATAAGATAATACTGAAAGGGGGTGGCAAATAAGTATAATAATCAAAAGTGGTGCCAAATAATGGTAATAATCAAAAGGAGATGATGAAAAAAAGATTTTTGTCAAACGGGGATGGCAAATAATGATAGCAATGAAAAGGGGGTGGCAAATAAACTTAATACTGAGAAGGGGGTGACAAATAACAATAATGAACAAACATGATGCCAAATAATGGCAATAATCTAAAGGAGATGACAAATAAAGATTATAGTTAAAGGGGATGGCAAATGATGGTAGCAATGAAAAGGGAGTGGCAGGTAAACATGTTACTGAGAAGGTGGTGACAAATAACAATAATAAACAAAAGTGCTGCCAAATAATGGTAATAATGAAAAGGAGATGACAAATACAAATACAAATTATAGTCAAAGGGGGGGGGGGGGGTGGCAAATAATGATAACAATGAAAAGGGACTGGCAAAGTAAGGTAATACTGAAAAAAGTGTGGCAAATAACTATAATAATCAAAGTGGGATCCATTATAGTCAAAGGGGATGGCAAATAAGAATATCAGTTAAAAGGGGGTGGAAAATAAGATAATACTCAAAAGGGTGTGGAAAATAAGATAATACTGAAAAGGGGGTGGAAATAAGTATAATAATCAAAAGTGGGGCCAAATAATGGTAATAATCAAAAGGAGATGACACATAATGATTATAGTCAAGGGGGTGGCAAATAATGATAACAATTATAAGTAGTGGCAAGTGAAGACAATACTGAAAAACGGGTGGGAAATAACTAAAATAATCAGAATGGGTGGCAAATAATGGTAATAATCAAAAGAAGACAAATAAAGATTATAGTCAAAGGGGGTGTCAAATAATAACAATGAAAGATGGATGGCAAATAAAGATAATTCTGAAAAGGGGGTGGCAAATAATAATACTAAACAAAAGTGGTGCCAAATAATGGTAATAATCAAAAGGAAATGATGAAAAGAGATTTTTGTCAAAGGGGGATGGCAAATAATGATAGCAATGAAAAGGGGGTGGCAAATAAACATAATACGGAAAAGGGGGTGACAAATAACAATAATAAACAAAAGTGGTGCCAAATGATGGAAATAGTCACAAGGAGATGACAAATAAAGATTATAGCCAAAGGGGGATGGCAAATAATTATAACAATGGAAAGGAGGTTGCAAGATATGGTAATACTAAAAAGGGGTGTCAAATAACTACAATAATCAAAATGGTAGCCATTATAGTCAAAGGGGATGGCAAATAAGAATAACAATTAAAAGAGGGTGGCAAATAAGATAATACTGAAAAGGGTGTGGCAAATAAGATAATACTGAAAAGGGGGTGGCAAATAAGTATAATAATCAAAAGAGGTGCAAAATAATGGTAATAATCAAGAGGAGATGATGAAAAGAAATCTTTGTCAAAGGGGGATGGCAAGTAATGATAGCAATGAAAATGGGGTGGCAAATAAATATAATACTGAAAAGGGGGTGACAAATAACAATAATGAACAAACGTGGTGCCAAATAATGGTAATAATCAAAAGGAGATGACAAATAAACATTATAGTCAAAGGGGATGGAAAATAATGATAGCAATGAAAAGGGGCTGGCAAGATAAGGTAATACTGCAAAGGGGTGGCAAATAACTATTATGGTCAAAGTGGGAGCCATAATAATCAAAGGGGATGGCAAATAAGAATATCAATTCATATGGATTGGAAAATTAAATAATACTCAAAAAGGGATGGAAAAAAAGATAATACTGAAAAAAGGGGTGGCAAAAAAGTATAATAATCAAACCTGGAGCCAAATAATGGTAATAATAAAGGAGATGACAAATAACGATTATAGTCAAGTGTGTGTGTGTGGGGGGGGGGGGGGGGGAATAATGGTAACAATTGAAATGGGTGGCAAGTGAAGACAATACTGAAAAAGGGGTGGAAAATAACTGTAATAATCAGAATGGGTGCCAAATAATGGTAATAATGAAAAGAAGACAGATAAAGATTATAGTCAAAGGGGGAAGGCAAATAATGATCACATTGAAAAGGGGATGGCAAATAAACATAATACTGAAAAGGGGGTGGCAAATGACAATACTAAACAAAAGTGGTGCCAAATGATGGTAACAAACAAAAGGAGATGATGAACAGAGATTGTAGTCAAAGGGAGATGGCAAATACAGATGGCAATGAAAATGTTGTGGCAAGATAGAGTAATACTGAAAGGGGGGTGACAAATAACTATAATGATCAAAACAGGAGCCACTAGAGTCAAAGGGGATGGCAAGTAAGAAAAAGAATTAAAAGGGGGGTGGCAAATAAGATAATGCTGAAAAGGGGATGGCAAATAGGATAATATTGAAAAGGGGGTGTCAAATAAGTATAATAATCAAAAGTGGTGCCAAATAATGATAATAATCAAAAGGAGATGAGGAAAAGAGATTTTTGTCAAAGGGGATGACAAATAATAATAGCAATGGAAAAAGGTGGAAAATAAGATAATAATGAACTGAGGTGGCAAATAACTATGATAACCAAAAGTGGTGTCAAATAATGGTAATAATCAGAAGGACATGACGAGTACAGATTTTAGTCAAAAGGGTTGGCAAATAATGATAACAATTAAATGGGGGTGGCAAGTAAAGATAATAATGAAAAGGGGTGGCAAATAACTATAATACTTAAAAGTGGTGCCAAATAATGGTAATAATCAAAAAGAGATGACAAATAAAGATTATAGTCAAAGGTGGTGACAAATAATGGTAACAATTGAAATGGGTGGCAAGTGAAGACAATACTGAAAAAGGGGTGGAAAATAACTGTAATAATCAGAATGGGTGCCAAATAATGGTAATAATGAAAAGAAGACAGACAAAGATTATAGTCAAAGGGGGAAGGCAAATAATGATCACATTGAAAAGGGGATGGCAAATAAACATAATACTGAAAAGGGGGTGGCAAATGACAATACTAAACAAAAGTGGTGCCAAATGATGGTAACAAACAAAAGGAGATGATGAACAGAGATTGTAGTCAAAGGGAGATGGCAAACACAGATGGCAATGAAAAGGTTGTGGCAAGATAGAGTAATACTGAAAGGGGGGTGACAAATAACTATAATGATCAAAACAGGAGCCACTAGAGTCAAAGGGGATGGCAAGTAAGAAAAAGAATTAAAAGGGGAGTGGCAAATAAGATAATACTGAAAAGGGGATGGCAAATAGGATAATATTGAAAAGGGGGGTGGCAAATAAGTATAATAATCAAAAGTGGTGCCAAATAATGATAATAATCAAAAGGAGATGAGGAAAAGATATTTTTGTCAAAGGGGATGACAAATAATAATAGCAATGGAAAAAGGTGGAAAATAAGATAATAATGAACTGAGGTGGCAAATAACTATGATAACCAAAAGTGGTGTCAAATAATGGTAATAATCAGAAGGAGATGACGAGTACAGATTTTAGTCAAAAGGGTTGGCAAATAATGATAACAATTAAAGGGGGGTGGCAAGTAAAGATAATAATGAAAAGGGGTGGCAAATAACTATAATACTCAAAAGTGGTGCCAAATAATGGTAATAATCAAAAAGAGATGCCAAATAAAGATTATAGTCAAAGGTGGTGACAAATAATGATAGCAATAAAAAGGGGGTGGCTAATAAACATAATACTGAAAAGGGGGTGGCAAATAACAATAATAAACAAAAGTGGTGCCAAATAGTGGTAATAATAAAAAGGAGATGACAAATAAAGACTATAGTCAAAGGGGTGGCAAATAACGATAACAAGGAAAAGGAGGTGGCAAATGAATATACTACTGAAAGGGGTGGCACATGACTATAATAATCAAAAGGGAAGCAAAATAATGATAATAATCACAAGGAGGTGACAAATAAAGATTACAGTCAAAGGGGGTGGCAAATAATTGTTTTCTGTGTTTTCTGGATTGCTTCAATAAACTGCTGGTCTGTCAGCAGCAAAAGATATTTTGCATGTTACCCAAGTGTTGTGGTATTTATTGAGTAGTCAATATCCAAAGATTCTGATAGATCGTTCTGGAGAAGAAGATTTTTAAAGAAATTCCCTCATATCTTACTAACTTAACATCTGGGCTCCCATAGGCACCCCAAACATTAACCCAGGAACTCGATTTGAAAAAAAAACCCTGAAATCTGGCCCTCCTAGAGATGGTGTTTATCAAATATGAAAGGATTCTGACTGGTGGATCTGAAGAAGATGTTTAATGAAATTTCCTCATATTGCGCTAAGTTAAACTTTAGGCTCCAAAAGAGAGACCAAACACTAACCCGGGGACCCGACTCAAACACAATTTAATCTGACTCCCCCAGAGGTGATTTATACCAAATATGAAAGCATTCTGTCTGGTGGATTTGAACAAAAAGATTTTTAAAGAGATTTTCTCATATTGCACCAAGTTGAATATGGGATCCCAAAGGGAACCCAAATATTAAGCCAATGATGTGCGATTTAAGCAAATGTGAATCTGGCCCACCTAGGGATGTTGTACACTAAATATGAAAGGATTCTGACTGATTTTTAAAGACATGCCTTCATACTGCACTAAGATAAAATTCGGGCTCCTACAGGGACCCAAATTATTAACCCAAGGCCTCAATTTGAACCAACTTGAATCTGCACCACTTCCATCCCCCCCCCCCCCCCCACCCACCCACCCAGGGATGTAATATACCAAATATCAAAAGATTCGAATTGATGGTTCTTTTTTTAATTTTGAAAAACAATTTATGGGTGCTATCAGGATATTGCCCCTTGTGGTGTCCCCTATGGGCGTGGCAAGGGTATTTGAACACATTTTAATTGGCATATCATAGGGAACACGCACGTGAAATTTGGTTCAATTCAGCCCAGTGGTTTATGAGTGGAGTCGATAATGTAAAGTTCACGCCAGATGGACAACAGACAAAAACTGATCACTTAAGCTCCCATGACTAAATCAGGTGAGCTAAAAACAATATTCTGGTCTGTGCCATTTCAGAAATGTGGGCGTTTGATTTTTTCCCATTTTTAGCACCTTTGGAAATCAATCAAGTACTCATAACCTAATTATATCAGATGACGAATTTGGTTCAAACCAACTCATTCGGTTCTTGAAATGAAAAGTTTGGGTGGAGCCCAAAATAGGCATACCCCCACAGACAACCAAAATATTGACCTACAGACTTCCCTTGAACCCTTATAAAAATATTTTCTACCAGTGAGCTTGTGCGAGCTTGTTGCAAGCTTGCGTGAGCTTGTAATTTCGGGCAAGCTCATGGTGTAAGCTTGTGCGAGCTCGCAGCGGAAATCACAGAAGCCAAATTACTTGTGGTGGATTCAGGATGTCTATTGGGCAGAACACATCATGTGACTTCGTTCAACTCAAGGCTCCAGATACAACTGTTAGAATTCAAATTTGTCTGGTGCATCATACATGTGTGTTAGATAAGGTTTGCATGTTTTTCAACATTTTCCTCTTGTTATTGTTGTATATAATCAGGTAATTAGTAAACCTTCTATATGCTGATCATGCTAACAAGAGCTGGAAGCCCGGTGGCTCAGTGGTTACAGCATTGGACTTCAAACCGAGAGGTGCATGGTTCAATCCCCGTCAGGTGTATCTGCATTGTGTCCTTGGGAAAGGCCCTTAATTACAATTGCCCACTTCGCATTTGTTTGGAATGAGCTTGCACTAGGTTTTTAATGTTTTTTAGGCTTTTGGGCATTAAATCACAGCCCGGAAATGGCAGAAGCTTCATTTGAACAAGTAGAAAGGGTATACTCCAAAGATGGTCGGTGCAATATATGCTTGAATTTGGCCCAGTGGTTTTGAAAAAAATATATTTCAAAAGTTAAAGGATGACACACGACCCATGGATGGATGACAGATGCCAAGCGATGGCATTAGCTCCCACTAAATTTCAGTCAGGTGAACCAACAAGAGTCCCCATGGGGCCTGAGGCACTCAGCTCGTAAAGTTCTTCAAATAACAGATTTCTGATCTGGCAAATATTGGCATTTCAAAATACTGATATTTTAAGTTCCTGGGGTTCCCACAGGGATATGGAAACTATAATCTTTATTTGGCACCTCCTTTTGATTATTACATTATTTGGCACCCCTTTTGATTATTATAGTCAAGAGTCACCCATTAATTGGCACCCATTCTGATTATACTAGTTATTTGCCACCCATTTTAGTGTTATCTTTATTTGCCACTCCAATTTCATTGTTATCATTATTTGCCATCACCCTTTGAATATAACCTTTATTTGTCACCTCCCTTTGACTGTTGCCATTATTTAGGACTCATTTTGATTATTATAGTAATGTGCCACCCCTTTTCAATATTATCTTTATTTGCCACCCCTTTTCATTATTATCCTTATTTTCCATCCCTTTCCATTGCAATCTGTAATCTTTATTTGTCACCTCCTTTTGTTTATTACTACTATTTCGCACCACATTTGTTTATTATTGTTATTTGTCACCACCTTTTCACTATTATGTTTATTTGCCACCCCTTTTAATTGCTATCATTATTTGCCATCCCCCTTTGACTATAATCTTTATTTCTCATCTCCTTTTGATTATTATTATTTGGCACCACTTTTATTTATTATTGTTATTTGTCACCCCCTTTTTCAGTTTTATGTTATTTGCCACCCCCTTTTAATTGCTATCATTATTTGCCATCCCCGTTGACTACAATCTTTATTTGTCACCTCCTTTTGATTCTTACCATTATTTGGCACAACTTTTGTTTTTTATTGTTATTTGTCACCCCCTTTTCAGAATTATGTTTATTTGCCATCCCTTTTTCATTGCTATCATCATTTGCCATCCCCCTTTGACTATAATCTTTATTTGTCAGCTCCTTTTGACAAATACCATTATTTGGCACCACGTTTGTATAGTATTATTTGTCACCCCCTTTTCACTATTATGTTTATTTGCCAACCCCTTTTGATTGCTATCATTATTTGCCATCCCCCTTTGAATATAATCTTTATTTGTCATCTCCTTTTGATTATTACCATTATTTGTCACCACTTTTGTTTAGTATTGTTATTCTCCACCCCCTTTTCAGCATAATCTTTATTTGCCATACACTTTACATTGTTATCATTAAATGCCACCCCCCTTTGACTTTAATCTTTATTTATTATTACCATTATTTGGCACCCATTCTGATTATTATGGTTATTTGCCACTCCATTCAGTATTACCTATTCTTGTCACCCCCTTTTAATTGTTATCATTATTTGCCACCCCCTTTGACTATAATCTTTATTTGTCATCTTTTGATTATTACCATTATTTGGCACCTATTCTGATTATTATAGTTATTTACCAACCTCTTTTCAGTATTGCCTTTACTTGTCACCCCTTTTAATTGTTATCATTATTTGCCATCCCCTTTGACTATAATCTTTATTTGTCATCTCCTTTTGAATATTTCTATTATCTGGCACCACTTTTGATTATTATAGTTATTTGCCACCCCGTTTTCAGTATTATCTTATTTGCCACCCCCTTTTCTGCATTATCTTATTTGCCACCCCATTTTAACTATTACTATTATTTGCCATCCTCTTTGACTAAAATGGCTCCTGTTTTGATTATTATAGTTATTTGCCAACCCTTTTTCAGTATTACCTTATCTTGCCACCCCTTTTCATTGTTATCATTATTTGCCATCCCCCATTGGATACAATCTTTATTTGTCTTCTCCTTTTGATTATTACCCTTATTTGGCACAACTTTGGTTTAATATTGTTATTTGTCACCACCTTCTCAGTATTTTGTTTATTTGCCACCCCTTTTCATTGCTATCATTGTTTGCCATCCCCCATTCGAATATAATCTTTATTTGTCATCTCCTTTTGATTATTACCATTATTTGGCACCACTTTTGTTTATTTTGTTATTTGTCACCCCCTTTTCACTATCATGGTTATTTGCCTCCGGCTTTTCATTGCTAGCATTATTTGCCATCCCCCTTTGACAAAAGTCTCTTTTCAACATATCCTTTTGATTATTACCATTGTTTGGCAACACTTTTGTTTAGTATTGTTATTCGCCACACCTTTTTCAGTATAATCTTTATTTGCCATCCCCTTTCCATTGTTATCATTATTTGGCACCCATCCTGATTATTAAAGTTATTTGCCAGCCCCTTTCAGTATTACCTTTTCTTGCCACCCTCTTTTAATTGTTATAATTATTTGCCATCGCCCATAGATTATAATCTTTATTTTCATCTTTTGATTATTACAATTATTTGATACCCATTCTGATTATTATAGTTATTTCACAACCACTTTTCAGCATTGTCTTTATTTGCCACCCCTTTTAAATGTTCTCATTATTTGCCATCCCCTTTGACTATAATCTTTATTTGTCATCTCCTTTCGAATTTTACCATTATTTGGCACAACTTTTGATTATAATACTTATTTGCCACCCGCTTTTCAGTGTTATCTTATTTGCCAACCCCTTTTAACTGTTATTATTATTTGCCATCCCCTTTGACTATAATGGCTCCCATTTTGATTACTATAGATATTTGCCAACCCCTTCTCAGTATTACTTTATCTTGCCAGCCCATTTTCATTGTTATCATTATTTGCCACTCCCTTTGACTATAATCTTTATTTGTCATTTTTTTTATTATTATCATCATTTGGCACCTATTTTGATTATTATAGTTATTTCCCAATCCCCTTTCAGTATTCTCTTTACTTGCCACCCCTTTTAATTGTTATTATTTGCCATTCCCATGAATATAATCTTTATTTGTCATCTCCTTTTGATTATTTCCATTATCCGGCACCACTTTTGATTACCAGAGTTATTTGCCACCCTCTTTTCTGTATTATCTTATTTGCCATCCCCTTTTAACTGTTATTAGTATTTGCCACCCTCTTTGACTATAATGGCTCCCGTTTTGATTATTTTAGTTATTTGCCAACCCCTTTTCAGTACTACCTTATCTTGCAATCCCTTTTCATTGTTATCATTATTTGCCGTCCCCCTTTGGCTACAATCTTTTTTTGTCATGTCCTTTTTGATTATTACCATTATTTGGCACAACTTTTGTTTTTTATTGTTATTTGTCACCCCCTTTTCAGTGTTATGTTTATTTGCCACCCCCTTTTCATTGCTATCATTATTTGCCATCCCCCTTTGACTATAATCTTTATTTGTCATTTTTTGATTATTACCATCATTTGGCACCTATTTTACTATAATCTTTATTTGTCAAATAATTCTAGTTTTGATTATTTCCATTTTTTATTGTTATTTGTCACCCCCTTTTCAGTATTATGTTTATTTGCCACCTCCTTTTCATTGCTATCATTATTTGCCACCCCCCTTTGAATATAACCTTTATTTGTCATCTCCTTTTGATTTTTACCATTTTTTGGTACCATTTTTGATCATTATAGTAATGGGTCACCCCCATTTCAGTTTTATCTTTATTTGCCACCCCCTTTTCATTGGTATCATTATTTGCCATCCCGTTGACAACAATCTCTATTTGTCATCTCCTTTTGATTATTACCATTATTTGGCACAACTTTTGTTTATTATTGTTATTTGTCACCCTCTTTTCAGTATTTTGTTTATTTGCCACCCCCTTTGATAAAAATCACTTTTCATCATCTCCTTTAGATTATCACCATTATTTGGCACAACTTTTGTTTATTATTGTTATTTGTCACTGCTTTTCAGTATTTTGTTTATTTGCCACCCCCTTTTCATTGCTATCATTATTTGCCACCCCCCTTTGATAAAATCTCCTTTCATCATCTCGTTTAGATTATTAGCATTATTTGGCACCACGTTTGTTTAGTATTGCTATTTGCCACCACTATTTCAGTACAATCTTTATTTACCATCCCGTTTTCATCATTATCATTATTTGCCATCCCCCTTTGAATAAAATCTTTATTTGTCATCATTTGATTAATACCAATATTTGGCACCCATTCTGATTATTATACTTATTTGCCATCCCCTTTCAGTATTAACTTTTCTTGCCACCCTCTTTTAATTGTTATCATTATTTGCCACCCCCCCCCCCCCCCTTGACTATAATCTTTATTTGGCATTTTTTGATTATTACCATCATTTGGCACCTATTTTACTATAATCTTTATTTGTCAAATAATCTAGTTTTGATTATTTCCATATTTTATTGTTATTTGTCACCCTATTTTCAGTATTTTGTTTATTTGCCACCCCCTTTTCATTGCTATCATTATTTGCCATCCCCCTTTGAATATAACCTTTATTTTGTCATCTCCTTTTGATTATTACCATTATTTCGCACCACTTTTGATTATTATAGTAATGTGTCACCCCCTTGTCAGTATTATCTTTATTTGCCACCCCCTTTTCATTGGTATCATTATTTGCAATCCCTGTTGAGTACAATCTTTATTTGTCATCTCCTTTTGATTATTACCATTACTTGGCACAACTTTTGTTTAATATTGTTATTTGTCACCCTCTTTTCAGTATTTTGTTTATTTGCCACCCCCTTTTCATTGCTATCATTATTTGCCATCCCCCTTTGATAAAAATATCTCTTCATCATCCCCTTTAGATTATTACCATTATTTGGCACAACTTTTGTTTATTATTGTTATTTGTCACCCCCTTTTCAGTATTATGTTTATTTGCCACCCCCTTTTCATTGCTATCATTATTTGCCACCCCCTTTGAGAAAAATCTCATTTCATCATCAGCTTTAGATTATTAGAATTATTTGGCACCACGTTTGTTTAGTATTGCTATTTGCCACCCCTATTTCAGTATAATCTTTATTTACCATCCCCTTTTCATCGTTATCATTATTTGCCATCCCCCTTTGAATATAATCTTTATTTGTCATCGTTTGATTGATGCCGTTATTTGGCACCCATTCTGATTATTATACTTATTTGCCATCCCCTTTCAGTATTAACTTTTCCTGCCGCCCTCTTTTAATTGTTATCATTATTTGCCACCCCCCCCCCCACCTTGACTATTATCTTTATTTGTCATTTTTTGATTATTACCATCATTTGGCACCTATTTTACTATCATCTTTATTTGTCAAATAATCTCCTTTTGATTATTTCCATTTTTTATTGTTATTTGTCACCCCCTTTTCAGTATTATGTTTATTTGCCACTCCCTTTTCATTGCTATCATTATTTGCCATCCCCCTTTGAATATAACCTTTATTTGTCATCTCCTTTTGATTATTACCATAATTTCGCACCACTTTTGATTATTATAGTAATGGGCCATCCCCTTTTCAGTATTATCTGTATTTGCCACCCCCTTTTCTTTGGTATCATTATTTGCCACCCCCTTGCCTATAATCTTTATTTGTGATCTCCTTTTGATTATTACCATTATTTGGCACCACTTTTGATGATTATACTTATTTGCCACCCCCTTTTCAGTATTGTCTTATTTGTCACCCCCTTTTCTTCATTATCTTATTTACAACCCCCTTTTACCTGTTATTATTATTTGCCACCCTCTTTGACTATAATGGCTCCCGTTTTGATTATGTTAGTTATTTACCAACCCCTTTTCAGTACTACCTTATCTTGGAACCCCTTTTCATTGTTTTCATTATTTGCCATCCACCTTTGACTACAATCTTTATTTGTCATGTCCTTTTTGATTATTACCATTATTTGGCACAAATTTTGTTTTTTATTGTAATTTGTCACCCCCTTTCCAATGTTATGTTTATTTGCCTCCTCCTCCTTTTCATTGCTATCATTATTTACCACCCCCTTTGAATATAACCTTTATTTGTCATCTCCTTTTGATCATTACAATTATTTGGAACCACTTTTGATTATTACAGTAATGGGCGACCCCCTTTTCAGTATTATCTTTATTTGCCACCCCCTTTTCATTGGTATCATTATTTGCCACCTCATTGTCTATAATCTTTATTTGTGATCTCCTTTTGATTATTACCATTATTTGGCACTACTATTGCTGATTATACTTATTTGCCACCCACTTTTCAGTACTGTCTTATTTGTCGCCCCCTTTTCTGCATTATCTCATTTGGCGCCCCTTTTAACTATTATTATTATTTGCCACCCCCTCTGACTATAATGTTTATTTGTCATCTCCTTTTGATTAATACCATTATTTGGCACCACTTTTTTCCATTATTGTTATTTGTCACCCCTTTTTCAGTATTATGTTTATTTGCCACCCCCTTTTCATAGCTATCATTATTTGCCATCCCGTTTGGCTATCATCTCTGTTCATCATCTTCTTTTGATTATTACCATTATTTGGCTCCACTTTTGTTTAGTACTGTTATTTGCCACCCCCTTTACAGTATTATCTTTATTTGCCATCCCCTTTTCATTGTTCTCATTATTTGCCACCTATTATATATATTTGCCGCCCCCTTTTTATTTTGATCATTATTTCCCATCCCTTTTTCACATACGTTGTAGCCCAAGGCCCCAAGCACATACCTTCAGTTCTCCGCACTTGGACAAATTATACAATATTTTTTAAAATCGCTATTTGCCACCCTATTGATCCATCCCACCTTTTCAATTTTTTTAGAGTCCAAACTAGGTGAATGTGTCCCGTAATGTTGTCTTAACGCAACCTGAAACTAAATTTTGCCCGTTACTGAAATCGCTATTTGCCACTCGGGTGGCAAATAGCTAAAATAAAGAGGAATAGCTATTTGCCACCCGGGTGGCAAATATACACTTTCTTGCAATAGTATTGTTAATTTGCAGGATGAGAGTGCACTCTTCACTCTAAGAATGTGAACAAAGATCCCCCTTCCGGCCCGACGTGACCTTGGCTGTCGAAAGTGTCGTTAAAAATAAATGAATTAATAAATAAATAGTACCATCCCAAAAATTATAGATCATCTGCAGTATGATGCTGCGAGAATCCTAACAGGCCTAACGCGATCCGCCTCTGCAGATTCTCATCTATCTGAACTTGGTGGGACATCTTTGCAGAAACGCAGTGAAAAACAATTTATGTACTCTTTTTAAGATTAGTAATAATGAGATACCTAATTACCTGTTGACACCAATAACCCACGAGGTCTCATTATACAACCATCGAAACTGCACAAGATTTATTTGTTAATCATCAAGAACTCACCATTTTAAAAATAATTTTTCCATCGACCACACATATCCGGAACGACTTGCCGAATACATTACCCGGCGATATCGCTCAAAGTGAGTTGAAACAGATTACACACCGCTGTCCTATATTCCTAAACTTCCTGTTTATTTCCGTTTTGGCAAAAGAAATCCAATATTCTTCACAGAGCAGTGCGTAATAATTGCAGTGACTTAACCCTTTACCCAACGAATCGGCCGCATCCGCCCGCGTAATATGCAAATTCAGCAGCTGAAAAAATATTATTTTTCGAAAAATTTCAACAAAACCATATCATGTGACCCCTCTTTGGAACGAGCTGGTCGAGCTCGTTCCAAAGAGGAGTCACATGATATGGTTTTGTTGAAAGTTTTTGAAAAAAATTTAAAAAATGATATTTAAAATAATAAATTTTGAAATCGTCTGTGTTGGATAAAGGGTTTAATAAAGAAAATTTTAAAATTACATATCGGAGACCCCGAGTGTGAGTGTAGGAATCGGTATGAAAATGCACATAATTAGGTTTTTGACCGTATTCGGTACAGCCGCATTAGAAATGATTTACATCATTCCTTTATTGATTTCGATATAACATCCGAACTTGACCTCCTTTTACTGCATGCCAACACTGACAACTAATTAAAAGTCCGTCAATCATTTTAGCTGGTGAAATATGCAAATGTTCAGCCTGCGATATCTTTGCCATAATAAAGAAATTCACGGGCTTAAAGTTTGCAACTTCCGGTCCCTATGTTATTTAGCACTCAACGCGCTGCTCTGAGCTCGGATGCCTGTGAACCCGTCCCACGTCAGTGTAAATATTGTGTAAATATCTCAAATTTGTTTAATTATCAGTAATCAAATTACCGTCTTCTGAATAAGAATAGCTGAATCCTCATACGAAGAGGGATTTTTTCATAAGTTGTGTACCTTGTTCTTCAATCCTTTTTGCATTTTTCTTTTTGCAAATCAAATATGTTTTTAAAAAAAGTCTTTTTGGAAGACCCCAGACTTTACTGGTGGACAAAGGGTCGAGAAAAACGTTCACGTTCGTTGATGGATCGACGTCTATTCCGCAGAAAAACAAAGAGAAAGCGAGCCTGGTTGTCCGAAGGAATAGAACTATAACGAAAAGAATGTTTAAATATTTCACGGTCATGTCGACCAAAAAATACTTAAACGTTCTGAACGATCTGGTCGACGATTATAACCACACTCGACACCGCTCGATCAAGATGAAACGTGGAAGCTAGCGATCATCGAAATGAAAAGAAAGTCTTTAGGAAACTCTATCCCGCACGATTGATGGAGACGATAGGAAAACCGCCTACATTTAGTGGGCGATCGAGTGAGAATGTATGGTTATAAAAACATTTCGAAAAAAAGTTACATGCGTAGATGCACCGTAGAAATCGCAGTCATAATTTGTGTTTTCTACCGCGACCCCGACCCCACCACTTACGAGACAGAAATGATGGATGGTGAAGAGATTAACGGGAAGTTTCGCGAACAATAAATTCCAAATACCGTTTTCTTTTTCTTTTGTTTTTAAGAAAAGACAACTTTTTTATAATAATATAAGAATAAAGAATAAAAAAATAATTAAAAGTAAAAAAACTAAATAAAAAAAAATTATGGACATATTAAACATAACGGAAGGTAGCACAATAAATCGTCGCCTGAGTGCTAGAATGTTCTATGACCCCTATGGGACAAAGAACATTCTAGCACTCAGCCAACGAAATGCCAAAGACCGTTTTCCTTTTTTCTTTTTTTTAAATATAAGGCATCTTTTTTATACTAATATAAGAAGAAAAAGAGTTATGGACATATTAAACATAACGGAAGGTACAGAACGTGGAGAGTGTATTATCACTAAATCACCGGCAGAGTGGAGATTCCACCCGAGCAATAATTGTAAATTTGTTGCAAAGCACAACTAGCACCAGCAAAATTTCAGCCAATGGACCTCCGGGTTAAACCCGGAGGTCCATTGGCTGAAACATTGCTTGTGTTTTTTGTCGATATGAACAAAATTTGAAAGTTATAGCTTGGGTGATAACTCCACTCCGTGGGTGATTTAGTTACAATCCACTCTCCACGTACTGTATAGTATAAGACGAAAGTATCGAGGAATAAGAGGAACACGAATACGAACCCGTGACGGGAACCAATCTCAACTGGATGGCTTTGAAATCGGAAAGCAAATTTCCAAAAGTCATTCAATGAAACACGACCAACAGTGAACGCTACAGCATAATAAAATTTCAAGGAAATCAGACCCATTTATATTTCTAACCCTACGACCATCTATGACGTCACCCTAGAGTTCGACCGTAACGGCTGAGAATTCCTAGCATGGCACGACCTTTTTAGATATGATTTTTGGTAGAGATGAAATTCCTCAAATTTTGAAAAGGCTAAGGCTTAAATTGGGGTTGAAAATAAAAGGTATAGAGAAAGTGTAAAACTGGAATCGCTGGCATCGGATGTTTCACATTGAAGTGAAAAAATAAAGGTAAACTAGAGGATGTGATTGTACCTTCGGAACAATACACAGGATTTTCCTTAGTGGTTTTACTCACTGTTCTACTCAGCAAGTCCCAAGGGAGCTCGATACCAAATAAAAATTTGAATTTTTTTCGGTTTCGTGAAATGTTTTAGCAGAAAGGTGTTAACCAACTACCATTCTGTGCCCTTGATTAATACAGAAGTGTATTACAGTCATTCCTGTGAAAAGTTCAAGTCAATCGCCTCTTCCAGTCCAAAGATATCGGCTCCCGCATATTTGGGCGTTTTGGGACGGTTTTGGGTGGAAAAACATTTTTCGCAATATGCAGATAGTTTTATTTATCAGAACTAATGAATCTAGACATAATAAAGTAAAGAAAAACACAAGAAATTTTTTTTCAATTTTTGGTCACAGTGTCCCGAAGCCATGTTTGTCTGCTAGCAGAAGCCAAACGAAGAACAACTCCAATTCCAAAAGACGATTACTTTTCAAGTACACTGTGAGTTCAACTTTTCTAACCTCAGAAGCTTTCAAATGATCCCCGTTATTGTGTACTCTGACCCCAAAACAGCCCGGTCGTAACAAAAATTTCGGACATTTGGTCGAAAATTTCAGTCCGAAGCGGACTGAAAATTTTCAGTGTAGAAAAAAAAGAATTTTTCGTCTCAAAATTGAACGAAACGCATAAAAAATGAAAAAAAGAGTTTCGATTTTTTGGCCGCCATTTTGGATTAACGAAAAATTGAAACGAAATTCTTTCGATTTTTCTTATAAAGCGGTATTACTGCCTTCAATTTGGATCCCTTTTAGAGGGCTCATTATATTTAAATCTCGATATTTCAATCCAAAATGGCCGATTTTCGAGATAACTTTCCGTTTTGTGAAAAATTTTGGCAGAAAACATAAAAAATGGAAAAAAATACCGATTATGTTTGTTTTAGACAAGAGTAATTCTGACAAGTCTGTCAAGAAATTAAGTTGATAGCTTTTCTCCTTCAGGAGATATTGGCCAATAAAGGTTTGGGCGTTTTAGGGCGTTTTGGGGCATTTTTGCCCAACAAGAAACATTTTCCCCCAAATACTGATGGTTTTAATTATTAGGACTCATAGCCGCCATTGATAGTTTTTATTCATGAGAAATAATGAATCTAGACATAATAAAGTAAAAAAAAAAACAAGAAATTTTTTTTCAATTTATGGTCACAGTGTCCCGAAGCCATGTTTGACTGCTAACAGAAGCCAAATTAAGAACAACTCCACTTCCAAAAGATGATAACTGTTCAAGTACACTTTGACTTCAACATTTCTACCCTTAGAAGCTTTCAAATCGTCCCCCTTGTTGAGTACTGTGATGGCAAAGTAGCCTGGTCGTAACAAAAATTTCCGACTTTTGGTCGAAAATTTCTAAGTCCAAACCGAAAATTTTTCTGGTGCAAAACAAAATTTTTTTTTCGTCTCCAAATGGTCTGAAACGCATAAATAACCGAAAATAAAAATACGATTTTTCGGCGGCCATTTTGGATTGTCGGAAATTCGAATCGAAATTTTGTCGATGTATTTTACAATTCAGCCAAAGAGAAGAAAAAACCCAAAAGAAGATTAGCAGCAAATTTAAATTTTTAAATCCTAATCAATTTAGAAAAGGATATGCTGAACCATCCAAAATGGTTCGAAAATTTATTTCAGCATTTTCGAGCCATTTTGGATGGTTCAGCATATCCCTATACCGAGATTGAGTAAAAAATGGTTAAATTTTGATTTTTTTTTCCGTTTCGAAAATTATTTTGGCAGAAAGGTGTTAACTACATATGTTTTTCTACCATATGCTGATAGAGGGGTGTATTGCAGACATGTCTGCGAAAATTTCAAGTCAATCGCCCTTTCTAGTTCAAAGATATGAGCTGCCGATTATTTTTGTGTTTTTGGCATAAAGGGTTAACTAAACCATTTTCAGAAAAATGGAAATATGACGAGGGCTTACAACTTATGACCCTTTATGAGTACAGAAACTTTAAGAAACATCGTCAAGAGCGTTTTCGAGAAATAGTGAAAATAAAAGTGTGGAAGAATAATAATAATAAAAAAAAAAATAAAAAAAAAATAATCAATGCAATAACAAATAGATTTTCCCTTTAGGAAAATCCAAAAAAGATATACGTTTGTTAAAAATCAATTTAGAATCGAAGATTACATATAATTTCTATAAAAGCTCCCGAAATGAGAACGCTGTTGGAAAATGTACCTATAATTTCCTTTCCGTGTTCTAACTGCACCATCGATCCCAAGAAATCTTCTACACATTATACATTAATAATATAAATTACTTCCGGTTGATATGTTGAATTCTTTGTTTTGGAGCCCGCGTTGGTTTACACTGTGGTTCTATTGAATCTCCCTGTCAAAACCTGCCATCAAACTAATGGAAATGCCCCTCTACCGCTTAACTAAGTGTTACAACTTGATTACCCCTGCAAAGTGGTGGGCGATCATATCGTGTTGTGCCATGGGCAAGGCATAAGCCTATTGCCGTGTGAGAACCATTAGGGTCTATCTTTTTATGGTTCTCACGCCACGCTTTGTTGATTGTCATGTTGCTTGTCGCGTATTATTTCTACAAGGATAGAACCCCCGAGTAGAGCTTCGTGTAAACTCTCAGGTCACCAGTCTAATTATGTTCCAAAGTCGACGCTGTTATGGGCTGTTTGTTTTTTCACGTTTTGTGAAAATTTGTACGCAGTCGACCGTTGATGTAATTTGATACGTTTTAACATTATAAAATATTCAGGTATTCTTTCCTGTCGCATATATACATATTCCAATCAATCAATATTTAACTTCCCTTGAAAACATCAAGATACTAAGATAATTTATGCAACAATTCAGTGTAATGATAACACTACGGCTATGGTGAGTCTTCATTTCTGATTGTTATGTCATCAGAATGTCAATCTACCCAAGTCTCGATTAGCAATATTTCTAGTTTTCATTCACAGAAACTGAATAATTATGATTTATTTCAGAATAATTACATTGTTAATGTAGTTATACGTTTTGGGTCCAAATACTCAATTCCCATTGGTCAGCTGGATGAAAACGTCATGCCCAAATGTAATTCATTTTCCAATGAATACATTTGGTCGAACTTTGACCCGTATTTACGGTAGAGCGAAATTGACGGAATGTAATTCGGGCGGAGTTTGGGCGGGTTTTTAACTTTTAGCGCCTCTCGCAGTGATCAACTCCGCTGCTGTTTCTTTGGTGACATTTCCCAACTATGGCATAAAGCCCGTTACTAAAATACTCGTTTCCATTTCTAAAGTTGTGAAAATTAAAAATCAGAGTTGTGCGCTTTGTCTTTTGTGTGAGGGTGGTTTTTCGCCTCGTTCGTTCGTACATGTTTTATTTCGTCTTTCTGCTTTGTTGTTTCGCAAAAAGTAGTTTAAACAGTTACGGAATGTAATTATAAAAATTGAATGCAATTTTTATAATCTTTATTGGAGTATGAACGTGTGGGAATGGGTACAAATTATGTATGAATCCCGAAGGATTCATAAAATTGCATTCAATTCTTAATTGTTTGTCATTTGAATGTCAATTTAACCAATCTGGATTAGCAATATTTTTAGGTTTCATTCACAGAAACTGAATAATTATGTAATTATTCATCCGAAAGTTGCATCTAAGTACTTAATTCTACGAACTGCACCTCAGAAGAAATCAGTGACACATGTCTTTTTCAATACAAATCATACAGTTAAGAAAGGATGCTGGTTTTGTTTACATTGGGATGGCGGGGTTTTGACGCGGTTTCGATACAGTGTGGCGCTATAAATCGAGACATACTGTCACAAACAGACAATAATTGACCATGCCCAATCCAATGTTTTCTGCGAGAAACAGAAAATCACGGAATTTATTTTTCACGGGACGATTCGTCAGAATAATATTCTGATTTCGTGTTTGAATTTGTACAATGGCCCCAGTGCAGTAAATCTGCGTATTTGTCTTAATGCAAGGGGGGGGGTCTGTCGGTGGCCGAGTGGTGTGCGTGGTTCAGTATAGTTTCGCTAGGCGGTTGGTGCCGAAGGAAACTCTCTCGGCGTGGGTTCGAACCCCCGCCATGCTAATGTGAATAATTATGATTTATTTCAGATTCATTTGTTCGGAATATATCAGTTGGTGGAATAAAGTTAACCGAAATTTGCTTTTCCGTCCAACTTATATATTCTAGACGAGTGGATCTAAACATAGGCTAGACTGGTTCTAGGCCATAACTGCGTAGATTTCCTTACAGAATGTGACTGGTGACCCGAGAGCGTGGGTGCTTTGGTGTTCTGGCTTGGAAATATTTGAAATGATTTCCTCAAAAGGAGTCGATGGTTTATATTACCGTAAATACCGACCTGTAGTAATATGCCAATAACGAACACTCTTTTCCGAAAGACGTACAGTACGTGGAGAGTGTATTATCATTAAATCACCCGCAGAGTGGAGATTCCACCCGAGCAATAATTGCAAATTTGTTGCAAAGCATTACCATCACAAGCAAAGTTCCAGCCAATGGACCTCCGGGTTAAACCCGGAGGTCCATTGGCTGAAACTTTGCTTGCGTTTTTTGTCTATACGTACAGAATTTGAAAGTGATACTGTGGGCGATACTCCGCTCCGCGGGTGTGTTAGTTACAATCCACTCTCCACGTACTGTATCAGTGGTAAAAGAACAGGCGAACCTATTGTGGTGAAGTGGAGAACGTTATAGATACAGCTGCACTATTGCCAAGGGTTAAGTGTTAATGGTACACACATAGTAGGACCAATGACGACGTACCTACATGTATAGTTAGCTCAATCAATACTACCGCACACAAACATAAGCAAAATGGTGTTTTACTGATTTTATTTATATTTGAACAAACAACGCCGGATTTTTCCATTACTTTAAGAGATTGTGAGCTACGCTTCTCACATCTTGTTCATTACTTCCATTTCTGTATTTTCGTTCATCGCATATGACTTCTGGCGCATGTGATGTCCAACTTCAAGACTTTCTATCGTATCGGGTATACCACTTTTCTTAGTTTCAGGCAGAAGCCATATGAGACCAGATGATACGAACGAGGTTACGGCAATAACCATATACAACAGGGTTCCGTTTAGCTGATCCTGTGATAGAAAATAAAACACAAGTTCTGTATTAAATTGCCCATGTAATTATCATTACACAAACAATGACCTAGTATGGTACATAGTTCAAAGTAGAAGTCATGTGACTGTATTGTGCACTATTTTGAAGTAATAACTGGCGAGTACGTGTTCTATTGTCCCCGTCAAACTGCACTATTGGCGTCACCCAATTCATGTAGAAAACAGCGTGACCAGTTCCACAATTCTATTCTAGTAAATGGAGATCATTTGCATCATTCCTAACCTCCACTGGGATATATGTACATGTAATGAAGTAAATAAATATTAAAATCCGACTGCATATACAGAAAGAAGAGGGTGGATTACTGCTGAATCGCAGCGCCATTTCTTCTCCACTTGAAAAGTATTTATAATTGTTCACAACAGCACAAGAAATACTTGCAAACTTTCATCATATGGATTATGGACCACTGGGTGCAACACGGTGGTCCATGTGTTGGAAATTTGAAAGTGCTTCTTGTGTTTTGTTGTCAGAAATTGTACATAATTACTAAGAGAAAAATCTATCCCACAGCGAATTAGTAATCCACCATGCAGATACTGTAGTCTCAATATTTTCTTCCTTTTTGATCGGTTCCGTTCGTGATTTCACTACCGCCCTCACAAACAGCGAATTACACTTTGCAGTGCACAGTGCAAACGTTCTTTTGTAATTCAAAGGGTGCATTAACTAACAAGCATTTCCTATGCTAATTGTGGCAGGACTTCTAGTTTCAACTGTATATGGTGTCCGTTAATTTCTGTTTATATAGAGTTAAGTACCACAGTATATGACATATTAGCCTTTTATCAAACTGTATAACAATTGTATCTTACTTATTTCATTTTATATAATGAACCAGCAATTTCGAAAATGAATAATAAATTACAGATTTGTATCCTTTTATCGTGAAGTGGTTATTGTCTGCTAGCATTAGGAAAAATAAAGGAAGAAAAGGGGAATCGGGAATCACTTTCACTGTCAGTCGAATATACATTTCGGCTTACGATATACATAAACATGCGATGTTTCGACACCACTGGGATTCTTTGGGAATTGTATAGAGTAAAAGCTATACGGAAATACAATCTGATAAAATTGGGAGTGTGGTGGTTCAGTGTCAGGGCAATGAGCTTCAAATCGACAGAGACAGTTGCTCGATGAATCTATCCGGGTACTTCGGCTTCCACTACCCGTAAAACTGTCCGGCACGGTTTGGCCCCGGATGTCGAAAGTATCATTAAATCTCAATATACAAACAAACGTGAATTTCAGTCCTTAAAAAATCTACCCACACATCAAACCAGGGAATAATTTGCAACTGGATGTTATTTAAGTTTAGTCTTCAGCTCAAGAAGAAAAGCCTCATGAATTTACAAGCAAGGTACAAAAATACATTCACCGACTTTTATTAGTTCTCACTCTTGATACAGTTTGACGCGGTTTTGATACAGTGTCCCGCTATAAATCGAGACTTACTGTCACAAACAGACAATAATTGATCAAGCCCAATCCAATGTTTTCTGCGGGAAACAGAAAATCACGGAATTTAATTTTCACGGGACGATTCGTCAGAATAATATTCAGTGATTTCGTGTTTGAATTTGTAAAATGGTCCCAGTGCAGTAAGTCTGCGTATTTGTTTTAATGCAAGGCTAAATAAAAGATTTCCCAGATCATAACTTATGATTCCGAGTACCTCATTGAAGAGTCATAGTTGGGACCTGAAACACTTTTCAATTCGAACTGATTCAAATCGAACCAATGATTCGATTCGATCAATACGACTCCCGTTAATTCGGCAATTTTCAAATTTCCGATATATTCTGTTCATAAAAGAAGAGCTTAAGAGTTTACGTTGTCGAAATTACTTTGATTCCGTTTCCGGAATATGTCGCTTTTTTATTGTATTGAACAAACAAACGAGTCAGCATGGAATGCAATACTGTATTGGAGACTGACAATAATGTATTATTGTAAGAAGGCACAATACTCGAGTGGAGACTGACAATATTTATTATTGTAAGAAGACACAATACTCGAGTGGAGACTGACAATATTTATTATTGTAAGAAGGCACAATACTCGAGTGGAGACTGGTAATATTTATTATTGTAAGAAGACACAATACTCGAGTGGAGACTGGCAATATTTATTATTGTAAGAAGACACAATACTCGAGTGGAGACTGACAATATTTATTATTGTAAGAAGACACAATACTCGAGTGGAGACTGACAATATTTATTACTGTAAGAAGACACAATACTCGAGTGGAGACTGACAATATTTATTATTGTAAGAAGACACAATACTCGAGTGGAGACTGACAATATTTATTACTGTAAGAAGGCACAATACTCGAGTGGAGACTGACAATATTTATTACTGTAAGAAGACACAATACTCGAGTGGAGACTGACAATATTTATTACTGTAAGAAGGCACAATACTCGAGTGGAGACTGACAATATTTATTACTGTAAGAAGACACAATACTCGAGTGGAGACTGACAATATTTATTATTGTAAGAAGACACAATACTCGAGTGGAGACTGACAATATTTATTATTGTAAGAAGACACAATACTCGAGTGGAGACTGACAATATTTATTATTGTAAGAAGACACAATACTCGAGTGGAGACTGACAATATTTATTATTGTAAGAAGACACAATACTCGAGTGGAGACTGACAATATTTATTATTGTAAGAAGACACAATACTCGAGTGGAGACTGACAATATTTATTATTGTAAGAAGACACAATACTCGAGTGGAGACTGGTAATATTTATTACTGTAAGAAGACACAATACTTGAGTGGAGACTGGCAATATTTATTATTGTAAGAAGACACAATACTCGAGTGGAGACTGACACTATTTATTATTGTAAGAAGACACAATACTCGCGTGGAGACTGGCAATATTTATTATTGTATGAAGGCACAATACTCGAGTGGACACTGAAATAATTTATTATTGTAAGCAGACACAATACTCGAGTGGAGACTGACAATATGTATTATTGTAAGAAGGCACAATACTCGAGTGGAGACTGGTAAAATTTCCTATTGTTAGGACGCACAATACTCCAGTGGAGACTGACAATATTTATTATTGTAAGAAGGCGCAATACTGGCGGAGATGATCCATTCGACATTTTCTGTCTGATTCAATTGGGAATCCAATTCGACCGAAATTTGAGATTAACAGGGACTAAACTCCCAGGAAAACATTTGAACGATAATATTGTTATTGGGATTTAATGACAAATTCGACATCAAGAGCTACCTCTTTCTAGATGGTTTGAAGGGTGAAGAAAGCCGCAGTACCAGCTGATGACTACTGAGCGCGGCAAGCAACTACCAATCTTTCCAACTTCACATAAGCTTGAACGAACGGACTGATTGAGTACTTAGAACAGAGAACGAATATACAACGAAGAGACCACTAATAGACAACTTCCAGGTCATGAATTACCGAGTAAGTTGGATTACCCAATGTCAACTGCACTAACACATAAATGAACGACAATAATGTTTGTTGTCATAACATAATGTTAGTGTAATATGCATTGGATTGATCTTCGTTGGCGTAATGTCCATTGGCGTAATGTTCATTGGCGTTATGTCCGCTGGCATGATATACGTTGGCGTAATGTCCCCTGACGAGGTCATCGTACCACGCGAAAGGTCTGCATTCGAATCTGGGTATGAGTTAAGATCGGAAGTTTACACCACATCTTAAACTGTAATGTTATTCTCAATCGTATTGACATTTTGTACTGGAGAGTTTCTCAGTTACAGTTCTTGGAAATTAGTGTACTTCTGGTGAATCGGGGCATGTACTGCCAACTTGCCCCCACCCCCAGCCCCAGGACAAGGGAGCATCTTCTCCCTGTTTCGGGTACCCATGCTTCAGAGATTTTTTCTTTTCAAATTAACTCACCAGATATATCAATTGTACAGCTACCAAAGCTCCTATTCTCGCGGCGTTTAATCCAAACGATACAGCTGATGCTCTGAAAATCATGAAATAAGACAAAGCAAACATTGACAAGAGGAGACGGCACACATATTATTATTATTATTATTATTATTATTAACATGTTTTTCAGTGTCCACAAAATACAAAATATAATATTTCCAAAATGTCATTTGGATTAGGCATCATTTTAATAAAAACTCAACACACCGTGTGACACCCTCCCCACCTCTGGAACGAGCTCGTGTCAATGAGGTTTCACATCATATGGTTTTGTTGAGATTTCCGAAAAAAATGTTTACATTAAAATGATTGAGACTATATGCAGCTGCCTGGGACGTTTTCTATCCCCGGATAAACTTCTTGAGCGCGTACAATGTATGTTTAACATTTCGAAAGACTGCGGACCTTAACAACATAACTACGAGTTGTTCTAACCCTAATGTTTACAGTTATGCAGATAATAAAAACAATATGGTTCCTTAAGTTGACCCTTTGAACCCTCCATTCCTAGAATGGTAGGCCTTTGTGTGCACTTACAGTGTGATGGGTCAGTCCAACCTCGATGTACTGGGAGGATAAAAAATAACTGCAGTCTGTAGCCGTCTGGCAGCAGAGTGCAATTATTATTATATCATCAGTGCCCCGTATATAGACATCTTATAATAACACAAAAATGGGGCGAAATTATCCATTGGGCCGAAAAATCAGTCTAACGAGTTCAAAGGGTTAATAATTTAGAGAAGTGTTTTTATTTTGTTATTTTCGTATAACGAAAAACGTACTGGGTCCCTCGCAAAAGTGAATCCATAATTTAATAACTATTTTTAGAAGTTTCTTATTTTTTTATTATTTTCGTATAAAGAAACACAAAGGTCCCTCGCTAACATGATTCAAAAGTGTGCACTGTTCTCTAAGTAGTATCGTAAAGAAATCGTAATCAATAACGTAATTGTATTATACAGTTGCAGGATACAGATTTTGTATTAGGAGCTCCCGATACTCATTATATTAGGAGCTAACGATAATCATTATATTCAAGTAATTAACAATCAATACTTCTTGTAAGATAAAAGAAAAATTTATTGAGTTAGTTTCCAAGTTCGTACCGACAGTCAACGACCAGGGAAAACCGTCGAAAAAAAATTAACTGTGGCCCCATCATATCGTTATATTTTAAGATCAGAGTCTCTGGTCTGCGAGTCGACAATCAACGCCCCGGGAATACCGTAGAAAATGTTTAACTGTGGCCCCATCACATCTCTGGTCTGCGTGTAGCATACCCTTAATATTAAGTGAAGAGATAAATCTATTTAGTTGCATAAATTCACTACCAGGCCGTATCGTATTCATTTAGAAAACGTGGTACTATCAAAACGTTGTTGGAATCTCTCCAATTGCAAACTAAACGACAAGAACCTGACTTATTGGGTCAAAAAATAAACCGAAGATTAAATATTCAGACTCTGTGGCGCAGTAAACAATAATTACATTTTTGGAAAAAAATGGCCAGTGTCTACTTGAAATCGACTCTAAATTGTCATGGTTTCGCAGCTGAATTTCGCATGTATCGATGCCCTAGTATTTGACTGATATGATTGATGTCTGACTGGCTTTCGAAGTTTTGTAACTTCGTTTGTCACCCATTTCATTTCAGACATAATTAGAGTTTAGTTCTGGTTCGAGAGGCCATCTCAGCAAATCCTCTCGCATTTTATGCCGGAAGCCTTTTTAATCACTTACCCAACTCGGTCAGTAGACGGCAGTGACAAATTCCATCTTTCTACTAAAAACATAGCTTGTGGCCGCCTGTGGGAATAAGTTAAGTGTGCTCGTTCCATTGAGCAGTCCTTAGCTATGTTTTGAACACAGGAGTGAAACAAAAATAAAAAAAAGAAATAAATGGCGATTTTTTATAGTGTTGGTCGTTAAGTTTGGTAAAGAGTCAAAAGTATGAAATTGTGATTACAGGTATGATGCATGTACAGTACGTGGAGAGTGCATTGTAACTAAATCACCCGCGGAGTGGAGATATCACCCAAGCTATAACTTTCAAATTTTGTACATATCGACAAAAACACAAGCAATGATTCAGCCAATGGACGGGTTTAACCCGGAGGTCCATTGGCTGAAACTTTGCTGGTGCTGGTTATGCTTTGCAACAAATTTGCAATTATTGCTCGGGTGGAATCTCCACTCTGCGGGTGATTTAGTGATAATACACTCTCCACGTACTGTATACTTATTTGCCACCCCCCTTTCAGTATTATCCTATTTGCCATCCCCTTTTGATTTTTTTTTTTTTGATTATTATCATTATTTGGCACCACTTTTGATTATTACAGTACGTGGAGAGTGGATTGTAACTAAATCACCCGCGGAGTGGAGTTATCACCCAAGCTATAAATTTCAAATTTTGTACACATCGACAAAAAGCACAAGCAATGTTTCAGCCAATGGACCTCCGGGTTTAACCCGGAGGTCCATTGACTGAAACTTTTCTTGTGCTGGTTATGCTTTGCAACAAATTTGCAATTATTGCTTGGGTGGAATCTCCACTCTGCGGGTGATTTAGTGAAAATAGACTCTCCGCTTACTGTTTGACTAGCCCGATTCCAGGGCGACAGATATCTAGACTGGACAATTTTCAGGACGTGCTACATGTGTTTATACATAAATATTGCACAGAACTCTCACCACCCTCTCCACTAACTACTATTCAAACTACAATTTCTGGTGTAACTTACGGTGAAGATTGGAGTACACCTAATTCCGTGAGTTCATTCGTCGCAACGTGGTTGTATTGGGCGACACGGCTTTTTACTGCGGTCCATTAATCTAATTGTTTTTTTCGCGATAGATTTCAACTTTCCGACGCCTTGCAGTCGTTTATTGCTTTTTAAGGAATATTATAAGTTAATCAAAACGGCGAGGTTGAACATACGCTCGGAGTTGCAAACCTCAACCCATTTTACCGGACATTCATCACAATGACGTACGGGTTCCAATAATACCTTACCCAAAACCCAAACCTACATCGTGAAATGAACACGGCAACTTCAATGAAAAAGGCAACATTAACGATAACAAATTTAATAAATAAACCTCTCGTGTACCCCACGACGCCACAGGACAACACAAAAATCAATATCGTGGGCAATGGTCGAAGTCATGATTTGAAATGAGATTGAGTAACGTCCACCGTTTCATAAATGAGTTGTTAGTATACATTCATAGAAGGATCACTGGTCTCGAAGAATACGATTTTGAAGACGGTATGCACTTTGAATCTCTTTCATTGTTATCATCTTTTCAAATATTTATTTTGTTGACGTCAGGCGATAGCATATGCCATTGGAGCCGTAACCATAGAAACAAACTACCCAAGCGCTCGTCCAGTCAGAGGGCGAGGATTATTGGAAATACTTTGTTGCCTACGAGAAATGAATTTGACAAAGACGAACGTTTTTCCATTACAATGCAAATTTAATATTCGCAGCATATTTGAGATATTATTTTAAAACAACAACAACAACATTAACAATAACAACGGCAAATAAACAAAAACGAAACAAATAATCAATTGCAGATATTTGAGGGTCCATGTCGTGTTACAAGTTTTCGTTGCAGGTTTTCTGTACACACCATGACAGCTTTCACTTTGTCAACCCTTTATGATGGGAGGAGTTACAAGCGTAGATTAATATGATGCCACCTTGAAGGGTGGGATTATTGAGTGGCGACACTTTGCGCTGACATTACCATAATTCACTTGTATGGAGACAAGTGATGATAACGGATCTGCTTTCATTATACCGCCAGGTATTGCCACCATTATCCATGGATACGATAAATGGGAACTGAAGTCTTGTCCCCAATTACTGGGTATTTCTATAGTTATTTGATTTTCTTGACAAGATATAGTCGCATCGTGACGATAAAAGTAGCAACACACATGTATTATCAGTACGACAAAAATGTATGAAAATGTAAGGTTAGTATTTCAAGGACATGTTTTCTCCAACTTCGCAATATCTGATGATTCAGTTAAAGATTCCACTAAGCATCGAAGCTTAGTTATTGTAACTTACATCACTAATATCTATACAACTGGATTTCGGGAACGCTCATTGGTCACATATTATAAGTTATCTCCGCCAACATGTATGGTATATGGAGATTTAATTCCTTGATGTCGGTTTTAAACACCGAGCCGCAGAGATAACGTTTTTGTCCCGTTTGAAACACAATATAAACATAGTGGAAAAAAATTGGTGGACGCGTTTCTAACGCTCCGAAATTAGTTGGACCAAAAAAAGTGAATGATTGTTTTGTTTTTATAAATGCAGAAGACAACATATGGAGTTACATCCCTTGTGTCGTGAAGGGAACGGGAAACAGTATTTTGTTGACATATCGTCCCGTGAGTTCCAATGTGTTCTATGTGCCTACAGGCACATAGAACACATTGGAACTTAGGGGACGATATTTGCTCTTATTTATTTTTCTAAGGTTGTTTCATTTAATTATTCGACCAGTTAATATATAGTAGCAAAATATCGAATTGTCGGAAATCTGATGATATTTGTGTCTATTTTCAGGTTTTTTGGTTCGATTTTTATGGTTCGATTTTTATATCGAAGAGAGCGAAAGAGAAAAGTTTTCATTTAAACCATATATACCCCCGATGTTTCGCGTGCCCTTATAGCTGGATGTCGCACGCTCTCATATACT
This sequence comes from Pictodentalium vernedei, assembly GCA_031216915.1. NCBI lineage: Eukaryota > Metazoa > Mollusca > Scaphopoda > Dentaliida > Dentaliidae > Pictodentalium > Pictodentalium vernedei. The sequence continues at coordinate 50,698,018 of CM062289.1, forward strand.
TTGGATGTTGGGTGCATGCTTTGTCACGGCTATTTGTCCAAGGCATTCTGACCAATCAAAAGACAGAATTTATCGAGATATAGGACAAAGCAACCTGTTTTCCAGTGTTCACCCTGTCTGGTGCCAATGGTAATACAGAATTTGACACCAAATTGTGGAATCCAAAATATACCCTGGTAGGTCTCAAAGGCTTTGTGGTTTATTATTTCAGTGCGTCGTATTCGATAAAATCGCTGTCCAACGACACATGCGAGACAGAATTCATGCCTGTCAACTACAGTTAAAACGAGAAGTCCTGTCATGAAATGCGCACAAATAGCACGTCGATCTGCGCGTTAATCTACGCGTTATGGCCATAGTAGGGCTATCAAATTCTGTACATATGGGCTGTGCACAAGCAATGGTAACCCGGAGGTCCATTGGCAGAAACATTACCTGTGTTTGCTATGAGTAACCAGGAGAACCTGCCGTGCGTTGGATGCCATTCGATATGGCAGTTGCGCGCAATTCCTAAGCACAGTTAAGCCTAGATAAGCGCACAGTTCGTGACAGGACTTTTAGTTCTAACTCTACTCAAAAGGTAACAGCAAGATATAACCATTGTTCTTTGCTTATTAACAGTTTATTCATTTAATTGGATTGTTATCAAAACATTTCTTTGAGCCTTAATAGCTTTTTATCTTATTTAATCGTTTTTTTATAATCCTTCTGGAAGATAATAAAGTATTTGCTACTAGTTTATTTGGCGTGAAAAAACAGTGAGTTAATAAAAATCACAACATTATCTTGTAAATGTTAACAATAGCCTTTTGCTCAGTGGTTACGGCGTTGAACTTCAAACCGAAAGGTTCACGGTTCCATCATCAACAGGGGTAACTGCGTTGGGCCCTTGGACTGGATACTTCATCCCGAGTGCCAACTCTGTACTAAGGCGCACTTCACATCGATGGTGCACTTGTCTTCAATTAATGCTAAACCTGCTTACGCGGAGTTAGTACGTTGGAAGTCTGACAGTCGCTCGCTGTTGCCCGGTGAATCTCTATGGGTATTCGGGCTTCATCCATCCATAAAACTGTTCAACACGAGGTGACCCTGGCTGTCGAATGTGTCGTTAAACCTCAATAAATAAATAAATACATAGTCTTTTACTTTTTTATTATTTATACTTTTGTCATATGTGTGTTTTATTTACAACTGGAATACTTAAAAGAGCCAGGTAATACTAAATTAGAATATTATACTTCGAGTGAAACAAGGAGCCATCTGCAATGCTGAAGCATTGCAGATGGCACCTAGTTGAGGGTATATGGTCATTTTCTCTTATTTAAGATAAGATTCCATTTGGTACTAAGCTCTGTTATTTAGCAGAAAAAAAGTATTTGGCACCAAAATAGATTTCTACTTGGCACCAACAAAAATCATGCCAGCGTGAACCTTGGTCTCTCCCCGGCACTACATTAGACGGAACGGACGAATCACTATAAAACAAACAATGCTCAACTTGTTCTAGGAAGTTTTTAGTTTCTCGACGCCTCGCAGTCTTTGATTTCTGTAAAAAATTAATTCATTATCGATGTGCAAATTTTCCGTCAAAATACCAATTGCATATTCACCACATATTTTATTTTTTATTTACAAAACACAAACGCCGAGATAAGAAAGTTGATGTAGTGTTATTAGTTTTCGTGCATGTGTCCTTGCGCAAGTCACTTTATCCGGATTGCCCACGTGGGCACACGATGGTACTGTGTACTAAGGCGTACTGCACATCGATGGTGCACTTTTCGTTAATCAATGCTAAGCCTGCTTACGTGGAGTTAGTACGTTGGGGGTCTGAGAGTTGATCGGCGTTTGCTCGATGGTTCTCTCCGGGTATTTAAGCTTCCTCCACCCACAGAACTGTCCGACACGAGGTGACCATGGCAGTCGAAAGTGTCGTTAAACCCAAATAAATGAATAATAACCTTTTACATTTGTTATTACCAAAATCTTTGTCATTTGTGGTTTTTTGGAAGTAAAATACTTAAATGAGCCAGGTAATACAAAATTAAAATATCCTCGTTTGAGTTGAACAAGGCGCCATATGCAATGCTTCAGCATTGCAGATGGCGCCTTGTTCAACTCAAACGAGGATACGTGGTTAATTTGTTTTATTTCCGATTAGATTCCATTTTGCACTGAACTCTGTCATTTAGCACTGAAAATAATTGTTTAGCAACCAACAAAATTTCCTCTTGGCACCGGAAAAAAAATTACTCCATCGTGAATCCTGGTCTCCTCCCGTCGCCAACTTAGATGGAACGGTCGAATCACTATAAATAAACAATGTTCAACTTACTCTAAAAAACATTCAATTTCCAGACGCCTTGCAGTCTTTAACGTCTGCGAAAAATGATTTTTTTGTTGATGAACAAATTTTGCCTGACAATGTCATTTGCATATTTACAGTACATTTTAGTCATTATTTATAAAACACAAATGTCAAGACTGGAAAGTTGATGTGGTATTATAAATATAAACACGATGACGTCTGATGAACTGAAAGCTGTGGTGTTACATCGACACAGCTTTCATGTTCGCAAACGTCATGGATTACGAGAGTTACTACGTTGACTGAATTGATGCCATTCGGTGGAGATGGGATGGAGGTCGGATGTTTAAGGGGTTACGTTTTTTCAGCGAATCCAGCTGTATAGATATATGTCACTGATATACACACAGACTGCTGAACTGTACAGCAAATTCCAATTCTTGAAAGCGACATCAAAACAGACAAACATTCAAAAATAATAATCAAAATTAACGATTACCTAACTACAGTCGGGTTTATCTCTGTTGTATATAATATCGCTGTCTGCCAACACAAACTTACGGAGAGTTTCGATGCCATTGCTAGTGCGCTGGTTACATATAATTCTTTGGCTGATGCTGCAACAAAGCAAAAGGATGCTGATATGATGATCTGTAGAGAGAGAAAAATCGAAAAATCATCCACTTCGTTGTTTATGAAAACTGCTGCAATGCGACTTGGTTTTAAATACTCCTAGGCACATGGAGGCAGGGAACATATCGAAATTGGGGGATGCACAAGTGCTCCCACACCCTGATGTATCAGAGGTGGTTCATGCGTAATGAGGTGATAGGCATACAATACCTAAAGCTATGATTGGGCTTAAATAAATCTACATAAAGAAAAATTCACAAATTATTGACCATATTTAACAAATTGTCCCGTCGATTTGTTCGGGAAATTAGTTAAATAAAGAGGCAAAAGGGTACATTAGTCCCGACTACGAAGGACATAGTACAGATAAATTAAATAGGGAATCGTTAAGATTTCAATGACAGGTTGGTAAAGATAATGTTTACTTAACTCCTCACAAACTCTCTCTCTCTCTCTCTCTCTCTCTCTCTCTCTCTCTGCGAATGTTGCGAAAGATGTAGTGATATTACGATTTTTTTTGTTTTAACCCTTTACCTAACGTAACGGCCAAAACCGGCCAGAGCTATTCTCAAAAACCGCCAATTAATTTTCATTATTTTTTTCATTTTTTGTCTCAAAAACATAGGTTATGACCCCTCGTTGGAACGAGCTCGTCGAGCTCGTCCCAACGAGGGGTCATAACCTATGTTTTGAGACAAAAAATGAAAACAATTAGTTAATCAAGAATTATTTTTGCAAGTATCGTCTGCTTTTCAGGATAGGTAAAGGCTAAAGCAAATACATCATTGCTCTTCATTATTCTACTTATACTAAAAGCAAGAACCTTTAAACTTAAAGTGCAAGTGACTTTGAAGAATTGGAGAACGATATTTTCAATGTTTGGAGTGAAACTACTTCGGATAGTGTTTTTTAAGGACACAGAACATAATTTTCAGATGCTCGATGAATTGAGAAACTTCATACCTTATTGCTAATGACTCTGAATGCAGAATACGGCCTCATTTTTCGCTTACTCAGTCGCATTCTGTGAACAGAAAAACAGGTTCAAACAGTTAATGTCGTACTAAAGAAATTAGCAGATCGCACAAAAAGTTCATTTTGTTGCAGTGTGATTACTCTGTCCGTGAGTTTGTTTAAATAATATCGCGTGGAAACCGAAGTTCCACATGAAGATTTATAGCGCGATTGTTGTGTGCATTAAACATGACCCGACCAATACAGACACTGGCAAATGTGCTAAGTACACCACATGTGGAATCCTGCCTATGTGTAAGAACGTTGTGTAAGAAAGAAACCGATTGGTGGTTACGCATCTGAGTGACGTTATAACGTGAATGAAATGCTTTGGCAAAAAACAATGTTAAGAAAGATTGTGAACAGACCGCCGAAGGTAATTTGTTTCTTTAAAAATATCAGTTCCATTCACCTGATTCAAGTTTAATCGTGGTATAAATGCATAACACAAATAGGGTTGAGCATGGGAGACAAAAATCAAGTACCCATTTTAATTTTTTGATTCCAGTCTCCCGTGCTCCACCGACGTTGTGTTTTTTTTAACCCTTTACCGAACGTAACGGCCAAAACCGGCCGGCGCTATTCTCAAAATTGCCAATTAATTTTCATTATTTTTTTCATTTTTTGTCTCAAAAACATAGGTTATGACCCCTCGTTGGAACGAGCTCGTCGAGCTCGTTCCAACGAGGGGTCATAACCTATGTTTTTGAGACAAAAAATGAAAAAAATTAGTTATTCAAGAATTATTTTTGCAAGTGTCGTCTGCTTTTCAGGTTAGTTAAAGGGTTAAAGTACTAGATTATCTAGGGTTTATCTGCGTTGTTTTTCGAATACAATTCAGCAACGCTATCTCTTCACCATTTGCCCAAACGTTTTTTTCAGCTTTTTTTTGTTATTCAGATATCAGGTAGCTATTAACCAAATAACATACTTTTCCATACAAGACGTACACATGGTCAAATAGGCAGAGATGAAACAAGTAAAAAGTCAGTAAACATGTCTCTGTGTATCTGGATGTTTTTTTTTTTTTTTTGGTTCCCGACGAAATGTCATATCCATAGAAGATACTGACTTGCTTTACTTTTCTCACAAACGTCTAACGTCACTCGCGATTCCCATACAAATGTCAGCTGTGAATCACATTTAAATGCGTAAAACTAAAATAAATCTTCGATTAAGTTCCATCTCTCTTTTATCTGATTTCCCCTTTTTTATCGGATAAAAAGACATTAGATGCACATGAAGTCAAGATCTTTGTAGCTTTCTTACATGTTCAATAACACTTGTAATTCCACCGTAGCCGTTCCTTTGTCCAGGTTGAAAAAGGGGGACAGCCCCCTGTTGTCCCATGACATGCGTGCTGAAGGCCATAGAGGACTGGATCTTGAGTGGTTGATGACTACAGGCCATAACATATTTACCAGTGATGTATGATTTGGTGACTGTGATAACATTTTAGTACTTCCATGTTCATTTGAGTTTTATCGCTTTTCTTTCTGTACAGTTTCATGTAACTTTAAAAAAAAAACGCTAAATGCGGATTCCGAGATGTACACAGAAGTTGAGATCACGTTCCTCGGAATACACCGACGAGTCCGATAGGCCGAGTCGATATATGACCCAGAAGCGAGGTCGAAACTGCTATACACCATCACGGAAATCCGCATGGTGGTAACAACTAATTTAATTACAATATTCCTTCCTACCTTGACTTGTTCGCATCATAAAGAAATTGGTTTCAGTTTTTAACGACGTCTGTTTTGACAATCCTTCAGCGTCTATGAACTGAATTTTTTATGAATAAAGATCATGACATTATAGTATTGCGTTCTTGTTCTGTGCATGACGTATTCCCCACTCATAACAGCTGATGTTTATAGTAGTCTTTCAGCTGTGCGCTTCTGTGTTTTATTTGTCATGTTGAACGCACTGTAGGCCTATATAAGATATCATCGTGCCACAAAATGGCCCAGCTTAATTAAATCGTTGAGGTGGTTTAGTTATTTAAAGCTCAGGGTTTAGAGCTCGTTCCAATGAGGGTCACAACCTATGTTTTTGACTCAAAAATGAAAAAAAAAAATTAGTTATTCAAGAATTTTTTGCAATTGTCGCCTGCGTTTCATGTCAGGTAAAGGGTTAACCTTGCCGTTTGCAAACAGGTCCAATGTGTCTGTTCCTTAAGGAATTGTGTCATTGTACAGTGCGTGGAGAGTGTATTATCATTAAATCACCCGCAGAGTGGCGATTCCACCCGAGCAATAATTGCAAATTTGTTGCAAAGCATAACCATCACAAGCAAGTTCCAACCAATGGACCTCCGGGTTAAACCCGGAGGTCCATTGGCTGAAACATTGCTGGTGTTTTTTGTCCATATGTACAGAATGTGAAAGTGATACATCGGGTGATAACTCCACTCCGCGGGTGATTTAGTTACAATCCACTCTCCACGTAGTGTACATCAAACACAATCGATAGCATTTATTTACCGGCAACATCCTTTATTTAGTTCATGGAAGTGAGCATACACTCGGTTAAACCGACCAACGACCAAATACCTGGTACATAATTTTCCTGTACATACCAATAAACGAAACCGGAACAACTGCTAAAGCCATTATAGCACACACTAACATACTCCAGAATATTGTCCAGCGCCGTCCTATCCTGAAATGCAGTGAAGATAACACATCCATTGATTTGAATCATGCACACGAGTCGATACAATTTGGGATGAGGAAAAGCAACGATCTCAAAACAAATGGATTACTGGAAGGTCGGCAAAGAACTTCATCACTCAAACTACCCACTCCCCAAGATGGTGTTAAACCAATCAACAAAATAACTCCTCCCCAGTCATAACTTTGATGACGTAAAAGCTGTTATGTTTACCTTACATGGAAACCGATCCTACTTTATCTAGTTTCCAATCTCGGCACTTGTTTTTTGTTAATGTAAATATTAACTTTGTATTACCAAGTGCACATCATTAATATTCTCATTTTCAACACTGATCAAAGTACTTCCTTAATCCTTGGAACTATGGTGGTATCTTCCATGCCAGTTCAATGGCAGCAATTAGAAGAGTCCATATTCATTATTTGGGATAGACTAATCAATATTTTCAACGTGCAGCTTCAGGGTTGCACGTTGAAAACATTGTTTGGTCTACCCACACATTTACTGAACAACCATCCTATTTAAGGACTTTATGGCGTATAATTGTTCCTGGCCGGAAATGCGACTGCGCAGGTCCAAAGGGTTTATAAAGTGATCGGAGATTGCGAATCGTTGGAGCACTAAAAGCCTTCGGGATTTCTTTTTCGGTAGCGCATGTTTACTTATGTTAGCATCCGCCACCACCCCAAGATGGTATTTAGTCAGTGAGCGTTCCCGAATCCAGTTGTATAGAGAACAGCGGGGAAAGCCGAAATACTGATTTATCCATCCCTCGGAGTGTTAAATGTTAGGCTCCACCCCACCATAACAATGACCTCAAGTGGACCGATTTAAAACCCTTGTAGAGCATTCTTACAAAATTGTTACCTATCATGCTTTAAAGTATTGCAGCAGTGGTTTTATAGAATAAGATTTGTTAATGACGCCTACATTACCCAAAGGATTAATCGTTGAAGGCCCATGACACCCATAAATATGATCTCAGGTCTTTTCTGACATACTTGTAAATTATCCTAACAAGTTTTTTTGTATATATCAAGCACGGAAACATGTTCAGCAACGAGTGGCTTGATATTGTTTTAAAAGTTGTACCCATTTATTTATTTATTTATTTATTTATTTATTTATTTATTTATTTATTTATTTATTTATTTATTTATTGGTGTTTAAGGTCACATATAGTTGTACACATTAGCCACATAGTTAAAGAATGAAGCCATGCTGTGTGGACATGCTTGTTTGAGCTCCTGAATTTATGCAATTTTATTTGTGTTAAACTGTACTCTTTTTTGAAAACAAATGCTGGACATATTCCTACTGCATACAGATTCATGTGCTACACATTATAACTGAAATTTCTATAATTCTGTGTAGTTTTGGTGACATTCATAAAAGGATTATGTGGAAAATTTCTTCCCTGTTAAAGTTTGTTACTATATTTATAACCACCAGAGCTTTTGTTCAACAGGTCTGTACCGAGCAGACAAAGGAACCTGTGCTTTACACTTTATGCTTTATGGACAGTGAGCACATATCAACACTGGTGAATGTGAAAGTTCCTTACTCAGCTTCAGATAATCACATTGTGTCAATGGCTGTTATTAATTACAGGCCAGCTGAACTGTATTCCATTGGAAGTTTAAATTCTAATGCTGGTCATATAAACAGTTGTGACTATGAAACAATGAAAAAATTAAGACTTCTTCGACAGGAGTTTTGTTTGCGATACCATCATAAACATACTAGTAGAGTGTACAACATTTCTAGTGTTCACCCAAGAAAGGAACTGCACCCTAATTTCCACAAAGGAAAGGGAGTTATTAAACAAAAAAAAAATTATATAGATACTACTAAGCAAAATTCTGCCACTCCAATAACACTTACTAATTTAGCTCTTTACAATGTAAGGTCAACTGCTAGAAAGGCAGGTGACATTAGGCATTATATTGAGGATAATAAACGATTTGGTTGCCCTCACAGAAACATGGCTACACGGTGATACGAGAGACCAGCGGGGACTATCTGAGCTGGTACCGACAGGGTACACCATCGATCATGAAGCACGTGGCAGCAGGGGTGGGGGTATTGCACTTGTAACCCACGGTGGGATAAAAGTGAAACACTCGAAATTCACCCAGATGAAACCTAACTCTTTTGAATTTATGGATTGTTTGGTATCGAATGAAACTGTATTCCGTCTAGTCATAATATATAGACCTCCTCCTTCTAAAGCAACCAGGTTACTTAAAAACAGTTTCTATCAGATTTTTTTGATTTCCTTTCGGAATATTCATCATACGGTGGCAATTTGCTTATGGTTGGTGATTTCAATTTCCATGTTGATCGGAGTGATGATAGAGATGCACAACGTTTTCTAGATTTAACAAGCTCATTTGGATACACACAACGTGTCCATGCACCTACACAGTGGTCAAACTTTGGATCTTATGTTGTGATGAAGCACTGATTCAGAGCATTAACACATGGGACTCGGCCATTTCCGACCATTTTGCTGTTTTGGCTCTACTCAGACTCGCGAAACCACATCTCAAACCATCAACATGACAGATGAAGAACCTTAAAAAATCAACATTGACAAATTGAAGAGTGATATTGTGTCTTCTTCATTAATGTCAATTGATCCATCTCAAGGCTCAAGCAACATCGTTCAACAATATAACACTGTGTTGTCTCAACTTTTAGACCATCATGGCCCCTTGAAGGTTAAAACTTTCAGAGTTCACGAAAATGCCAAATGGTCTACGAGTGAAATAAAAGAAAATAAGCAAAATCGACGAAGATTAGAGAGACTGTTTAACAAAACAAAGTTAACAATTCACCATGAAATGTTTTGCAGACAAAAAATAATCACAAATCGGCTAACTGAGGCTGCTAAACGCTCATACTACAATGAGCGTATTGATCTTTGTACCGACAGTAAGACACTCTTTTCGGTCACTAATGACCTCTTAGGAAATCGTAAGATTAGTATATTTCCAGAGCATACATCAGTATTAGAGTTAGTCAACCGCTTTGGAAATTATTTTATAAATAAGGTGGAGTTGATAGATAAGAGCATTGAAAGTACAGTTGTTCCCACTTTTTGATGATCAATCTATTAATTCTAGTTGGTCCACGATTGCACAAGTGAGTGAATCTGAGGTGAATAAGCTCATCTTATCAGGTCCTACCAAAACTAATGGGCTGGACCCCATGCCTACATCTCTGGTAAAAACATCAATTGATTGTGTATCTCCAGTTGTTGCTAGCATTATTCAGGCATCTCTCCAAGAAGGCCATGTACCGTCAGACGTGACCTTAAATTAGCATTGGTATCTCCACTTATCAAGAAATCCTATCTTTATCCCGATATCTTGAAAAACTATAGGCCCGTTTCAAATTTACCATCTGTAGCGAAAGTTCTAGAAAAGGTGGTCGCTAAACAACTTCAGAACTACCTCCACAATAATAATCTTCTGGAACCATATAAATCGGCTTATCAGCCGAACCACAGTACCGAAACTGCCCTTTTGAGAGTCTGTAATGACGTAATATGTTCATTAGGTCACCGTAAGTCTATTCTATAGGTCTTGTTGGATCTCTTGACACGGTAAATCATTCCATGATGCTGTCGATGTTACGTCAACTGGGAATAGCAGGAACAGTTTTGGAATGTTTTGAATCCTACCTTTCACTGAGAGAGCAACAAATATCTATTTTAGGGTCAAAATCAGATAGTAAATCCCTTATACGTGGTGTTCCACAGGGCTCAATTCTTGGCCCCATGTTATTTACATTATATACTGCATCATTAGGCCAAATGATGAGGGCTGAAGGCATTCCATATCATCTCTATGCCGATGATACTCAGCTGTATGCGTCTTTTAATGCACTTAGTGAGTCTGATTCACTGAATTCAGTAGATATGATGCAAGACTGTGTTAATAAGGTACGAATCTGGATGGCTAGTCATAGGTTGAAAATGAATGACGATAAGACAGGGGTGTTGGTTATATCTCGCACCGAAATTCCTTCTAATTTGCAGATTACATCTTTAGAAATTAGCAATTCAAAACAAACAGGTGGAACCTAGTGGAGTACCCTCGATGGTCCAACATTCTTACACTCAACAGTCTGCAACGAACTTGGAGACAATCAAGTATATGTGACACCTGTTCAAAATATTGTTTCATATCCTGACTGAACCCAACGGGTATGTTACGAAAATGTAGGGCAGTATGCTCAACAATTGTCTCCGAATATTCATTATCAGGGAGCATCAGGGAATCCTATGCCCCTAGGTCATCTGTTCAAAATGAGTGTGTAGCAATTCCACAAGAGGGTGCATTTGGCCACCAACTGCGTCCTCAAGTACATGGTACTACAATCGGACATCACCAAGTTCCTATTGGAAACACAAATAATTGGCAAACTCAAAATTATGATTTTAATCAAGGAGGGGTGTATGTTTCCCCTAATCGAAGTTTGCCATTGGCATCAATAAATTGTGAGGCTTCTCAGGTTAGCCAGATACCAAATATGAATTTTCAAACTCTGAGAAGCCAGAATCAAGCCAGAATCAATTGCCTAGACAGTCTAATGTCCCATTGTTAGCTGCATGTCAAAATATGGGTAATCAGTCGTCTATGCCTGGACTTGCGTTGCCGGCACGGCAGGGTGAGTTCATGCATAGTCAAGAGAATCAAATCAATTCCCAACCTACACAATTTCCGATGAACAGTCAAGTTTCACACTCATGCCGACCACCACAGCCTTTATGATCTACAATACCAGGTATGCAGGTTCCATTGAATCAGGTACAAATGGGGCCATCGCAATCCCGACAAGTACTGAACGGATTGAGTCAACCAGTGAGATTGGACTTGCAATACCCGACCGAACGGGAGGGGGTGCAAATGTCCCAATCTCAGCAGCCTGGAAGTTCTGTTCCACGAAAATTAGTTGTGCCTCAAGGCTTGAAATTTGAAGGTACTGAATGGTGGACAGCTTTTAAAATTAAATTTAAGCGTTAAATGGAGCAATGGACTCCAGAAGAACAAAAAAAATGTTTTATGTTTCTGTCTTGGTGGTAAGGCTAGTGAAGTATACTCGTTATGGTGTGAAAGAAATCAAAATATGACCATAGAGGAGCAATTGACGGTACTCTCTTTAGCGACATATGCTTTTAAAGATTGTCCAGAGCAATTTGTTAACCAGCAGGCTTTATTTAGATTCAGCCAAGGGTGTACAGACACAGTTGCAGCTTAATATGTCATAAACAGTCGCCCCACCAGCATGGAAGGGGCGATTAAACTGTTAAAATGGCATCCGTATAATAGATTAGCAATGCATAGAGACGCTTCACCGGGTACTAGTAGTGGTGAAAGTCCCAGCAGAATTAGGGAAGTGCGAAATGATAATCGTGGTGGTTCTGGCTATCGTGCCAGAAATAAATCTAAAAAAATTAGAAATAAAGGAGGTAAGTCATCTCCTAGAGGTGATACACCGAAAGTATCGGGGAATGATTTTCAGTATTGGAAATCCAAAACATTTGCCTTAGAGGCAAAGACAGAAAATTTTGATTTAAAATTACAACAGATGTTGGATAAACTGAATTCCCTGATACAAAATAAAACTTCCTCTGACCTGACAGATACTCGAAGGGCAACGTGATTACCACGATCAAGTTCCACTTCCCCTAATAAGAAAAATCTGCAATGCTTTCTGTGTCAAGGTTTTGGTCACTTCAAGTCCTAGTGCCCCTCGAAAAATGCAAAAAATATAAAGAATAAGGGGCGCAGTGTGCACTTTGAGGACCAAACAAACTAAAAAGGGTCGTATCAAGACGTCAGATTTTGTTCCCTACACCCTCATGCAATGACCTCAATAATAATGCTAATAGTTTTCTGAGGAGGAAAATTTAGTTGTCCGAAGAGTAAAATCCCCATCTGCAATTAATTTAGAAGTTGCAATTGCAGGTTTGACAACGCATGCAGTAGTTGATAATGCAGCAGATGTCACTGTGTTGTCAGACAGTGTTTTTGAATGCATAAAACCGGCACCGCCAATTTTGAAACCTGTTCGTTTTAATACAGCGGCGAGAGACGGGCAGATGTTAGGGAAGTATGTTGGTCCCATACCGGTACGGATTGGTATTCGTACATACAATGAGTGCCTATATGTGGCACCAATCGAAGATGAAATTTTACTCGGAATTGATTTCTTGAGAAAACATAAAGTTATAATTGATACAGAAAAAGACTTGATCACTATTGACCAAGTTGTAATACCCACCATTACAAAAAATAGTAAATCTTTGAAAATTGCAAAACTTAGTTTACTTGATGACACTGTGATTCCGCCCAATTCTGCAGCATTATTAAAGTGCGATTTAGATCAGTTTCTAACGGATTTTATTGCAGAGCCATCTGAAACTTTACCGCATTTAGGTTTACGTTCGGTTTATACCGATCAGCGGGATCCACACATTTGTCTAATTAATGTTAATAATCATCAGGTCCTTTTTACCAAGAAATCAATTGATTGGTCATGCGTATGAGATTGACTCAGTTTTAGACAGTTTTCCTCATCAATCGGATCAAGTTGAAAATCTATTAGCTAAAAACAAGTCAAGTACAGGTATTTGTAAAGTTAAAGTTGCCTTACCAGACGGAACGGTAACTGACAAAAATGACAAAGATTTAAATAAAATACCTGATCATATAAATGACTTGTTTATTCGTTCATCGAATAATTTGACCGAAAAACAGGCCGAACAGTGGGCAAAGCTTTTGAGGGAATACGAAGACGTATTTGCTAAAAATGAGTTCGGTATGGGCAATTTCAAAGAAATTGAGCATTCAATTGACACGGGAGACCATCCACCAATTCGTCAGCCCATGAGGCGTACACCTCTTTGTTTTGGTGAAGAGGAAAAAGCCCACCTTCAGAAATTACTTGAGACTGGAGTTATCCAGCCTAGTTTGAGTGAGTGGGCCTCTCCCCCAGTTTTGGTTAGAAAACGGGAGAAATCTTTGAGGTGGTGCATAGATTACCTGAAAATTAACGCAGTGACCAAAAATGAAGTATATCCGTTGCCGCGGATTGATGAAAGTTTGGACTGGTTAGCGGGTAATCTATGGTATGGTAAAGCAGATTGTATGAGTGCCTATCATCAGGTGAATGTTAAAAAAGAAGATAGGTGCAAAACTGCTTTCAGCACAAAACATGATAGCTGGTAACTTATTAAAATGCCCTTTGGTCTTTCTGGAAGTCCTTATACCTGTCCAGAGTAATTAATGTAGTCCTGCAAGGCCTGACCTGGACCAGTGAACTTTGTTATCTTGATGATGTAGTGTTTGGTGGATGCTCTTTTGAAAATCATATGGTAAATCTTGAAGAGTTACTGGATAGATTTCGCCAGTATGACCTTAAATTGAAGCCCAAGAAATGCGAATTTTGCCAACATAAGATTGAATTCTTCGGTAGGATAGTCAGTAAAGAGGGTATTGAACTAAACGAGGAATCCAAAGAAACTGTAAAAAATTGGCTTGTTCCTTCTAATACCCGAGAGGTAGAAAGTTTTTGTGGTTTGGTAAATTACCATAGAATGTTTATAAAATATTTTATCAAGACTGCTAAACCACTTTATGACTTAACGGGTAAAAAGCCTTTTAAATGGGGAGAGGAGCAACAACAGGCTTTTGAAGTACTCAAAGCTTGTTTTGTTTCTACTCCGGTTTTAACTCTCCCAAATGATACAGATACTTTCATTTTGGATACAGATGCCAGCAATTGGGCTCTAGGGGCGGAACTGATTCAGGTTCAAAATTGGGTGGAAAGAGTTATAGCTGATGGTAGTTTTATACTGTCCCCCAACAAATTCGATATTGTACTACTAGAAAAGAGTTTCTTGCAGTAGTTCGGTTCACCAGGCAATTTAGGCACTATTTATTAGGCCGTCATTTCATTGTGAGGACTGATCATAACAGTCTTAGGTGGCTTATGAATTTTAAAGATCCCCAAGGCCAAATTGCCAGGTGGATGGAGGAGCTAAGTCAGTACAATATGATAGTCCAACATCGTCCAGGCAAATTACATACCAATGCAGACGCTATGTCTCGAATTCCTGTTGATAGCGTCTGTAATGAATATAGGGAAGGTTGTAATGTTTCCAAGTTGGCTTGTGGAGGGTGCAAGCACTGTACTTGTTTACAGGCACATTGGGCTAAATTTGAGGAGGAAGTGGACTATGTAGTACTCCTATCCCAGGGCTCATGTGAGTTTCTTGGCACAGAAAATCCGTCGGTTGTTGCTTTTCATACAGAAATTCAGTTAGCAGAGGGCCAGTCTGGAGAGGATTTGGATTCTCAACTGCTAGGCGAGGTTGCAGGAGTACCTTGGGGCTTCATCAGTGGTTGGGGTGATGCTGGATCTTGCTCTGGAAGTATTTGTCCAGATTCCGGTTGGGTTCACACTCAGTTGGAAATTTGTTCCGCGGGTTGTGGCTCAAAAGTACCAAAAATAGCAACCGATGGTGATTCTTTGGGTTTGGCCTCAATATGTTCTCAAAAAGAAATGGAAGAAGCTCAGCGAACAGGTTCAGATTTGTCTTCCATTATTACATGGCTTGAAACCGGAAAAGAGCCCACTGAGGGTGAAATATTCATTAGCAGTAAAGCTGCGAAGTATATGTGGCTAAACCGAAAGAGATTTTTAATGAAAGGAAATCTGTTATATAAATTTAAGAAAAATGCCTCGGACCAAGTCTTGGTGGTTCCGAGTGAATTCTCAACAGAAATTTTGACATTGGCACATGATATTCCTGCGTCCGGACACCAGGGTGGGGCTCGCACGAGATATCGTGTGCGCAATGATTTTTATTGGTTTGGTATGAGTGACGACATTAAATCCTTTGTAAGGTCATGTCCTCAGTGTACTGTTGGGAAAAAAACCGAAAAGCAAAATGGGATATGAACATTTTCCATGCGGGTAATCCGATGGAGAAGGTTCATATTGACTTTCTTGGTCCCCTGACCGCTACGGAAAGAGGGAACAAGTATATTATGATGACCACCGACCAATTTACCAAATGGGTCGAGTGTATACCTCTACCTGATCAAACTGCTGAAACTACAGCATATGCTGCTGTAAATGAATTTTTTGCAAGGTTTGGGTGCCCTTTTCAAATCTTAACGGACCAGGGTCCTTGTTTGGAAAGCAAACTTTTCGTTGCAGTGTGTGAGCTTTTGCAGATTCATAAGACACGAACAACACCTTACCGTCCATC
The DNA here is from genome assembly GCA_031216915.1 of Pictodentalium vernedei. Taxonomy (NCBI): domain Eukaryota; kingdom Metazoa; phylum Mollusca; class Scaphopoda; order Dentaliida; family Dentaliidae; genus Pictodentalium; species Pictodentalium vernedei. Next base: position 50,713,941 of record CM062289.1, read on the forward strand.
TGCTAATGGGCAGGTGGAGCGCCAGAACCGAACTTTAATGAATGCTGTTCGGTGTTTTGTTGATAAAAATCAAAAGAATTGGGATAAATTTATTCCCCAGTTGGCCGGTGCACTACGGTCATCATTACATCGGTTAACAGTTTATACCCCTAATAAATTGATGTTAGGAAGAGAGGTAAACCACCCAAGTGATTTGGTTTTTAATGTTAAGAAAGAAACTCCCAAGCAGGATGTTCCTGAATATGTTCGTGATCTTGAGACTGAAATGAAAAAGGCTCATGAAATTGCACGTCAGCAGTTAAAATCTGAGCCTCTGAAAATGGAACGAAATTATGATCTCACTCTCAATAAAAATACATATTAACTTGGTGATTTGGTTTATATGTTAGATGATGCCACTAAGAAAAGTAAATGCAGAAAACTGTCATCTTTTTGGAAAGGTCCGGGTATTATTGGATCAGTCTTTACCCCGTCTCTTTTTAAAATATTTTTCAAAAGTTCCGTAAGCGTGGTAAATCATGACATGTTAAAAAGATGTCATGATAGAGTTTTACCCGCTTGGCTGAGTAAATGTTTGAAAAAGTTTAAAGAAACCGGCGAAGTTTTTGTTTTGAATCCGTCGACAGTGTTCTGCATCTGCCGGAAACCATAGAGTAGCCAGTTTATGATACAGTGTGACCACTGCCTGGAGTGGTTCCACGGGAAATGTGTCGGTGTAACTGCCGAACAAGGAGAGGGGATCGATGAATACAAATGCCCTCAACGTTGAATTCATCTATTTTCAGAATATTTTCAGATGAATTTATCCTAAACTTGGAAGATCAGATGGAGGTTGACTTAGGTGTGACCCCTAAGGAGCACCCAAGGGGGTCAACCCAAGGAGTAAATAGCTTGGCTGTGGTGCAGGAGGAGCACCTGAATGTGCCCAGTCAAGTCCATACAGCTGAACCCCCCCCCCCCCCCCCCCCAAGAGCACCTTGAAGGGTTACATGATGCAGCTATGGAGACGCCTCTCCCAAGTATTTCTTGGGAAGAAGCCGTAGAATTATATGAGGTTCCTGTAAAGTCAGATATTAAGCTGCAGGAGGGCGACCCAAATGTGTCTAAATCATCTGATGTTGGGTCAACCAGTGCCGCAAAACAGGTTCCTCCTCCAAGGCCAATCCATGAAGAGTACCAGACTGGGTTGGCTGAGAGCATTGCCATAGCCCCCGGGAAATGTGCAGAGCTGGAGGTTGCTTCACAGCAAATTGGCTCTAAATTGCTGCGAAGTACTGGATATAAGGTGTTGGTTTGCCCCGCAAGTAGATTTATGGCTCTTCTTCTCGGCACAAAGTAGTCCCTACAGGGGATGCAGGAGGTGCTATTAAAACAATTTAAAATTGCCAAAGATAAGAATAACAGACTATGGCAGTCTGACATAAAGCACTTGCTAGTGGGGCATTTAGATTGTCCCGAGTGAGTGAAAGCTAACATGGGCCCTATGTACAAAGGACAGCTTCACCTACTTTTGAAACTCGGGATATTAGGTATTATCCCAAGGGCAAGTCTCACCAAGGCCAGGACAAGCCTGAAGGGGCCCAGGAAACTCAAAAAGTAATAGAGGATATATTTAGACTGCTGGAGTCAAGACAAGTCTTTGCCGCCGAGCCAAAAACTGCTCCAATTAAGAACAAGACTACTCTTGTTCGAAGTCTTCCGAGGAGTACCCAACGGGGATTTCCTGCTTTAAAAATAGAGGTTGTGGGTTCTTCGAGGAGTATCCAAAAGGAACAAGTACCATAATCCAGCACCTCAACCAGCACTAAACCACCCGGTACGACTACAGGGGGAAAGTGCTGTCCATTAAATGTCTGTGCCAAGTTTATGAAAAGTGATGTTGCTGGGCATTTCGCAGGGAACCATTTCCCAGCAACGTGGTAGATTGAGCATTCAAACACCACGCCCAAGGTTTTACGGGCATGTATGGTACAGGATATGGTAAAGCTGGGAAGAAATGTGCTAAATCATTCAGGAACCCAGTTATCCGACTTGGAAATCCTAGGGAGATTACTTGACCATCTTAGGAGCAAGTTAATCAGGACCAAGAATGAATTTCTTATGGATTTAAACGTCAGTAGCGGATATGAATTAAAAATGAACGCCATTGCCAGTGATTTGGGAGTTTCGCTTCCCCAAAGAGGCATCCAAATGGAACAGTTGAACTCTGTTTGTTGTCTGTTCCATTGGAAAGTTGTTTGCCTGGTGCTGAATGAAGTCAGCGTAAGTGCTCAGGAAGGGTTTTTCCAGGCAAAAGTTCCCATGTGGAACGTAAGGATAGCAGTAGAAAAAAGGCTTAAGAATAGGATTGGGGAAAAACAATGGCAGTCTGCTCTTGAAGAGGCTTTAAAGGTTCCTAGCCCCTTTAGGACAGAGGATTCGATAGTGGCGGCTGCCTGGATAGTGGCAGAAATCGAATCAGAGCAGAAAATTCCGAAGAGCACCGGAAAAGTCACACCGGCTACCTTGCCCCCAAGTTTGCCGACGGCTACCAGAGGCAAAACCGCTACTGCAACTCAGGCTGCACGAAAAATTATCAAAAGTGCTGTTTTTGTGACTAAGAGCAAAGTCCTAAAACCTCCAAAGAGTACCAGCGGGGGTTCGACCAAGTCGGAGGTGCCAAAAAAGTCCCTGAAGAGTACCGGACGGGACGCTGGGCATTTAAGTCCAGAGAAAAGGGTGTGTGAGTTCCAGGAAGGACCAGAACCTAAACAAAAACGTTCTGGACTAGGACCAAAGCCTGAGGTCAAGAGTGAAGTGGCTATCACTCAAAGGGAGGTTAAATCTCGTAAACCCCGTGATCTAAAAATCAAAGCCACGGAACCATTGGGAGTCCTTCCTTTGGCCATAGACTCACACTACCATATGAATAGAATCCGGAACAACTTTAGGTTACCGGATATTGGCCTGGCTGACTTGATGGACAGAACTGCTAATCAAGTCAGATCACAGATTTCTGTTCAGATTTATGCTGCTGCAAATGTCCTGTGCGATCCTGAGGAGTACCCAAGGGAGAGACTACCGCAGGACAAATCTCTAGCTATGGGAATTCATCCCTCCAAGAATCATCTTTTCAGTAGAAAATCTAAACAGCAGCTGATAGGCTTAATTAATTCGCCCGAAGTGGCTGCCTTTGGTGAGATCGGTCTGGATAGAACCTATGTGAAAGATCCAGCCGAAGTTGCTGAACAGGATCGTGTTTTTAGAGAACTTCTGGAGCTTGCACCAAAAGATAAGCCCTCAGTGTTGCACATTCGTGGTTCTGAAGGCGACCTGATGTCTCATGATGTGTTAAATACAGCTTTGTTGGAAGTTCTCATGGCAACACACAGTGGACAGGTGATCCATATCCACTGTTTCACAGGTCTCAAAAGGGATGTTGAGGCCTGGCTGCATCACCGCCCAAACACATATTTTGGGTTAACAGAGATGTGCCGTGGTTTTAGCGGGGAACTGAAGAAGGCAGTAACAGCGATTCCCCTTAATCGTCTACTGCTGGAAACAGATTCACTTTATTTCCCCATGGGAAGGCGACACTGGACTACCCCAGCGGTTATTGGTGAAGTAGCCGAAAAGGTTACTCACATCCGGGCAGGTATTGCCAGGGTGAATCACCAATACCAGGGGGGGTATGCAGGAGATTCTGGAGGCCACCCTAGCAAACGCAAAGGTGGTTTACAGAATCCCATGATCGTCTTCTCATCCATTTTTGGAAGCGACCCATGAGTTGCCTGAGCAGACGCAACGATGGCTAGTGGTCTTCAAAATTAGTCAATTACAGTAATTATCCGTTTGGTTGCCTGAGCATACGCAAGGGGGGCCTGAGGATTCAAAATTTAGTTAATTACAGTAATTATCCGTTTGGTTGCCCGAGCTGACGCAAGGGTGGCCTGTGGATTAAACATTTGTTTTAAAAACAACTCAGTTTGACACATTCCCTGAGGTGTAACGGCATGCAGCTTTTCATCCTGTGAAATTTGGGTTTACACCCGGTGCGGACGCATTTCAGAAACAAATTATTTACTGAAATTGATACCCTAATTTATGGATTTTAATTGAAATGAAATCGGCTTTGACCGATATCTTAATTGTAAATCAAAACGATTTTTATGGGGCTTCTTGTGAAGGCAAAAGTACATTGCGTGACCAGGGAGTGCCCAAGTATTTGGCTGAGATTTTTTATAATGAATTGAATATATCTGTTTAAGGTGAGTTGCTGATTCGGCCCTAGCGGGATCTACATATCTTCGGTTCTACTCTTCCCCATAACAAAAAGTTCAATTAAAAGGGGGAAGAGTGTTGTGAAATTGAGTACTGAGATCACGCCCCACTTGTGTTGCCGTTGTCTTGTCGGGTGAGAAGAACCGATGTTGGCCGAATCCATCTGATTGGTCGATTGGATGATAAACAAGATCTCGCCAGATCTCAGCCATTGAAAGTTGCAGAACGTAAGAAGTGACGCGAGATAGCAGACGTTTCTCGAGAAGCAGAAGCAACAGTGATATTTAGCTATCATCGAAACACCTCGTAGTCAATAGCAGGAAAGTGAGTTGACATATCATATTGAAAACAACTCTATTGCTATATATATATGCTATATATATATTTATTGCTATATAATATATTATCATTAATTTTTCAATAGTAGTACTGAAATGGTTAATCGGATAACCGGTTTGGAACCGTTTACCTACCTAACCGATTTGAAAAAAGCGTCAAACGATTATCCGAAATATCGATAGTGATCGTCATTCTACGGTTAAAACGTAATAAATCTGTCACTTCTATTTTGGGACAGCACCTCGAAGCAGCGCTGTATATATTGAGAACTAATCGACATTGGCGTTCAAGATTTCGTTAATGATCTACAACTTCCGTGAGTACTGAGTAACCGGAGAAACTATTCCGTAGTATGTATATAAACGAACGTTGTCGAGTATTCAACAACGTTCGTTTGTGTACACACTATGAAATAGTTTCTGAGAAAACTGCTTATCAATTCCTATAGTTTTGATCCCAGATTCGGTGAAATAATGGCTATGGATAACCGGATCTTATCCGGTTATAGCTCTCGGTTAGTCGATTGTGAATATGAGCCAACCGTTTCCGCCCTGGACGGAACGAATCTGCCCGATTACATTCAGAGAAATTGTAAGTTACGGCATTCGAATACACTGCTGCTTTATTGGCATTTAATTCAGTAAATAAACACAAAAGTAAGCAAGCTGTCTGTGTAGAATTTATAGAAATGGATCCTTGTAAAAACGTTGTGGAGACAATTTTGTTCCTAACTTTTTTTCCTGTTACCAATGAGATGCGATGTAAATATGTCCATTTTATGAATTCATTTGTATTATATTTTGCCCATGTGACAACGACGATACTGTACATATCGTACCGTTTTGCAGATGAGGTGTTGCAACCCCAGTCGTCTATCCCTTCCCGGTACTATGCTCAAGTCACCTACGATTGAAATTGTTGAGTACATGACATACCAATAACACAATTAACATGGCAGCTGCAACATTTCATTTTGATATCACCGGCCGTCACGTATTTACAGGCCACCTTTAACACCACAGACTGGTATTCTCACCAGTAACACATTGATAAGATCAACGTTATATTCTGGTATGATCATAGATAACATCACGTGCAGAAACAAACACCGTTAGCTTAACATTCTGACATTCCGCCATAGCATTACTGTCTGACATAATCGCCGGTAAAACGGTGACACCCACCTGTAACATCACATATTGACGCGACTATAGTTAGCAGCTTATTTTGACATTACCACAGGTGATTGTCCCACACCGGCTTCACCGCAGCTGGCACCCCATTCTTTCCTGAACGGTACCACCACATTCTGTCAAGACTCGCATTGGCAATATGTACTTTCAATATTCCTATTTAATTAAACGGACATGATCACCGGCTTTGAATATTAATTTATTCAAATCGAGAGAGATACAGAATGCCAACGGGACATCAACAGCTTTACTTTCTTTCTTTCTTCCTTTTTTCTGTCTTTGTTTAGTGCTACATATTCATATTTATTTATACACATACACACATATATATATAAACCCATTCAAATAGTTTATTTTACATTTATGAATTTCAAAAACTTGTTTGTTTCGCCATTGTAACATTTTCTGTATTCATGTTATGGGAGCGGAGGTTTTTACTAAGTGGAAAGCACTTGTCCTCCTATCCCTTTTGCTCAATAGTTATGGCAGATAAAAATATGTTTAAAGAAAAAAAAAACCGGTGACATCGAACACTTCACTTATTTACTGATAACAAAACATCCGATATTATCACATGCTGGTATGGCTGCCAGTTATATTCTGGAGATGACCTTCGGCCTCATAACGCTCTGACATGCGTAACCCCGGAAATATTACAGTCTGGCGACTTTAACATGTCTGGTGAAAAACACAGGTAATCGGCACAAGATGTGAAATCAAAAGAAACATGATATTTGATAACATTTTTGAATCGAGGTGACGTGCCCCCAAAATGGTATATGAATATTAACAAGGTACACAACTCGCTTTTCCAAAACAATGGCACTCATCTTCGTTATACCCCCCCCCCCCCCCCCCCCAAATTTGATTAACATAACCTATCCAGCGGTACCCGGTGTCCGTGGAAAGGGGGACGAATAAGCTTTACAGTGATATATTACAGGACCCGTTTTCTTTGGAGGGCAGATTCAAATATTAACCGTATACCTTTGTCAATTACTAATCTCGGATCCACATTTATTCATTTCTGGCAATAACATTTGCCGCTTATACATTTTTAACCTTTCCTTGAAAACTCAATAAGCTATCGGCATCCATAGAAGCGAAGATGGTCACAAAAACATCCCAGTGGCTACTATTTATGCCGAAAAAATCATACATGAAAACAAGCCAATGGGAGAAATGGGAATTTTTTTTTGCGCGAGTCGCCGTATCTATGGACGCCAACAACTTCATAAGGCCCCAAGTGCCGGCTAAAAAGTTTCCAATTTCCAAATAGCCTGTTGTGAACAGTAGAGAGTGATGATAAAAGAAAAGTGAATTTTTTTTCTATAAATCAACCTGCTGATTTGAGACTTGAAGAGTCTAGTTTAAAAGAATTAAAACAGTTTTAAAATGAGATCATTTTGTGCGGGCTCGCATGATGAAATAAATCACTTAAAGAGATCCTACAGTGAAGTGCTCGCATGATGAAATAGAACTCTTAGAGATCTTACAGTGAAGTGCTCGCATGATGAAATAAATCACTTAGAGATCTTACAGTGAAATATTGTCCTCTGTAATGATAACAATCGTGCAATGTAAAATAATGTGTTCCACTAACAATACCTGCTGTCAGGGAACACATTCTGGTCGTAATTTAAGCTCTTACAAAAAGGAATGTGTAAGTCTTGTGTGACCAATATGATGACATCGTGTCAAGCTGCGTGATATTTTTTACAATGGTTATTAGACCAGTCGTGATCAAAACTATGTGATCAGAAGTGATAGAGGTTGCCATTGGTCGCCCCATCCCATTCCGCCTGCCATACAGATTTGATGTACTTATTGATATGTGGTTTAAACTCACTAGAATGAGTTTTAAAATCAGCGAGAGGTTTGTTAAGCTTATTTTGCAGCAGTGTCTGCCCTGCTTTTACCACCAGAGATACCAACATGTCCAGGTAACCAGCAATACTCGATATCTTATTTGTCAGGCATACTGAACTTCTTACGAAGTTCCAAAATGTGTGAGTTCTTCAACTTGGGGATTGGTAAAGCTAGCAAAGAGGAAAGAAAGTCTGAAAAAATAATCGACTTCCTTTTCTTTGCATTTTCGATGTATTCGAGTGCAAACTGTAAAGCTTTAACTTCAGCTGTGAAGTAGAGTGTTTAATTGGAATCTTGATTGAGTTGATCTGATCACATGTAACAACGGCTGGTGATACTTTGTCACCATCTTTAGATCCATCTGTGTAGATCCCTGTGTACGCATAATACTTGCATTTTATTTTTGCGTATTTCTGCTTGAACAGCAAAGAATTTGTTTCAAACATTTTGGTAGAAGAAAGGCCCAAGATTATTATTTATTTATTAGGGCTTAACGACACATTAACAGCCAAGGTCACATTGTGTCCTTGACAGTTTTACGGGTGGAGGAAGCCGGAGTACCCGGAGAGAACCACAGAGCAACGACGAGCAGCTGTCAGCTCCCCAACATTGTAACTCCGCACTGCAGCACAGACAGAATTAGGTTGGTTGAAGACATGCGCACCATTGACGTGCAGTATGTCTTAGTACATGGCATCATCGTGCCCCCATGTGGGCAATCGGGGTTAAGTACCTTGCCCAAGCACACAACGCGGGAGTCCGAATTGATCACCCAGTCGGTCACCCATCCAATGATTAACCGGGCTCGACGTTGCTTAACTTCGATGATCAGCCAAGAAGCGGTTACCGCAACGCTACCGCGCCCCTAAGGCCCAAGATAATTCTAGTTTTTTAAGATTCCAAGAAGGAATAAGAGGTACGCAGCTATATTTGTTCATATTATATTCAAGTATGGCGGACTATATATGGGGTTTGATTCTAATTCTCAAAAGAGGAATATGTTTTGAGTTTTTGTTGAAAAAGTCAAACACTTTGTGGTTCAGCGACACAATTATAGGCGGGATTTGAGGATTAGCTAATAGTTTAAAAACATACTGGAGCGACAGTTTAATTCTGCGCTTCTCGAGAAAGGGCTTCTCTGCTTCAAGAAGCATTGAATCTATCAGCAACGTTCTAAAAGCGACCAGACTAATTCTAATACTACTATTATGAATTGCGTTAAATGCTTTGAGATACGACTTTCTAGCGCAGCCGTAAACCACACAACCGTAATATAATTACGATATAACAATACGGAGTAGACGTTTTGGTCGGCATCCCAACCACTTGAGGAGGTAAAGTGTCCTTTACATATCATCCCTAGTTGTTCAATATGAGAAGTGAAATTTTGTTTATTATCAAACAATAAACCCCTTAATTCCACTCCTTTAACAACTTTAATGCTACTCTCATCAATATTCAACTCCGGATCGAGGTGGGGCTTCCCGAGCTTACATAAATGAACAGAATTCGTTTTGGTCTTGGAAAACTTGAAACCCAAATGAGGGTCATAACCTATGTTTTAGAGACAACAAATGAAAAAATAATGAAAATTAATTGGCGATTTTTGAGAATAGCGCTGGACGGTTTTGAACGTTACGTTATGTAAATGGTTAAATAATATAATTATCGTTAATAATGAAAAGTAATAAACAGAGTAATCGCTTGACTGGACTGGTTACGTGAAATAATTCATTCGAGGAGATGGATTGTATTGTAAAACGCTCGTGCGCATTCGCGCACTCGTGTTTGTACAACGTCCCTCACCTCTCGTGAATTATTTCATGTAACCAGTCCAGACAAACGATTGCTCTCCTTGTAATCTTCCAGGTGTTGTACAGTTGATTTAGTTTCTTTACCGTTATTTTTTTAATCATTTTCAATTTTTTTTTGTTAATGGGTGTGTGCCTGTTTAGTCCAGAGACATAAGTTTCCCAAGAACATTTTTTTTTGTTTTTTCGTCGTCTTGATTTTTTCCCGATTTATACGTGGCTTCTCAAAATATTATGTGGTTGGTGACGTATTAGTTTCCCGTTCTGTATCGTTGCGATTCTTTATAGCCTGTTTGCAATCATTATCAAACCATAGTTTAGTGAAACGTTTTGGAGTTGTTGAGGTTTTAGGGAATGACTGTGTTGGTAAGGTCAAGCAACTCTGTAGTGAAATCTTATATTTGGTCAGTACTTTCCTTGAATGTTTCCCGCGTGAGGCGTTCAGAACAAAGCGACGAGAAAGTGTCCCAGTCAGCCTTTTTAAAGTTTCACGGGGACGCCCTCTCATCGTGGGCCGGTGTAAAAGGAATGGAAGTCCGTAGGAACGTTAGTCACTCTGGGCTATTATTCCGCGGAATTATAGTCCTAGGTCTAACATTTCTAGGAATAGTAGTCCGGCGGACTACTATTCCTAGAAATGTTAGACCTAGGACTATAATTCCGCGGAATAATAGTCCAGAGGGACTAATTTTCCTACGGACTTCCATTCCTGTTACACCGGCACTAAACTCTCGAATACAATTTTAAAGTTGTCACTATTGTAAAGGCTCGTAATAACGCTGGCATTGTGCTCGCGAGCCATGTCCATGGTGTCTGACATTCCTCTGATCTTGTGGATGTTTTTTGTTTTAATGTATGGGCATATGATGGTGTTGAGGCATGTATGATACAATGTCTCTTCCCTCTTTGAAACTTATTTGTTTTCCACATATTTATTTTATTATCAGTTTTTTTCCATAGAGGGCAATCTTTATATGGTGGCATATGATTGCCCTGGGATTTGAAGCAATTGATGATGTTGCTACTGCATGGCTCATCATGTACTTGTCCGCATCGGTGACAAATTGCTTGACCTCGAAAAGCATCTTGACTATGTCCAAACCTTTGATACTTGAAACATCTAAGTGGATTCGGAATGGACAGACCCACTCCGACGTTCTAGTAGTAGCCAACTTTACCTGGTTTCGGGGGTTGTGGGGTGTTAAAACTGAAAACATAACTGCCTGTCATTATTTGCCATCCGTCTTTTCTAATCTCAATTGTTTTTACCTGAGATTTCATTTCTTCGACAATATCAAGTTCTCCCATATCGGCTAGCTCTCGTGCACGTAATGTTTTGATTGTTCACGTTATGCCTCCCGTCCTTACTCCGAGCCAAACATAGGGGTACCAGCCTAGCAAGATGTGGTAACAAAACCGAGAGTACATGCAGAGTGGTGCAGGGCATACCGCTGACCGATTGACTCGCCGAGTGTGGGTAGTTCCAAATATTCAGAATGCGGTCATTCAACCAATTATTTTGTGAAACTGAGCAACGAAAATTACAACTGAAAACTAGCACAGTCAGTGCAATAAAACGGAATATGATCAAACAGTTTGACATTCATTAAAAGTCAGATTACACTAGCAATTATAAAATTGAATTAAAAAACACTAATTGACTGAATGACCATGCAACCCCCCCCCCCCCCCCGAAGTGACACATCTTTGGGGTGGGGACACCCGATTGGCCAAAACCAATCCATCTGACCACCTATCTGCGTCTGAAGTCAGAGCCAACGTAGTCTATTGGGCAGGTATTTTCAAAATGGAGATAGCCCTGTCCTCAGCTGCCAGAATGTCGTCCTCTGGAGCCTTCAGGTCGCACTTCGTAGGTGACCTAGGTGCCTGAAGGATGTAACAGGAGGATAGAACGATTTTGATCCAGGGAAGGAGGATATGAATATGCCGCAGCATACCTGCTCAACTGAGCACACCTGCTAATTTTAATTCATATTCTGATATAGAAATCAGAAAAAAATAATAGTAATGCACTTTTAAAAATGGTAATCAATTTAAAAAAATAAATAACAATAATTAGAAAAGAGAGCCGAGGATGCAGCTACGAAAAGTTATATTAACCCTTTGAACCTTAGCTGCCCTTTTTCCGATCAGGAACATAGGACGTCATAACGTCATTAAATAGTATGGCTGTTCAGTAAATGTGTGTGGTAGACCAATATATATTTTCAATGTACAGCCCGAGGCTGCACGTTGCAAATATTGATTGGTCTACCCCAAATGATGAATATGGACTCTTCTAGTTGCTGCCATTGAACTGGCATGGAAGATACCACCAGTGTTCAAAAGGTTAAAAACATAGCGAGCAATAACAAGAATCCTTATACTAAGAAATTCAACCCACTGCTCGAATTGAAACGAACAATCCATTCAAATATATTCCGGGACAACGAAACGAGTTGGTTCGAGGTGCATTCCGAAAGGAAATAATTACGACATAGTCGATCTTAGTGATTTTATACAGAGGAAAATGAAGATGAATGGTCAGGGGTCCATTATAATAACTTCTAGTGCCAATAATTTACAAATGATATTTGGCGTTGAGAAAGTTATCGAGTGGACGAAACATTTTGAACACTGTTATAATTCGACTGCACCATATAGCAAGGTCACGTGAGATATGGGAAAGCTGAAGAAATTTTCACCTAAAATAGCATTTTAATGAACGTGGACATCATCGCCGGAAGTTTCCTTAACGTTAGCGTGAAGCCCACGATCTATTATTTCTTTCTAAACGATTCTCCAGATTACAAGATTGGCGAGAATACGGAGTCTCTTTATCCATTTCGTTAGACACCACATATAGCATAGACGTCGTGTACTAAGGCGTACTGCACGTCGATGGTGTGCATGCCTTCAACCAATCTAACACTGCCTGTGCTCTAGTGCGGAGTTACGATGTTTGCGAGTTGGCAGCTGCTCACCGTGGCTCGGTGGTACACCGGCTTCCTCCACCCGTAAAACTGTCACGGTTATGATTAGCCATTGTGCATAAGTATGTGACCTTAAACGCCAATAAATAAATACATATAGCATAGAAAAAAATTTTAGGGATCAAAATGGAGAGACGACTTCACAAAGGGAAAAAAAACTGAAATGAACTATATTTTTTTGTGTGCAAGAAGTGTGACCGAGAGAAATATTGCTCATGTTTCACACTTTGGATAATGTCATCCTAACACTCTTTCATCCCTATCTCGTAAGATAGATTGTCCATGTCGGTAAACAAGAGTCTGGAGTTCGAAATTGTTCTCTTGAAGTAATGTTATTTGGTAGTGGTATTTAGTTTTCACTATATATTTTCTAGTGCGTGTTTTCAGATGTGACGAGACGAATGTTGTTTCGTGTCCAAACATTTTCATCGTTTTTACGAAGGCGGAATTGTACATCAGTTAAACAAAAATCGAACTCGAATTCGCTCTTGGTCTGGGTTCACAAATGCATGTTATAATTTATGTACATTTCCATCCGATCAACCTTGTCGAATCGGATAAAATATTGTGTCTTCATCAGTGCCTTGTCATAATCACGATATAGTTTTTGATTTTCGTAGCAGACTATGTCCTTCTTTTGTCTAGTAAATAAATTCGGGATGTTTTTTTCACGCCGTTAGTTTCTAGATATTCCTCTCTAAAAGGCATACTTTATACAAGTCGTGTAGAGCGGAATGGTTATCCAATTCTACATCCAAAAGACAGAGATGATGTCTCCAATTTTCGATCTCTTTCTCGTTTTTCATCCATTTGGCATTTCCCGTAGGCAACGGTCGATTCATTTCCCAAAGGTACAAACTGTTTGCGTCAAAATATGTGATGTATTCATCTGACTTATTCGAATCGAAGGCTTTCGCATAATAAGTGTTGGCTTTCGAGTATCGGTGAGTCACGTCAGATATACTACCTCTAACACCCTTTTCGAATATGAGAAGCATGTCGACGTCCGACAATTCCCATTCAACTTCGTTCAGTTTCAGAACGGCGTCCCAAGCCAGTCTTGGAGGCCGTAAAGTGCCACACATGATCTAGATCGTAATATTTCAAACAAACGTATATGACATTTTCGAACTCCTCTCCTTGGATAAGGGCAACCGTTTTCAAATATAAATCGTATTAATTTCTCATTGATTTCGTGTTGAATAACGTTCACAGGTTTTGATCAGGCACGTAATCCGTATCCGAAATGTTATTTAGTTTCAAATAAAATTGTTCTTTGGAAGGTAGTGACTACTTGTCAAAGCATCCATGTAATCGTACAAACAGACGACAATTTGCAAGAGGCTGTGAAAATTTATCGTCATCGAGGAAATGTCGAGTAATAATACGAAGTTTTTCCTTTTAAGAATTGAATGCAATTTTTATAATCTTTATTGGAGTATGAACGTGTGGGAACGGTACAAATTATGTATCCTTCGGGATTCATACATAATTTGTACCGTTCCCACACGTTCATACTCCAATAAAGAATATAAAAATTGCATTCAATTCTTATAATTACATCCCGCAACTGTTTAAACTACTTTTTACCAAACAACAAAGCAGAAAGACGAAATAAAACATGTACGAACGAACGAGGCGAAAAACCACCCTCACACAAAAGACAAAACGCACAACTCTGATTTTTAATTTTCACAACTTTAGAAATGGAAACGAGTATTTTAGTAACGAGCTCTATGCCACAGTTGGGAAATATCACCAAAGAAACAGCAGCGGAGTTGATCACTGCGAGAGGTACTAAAAGTTAAAAACCCGCCCAAACACCGCCCGAATTACATTCGGTCAGCTGCGGTCTACCGTAAATGTGGGTCAAAGTTCGACCAAATGTATTCATTGGAAAATGAATTACATTTGGTCATGACGTTTTCATCCAGCTGACCAATGGGAATTGAGTATTTGGACCCAAAACGTATAACTACATTAACAATGTAATTATTTCAAAATGATCGACCAGAACTTCTAAGCGGAAACTATGGATTTGTAACTCTCCTGGAAACACATGTCTCGAGTGATCGACACTTCGCTTCCTTTCGAGGTTTTTTAACAAGCACCGTCTTTTTGTTAGCAAAATGTATTTCTCTTCGTGGTTGACAATGAACGAAATTTCGCCTTTGCAAACCCGATGTTTTAGAGGAATCGATGAGAATCGTATTGCGATAAGTTATGAAAAAAGAACGGGTAAGATATTTTATCTTGAAACTTTAAATTACATTTACTGTGAGCACGACTTATATAAAGGCAGGTGTAATGGTTGTAATCTCTCACTTGTTCGTACCCGGATTATGACTTGACGTCGAAGCGCTCCCGACAAAATGTTATATTTCCCCGAAATTCTCTCTAGCCTTTCATTGTTTTGTTTGTCAATGGCTTCATTCCCTATTGTTCTAGCAGTGACTATTCTGGTTTATATTTGAACGTTTCAATCAGAAATATATAAATCTGTTCTTTGAAATCTTTAAAATTTAGTTTCACGACAAATGTAAAGATGAATTCTGAAACAATACTCACTTGTTACTAGAATATATCGACATCAAAGTAGCCGGTACTTCCATCAATCCGTTTAGAAACAAGTTGATATATAAATTACCGGAAAGTTTAACAACACCATACGTTATACCCATGTAAGCAACTCCAGCTGAAAACCTGTATAAAAATGATCAAAATCAAATTTTCGGGATAAACTGCGTTGATTATTTTAGAAAATATATTTTACATTATGACCTCTGGATGATCTAACATGAAAACTGCAACTGGGGTTAGGGTACATGGCAATAACCGGAGGTATTTTGCAGTTTCGTCATTAATGCGGACGTGATAAGCAGTCGCCTCTTCTAACAGAATGGGACATTCGTACACTGTGCAGCAGGATACTTTAATAGAAGCCTCTACGAGGGTGTTGGCAGTGAATACGCATGATGACAAGCAGTTCTGCCATTCAATGTCAATAATGTAGGCTCTTTGAGGTCTACTCCCCCCCCCCCCTCCCCACCCTTTCGCGAAAAGTAACATCTGTTGCTGGATTAGGAATTTCTCTTCGCGCCGAAACCATTCGAAACATCGCTGCTGGCAGAATATCTGGACACTATGATCGGCATAGTTAACGATAGGTGCCTTTGGAGCACCTGTTCTTACGCTCTTAATACAGCCAGTTGTGGTGGACTTTCAGTGAAACACACGCCAAGTTTTTTCATTTATATCCGGACAACAACTCGCGGATTGTCTGAATTATTTGAAAAGAACAATAATGTGTACACAACGGAAGTCATATATTTGAAGCTTTGCGTGTGTGTGGTTTTCTACGAAACAGGTGTTATTGCTGGATTCGAAACACCAATGGGCGGCTGAACTAAGGGAAACCCATTCTTCATGACAGCTGAAAGAATAAAAAGCACGTATGCTCACTACATCAGTTATCAGGTCGGATAGCCTTCGAGATCGATCCTGACTTCCGTCAGATGTATTATGTACAATATACCTCAACGCATTTGTCCCTCAAAATAATTGCCTTCCAACATGAGTTGTGAGGACAACATTCAGTGGACTGGCATTCTGTTGAGAAACAGTCTTGCACGTTTATTCGTTTGTGTTAGAGAAGCCGGCTTTAAAATCCGGCGTATATGGTCTCACGGCTCGCGATAGTATATAAGTAGTTTAGAAAGGTTATAAATGGGTACATCGCAGAGCAAAGATGACGTGTGAATATTAGATGTAATATGAAAAAAGTCAGGCGCCAAGACAGTGTAGAAATATGGTTAATGTTGAAAGCCGAGACAGTTTAGTAAGACATACATCTCCTCTAATACATTCTTCTTAGATCGAGAACACTCAGCAGTACCTGTTTACTGTAATGAAAAAACAAGTTCTGTTTTACTTTTAAAATATGACCCGGCTGTAAATGCGGGGTGTGGAAAGCCAATTAAACTGGTAGCACATGTATGAACAACTGTTTAAACTTGACTTTGTACTTTTGTTACAGGTATGATTGACACAGGTGCTGAAAATGACTTTAAAACGGACAAATAAATAAATAAATAATCCTGTATGAAGTACTGAACTTCCCGGCGTTGGAGTGAAGCAGTGTTAGTTTGTTCGGTGATAAAGGTAAGATACTTTTTTTTGGTCATGTTCCAAACAACTTGTTTTCTCCTTCGTACGTTAGAACTATACACGTGATACTAACAAATGATATTGGGTTTTACAAAAGATAAATGTACACGTTACCATATATGCGCCAGCAGCATCGTCGGTTTGATCATCTGTCTTGTTCGGAACAGGTCAAAACACGTATACGACTTGTGTGTTCTACTCGTGGTCACTGTTTTCGACAGTTCTTCAAGCATCTTTAGATCTGGACAAGGTCTTCTGTTGACAGCGGCTATTTGTCTTGTAACCAGCTTGGCCTCTTCAAGTCTTCCACTGACAAGCAGCCATCTAATACTTTCTGGAACGAAACTAGAGATGAATATTTTCATCAGCAGAAGCCCATACAGTAGTGTTTTGTGTTCGGGGAAGTATCAGTTCCTTTCCATAGAGGGATGTGAAGCGTTATGTATACCATTTCATCCCAATAGCCAAGTATGTCCAAGTTATGAAGTGAAACAATAAACTAGGGGGTGCGGGGGGGGGGGGGGGTTAAACCAAATAAATGACTGTCAACGTTTTTCCGTGTAAATAAAATTGATTATGACCGTATGCTATTGCGCGAAACTAAAAACAGAGCGAAAATAGAAAGTCCCCAGATTTTAGTCTTATCCATGGTGTACAGACGCACATTTTACTGACAACTGCCATCACACACACCAATTTTACAAACAAACACACGATAATGAGCCGCTGGGAATCGTCTTTTTGAAGATAGGTGTTGTGTAAAATATAATTTACAAAAAGGAGGTTACTGCAAATCCTGAAGGGTCAGTAACTCACAAACAATTAGAGATAAAGCCATATAGCGAAGTGTGTAGCGAAGTCATAGGACTATCTATCTTCGTAAAAACTTTCGCGGCAAATGGACTCAGGGAAATTCTACGTTGGTAAGTGAGATATTGGTTATTTTCCAGAATTTCAAAAGCCCGATTACACCAGCATTTCAAAGGCTCAACCTCAACCTCGAAACGGTAAGAGATATAAAGAGAAATATATCCGGTACCCGTGAGCGGTCGTAACTTATATATTTTAAACAAAAAGGAAAATTTAAGTTATTGCAAGTTTCGTCTATTGGTCGTGTTGGGAAATAGACGAAACGCCAACTGCCCATTGGTCAGTTATATCCACAAGAAGAACAAATACAATTCTGGAATGCATAATTACAAATTCTAATGTTTCAATTAGGGCTGAAACGGTTGGATCACTTTCACAACAGACTAGCCGAGAGCTATAACCGTATAACATCCAGTTATCCGTAGCCATTATTTCACCGAATCTGGGATCAAAATTCTAGGAAATGGAAACCAGTATTATCAAAAACTGTTCCGTAGTGTGTACACAAACGAACGTTGTCGAGTACTCGACAACCTTCGTTTGTATACATACTACGGAATAGTTTTTGCGGTTACTCAGTATTCACGGAAATTGTAGATCATTAACGAAGTCTTGAACGCCAAAGTCGATTAGTTCTCAATATATACAGCGCTGCTTTGAGGTGCAATCTGTCCCAAAATAGAAGCGGCAGATTTACTACGTTTTAACCGTGGAATGATGATCACTATCGATATTTCGGATAACCAGTTGACGCTTTTCTTTAAATCGGTTAGGTAGGTAGCCGGTTCCAAACCGGTTATTCGGATAACCATTTCATTACTAGTTTCAATGTAACGAATAGAAATGATTGCTACTAAAAGACCACCACCTACCACCCCAAAAAAGACAAATACAATAACAAACAACAATAACAACCAGCAACCAGCTGTTTTGTTTTTAATGAGCAAAACCTATATTATATCTACCCATCCTTAGGCAGCTGAGACAGAACCCCGCCCCTTCATGTGGGTGGCGGTGTTTGATAAAATATTTGAATGTACCCGTGTAGCCAGTGTGATAATGCATGGTATTTACCATTGACCAACAAACGCAATGGCAAACACCAATATCCCTAACGATAAAAACAATCGGCGATAAAAGATCTTGTATCGTCATTACAGTAACAATACAAGTCCCATGATGTCGCGAGAAACGAATACACGTGCAAGACGGACCATTTCATTCATTTACTTGCACTGAGATTTTGCCCACAGGATGAAACCGAAATCCTTCTCGCCGCTTCGCAAAGCAAAAACAGCAACTGCGAGGAAATTCATTCCTTACAAATATCTAATTTCAGTGTGAATGAAGAAAAAGATCAAATTTAATTGCATTAAAATACAGAACGCGCCTTACAAACGGTCGAGTGTTTACCATTAAACCATTTGAAAATATTATTATTGAATTAAGATCGCAATTACCGATCTCTTCGTCATCTGCAAAAACTATAAAAAATCAAACATCGATTTCAACATTACCATTCTGTATTCGATTAATATTATATAAGATGAATTCCAATAATGAGTTTTGTGTGATGAGAAATAATTACTGTACTTCAAAATTAAACTGGTTAAAAATTAACCCCAATCAAATGGGTTGAGCAAATATGAATCCAATTGGGTTCACATTCACCCAACCCAGTTGATTAGGGCTAACTTTGAACACAACTGACTTTAGAGCGTGGGAGGGCGCTGATTTCACATACACTTTTTCCGGAACCAAGCGGTAGATTTCTTGGAGTACCATGCCTCAAATGCGAGGACTCGAGTGTTCTGCATCACGTATCACCTTGGGGGTACACAAGAAGGGAGCCGACGGCAGTCTATGGGCAAATGTCAGCAGCCCCAGTCCCAAATCAACAGACGAAATCGAAAGTTCCCCAGTTTTTCGAAATAGATGAAAATGAGAAGGAAATTTTTGTTAATAAACTGAAAATGAAACAAAAGTTAACACCGAGTGGAAACCTCGAAGAAAAATGCGATCGTTAACATCTTTCGTTTAGAAAATTCCTGCACAAAGTTACTCTATTCTAAATATCCCACTAGAACAGGTAGGTATTGTAATCGGACAGTTTTCTTTTGTCAACACGGAAGACCATCGAGGACGAACACGAAACGGACAGTTTAACGTCTTGGAATAGAAGCACTGAATGTTTCTTGTGGGAAAATAAATATGGATTTAACATTCTCACAGAAGCGTTAATTTGCAACTTCACGTCTTTTATTGGCAAGTAAGAGAAAGAAACTGAAGCAGATGGAGACGAATAGGAAACTAAACAGATCCGACCATTTGACTGAGAGAGAGGAAGACATTCTGATTGACGAGGGGCTCGTCGGTGTCCACGCCCTCACGCCTACCTAAATAAGATGTGGCTTTACAATATAAAATGTTTTGGAATGAGAGGAGTGACTGAAAATCACAATCTGAGGTGTGGTGAGATCGTTTTGAAAACTGACAAGGATGGCATAGAATTCCTGGAATTCTCTGAGAGGAACACAAAAATAAGACCGGTATTTCAACTCACCTCCATCCTGTCAAACCAAAAACATACGCCATTCCAGCTGATTCGGAAAAATGTCTTGTGTACGTGTACAAACAGTTTAAAATGAGTCCTCGAACAGAGGAAACATCACGGTGCCACAATCCACTCTATATCGGAATATGCCGTAAGAAAGTCGAATAACGGCCTATGGTATACATGTCATCCGGTTGGGATCCCGACTATTTGACAAATTATTCAGAATACGGAACAGAAGGCCAGATTCAGTTGCAGAAAAAAGCAGCATTAGTGCCACGAAAGCAAGACCGTCTCTCGTGTCAACAACTACGCAGTAGCATTAAAGCGGAGGCAACACGAAAAGTCGAACATCTTAGCTAGAGTTATTCATTCGGCTAACATTTTCTGGAATCTGAACATTTCGCCTCAACTAAACACATAGGACCACAGGGGAAATTTGCATGTTCCCGGGAATCTTGCTTCCACTCACCGTGTTGGTACTGTTACTGGCTATCGCATAAATTTTCTTTCCGAAAATGATAATCCTGCCACGAATGATGAGTCAAGTTTCTCCCAGCATACATTCCATATTGATCCAACGTATTAACCATCCACCATGCAGACATACACCAACAAACGAAGAGGAATCGCAATTATTGAAGGTACCGTTGAAATGCAACGTCAATCTTATTGGGATGTGTGCGCTACTAAAAATTATAAATGTGGTAACATCAAATTATAAATGAATCAACGTCATGTACAGTTGAAAGAAGAAGTCCTGTCATGAAATGCGCTCAAACAGCACGTCGATCTGTGCGTGGATCTACGCGTCAGGACCATAGTAAGGCTATCACATTCTGTACATATGGCATGTGCACACGCAATGTTTCAGCCAATGGACCTCCGGGTTACCCGGAGGTCCATTGGCAGAAACGTTGCCTTGTTTGCTATGAGTAATCAGGAGAACCTGCCGTGCTTGTCTTTCGATATGGCCGTTGCGCGCAATTCAAACGCGCAATTAAGTCTAGATAAGCGCACAGTTCATGTCATGACATCCAGTTTTAACTGTATATAGCGAGAGATTCTTACAAAAATATAGTTCTCTAGTTGTCCACTCAAACCACCTTCGTAATCCATTGGGGAACCGATGAATTAAAAGTAGAGTGTTTTGAAATATAATTTCCCAAAAGAAAAGATATATTTGCGGTGAGCTTTATTAATTTTCATATTGCCATATATTTCATTCAAGGTGAAGGAACTTTCTCATGCTCTCTTGGGTTGGGAGAATGGAAAACGGAATATCATCGTTCTGATTGGTTTAGCGTCGCTTCTTTGCCCATTTCAGACTATTGTTCGAGAAATTGAGGTCATAGATTTTAAATGAATGGCAGATAAAAGTGTTATGTGACCAGTGTGTTTGTGTAGGATCTTTTATTGCAACTCTACCCGTCACGATGAAAGATTCTGTGCAAACACACAATATGTATGTATACCTCGGTACTTCTGATATCTCTCAGCACTACAACACATATATTCATAAGAACATAAGAACCACAAACAACAAAACATGTGTTTGCAAAAGCTTTCGTTTCCCTGGCCAGATTGCGATGCAACGCAAGTCCCTGGGTATGCCGGCCTAATCGGAGATCCGTGGTCACAAGCCACAAGATCCATCGAATATCGGTGACGCAGTACGAACAGTCTGCTATTCTGCATGATTACCGAAACAATTATACGCATAAACAATTGACGTTATTTGATTTTCATGCTCAAGACTGTAATGAACATGATTCACTTGGCCACAAACTTACAAATTGATAGTAATACGTTGTTGTTTGTCTTCAAAAAAGCATCGGGCGTCCTTCTTGGAAATGGCGACTTCCAGAGCGGCATATGGCAAGGCCGATCCCATAATAAACCATTTTTACTGCTGTGCGGCGTATGAGGGGAGAAATACGTTCATTGGATCAAATTCGCGGATTTTTCTACGGCAACACCGTTAAAGTTAATTTGCGGCCTCGAGACTAGTGTATTTGACAGTCATCTGACAGTAGTTAACCGTAGAATTACGGTAATATTTTACAATGCACTGGAGACCAATACATATTTTCAACTTGAGACCTAGGTCTGCACGTTGAAAATATTAATTGTTCTACCCCCCCCCCCCCCGAACGAACATGGACTCTTCCAATTGACGACATTGAACTGGGATGGAAGATACCACCAGTGTTCTAGGGTTCAAAAGGTTAAATTTTCCTTTTTGTATTTTGGGTGGTGGTCGTCTAGTAGTAATCATCTGCCTTCCATACTCTAAAACATTAGAATTTGTAATTGTGCATTCTAGAACTGTATTTGTTCTTCTTGGGGATGTACCTGATTAATGGGCAGTTGTCCTTTCTTTCGTCCATCTTACAACACGGTGAATAGACGAAACTTTTAAAAACTTAAATTTTCCTTCTTGTTTAAAATTAATAAGTTACGGCCACCCACCTTGTGTATTTTTCTTTATATTTCTTACCGTCTCAGAATTGAGCATCTCAAATTTTGGTGTAATCAGGCTTTTGGAAAATTCTGGAAAATCACCAATATCTCACTCTCCAAGGTGACTTTTCTCAGACTCCAGTTGCCGCGAAAATTTGTACGAAGTTGGATAGTCCTATCACTTCGCTACACACTTTGACCCAAAGTTTTAAGTTAGTGCAATGTGGAGATATTTCTTTAAAAAACTTATTCTTCAGATCCACCAGTCAGAATTCTTTCATATTTGGGATATTACATATTTAGGGGGATAAAATTCAAGTCTGCTGAATTTGAGTCCCTGGCTTACTATTCGGGCTCTCTATGTGGGAGAGAGGCGGGGGGGGGGGGGCATGTTAGGTTAATGTTCCTTGGTGTTTTTCCTTACTATTTGCCTTTCATAACTTCATTCCCCTGTAGTGTTGATGAACAATGACAAACAGAATGTGACACCCAAATACTTCATTAAACCACTTTGTCAGATGAGCAATCAATGCCCCTTTTATTTATTTATTTAAAGTCATTGTCAGCACCTGTGTCTATCACACCTGCTCCGCAAACCTCATTGACCATCGGGACCTATTTTAAAAGTGAAGGAGAACCTGTTCATTGCAGTAAACAAATACTGCTCCGATTCCTGAGGTCCCGCGGCGAACGCCATGGTGAAGATCAAGCTATAAAAAACACATATGCAGCATTGCGCGAATTTCTTGAAAATAGGAAGCAGGTATTGGAGAACATGTATACATATCTTACTAAACTTTCTCAGCTTTGAACACTGACCACATTTATACACTGTCTTGCTGCCTAACTTTTTTCATATTACATGTAATATTCAAAAGTCAGCTTTGCACTGTGTCGCACCCATTTCTAATCTTTATTCACTACTGATATTCTAACTCGTGTCGTGGGACTATAAACACCGGATTTTAAAGCCTGGCTTCGCTAACACAGGCGAATAAGAATGCAAGATTGTACAGTCCATTGAAAATTGTCTCCCCAACTTATGTTAGAAGGAAATTATTAAGAGGGACAATCGTTGAGGTATATTGCTCATAAATACACCTGATGCATGTCGAGATCGAATTCAATACTTCCTGACCTGCTAACTGATGTAGTGAGCATACGGATATTGTTTTAGTCCTCCTGCTGTTACGAAGAATGGGTGTCCCCAAGCTCAGGTCTACCGAATCCAGCAATAACACCCATTTCATAGAAAAACACGCACAAGCAAAGCGTGTTTTGTACACGTTCTTGTTCTTTTCAAATAATGTGGACAATTCGAGAGTTGCTGACCGGATGAAAATGAAAATTAGCATGTGTTTCACCGAACATCCACCACAACTAGCTCTATTAAGAGCGTAAGGTGTGTGTGTGTGTGTGTGTGTGTACGTGTGTGCGTGCATGCGTGCGTGCGTGTGTTGCAACTATATGAATCGGATTTCCATATCATTAGGTGTGATTGTTATTCTTGTATTTTATTGTTTTCGTAATGCCGTACCTATTCTAGATAATGTGGTTCTGAAATAAATTAAATTCTATAGATATTCTATTCTTTATTATTAATATTAGAACCGTACTGAACGAGGTTCTGGGCAATGGCATTCAAATTATTAGAAGCTATCGCTTAGAATGTATCACAACCAAAATGACAGTTGGCATTTTCTGTTCTTAATATTCTAGTGATGACAATTCACCTCACATTTACAATACGTGGAATCACTAAATCGCCCAACAAACTGGAGACTCCATCCAATCAATAATTCTAAATTTGTTGCAAAGCAAAGCAAAGTTCCAGCAAATGGACCCCCGGTTTGTC
The DNA here is from genome assembly GCA_031216915.1 of Pictodentalium vernedei. Lineage (NCBI taxonomy): Eukaryota > Metazoa > Mollusca > Scaphopoda > Dentaliida > Dentaliidae > Pictodentalium > Pictodentalium vernedei. Next base: position 50,738,315 of record CM062289.1, read on the forward strand.
CCCGGAGGTCCATTGGCTGAAACACTGCTTGTGTTTCTGTCCATAAATACAGAATACGAAAGTGATAATTTGGGTGATATCTCCACTCCACGGGTGATTTATTTAAAATCCACACTCCAAGTACTGTATCTCAGCAACGGGACTAGATTCAAACCAGAAGTGTCCAGGTATCACCAAGGTGGACGAACTAAACCCACGCATTACAAATGGCGCATTGAGGTGATATACTGTGCAAACTATACCAAACGTGATCTCCGGCGTCGTTTCAAATAACTTTTCTATGAATTTTTCGAATATGTTTTTTGTAAGTCTGGATACAGTTCATCTCTTTCCTCAGACAAAAAAAAATCAGGATGAGCTGTCATCTTCAGCAAGTCGACAAGAAAGATGTATGAAATTCAAAAGTTGGGATTATTTTTTTTTCGAATGATCGAGATAGTTTCGAATCCAGTCGAGTCAGTGGGATGATTCAAAACGGATTCAAATTTCGAACGTTCGCCAGGCCCTAACAGTAATTGCGAAAAGTCGGCCCTCCGCCTGATATGCATGCTATATGTAACCCTCTACCCAAGGCACATGCTACCAATATTTGTTATTTTAATTATTTATTTATTTATTTATTTATTTATTTATTTATTTATTTATTTATTTATTTATTTATTGGTGTTTAAATTCACATACTTAGCACAATGGCTAATCGTGACCGTGACAGTTTTACGGGTGGAGGAAGCCGGAGTACCCGGAGAAAACCACCGTGCATCGACAAACAACTGTCAGCTCCTCAACATTCTAACTCTGTTCAAGCTCCGTTCAAGCAGGGTTACAGCGGTTGAAGACATGTGAACCATCGACGTGCAGTACGCCTGTGTACAGTGCAAAAAGTATAGGTTCTCTTTAGAACCAAAACTGATTCTAATCTTGTCCCTGAGATTTATTTATTTATTATTTATTTATTGTTGCTTAACGCCACATCAGCAGCTAAGGCTATATCGTGGAGAGAAAACTACATAGACAACAAGTGTGAAGTATGAATTAAAATTAATTGAATAAAATATGAAATAATCACAACAAAACCTAAAATCAAGGGCAGTCGAAACAACTAAGATTATAAAAACCAGAATACTTATAAAATCAACCTGTTGACATTTAGATTTGTGTAGAGTCTACATGAAAAGAATAAAAACTATTTTAAAATTTATTAAAAAGGTTGATTTCTTTCAAAAATGAGATTATTTTATGCGGGCTCATATGGTAAAATAAATCTCGTAAAGATTGAACTGTAAAATACTGCTCTCTAACATGATTAAAATCAGTACAATTCAAAAGAATGTGTTCCACTGACAACACCTGCTGGCAGGGAACACATTCTGGTCGCAAATTACCCTCCAACAAAAAGGAATGTGTTAGTCTTGTACGACCAATATGACACCGCGACAAAACTGCAAGATCCTTTCTACAAAGGCTACTAGACGGGTAGCGATCCGAAACAGCTGGCCGGAAGCGATGAAGCTTGTTATTTGTCGCTCCATCCCATTCCGCCTGCCACATAGATTTGATGTAACTACTAATATGAGGCCCAAATGATCAATGAAAGGGATGTTAAAATCAGTGAGAGGCTTTGTTAAAGCCTGTTTTGCTGCACTGTCTGCCCTGGTGCTACCAGCGATACCTACATGTCCGGGTAACCAGCAAAACACGATATCACATTGGTCAGACATGAGAGTTGTTAACTTCTCACGAAGCTCCAAAATGAGAGGGTTCTTCAACTTGGGGTTGAGTAAAGCAAGTAAAGAGGAAAGAGAGTCGGAAAAAATAATCGACTTCTTTTCCTGAGCATTCTCGATATGTTCAAGAGCGAGTTGTAAAGCTTTAACTTCAGCTGTGAAAATAGAACTCTGATTCGGTATTCTGATTGAGGTGACATGATCGCCAGTAACAGCAGCTGATGATACTTTGTCACCATCCTTAGATCCATCCGTATAGATCCTTGTATATGTACTATACTTGGACTTTATTTCGGAATATTTTTGTTTGAACTGCAAGGAATTGGTATCAGATTTTTTGGTAGAAGCAAGGTCCAAAATAACTGTAGGATTTTTAAGATGTCAAGGAGGAATATGTGTTTTACGATTTTCTTTTATTGTATGTGGTTCAATTTTGGTGGACTCCATGTGGGGTTTAATTCTAATTCGCAATGGAGGAATATGTTTCTGGTGGCGGTTAAAGAAAGCAACATTTTGAGGGTCTGTAACACAATTATAAGCAGGATTTGAAGGATTGGCCAAACGTTTAGACACATATTGGAGAGACAATTTAATTCTGCGGTTCTCAAGAGAAGGTTCCTCTGCTTCAACAAGCATTGCGTCTATTGGGGATGTTCGAAAAGCACCTAGACTAATTCTAATATCACTATTATGAATTGCATCAAGTGGTTTGAGATATGATTTCCTTGCAGAACCGTAAACTACACAACCGTAATCTAATTTTGACCGAACAAGTGATCTATACAGATGGAGCAAGGTTTTTTGGTCAGCACCCCAATCAGCGCTACCAACAACTTTCAGCAGGTAGAGCTTTCTTACATTTAACTTTTAGTTGTTTTATGTGGGAAGTGGAATTCAGTTTACTGTCAAACAACAAACCTAAGAATTTCACTTCCTGAACAGCTTTAATAGGACTACCATCAATTTTTAACTCCGGGTCGAGGTGATGTTTCCGAAGCTTACAAAAATGAACACAATTCGTTTTCATCTTTGAAAATTTAAAACCGTTTTCTCTGGCCCATTTTTGAATTCTGCTTAGACACAGCTGAAGTTTGCGCTCTATAGCATTCATTTTCTTGCTGCTGTAGCAGATTACAAAATCATCTACATACAACGAAGAATCTACCATATTTTCAATTGTTTCGATGATCTATTAATTTTCATCGAAAAAAGGGTAACAGATAAGATACTACCCTGAGGAACCCCCAATTCCTGCTCGTGCGAATCGGATAACGTTGATCCAACACGAACCTAAAATTGGCGGTCCTTTAAAAAGTTTTCAATAAAAAGAGGCATTCGGCCTCTCAACCCCATGTTAAAAAGATCCTTTAAAATCCCATACGTCCACGTTGTGTCATATGCCTTTTCCAGGTCAAAGAAGATGGCGACCACATGTTCCTTTCTGGCGAAGGCATTTCTGATAAACGTTTCAAGTCTGACTAAGTGATCCACAGTACTTCTCTGGTTTCTGAAACCACATTTAACATCCGCAAGCAGATTGTTCGATTCCAGAAACCAGACAAGTCGGTCATTGATCATCCTCTCCATGGTTTTGCTCAGACAACTGGTTAAGGCAATAGGCCTGTAATTGCTTGGGTTGCTGTGATCTTTATCAGGCTTAGGAATGGGAATTACTATAGCTTTGCGCCAAAATGGTGGGAACTGGCCCGTCACCCAAATGTCATTAAAAATAGATAGTAACAGCTTTAGAGATGATTGCGGCAGATGTTTTAAAATTTGATAATGTATTTCATCGGGTCCAGTGGCGGTATCCTTTGCTCTATGCAAAGAGTTGTTTAACTCTTCCATAGAAAAAAGTTCGTTGTAATTCTCTGAATTATTGGATGTAAACTTGAGCTTTTGTTTTTCTTGTTGTTTTTTAATTTTTAGAAATTCAGGATTACAATTTTCAGACGACGAATGTTTCGAAAATGTGGAGGCCAATTTATTTGAAATTTCTTTTTTTGATGTGATTAGTGTGTTGTTATCTTTCAGATGTTGTACCGTTGATTTTGTGTCCTTTTCTTTAATTTTTCTTATCGTTTTCCAAATTTTGTTGATGGGGGTGTTTTGGTTAAGCTTTGAAACATAAGTTTCCCAAGAACTTTTCTTTTTTTTTTGTTTGATTAGTCGTCTTGTTTTTGCCCGATTTATACGTAATTTATCTAAATTATTTGTGGATGGTGATTTGTCGAATTCCCGTTCAGTTTTCTTCCGATCCTTTATAGCCTGTTTACATTCGTTATCAAACCATGGTTTGGTGAAACGTTTTGGATTTGTCGAGGTTTTAGGAATTACTTGGGTTGCAATGTCAAGTAACTCTGTTGTAAAATGTTCAATCTGGTTAGTACTTTCACTAAATTTCTCCAGTGTGAGGCGTTCAGAACAGAGCAAGATGAAGGTCTCCCAGTCAGCCTTTTTATAGCTCCACTGGGGCACCCTCCCATCGTCTGCCGGAACTATACTCTCCAACACAACCGGAAAGTGGTCACTCCCGCACAAGTCACCTTCCACCTTCCAAAGATAATCAAGAAAGAGGGAAGGGCTTGCAATTGAAATATCAACTGAAGTGTAAGAACCAGAAGCGGGGTGCAGATAAATATCTGACCCATCATTGAACAAGCACAAGTCATATTTTGTAATGAACTCTTCTACAGTTTTCCCTTTAACATCTTCTTGACTGCAGGAATCACCCCAACGGGGGTTATGAGCGTTAAAATCACCCAACAAAATGTATGGGGTTGGGAGCTGTTGGACGAGTAGCTCGAGGTCATTCAGTAGTAGAGTTTTACTTGGTGAAACATAAATCGAACAAATTGTAACTGTTTTGTCTAAAGTTAGGCAAAAAGCTGCAGGTTTATATTTTTGGCTTAAAATAAATACCAAGTTCATTAAAATTCGCTCTAAAACCTCGACAATTCCACTGTATAATGTTTTGTATAGATGCGTTATCCATGTTTGAGTGGTGATTTGTTAGGTGGACGTATGGGCGATATTGCCCCCGTGTCTTTCTTTGGTGATGATTTACGCGGGGACATATTTTGAGAAGAGTTCAAGCGTAAATGCCCGAACGTTTCGTCGATGCACTCACCGACTTCCATTTCTTCAAGACCCTCAAACCTGTTGCGGGTGACTGGGTCATGAAGAGCTTTAGGCAATCTCTCTGATACTTGTTTTGCTTTTTCTTGTTGCTTTTTGATTTTCTCTTGATTTCTTCTCTGACTCTGACTAAGAGGTTTGGGTTCTGGTTTTGATTTTGTTTTATTGTCATTTTTCTGTTGCGATTTTGCTTCGTTGGCTTTTTTCTCTTCCGTTTTGGTTTCATCTTGTTCTTTCTTCTGATTTGTTTTAGATTTTTTTCTTCCATTATTGTACGTGTGACTGGTGGTGTCTGAGTTGACTTTGGTTCTACTTGATCACTGTGATCTATTGTAAAGGCTCGAAGCAATGATGGCATTGTGCCTTTGAGCCATGTAAATTCTGTCTGGCATTCTGCAGATTTTGTTGGTTTTTGTTTATGAACTACTGTGGCATATGATGGTACTGATGTATTCATGCCAGGCATTGACGTAACAATCTCTCTGACCTCTTGGAAACTAATTTGTTTTTCGCATTTTATTTGTTGGATTTTTTTTCCTTTTTCCAGACAGGGCAATCTTTGGAAGATGATATGTGATTGCCCTGACAGTTGACACACCTGATTGGGTTGTTGCATGGCTCTTGATGTTGTTGGCCGCATCGGAAACATATCATTTGTCCTCTGCAATTATTTTGACTGTGTCCATACTTTTGACACTTGAAGCATCGAAGTGGATTTGGAATATACAAATCCACTTTGATGTTCATGTAACCCACTTTAAAAGCTTTTGGTGGTTGTGCAGAGTTGAATGTTAAAATATATGTATTGGTTTGTATTACGTTTCCGTCTCTTTTGATTGATATTCGTTTGACATTGTCAACACCCTGTGAATTCAACTCTTTCTGTATTTCAAGTTCATCAATGCCAGACAGTTCCTTTGTTCTTAAAACGCCTTTGCAGCTATTGAGAGTCTTATGAGCAAAGGCGTTGACTTCTAGATCCACCAGTTTATCTGTTTTGAGCAAATTGATGGCCTGCATTTCTCTTTTACATTCAATTAATATTCCACCAGATCTTAGTTTTTTGACACTTTTTACATTCCCAGCAATTCCTGTAATGGCTTTTTCCAGTGCAAAAGGGTTGATATCTGTAGCCCCTTTACCATCGTTTGCCGCATAAATAATAATAAATGTTGGCCAGTTGTTTATGTTAGCTGGTACTGTTTCATGATCTGAGTCAGAGTCAGAGTTAGATAAATATATCTCGTGCCCTCGTTTTTGTTTTTTTGGGGGGTATGTTTGCCATGGTTATTTTGATAATCGTTCACTGCCTCGGCTCCCACCCGCCACCGAGTCCAACAAGGGGTAGGGTTACTGCCATGCAGTGAACCCACCGGGTTGCCGGTATTCCCACATACCTGGTATGAGGCAGTGTACTCAGTCAGTGTTGATGCGAAGGCATACCACTGACTGATTGGCCCGTGTGTGTAAGTGCCAGGTCTTCAGATGAGGGTCATGCAATCAATCACTGTATAAAACACTGTAATAAAGGTTGCCATGCATAACCGAAACAGACAGTGCAGCAAAACTAAGTAGTAGTTAAAATATAAAGTGTTTAAAAACAATACACAATGGCAATTATGTTAGGTGATTAAAAGAAATGACTGACTGAATGACCACCAAATGCCCCCCAACGTGACACCCAGTCCTTTTTGGGATGGGGGCTCCCGATTGGCCAGAACGAACCATCCGACCATCCTTCTACACCCGAAGTTGGGGCCAAAACAGTGTATTGAACAGGTAACCTCCATGATGGAGATCAGGGCCAAATCAGTGTTTACGACCTGATCTCCATCATGGAGATTTTGTCCTAACCGGGACCCAGTCTGTTCGCAACTGTCAGGATTCCTTCCTCCGAGGCCTTCAGATCGTACCTCACGGGAGAACAAGGTGCCTGCAAGATGGCATAAGCAGGGTTGACCATTTTGGTCCGGGGCTGCGTATTCACATATTCCGCAGCAAACCAGCTCAATTGAGTAAACCTGCTAATTAAAAAAACAGCAAACCTGCCCAACTGAGCAGGCCATCCTCTATCCACCACCTGAGGACCCGCCTAGTAGGGGATGATCAAACCCCCCTAGGTGTCCCTGAGATGGAGCCAGCTCTGTTTAAACAGTATTTATTTCAAATCAAATAAATTTACCAAGATTAGCATAGAAGTCCAACAGTTTTACCACTGAGCCACTGCGCTCCCTGTTATTTTAATTATCATGATTTTGTGTACAAGGTTTTTTTTATTATTTCTCATACTTGTTTCTGGAGTGGCCTCCAGTCTGTAGTGTTGTGTTATTCTACATAAATATTGTTTAACGCTGATTTGTTTTTTCTGCTGTGTTCGCCGGAACCCGGAGGTCCATTGGCAGAAACATTGCCTGTGTTTCCTATGAGTAACCAGGAGAACCTCTCGTGCATTGGATGCGATTATGCCATTCGATATGGAAACTGCGCGCAATTCCTACGCGCAATTAAGCCAAGATAAGCGCACAATTCGTGACAGGATTTCTAGTTTTAACTGTAGCTGATTGGTTTTTGCTGTTGCTGTAGTTTGACATGGCTGCAGAGACAGTCTCGGTATAAAATAGTTTCTTGTGTATAAGTTTTGGTGGCTGTCGAAAAATTTCGACAGATACCAATATATTTCGTGGCTGCGCATTGATAAATCCGCTAATACAATTGGAATTGTTTGGTGGCTGTGCATTGATAAATCCGTGGATACCTTTGGAATTATTTTTCGATGGCTGCGGGTTAATAATTCGCAGATACCAGATGCATAAGTGTTGTGGTTTGGGAACTACAGAGAAAAGTTCGTTCACTATTTCAAATACCTTGCATTTTGAATTTCTGCTGTCCCTGTTGTATTGTGGTACCGCAGATGTAGTTCACAGTTTATGTAGTCAGTGTTTTTTTTCGTGGCCAAAGCCGACTGCGAGGTTGTGGTTTCCATTTTGCAGAAAAATTTGCATTTCTTGTGAATTTGATGTTTTTTGTTGAGGCTGCGGTGCTGCAGTACTACTGATTCAGCCTTTCACAAACTTTTTTGGTGAGTTTGATTAATTTTTCTGTGACCGTGGTCTGCCTATCGACTTTGCATACAGTTTGCTTTTGATATTGTAAATTGCGATTATTATTTTACTGTGGCCATCGCCTACTTGGAGACTACGGATACAGTGGCATTGTCGTTTAATTGTTTTTTTTTTCTAGTTGTGAAACTGGAATTGTTCTGATGTTGGGATTTTGTGGTGAAGTGTGGTTTATTTAGTAGAATTTGTATACTGGCTGCGGGCTATATGCAAGCTCTGGACCTTAGGCCAAGGCAAGCTTAGGTTTAGGGTACAGCTGAGAGGCAGTTGGAGTCATTAAAATGTATTGCATCTGGCATTCGTGTATTGACTGCAGTCGTACACGAGCTCTTTGAATCTGACAGGGGAGTTAGTACGAAATTTGATGTTTAACCCTCTTAACACCAGCGGCCACTTTTCCGGCCAGGAACATGGCACGTCATAACGTAATTATATAGGATGGCTGTTCAGTAAATATTGTGGGAAAGACCAATCAGTATTTTCAACTTGCAGCCCCGAGGCTGCACATTGAAAATACTGATTGGTCTACCCCAAATAATGAATATGGACTCTTCTAGTTGCCGCCATTGAACTGCAATGGAAGATACCACAAGAGTTCAAAAGGTAAATAGTTCTCTGGCATTTGTGTGGTGACTGCAGATCGCACACAGGCTCATTACCATAAGCCTAGGTTTTGAGCATGGCAGGGTAGTCCGTGTCATTGATCTATATATTTTGAGGATTGCCGTTACACATTTGAGTAGAAACACTATTGAACTTGCTAAAAGGTGAGAAGAGAGTAGTCAAAGTTAGAAATAAAGTACCGAGTCGTGGGGGGTTTCGGGAGTTTTGGGGAGAAACTTGGAAGAAAATCTCGGAACATGTTACTGTAGGCAAGCACGGGTTGGGGTAATACGGGGCCAGTGAGACGTTGTGGTCAAGCAGATGACAAGCGAAAGGTGGTTGATTTTGTTAGATCTGATTTTATAGGAGGATCAGAGGGTGCCGAAATTGGGACGCCTTCTGGAGAATCCCTTTTTTCTGAAATTAGGATAAGAGTCGTAGTAAATTAGACCTCAATGAGGGATGTTTAATACGACTCTTATCCTCATTTGACAAAAAAGAAATTCTCCAGAAGGCACCCCAATTTCGGCACCCCATTCTTAGGAATCCCATTTGTGGAATCCCTTTTTGTCAAATGAGGATAAGAGTCGTATTAAAAATCCCTCAATGAGGTCTAATTTACTACGACTCTTATCCTCATTTCAGAAAAAGGGATTCCACAAATGGGATTCCTACGAAAGGGGTGCCGAAATTGGGATGCCTTCTGGAGAATCCCTTTTTTCTGAAATGAGGATAAGAGTCGTAGTAAATTAGACCTCATTGAGGGATTTTTAATACGACTCTTATCCTCATTTGACAAAAAAGAGATTCTCCAGAAGGCACCCCAATTTCGGAACCCCATTCTTAGGAATCCCATTTGTGGAATCCCTTTTTGTCAAATGAGGATAAGAGTCGTATTAAAAATCCCTCAATGATGGATTTTTAATACGACTCTTATCCTCATTCAGAAAAAAGGGATTCCACAAATGGGATTCCTAAAGAAGGGGTGCCGAAATTGGGGTGCCTGGGAATATGGCCATTGGATATAGGCTTTTATTATACACAAGGGAGATAACTCTGCATACAGCTTATGGGAAATCAATGGTTAGTTATAATTTATATAAATGATCTAGATAAATGAAACAACAAGAGCACTTGGAATAGGGTCAGAACTACTGGTATTACGTACCACCTTACCAGTAACCGGATGATACAAAGCATTTGATAGGTTAATATTATCAGCGGTTAGGATGGGACCCACAGGGGAATATACCAACCATACTCTGCTGCCGGTCTGTATTACCCGGCATTGACCCCACCCCAGAATACCGCTCAATAATATGAAGCACCTGGTGGATCAGTAGTACCAGGGGCCAGCAAGAGACCTACGGGGATATGTACAGCCTATGCTATACTACCGTTCTAAACTACCAAGCATTACCCCAACCCCACAATATCACTAGGTCTACCATAACGTACTACATATACCACCCATATAAAAAACAGAGCAATCGGTTGGTTAATAGTACCAAGCACTAACAGGGGCATATAGGTGTATATACCGCCCATACTATAGTACCGTTCTAAACTACCAGGCAGTACTCCTACCCACAATGCCCCTATGCCTAGCATTGCATACTACCTATACCAGTCATAGGATAACATGAAGCACCAGGTGGATTAATAGTACTAAGGACCAGCAAGAGACCTACAGGGATATGTACAGCCTACATAGTATCCTCAGATAAGTATCCTATAAAAAGTATCCTCGATAGGCATCCTTGATAGGTATCCTCAAATAATACAATACCAGGTCATAGGTATCCTCAAATACTGAAATGAGTCTAAGAGTCGTAGTAAATTATACCTCAATGAGGGATTTTTAATGGTCCTCATAACCTCAAAATTCAATGAGGCTATGAGGGATAATAAATGAGGACTCATTGAGGGCTTTTACATAGCCCATACTATACAAATAGTAAAACTTGTCGGGTTGTTTGTAGTAATTCTACGAATCGGGAAAATACTCCTATTCATTCGAATACATCCTCCGAACATACCCCGTCTTATTGCCGAAAATTTGTGTAACATAGCAACCACGTGCTACCATAGAAACAAAGATGGCGGCCTCCAGTATACAAAATGAACCACGGGAACACGTATCACCCTAACAACACGCGCTGCGCATGCGCACTAAAACCACGTATCACTATGGAAATGACGTCACAACATGGCCGCTGACGCGGGTTACCATGACAACACAACATGGCGCCACTACGTGCCGTGACATGACGTCACTTCCGAGGTCATCCACCGAGGTCATCCAGAATTGGGGTGAAGGGGAACATACACTACTACTAGCAGGCAATCATTCGTTTCTGTCACGGATGTAAGGATAAACAGGCTGGAGAAGCGGAAGTAAATCAACGTTCAATAACAATCGAGGACGCTATTAATAAAGTTCGCTGGTATCAGCAGACTCAAACAGCAATGTATGGGCTGAAAGTTGACAGGCCGCGCCGTGAGGTACACGAGTTAAGTCCACACTCGGATGACACGTGGGATGAAGACCCCCCCCCCCCCCCCCCCCAGGTCAGAGCATTCAAACGCGTCGGGCGTGAAAAAACCACCCAGCGTGAGGATCAAGATATAGCGGAGTCAAATAAAGCTAACAGAGACCGCAAGCGATCTCCGTCGCCCAAGTTCATGAATTACGCGACCGAAATTAGCGGTATGAAAGTGAATCAATTTACTATGAAAAACGAATTGGGGAACGTTCAAGAGCAATTCATGAGAGGTGAGGGACGTTGTACAAACGCGAGTGCGCGTATGCGCACGAGTGTTTTACAATATAGTCCCTCGCCTCGAATGAATTATTTCACGTAACCAGTCCAGTCAAACGATTACTCTGTTTATTACTTTTCATTATTAACGATACTTATATTATTTAACCCTTCACCTAACGTAACTGCCAAAAACGGCCAGCGCTATTCTCAAAACTCGCCAATTAATTTTCATTATGTTTATCATTTTTTGTATCTAAAACATAGGTTATGACCCCTCATTGGAACGAGCTCGACGAATTGTTTTGCGGGTGTCGTCTGTTTTTCATGTTAGGTAGAATGTTAAAAAAAACAATGAAGTCCTTGAAACTTGTATCGAGTTCGGACTTTTTGTAATTATTTTTACCTGTACATGGGATAGATGATATCCAAAACTGGTAGGGGTCAGACGTCTGGTTCGGGAGATGCGCCTAATGCACAAGCTAACATTGGAAAACATGGATGCATCGAAACTGCGGCGCAATTTCAATTTCATTCTAGTTTATCATTCAAAGTGTCAACAAATCCATATCCTGTGACCGTACATTGAAACAAGCTCTAGGATCTCGATCCAATGAGGATGTCACATTATATGGCTCTGTAGATATTTTTTAAATTATTTTTTTCAACTCCATAATTCGTGTATTACGCGAGCGACTACAGCCGATTCGTTGGTTCAATAGTTAAAATTGAAGTCCTACCCTTCGCTTTTCTAACCAAATGTAATATTCGCCCCTTTGGAATCTAAAAATACCATAAACATTCATTTTCATTAAAACAACGCAAGAAATGTTTCGCAGTTGAGGCTTGATTTGGCCGAATCTTTGATGATATCCAGAATTTTGAATGAACACCTCGCCACAGCGATAGTCTTATGATTATGCTGCGTACCTCCGTTAATTTTATTAATATATTTTTACCTTCAAGGTGAACTGAATCCTATTTGCTTAGAATATCTATAATTGGACAACAGACGGATATCTTTATATCCTCGTGAGCATAAAGACATCGCTTTCCACAGACGGTTGACTTCGCACAAACTCCTCCGAAAGTGCGTAAACAAAGAGCCCATAACAATGTCAAATTTCTGACAGAAAAGATCGGTGGCCTAAAATCTGCATCTGACTCGCCAGTGCCAGAGCACATACTGTATTATATCAAGGCCGAGTTGTCTATAAACACCCACCATTTACCAAAATCTAAGATCCTTCCCAGAGGCAAAGCATGTTCTCGAACGCTGGGATTTAGAAAAATAAAATACTCTCCACTCACACAGTTAAAACTAGAAGTCCTGTCAAGAACTGTGCGCTGATCTAGGCTTAATTGCGCGTAGGAATTGCGCGCAATTGCCATATCGAATGGCATCCAAAGCGCGGCAGGCTCTCCTGGTTACTCGTAGCAAACACAGGCAATGTTTCTGCCAACTGACCTCCGGGTTACCCGGAGGTCAATTGGCTGAACCATTGCTTGTTCACAGGCCATATGTACAGAATTGGATAGCCTCACTATGGTCCTAACGCGTAGTTTAACGCACATATCGACGTGCTATTTGTGCGCCTTTCATGACAAGACTTCTAGTTTTAACTGTATGTGAACAAATAAAACAATACTTACAGACTTCCAATTAGGAACGGTAATGTAATCCCAGAAGAAGCAATACTGAGATACTTCCAGTCTTTCAGTAAATAGGCTGCAGGTGCGAAAAACACAGCGCCCAGTCCCCATGAAGGGAAACCAGAAACGTAGGCACGCCATTGTCGTCCAGTAAATTCAACTGGTAGTGATGTGTCTATGATACTGAGACCGGCAACTGCACCGCCTATTATAAGTCTCATAAACGCAAACGCCTCCCAGTTATTGCAAAATACGGAAGTTGCACAAAATACGAACTGAATAAGTAAGAGAAAAACCAATGTCTTCTTCCGTCCAATAAAATCTGCTAACTGACCACAAAGTGGCGAAAATACGACAGTGCCAATGAACTGAATGGTTAAAATGATGGACGGCAGCTGTTGTCTGTCACACACTAAATCAAACTGAAAAGAAACAAAAATTAGCATCTAAGGTTACTGAAATGCATGTATCATTTTAAGAATTGAATAGCTTTGTTGCTGTACACATATTAACCTTTTATCAGATACAAACCTTTTATCAGATACAACTCCCAAAATGCTATTAGCGTTATTCCCAGAAAATGCCCTTCAGTGCAAGATTTCCCCGAAGTTTTTGCCTTTGGAAGGTGATATAAGCAGTGCTTTGGAGGAAACGAATTTTAAAGTTAGTTAGTCAAATAACGTTTTCGCAAGTGTCGCCCTTTGTCGTGCTTGGCTAATGGTTAACTCTGTTCATGCCAATTTTATAGAGGGCCGACGGCACGATCCTGGCATATATGTGTCCTTTGGCAAGACACTGAAACCCTACTGGCCACACGGAGTAGTGTGGTGCAGTTTGCTAGGGTGTACTGCACGTCGACGGAACACTTAACCGCCAGTATTAACAATAACACTTCGAGAGGCCCTCGAATTGTCTTGGTTCGCATATGAAAAGGCCTTGATTACAGTGGTGTTTACAAATGTTGCCCTATCCCCTGACCTCTTCTCTCCTCACAACACCCCAAAACGAACTTGTTGATGATAGATATACTGTACCTCATTCTTCCCGATTTATCCGACAATTGCATACTAACCCTCTCCGTTGTGTCATCTAATAACAAGATCTATCATTCTCCCATCCCACTGTCCCATTGAATTCGCAGTGATTCGTAGTCTGTCAAAATGACACATTTGGCACTCATTCTTTCCGTTTCATCCAAAATTTTCCCTAAGCTCCAGCGACGACAGCCGTAGGTTAAACAGCAGTGCCCCCCCCCCCCCCCCCCCCCCCCCACACACACACACTCCAACTGCGCCATCCAAGTAGTACTAACATTCTGGCATATTTTTGTTACGTAACCCACCCAAGGACCTCTTTGCTTTGATCCGTTTTTGTCAATTCCGGTTACAATCCTCCATGACTTTCCCAATGACGATTTATTTTTCGCCCTGGCGTCCCGGGCGTTTCCATTGCTGAATTACCTCTTCTTCCACTTCGGCGAATCTTAGTGTTTGACTCTGAATCTCAGTTTGCGTTGCATTTTTCTTACAATTCTTTTCTTTCTCCCCTCCATCCACCCAATCCTTACGTATTGTCACAACTCGGCTTCAGTCTACTTCATAATGCCTGATCGCGTTAGATGAATAACTGCTAACGGTTTCGATGTAAACAAATTTGTTGCGCTTAGTAACGCGTCAAAGGGACTACTCATGCTTGGTTCATATCGGCCGAGATCGGCCTCATGTCAGGCGAGTTAGAAGTCATATCTGCCGAATTTGATAATGAACTATTCTGAAAAAGCAAATCATATCTAAAAAAAATAAGTGTTATGTATCACTTGATAACAAATTCGATAATACATACCGAACTGGACCGAGAAAACAAACGGCGCTTCCTGTGATGTCCCCAGTTACGTTATTAATGCGTTGAACCCTAGCGGCCGTTTTTTGGCCTGGAAGATGATACGTCATAACGTCATTATATAGGATGGTTACGTCTTGTCCAGGGACGTTGCTAGAGGTTTCCGACTGAGGATATAAGGTAATGAATTTCCTACTAGTGGAAGGGACAGCGGGAACCCCCTTCCGGTCCCTCCACTAATTGGAAATTCTCTACCGAGAAACATTTTGAAAATGAAGCCATGAAAGGGGGCATAAAATTGATTCTAGTAACTGAAATGCCAACACATTTATGATAGAATTATCAGGTTACTATTATTTTGGTATTATTCTGGGAATTGAATATGTGCTAAACAAATGCCCAAGCTAAGAACTGTGAGCAATTCACGCTGTTCTAACATTACGTCAAATCTTATGCAGGGATGATCAATGTTCGATGTTTCATCATTTTGTAAATGTGAACGATGGAATTAACTCATGATAACGATTTTTACATGATGAGATTTTCTTGAATTGTATCTCGAGGATTTTTTTACGATAAGTAACGTAACTTGTAACGATATTGCGTACACTGTAGTTGTAAATAGTAGCAGTTGGAATGTTTGCCGATTTGAAACCGAGTTGGGTTTTGGGAGGTAAAGGAGACATTGTAGCGAAATGCATCTACGAGAGGGTTAATGGCCCGGAAAATAAACTCTATTAAAACAATTGTTAGTTAAAATGAATAAATACAAAACGAGAGAAATAATTTGAGAATTAAACTTCGTAATTTGCAGTTTAAACAAGTATGATGATTGAATGGAAATATATGAAACAGGACAGGGTAGTAGACGATTGTTTGGCGATTAAGAATCAAAAATCTAAACGTGTATTGCAATTAATGAGAAATTAATAAAACCGGACAGAATGGTAGACGATTGTCTGGAGATAAAAAGCTACGAGCCACCTCATAAGGTGGCTTTTTGTAGTGGTTTATCAGGTGTGATAATTATATGAAACTGTTCATCGAGCAGCAGGGGGGGGGGGGGGGGGACGCACCAACTTGTGGGACCCGGGGGCGGTCCATCACCTTACCGACCCCACCACCCCCCTCAGTACCAGATGGTGGCAGGCAGGCAGGGGGCTCCGGGGACGCCCACCCACCCCTGGTCGGCCCAGGTCTCTCATAGACATAAACCTCCTTCCGGTGATGAAGCCTACTTGACATATCTGTGATAATGGATACACCCGATCAGATGCACTATTCGGATAGGTAAAAACACATGTCAGTGGCTTCCTTTGAGCTCTACGGAGCTCTGTGGCCGATGCCGTGTGGGGGCGTACTGTGGGGTACATCTGGTCAAACTGCGAAATGGATCGTGTACAAAACCTTGTCGTGTTTGTGGCAAGGGGGTAACGAACCAATTATCGTTCTGCCTGAGGTGTGGTTATAAGAACGAATATATGAAATTACTGCACCGAGAGCAGAGGGCCACAACAAAGGAATTTGCCTGGTTGGCGGCCATCGAAATTTACATTTAGAGATGTGGTGGCAACAGGCATAGTAATTCAGCATGGCGAGTATGGACGAATACATCAATCAGCTGTTGGCTGAAATGCAAACACCGGAACCTCTCCAAGATGTTGTCCAAAACATCCTGGGTGAACCCATTCCAGAAGCAATAAAGAGGCGATTGCTGGGGCCTCTGCTTTCAGATGCTGCACGACCTCCCCATCCATCTCGAAAGCCGCGTGAGAGAAAAAGGAAGGCAATTGTTGGGGAGTTTGACCCAGCCAAACTACGTCGTCTTGGATACCGCCGCGTTCTTCTCTACATGGAGGGTAGAGGTAGGGGAACCCTTGACATCGGTGACGTTGAGATCGGTGATGGTATGCATGCAAGGGCCGGCCGACTGGCCCTGGATGCCAGCATGACGGACGAGAGGTCGGTACGACTACAAGCAGCCCTTCCAGAGGGCGCGTTCACCCTGAAAATAAAGTTCCTGCGCGAGCATGGCGAAGAAGACTGGATCGTCGAAGATAGGTTCGACCCTGCCCATGCGGAGAGGCCTAGCATCCACCGGGAGACAGAAAATCGAGGTGTGGGAGAAGAGAGTGCATGGCGCTGGTGCAACGGTCGACGATGTAGCCGAGCTCGAGAAGTTCCTCAAGCGAGCCACCATCATGAAAGATATAGCTGGTGAGGATATCTACAACAGCGGCAAATCAGTTTGGAGGAAATGGTGTGAGAGGGAAAGTAGAGCTCATCTGCCATAACGGCCACGCCTGGTCCAAAGACCTGCACTTCCGCCAGTCCAGACAGGTCCACATATACGAGGGTGACGTCTGGGAAGCCATCAGACAGGCCACCCAAAATGAGTCAATCGCTGTCTGGCTACTCGGAGGTGGCCAGAATAGACAGCTCAGCGTCGACCAATTCATCCTACAAGACGGTCGTGCCATTAGGACTCAAGAGGCCAAAAAAACCCTCCAGAAGGCATGCACCAATCTAGGAGATGAATCTCTTGCCGACAGGGCCTTCGGGGTGAACTACGCAGCCAGCATCGTCTCAAAGGAAATGAATGACTGAAAGCCGACCTCAACATCTTTCCTGGATGACATCCAAAAGGCTTGTGTCGGACATGGCCACTTTGGCCTCTGGAACGCAGAACGGTAACACGTCAATGACATCATAAGCATTGACATGAAGGCATGATATCCCTCAAGCTTCCAAGAGCTGGGTGAGGCTCAGCCCTGCTTCGAACGTCTCGGTCATCCAAAGGCCAACATGACCCGTATAGCAATCAATGGCGCTTTGCCCAAAGACATAGGTACCGGTGTAGCCCAAATACGCAAGTGGGCTTTCGACCCAAGTGTCCACCCTGCCATCCCTGAATGGTTCGGGAGGCATTTGGAGGAGCAGGGCTGGCCCCGACAGTCCTCCTCACATATCTCATAGATTCCGGCATCCTAACCGGATTAGAGGTAGGAGGAGCCATCATTGCTTTCGGAAAGAAGAATGTGGTATGGCTCCCCCAATATAGAGATCGGGGCTGCAGCATCATCGGGAAGTTAACTCAAGGCACAAAGGCCGATGGTAACGATTGACCCGCCGCCTGGTCACGAATCACGGTGAACTAGATTATCTTCTGAGAGAAACTCTCGCTAAAGTGACACTCTTGTCGGAGCCCCAGAACGGTGTCCCCTAGGTCATGTGCTAACTTACTATGATGGCAGCCAGGCCCAGTACGCCAACCTAAGAGCGTATATGTTAGCATACGCCCATATTAACCTTCTCAGTGTGTTACAGCGTATTGATAGAGAAGAGGCGGTCTGGGTGGCGACAGATAGCATATATATCAAGAAGACAATACCCTGCAAATTCGACGGTGTCCAAGCCTACGTACCACGAGAAGTTCACCCTGAGGGTTATTGCAGAATATGCTGCCACTATCATGACGAACCCATCTTACAGCCTCCCGAAAAGCATAATGTCCTGCCAGCTCAATGGCGAGATGAGGGGGAAAGTCTCTACATGTCTCAGGATCATGCCACATATATTCCAAAGCCAGAGTATTGTTGCACCACGAAAGACACCCCCCCCCCCTCCCCACCCCAGCACAGCCCCGAGGTATAATAATCCACTCACCCACCATCGGTTGAGTTACCGTAGCGGCATGACAACGAGAGCAATCGAGCTCTTCAGGGTGCGAGGCCCTCTTGTCTTTACCCGAACTCTCCACCTTGCCAAAGAGATGCGAGGTAGGGAGTCCAGGCCCAGACCTACCATAGCTTATTCCGGTGGAGCGGGCAGAACGACTGGACGCCAGACCGCATGGGCCAAAAGTTCATCCCTCGTGTCATCATCTAGTATGAGGTCTGCGCTGTGCCCCGGCCTATCCTAGAAATGTTCTTGGACTGGCTGGACCAGCGTGGGGTCCAGGTAGTCTGCTGTGGTGATCAAGGCCAGCCACCACCAGTCGCAGGTGAGATGCCCAATGACTGGTTACGTCAAGCAGTGGATTATTGCGAAGAGGGCAAGGCAGACCACCGGGCAAAAGATGATGCGCTCAAGGCCTCGACAAGGCACATCCGCCTCCAGATGACAAGGTCCAATGTCAGGAGATGCGGAAGGCTCACCCCAGCTGTTTCGGATGGGAGCGCTTCATGGAGCTATAGAGGCAGGTGACCTGATTCTCACTAGCCCGCAGAAGGTTTGCAACCGGACACAAGAGCTGTGGCTCCAAGGACACAAGGAGCACTTTCCAGACACACCGGTTCCGCTGCTATACCTCCCCAAGGACAGCCGAAAACAGAACATTATGGTTTCCATCCCGGGCACAGACCTCGAAGAAGAGCTTGCCCTCAATGGCATCGTTGAAGTCACCTTGAGGGCGCTGAACAGGCTATTAAGACCGATGATTGGCGCCTCGGATATGCCCTCACAGTCCACATAAACCAGGGTTTCACTATCCACGACCCACATAAGGTTTGGATCATAGAGACATCCTACAGTGGTCCAACCTCGCCGTTTCCAGCGTGGTGTATATGCAGCAGCTCGAACGGGTGACCTGTCTACCAGATGAAGGTACTGAGTTCAGGCAGCCCACAGAGCAGCAGCTCCGCAAAAACATCGCAAGGAAGCTTCTCGCCCACAAGCGCCAGGACCAGGTCAAAGGACCCCCGTGGTTCAATCTCAAGGTCGACTACATCCCGCGGCTCAAGGGGGACCAACAGAACCACTGTGCGACATGCAACATCGAGATGCTGTGAGCCTACCAGCCCAACGATACACAGCAGTTCAGTGTCGACCGGCTCGATAACAGCAGGGGGCACTGCCGGAGGAGCGTACGATTGACATGATTAAAGTGTAACCGAAGAAGAGGGATTGCAGTAGTGCCAGAGGCACATCCGCCACCAGGCTGACCCAGTGGCTAGTCCGAAGGACTACCCGTTCCGAAGGAACATCGGGAGGCAGTTGGGTGTCGCGAGGCACCACAAGCAGCTCTTCCCGGACGGAGCCACTGTCTGGTCCATCCAACAAATAGTAGAGGACAGGTTCGCCGGGATTGATGACCGAGCGTCCAAGCCGGTACACTTGGAGGGACCATACAGTGTCGGTTGCGCGACGGCGATCCCCTCCAGCTTGCCTGTCTGGTAGAGATAGCGAACACCGACATTGGAGGGGAGCGTCTGCTCCTTGAGGCCAACAGGGAGGCCAGAAATCACAGACGAGGACAAATGTGTCACAACCTTGACGGCGTCATGTGGCCTCTTATTTGTTAAGCGAGTCACCTCACCATTCAGCGCCACAGCAACGGTGCGCAGCCGAGCGACCCATTCACTTGACCTCTCGCATGACGGTAACCTCATCTCCTGGGCTCCATAATTCCCTGGTCCCGGTGGACGTTCACCCGGCCACGCCAGACTTCTGTCCCGTGTTTCGCCAGCAGCTGATTCACCACGCCCTTGGACTCGCGCCCGGGATCGACCTGAAGGAGCTTGGGCCACAGCAGTGGTCCCCTCTTGTGTATCTTTTCTAGGGCGGCCGCAACTTCTTTGGCCTCTTGTGTGGCCAGGGGCTCTGCCTCTTTATAGCGGGAGGCTACATCAACGACTGTGAGCGCATACTTGTAGGTTTTGCTTGCCAGCCGGTCGTGTGGAAGAAAGAGTAGGTCGGCCTAGTGGACCTCATTCGGCGTTCGCACATCAAACTTGGGTCGTGGTATGTGTGTGCTTCGCACAGCCGGAAGGTATATCTGCCAGATGACCTGCTTCTTAACCCATGCCCGAGCCAGATCTTCAGAGAGAGACATTGGTCGTGGAAGCAAGGTTTTTGAAGGCCGTAAGTCCCTTCTAATACCCCTTGGGGCTGTGGTAGATTGAAGGCAACTTTGTTGTCAGCTTGCTGTCCATTTTTGGGTATTCCAGCTTCTCTCCCTGAGGGATTTGGACCTCTAAAAGCCATATTAGAGGAGTCATATAATGATAATATACAATTATGTACGTGACACTATCCGACTTTCAAACCGAGGACCTACCAAGGGCGCTCCCTGTCTGAGAGCAATTTGAGTGTTCCCTTTCTGAAGTAACCTACTGCCCTATTTGGTACAACATTAGCTCCGGGCTACCCAACAATAGTATTTGCGTCGTGGATGAGAAAAATGACCAGATGAGGGGAAGATAAAAATCCCAGATGGCTATTACAATGTATGCGAGCTAAATGATGAGGCGTTTAGTCAGGTTGGGGCTATACTGGATCTTCACAAACCTTCGGGCCGTCTGCGACTCAAGACATATAAGTCACGACGTGGGATTTACAACAGACACCATCCGTCGGGGAGGGAAGCAGCTGATGGGGAGTGAGTTACCTGAACTTGCGGCCCACCGTGAGCTCTGCGTTCATCTGTCAGAAGTCATCACCACGGACACTGTTTAAAACGGGCTACCCAGCATACTGCTCAGATTGGCCGCCGACTTATTGTTGTTCCTGTTGTGTTCGTTCCGAAGAAACAACGGCAACTGGAACCATAATGCCAGGCTAGCCAACCCAACCGCCCCAGCAATCCATAGGGATCAGTCATCTAATGAACTACGTTCATGATGCATTGCATTCGAGACCCCTTGCTGCTGTCCATGTTGTTCTTGTTCTGTTGGAACATCCTTCCTTCGGAACGGGTCTATCAGCCGCTTGGGCTGCTACGGCATTGTTAACGATCATTCTTTGGAGATTGGCTTTCTCTTCTTGCAACCGGCCCAAGCCGTTTTGTTGTTTTGCATTCCGGGCGGCAGCTCCTGCCCGTCCGACGGCCACTTTTTTAGGGTATTTATGTCGCTGTTTCTTCGGAACGGGAACAACAAAAACAACCGACGACTCAGTGGTTGGCGCAGATGCCACTCTCTTCCGTTGGAACAGCAGTAACTATAGGCAGGTTTGGCAGGTTTGTCTCTGTCGTCGATAACATCGTCTTGATTTGTTAAAATGCAGGTGTGTCCAAATCGACAGTGTTTAGCAGTGGTTAGCATCGTGGTTAGCGGTGCTAAGTGCATGCCATAGCGACGATATAGCTCGCACGTGGTACTGCCTAGCGCGTGCCCAATAAATGGATCTGCTTTAAGATCAACAACCAACTTTAGTTGGTTCTCTGGGGGTATAGGAAGAAACATGCTTACCGCACAAGTGTAGAGTTGTAGGGCGGCGGTCCCCAGTGTTTTCGTCATTGCTGCGCCGAGTCGTGTCTCATATCGGGCATAGCGTTTATCGATTTCCTGTCAATTCATGTCATGGCGTCGACCTGGTCAAGTGTGAGGCTTTTCCCTATACACTGCTTAGCCTGCCCACCGGAAGCTACTGCAGCTAGCCGTTCGCGTGTGGCCCCATCGGTCTCTTCTTCCTTCGGAAAAGGAACAGCAGGATCCACTGCCGTTTTGCCTTCTGTATTGCCTCACAGCGGCGCGGCACCATGCTCTTACAGCAGTTGGTCAATGATATCGTCACAATTCATGATGGACTGTATATACGTTATCCACGGATATGTTCTGGCGATACGCCGTTTGAGTCTAATATACGAGTACGCCGCCCACCCCAGCACGAATAAATGTAGTGCTTGGGTCTCTAGAATGGCTGCTTCCCACATAACAGGCGTTATAACAACACTTTATAAGTGGTTGGTTGGTCTGGTTTTAACACTAGCGGGGCATGCTTGCTCTCCCGCAACGCCTGGCGAACTGCTACACCTTCCTCGCGGCTTTCAATCACATCATTCTCTCGTAGACAGTCCTCGAACCTGTCTCTGTCCTTACAGTGGAACAGGAAAGCCCAGCGGGTCTTCTCGCGGAGATCTTTCAAGACAAAGTTATACTTCTGAGTCAAAAATCAAATGCTCTGCTGCGCGTGACGACCTGAGAAGGCTAGCTTAGACAGTACGTATTTCTTTTGTGTCAACGCTTTCATAGCGGATCAATCATCGATAATGTACAAGGTTGGCTCCCCCTGAAGCGTCTTTTTGAAGGCCGGTAAATTCTGGTAGAGGCGTTCACCAGGATTTACTAAGTACACATCGAGGTCATCCCAAATCCATGGACGGTCGAGGTATATTTTGTTGTATTTGTTTGTGGGACAGAGCACCACAGTGTTCCAAAACACGCCCCGGTAAGGGCCCTCCAGCAGGTCCAGAGCGAAAACTGTCTTGCCACAGCCTGTTTGACTGCAAATAATGGCTGAGTGTGGCTCCGTTAGGAAAAGGTCATTAATAGACTCTACCGGTGAACCGGCCATCTTCAATGTTAAGCTGCGCGTCCATGAGAACGTACAGATATGATTTCAATACACCACTCTCCTCTGCTGCCTTTGTGATCTGCATAGTTATACCTTCACTGGCGTTTTCTATAGGCAGACCAGTGCCGTGTAGTCCGCCATCATCCGTGCTCCGCAGGTCAAGCCATATTGCATACTTTTTGGTCAAGAACTCTCCCAATGTGACATCAGCCATAGTTAGGTCCTTTGCGACTAGAGCCACCTCAGGATCTCTTTTGCTGCTGGGGCAAGCTCCAAAGTGCCGATTGGCTTCGTTCCATTTTCGGGTAGGCATGCAATCAATGGGAGTACAGCTGGCCGGGCACCCCTTCGATGATGACCTCAACTTTGGTGATCTTGAGGTTATAAAAGACTTCGGGTTCCTTACCAAAAGCTGCACCAGCCGTAGAAGGGTCCTCGAACAGCAGCAGGATCCCTTTCATGCTCCGTGCGGCAACGTTGAGGCTGATGTTCCACAGAGTGTCGCTCTTGTCTTTGGTCATTTTACGGAGGCGAAGGACGCGGTCGTATAGGATTGCGAGACGACCAGCATGCAGGTTGCGGACCATCCGAGCAAGTTCAGATTGGGTGACCATTTCATATTCCAGCCTGATATTATCAATGATGTAACTGGCAGTGGCATCGCGTGTGTTCAGGACCACTCGACTGTGATCATTGAATGTCAACTCGTTCTCCAGCCGATCCTCAAGCGCACTCTGGTGGAAAGACATATGAGCCAAGAGGAGTTCAAAGTCCAGCGGGAAACAGAGCCGATTGCCATAGGCATCAGCGATAGCCTTGTCAACAACAACAGCGTCACCTTGTCCTCTGCGCCGACCCGTGTCAATTAGACCTTACCTCACACCTCTCTTATCTTCATCTCGTTTCAAGTGATCTCCAGTGATCACCTGTGGTGATCATTAGTGATCGTCTGTCGTGATCATTCTCCCCGCATGGGGATACGAGGGTTGTGAGGTGGGGCCTCTATTATGAGGTAGAAACAGTAGTAGCAGCGGGTGGCTCCCAGGGGATGTATAGTTTCGGGGGTTTCGTGGAGAGGCACACGTAAGCCTGCTGTGGGCCAGGAAGTTACCTGGTCAACAAGGTAAAAATAAAAGTGCAGCAGTCACAGGTCAGACCACCCAGGCTTGGTTATCCCCGGTGGCACACGAGTAGACCCCAACGAGACCCTGAAACAATACATCCCCGGGACCTCCCACTGCCACTACTGTCATTACCTCACAACAGAGACCTCAAAAACCCCTCTTACCCTCATACGTGGAGAATGATCATTAGAGATCAACACAGGCGATCACTAGTGATCACTACACACGATCACTAGTAATCACTTGAATCGAAATGAGGATAAGAGAGGTATGAAGTGAGGCCTCACTGAGGCCTCACCTCATAGACCTCTTATCCTGATACGTGAGATGCTCACTAGAGGGTTATGAGAGCAAGATGAGGCCAACATGTGAGGGCTCCTTGTATAAGCCTTACCCTCCTCTACCCAGTGATGCGGGCCTCACCTCACCCCGCCCCTATCCTCATACGGGAGACGATCACTAGTGATCACCACAGGCGATCACTAATGATTACTACAGGTGATCACTAATGATCACTCGAACGGAGATTAGGATAAGAGGGGTGCGAGGTGAGGCCTCATAGAAGCTACACCTCATAAGCCTCTTATCCTCATATGGGATATGTTCACTAGAGGGCTATGTGAGCAAGATGAGGCCATGGGGTGAGGGCTATGAGCAGGGAGGGTCATGATGTGGGGGTTAAGAGAGCAGTGAAGGCCGTGAGAGCTATTGGTTAGGGCGTCATTGAGGACTCTTCCCATAGGCATCTTGTTCTTGTGTGGGGCGAAGCTCCCAAAGGTTCGTTTCGGTAAGTTTACTTGTGGATTAGGTCCAATAAATAGCCCGTTGGGGCAGGCTTGGGGCGCTGCTGGGTTGTTTGTGGTGATTCGATGTACTCGGGCTGAATCGAACAAACCCTCAGAACACGCAAGAAGGCCATTGGGCTCCATAGCAACCACGTGCTACCCTTAACAACCAAGATGGCGGCGCCCATATTCAAAATGGCTGACTTAAGAGTGCATCACCATATAAACATGCACTGCGCATGCGCAGTGGATCACGTGTCACCATGTGGATGGCGTCACAAGATGGCCGTGCACGTGCACTGTTTGGATGTAAACAAATTGGTTGCGCCTAATAGCGTGTCAAAGAAGACAATTCATGCTTGGTTCACATCCGCCGTAATGGAAGGGAAACGGGGTCCCTAGCTCACTCCGTTGTTTTCCCTTTCACCATATTGTGTACGCCCTTATTTTACATTCAAGAAATATTTATGTGTCCGTGATCTAGAGTGTTAATACAGTCTGGTGAAATCCATCTCTTTGAGTCAAACGGAGCAGCTGGGAGGGCGAGTAACGAACAAACATTGGGGCGCATGCGTTGATTAACACTTGCCAATTGCTGGAATCGTTAACCTACTAATTAGAAACATCCGTGACATAGAGTATACTTGAAGTACAAATGCCAGCAAATAGCCTGTGTAAGTGGCTAAAGTATGGCGCCCATACTACCTGCAATAAACCTTGTGTTTATGACCATTGTAGACACCACCGTGCCCAGATCAAAGGGGGTGCCCCTGAACCTAAACCCTGTCGTAAGCGTGGAGTTGGGATAAGGTCAGACACGGACCTTTGTCAAGTTTGCGGTGGTCATCGAGTAGCACAGAAGCTCATTCACACCGAAAAAAGATCGAGAAGAGACTTTGCAAAGTGAGGAAGTCCAAATGCCCATTTAAAGACAAGTATGATTTTGGTTATACACTGTTCACTCTCAGCATGGCAACTATGGACGACCTTATCGCAGAGATACTTGCGGATATGCCAGACCCCGCCAGAGAGGGGCATAAGTTCATCGACCCGGACTCCCAGGCTCCTCTCCCTGTGCTGTTGCGTTCCTTCGGAACAAACGAACAATAGGTCGAAATGATAAACGACGTCAAAGGCGAATTTGAAGTTGATGGTGCAACTGCGGTCTTCTCCACATGGACAAATGAGGGAAATGATCCGTTTGATCTCGGGGATATGACAATTATGGATAGTATAGATGCCCGGGCAGGCCGCATATTCATAGATGCTCGTATGACAGACAAGAGAGCTGCACAGCTCGTCGGACAACTTCCAGACGGTGAATATCTCATGGAAATCAAGTTCCTGCGCGAGCATGACGAAGGAGAATGGGGAGTCGAGGACAAGTTTTGACCCTGTGAAGACAGAAAGGAAGAAAGGCCAGGGCGTTGTCGAAATCACACAAAACACCAAACCAGGCGCCCTGACGGCGATTGACAGTCCGTTCTACAAAAATACCTACCCTGTTACAGATGTCATCTATGGGCTCTATCCTCTGCGAGAGCCAGACCCAACAAACCTAGCACCAATGAAAGTAGGTGATCTGAATTGCGTCGCTCAGAGAGTAGTTGAGAACTTCGAGGGCGCTCTCAGAGGACAGGGCCTAACCCTGGTCAGACGCCGGAAAATACAGGAGTGGAAAAGAGGGTTCATGTAAATGGTGGAACGATTAAGGACGTGGCAAAGCTGGAGAGTATTCTTCAGCGTGCGGTCATTCTTAGAGACATTGCTGGTGAGGACATTTACAACAGCAGCAAGGCCCAAAGACGAGGCAACAAGCGTTATTGAAAGGTAAAGCTCATCATTGACAACGGCCACGCCTGGTCTAAAAACCTGCACTTCTCCCAGTCAAGGCAGGTCCAGATATACGAGGGTGGCGTTTGGGAAGCCATCAGACAGGCCCCCCAAAATGAGCAAATCGCTGTCTTGCCACTCGGAGGTCAGGATAGACAGCTCAGCGTTGGCCAGTTTGTCCTACAAGGCAGCCGTACTTTCAGAACTCAAGAAACTCACGAGAGACTCCATGCAGCCTGCACCCATCTAGGACATGAGTCTCTTGCCGACAGGGCCTTCAGAGTGAATCACGCAGCCAGCATCGCTGCAAAGGAAAGGAATGGTTGGGAGCCGACCCCAGCCGGCCGCCTCGACGACATCCAGAAGGCCCGTGTATAACACAACAGCGGCGGTCTCTGGAACTCCATGGACTACGACACGAGGGACATTATCAGCATCGACATGAAGGCGTGCTACCCGGCCAGCTTTCAGGGAGAGGCGAGGCTAAACCCTGTTTCGAAAGATTCGAACACCCCACCCACCGGATGATCAGAGTGGCCATCAACGGAGGCCTCCCTAAAGACATCGCTACAGGCTTTGTCGAGGTCTAGGAGTGGGAGTTCAAACAAGGGGTTCACCCCGTCATCCGGTCTGGTTTCGGAAGCATTCGCTGAGCAGGGCTCGACCCCCACAACTGTGTTCGCCTTCCTCGTGGAGTCGAATCTCCCCACCCGTCTAAGAGTCCGCGAAGCCATCATTGCGTTCGAGAAGCAAGCCGAGGTCTGGCTTTCAGGGGACCGAAACAAGGGCTGCAGCATCATCAGCATTCACCCAGGGCGCAAAAGCCGACGGTAAACGATTGACGCGCCGCCTGGTCATGGATCAGGGTGAATTAGATTATCTTGTGAGAGACACTCGCCAAAGAGGTACCCTGGATGGTGCCCTCGGGGCCACATCCTCGCATATTTTGAGCCCCTTTACGCCCACGTAAAGGCCTCTATGCTAGCCTATTCCCATATTAACCTCCTCACTATGTTGCAGCGTTTTGACAAAGAAGAGGCGGTTCGAGTGGCAACAGACAGCATATACGAGAAAAAGACCGCCCCGCGAACTCGAAGGGTTCGAGGCGTATATGGCTCCCAGACTGTGCGACTGCGGAGAGGAGTTGAACAGTTGTACATGTTACAGGAACACGCCGACTACCTCCCAAAGTCCGAGTGTGTCAGACAGACCAAACACCTGGCCAACTCCACTGCTCCGAAGTACACTGACCCACAATCGGCTGAGCTACCTCAATGGCGGAGGTGGTAGCGGCAAGACAACGAGAGCGATCGAGCTCTTCAGGGTGCGAGACCCACTTGTCTTTACCCCAACTCACCGCCCCGCCAAAGAGCTGCGAAGTAGGGGAGTCAAGGCACAGACCTACAATAGCTTCTTCCGGTGGAGTGGACAAAAAGAGTGGACGCCAGATCGCATGGGCCAAAAGTTCATCCCTCGCGTCATTATCTGGGATGAGGTTTGCAATGTGCCCCGGCCTATCTTAGAAATGTTCTTGGCCTGGCTGGACCAGTGTGTGGTCCAGGTTATCTGCTGTGGTGATCAGGGCCAGCCACCACCAATCGCAGGCAGGTGAGATGCCCATGTATGGTTACGTCAAGCAGTGGATTATTACGAAGAGGTCAAGAATGACCACCAGACAAAAGATGATGCGCTCAAGGCCCCGAAAGGCACATCCGCCTCCAGGCTGATAAGGTCCGGTGTCAGGAGATGCGGAAGGCTCTCCCCAGCTGTCTGGGATGGGAATGCTTCCTGGGGCAATAGAGGCAGGTAACGTGATCCTCACTAGCCGGAAGAAGATTCGCGACCGGGCACAAGAGCTCTTGCTCCAAAGACACAATGAGTGCTTTCCAGACATCCCGGTTCCGCTGCTATACCGCCCCAAGTACAGCCGAAAACAGAACATTAAGGTTCCCATCCCGGGCAGAGACCGCAAATGACATCGTTGAAGTCACCATTGAGGCTGCCAAACAGGCTATCAAGACCGATGATTGGCGCCTCGGGTATGCCCTCACAGTCCACTTAGGCCAGGGTCTCACAATCAACGACCCACAAAAGGTCTGGATCATAGACGATTTCCTCGAGCGGCTCAAACGGGTGACCTGTCCACCAGATGAGGGTACTGAGGTCAGGCAGCCAACAGTGCAGCAGCTCCGCAAAAACATTACAAAGAAGCTTGTCGCCCACAAGCGCCAGGACAAGGTCAAAGGTCAAAGGATTCCCGGGATTCAATCTCAAGGTTAACTACACCCTGCGCGTCAAGGAGGACCAAATAACCACTGTGCAATATGCAACATCGAGATGATGTGGGCCTAACAGCCCAAATATACACAGTAGTTCAGTGTTGACCGGCTGGACAATAGCAAAGGGCACTGCCGGGGGACGTGCGTTTGACCTGTTTAGAATGTAATCGAAAAAGGGGGGGGGGGGGGGGGGGTTGTAACTGTGCCAGAGACATAATGCACCTAGTGTCTAGACCGATGGACAACTCCATCGGGAGGCACCACAAGCAGCTCTTCCCTGACGAAGCCACGGGCTGGTCCATCCAGCACATAGTAGAGGACAGGTTCGTCGGGCTGTGTGACCGAGCGTCCAAGTCGGTAAACCAGGAGACACCACAAAGGGTCAGATGTCCTACGCCCCCCCCCCCCCCCAGCTCACCTGCCTTGTAGAGATAGCGAACACCCACATTGGAGGGGAGCTTTTTCTCCTTGAAAACTACACCATTCAGCAACGCAACTACGGCGACCAGCCGAGCGATCCATTCACTTGACTTCTCCCCTGAATGTAACCTCATCTCCAGGGCGTATCGGTGCCCGAACACTCGCTCTGCCAGGTTCGGTTGAATCGTTCCACAATTCCTTGGTCCCGGTGGACGTCCACACAGCCACGCCAGACTTCTGTCCTGTGTTTCGCTAGCAGCCCATGAACTCGCGCTCGGAGTCGATCTGAAGATGCTTTGGCCACCGCAGTGATCCACGCTTATATATCTTTTCTATGGCGGCCGCGACCTCTTTGGCCACCTTTGTGGCCAGGGGCTCTGCCTCTTTATAGCGGGAGGCCACATCAACGACAGTGAGCGCGTATTTGTACGTCTTGCGGACCACCCTGTCGTGTGGCAGAAAGAGCAGGACGGCCTGTTGGACACGTCAGACGTGGGTCGCGGAATGTGTCGCACAGCTGGAAGGTATATCTGCTTCTTAAGCCATGCCCGAGCCAAATCTTCAGTGACCTTGGTAGTGAAAGCAAGGTTTGTGATGGCTGTGAGTCCTTTCTAGTACCCCTTGGGGCTTTAATAGATTGAAGTCAACTTTTTTTTGGCAAGCTTGCTGTCCATTCTTGAGTATTCCAGCATACTTTGGACCTATAACAGGCACACAAGGCCGTCTAACCACTCTCACCTGCGGCCGTTCCAGATGCAAGGGAGCAAATGTACTCCAGTGACTCATACAGGTGTTGGACAGCATGCACGGTCAATGGAAACATCTCGGCTCCAGGACTCCCAACAACAACAGCGTAAGGCCTGTTCCACACCACTGGGGTCATCTTGCGGGCGAGACCAACACACTGGCCTGTTGACAACGCACGCCAGTCTTCCAAAGAGCAGTTGGCGATCTTTCCCAAGTCTTCTAGAGGCCCAGGTACCTTTTCACGCCTTACCGATGTGACAACTCCATGTATTGCAGACCCAAGCTCTTCAGGGTTTCCCATATTGGAGGAGTCTTATCTTGTAGTGATTATAAGATAGTGATTATAAAACTCTAAATGTACGTGACACTATCCGAAGTTCAAATCGTGAACCTACCAAGGGTGCTCCCTGCCGGAGAGAAATTTGAGTGAGTGTGCCCTTGATGAAGTAACCTACTACCCTCTTTGATACAACAATAGCTCGGGCTAGGCCACAATTATATTCGCGTCGTGGATGAGAAAAAATGTCACAGTTGAGCGGAAGATAAAGATGTCAGATGGCTCTTGCAATGTATGCGAGCTAACTGATGTGTTTAGTCAGTTTTGGGGCTATACTGGATCTTCACAAACGTCCAGGTCGTCTGCGACTCAAGACAGATAAGTCTCTGAAACTGGGAAAGTTGGCACGCACCTTGAGATTTGCAGCAACCAAAATCCCCCATGGAGGGAAGCTGATGGGGAGTGAGTTACCTGAACTTGCGGCCCACCTTGAGCTCTATGTTACTATAGACCAAAGCATTTAACACTGAATTCCCCATACCCAAATATGGCACTATAGACCAAACATTTAACATAGGAATCTCCATTGGGTGTCTTGGTCTATAATGCCATATTTTGGCCCAGAGTGCCATTTTTGGAGGCAGGGGAAAAAGATGGCTCTATAGACCAAAACACCCTATGAGATTTCTATGTTAAATGTTTGGTCTATAGTGCCAGATTTGGGTATGGGGAATTCAGTGTTAAATGCTTTGGTCTATAGTGACAGTCATGGGGTCATGGGGTCGGTTGTTCCAATCACATTTATACTGACAAATATATGTTTACCAACAATCCTTCCACACAGTAAAGTGTGGAGGGATTGTTGGTAAACATATAATATTAAAGGCAATCAACGCAAACAGTGAAAACTGAGAAGTGACTCTTGACTCATTTTCTGCTGTTGCGGAGGGATAGTGGACACTACTACATTTTAGACAGACAATAAGATTTATTTCAGATACCAACATTTAATATATGAAGTGAGAAGCATATGTACACCGAGATCGGAGTTTTGCCTATCTATAGAAAACCTTTTACTTCGACATTTTTTGAGTGATACCACTTTATTTCAAATCTCTCAATTTTTTCTGAGAAAAATTTGAGAGATTTAAAATAAAGTAGAATCACTTGAGCATTTTTTTAAAAAAAGAAACACTAAAAAAATCCAAGCTCTGATACATAATAAATTTATACAGTAGAAAAATGTTTTTTATTAAATATAATAAAACATTTCTCCTCTGTGGGTTGTTCTGACACCTGATGTTTGATTACATAAAATAATGTCTATAGGTTTGCTCAAACCATCGACGAATCTCTCTGTCATTCTCTTGGAATTTTCTTGGATGGAATTTGATAGTAAGAACTGCCTCTACATCATATCCTCTTGCAAGATGATCTAAAGCAAATATACAGTACATGCCACACACCACAGTACGAACACTTTGTAGTCTCATTGTGTTAATAGTCCATGAATCTGTGTTTTTCACTACGGAATTGTAAATGTCTTTATTTATTGGTGGTAATCCACAGGAATCAAAGTGGATGGGTGAATGATTGTCTTTGAAATATATCACCACCCCATGTTTTCCTGGTTCTCTTAGTAAATCTGTGTTCACTATATAAGCTTTTCTATGTTTAAGCTTATGTGTTCGTAATGAGTCTCTTAAACACACTCTTTCCATTTAAGGATGATAACCTTGGGGAATTGTTCAGTATATATTGTAGATGACTGGTTTCCATGTATTCTTACCCATGAAAAGGGCTGTCATGAACCCTTTAATCAAGATATGGTGTATAATATGACCAGTCTCTTTTAACTAATTCTGCCCACTTTTGAATGTCTTTTTGGCAGTCTTTTTCAAAGTCTATACGAGCACAATATTCTAATAAGTCTATTCTTCTTGCTCTCGTGTGCAGATTATGTAGTATAGTCACCGGACACAGTTTCTGTAAACATTCTGTAATGTATATAGACAATAAACATATAGTGAGTTTTTATATCTGTGTTATACAACGAGTTGAAATATGGTTTATTTTAAAAATAAACCATATTTCAACGAGTTGTATAACACAGATATAAAAACACACTATGTGTTTATTGTTTAACACAGATATAAAAACACACTATGTGTTTATTGTTTTTATCTGATAACAAACAGACACCCGTCTCGTGCGTCTACCCGACTTATATATGGTTCCCACGGGCCTCCAAAGAAAACCAGTCTATGAGACAAAAGAAATAGGACAAGACGTATAGAGTTGTGTCCCTTACATTACAAAATCGATGACGGCGATTGTAAAGTGCGATTGCACTTCTTGCATCATGTAACTGCGCTGAAACAAAATAAATTTCAACTATTTTATTAACAGTAACAAAACGGTGTTTCAGTAGAGTTATTCTTTTTTTGACATAGTTCCAGTTTTCTTCCGTGTTTTATGCTGTAGTCCCAATATAACAAATAATTTTGCGTTTGTTTACAATTTTTACGAAGTGTTTTTTTTTCAGGTAGAGCAGACGAACTTTTAATTAGCGCAGTTCCGCGAGTACTTTTGATCGAGGCCGTGACTATAAATAGTTCGCAGTCGCCGCATACTAATTACTATTAACATTCAAGTAATTTCTACAATGTTTTGAAGCAAAATTTTAGGTTGCCTTTATTGAAGCAAAATAAATAAGAAATGACACCATCAGAGGATTTTGACAAAGTGCAATAAGCGTACAATTAAAACCTGCCCTGTGATATAACGATGTTTCATGAATGAATGAATGAAAACGGAATTGAAAGAGGTCAGAGGTCGTTCGCATAAATTATAATTATATACAACACCCGTTGTATATACTTCAAGTATATACAACGGTTGTTATACTCTATGGTATCAGATAAATATCTATTAATGTTGTCGTGTTGGATTGACATTCTTCACAGATATTTTTCTTTTCCTGTTTAATGGATTTTAACAGTTCTATCACAACACAATCTTGAAATAATGTTTGTAACTTTTCTTCACACATATAGCAATATTCACATTTATTCATTGTTAATAGTCAAATATCACTTCTCTTATTTTGTTGATTTCTATCTCACTATCAAATTCTGCACAGACAACAACGTTGATCACCTCTGGAAGAGCTTGAGCAAACTGGAGATCTATTCGAAAGTTGCCAGATTTCATAGGATGAACTAATGGTCCACTACTTGACTGATCAGGTGTCAAATCAATTCCCCAAAGGGTATATCCTTTGCATAATCCTGCATACATACATTATATGTTTGATTTTGTCCAAAATACCCCATCGCTTCCAATAATGATAAATATGAATTTAGATAAAGTCCACCTTCAAAATTTGGTTCGATGGGACGTGCTTTAATAGAATGTCCATCTATTGAGATTTCCAACTTGTTCAAATTGAAATGTTGAAAATTGAAAGGAGTTGTGCCATATCTCCATTTATATCTTTATTCGAAACTAAACCAAGAATTAATCGTTTTGGCATCTGTTTATGAAACAGATGGTCTTCTATTTTTGATCGAAAACCACTTCCAATGGTAAATGTTTTCATTTCTACACGTCTTATGGGGATTTTATAATTTGTTTGATCCATTTGCGCATTAAGATCACTTGCAAATGTAGGAATTAAATCCAATGCCGGTATTCTGAATATGGCTTTTTTTAAATTTCTATTTTCATCACCAAAATCACCAACCAGACAAAATTTAGTTGGAGAACGATGAATTTTTATTCTCATTTCCACACCGTTTGGTAAATATTTGTCTTGCACAAATATACTTTTTTTTTTGTTTTGCAAAAAAAACAAAAAAAAACATGTGTGTGTGTGTAGGTGTGTGTGTCTGTGCGTGCGTGCGTGCGTGCGTGCGTGCATGCGTGTGTGTGTGTGGCTGGTTGTCATCTTCACTGTCTACCCATCAGGCTGAATGCCGGTCTGCTTTCCCGACTTCCTCTGTCTTCCTGACTACCTTTTATCCAGGCTATCTGTCTGTCTAGCTAGCAGTTTGGCCGTCTGCTTACCAGTCAGACTGGCTGCCAGATACCCGGCCTACCTTTCTACCTGCCTAGTGGGTGCCTATTGGGTACCATCTTGTCTGTCCGCTCTCCTGCCTGACAGCCGGCCTCCCCGTCTTTTGACAATGTCTGCCTGCACGTCAGTCTGTTGCATGCTTTCCATACTACCTACCACTATGCTAGTCCATTTTAAAACACTGACCTGACCTGGCCTCTCTATTTTCTTTCCGACATTGCTACCTAATTAAGAACCCACTATTTAACTACATCCCTTCCTTGTTTGCCTACTAACCTACATGCCATCCTTTCGTGCACAGCTTGCCTGCCCTTTCAGCCATACTACTCACTCACTCACCGATCAGCCGAACTCCCTGTCTCCCAGCCTATCTGCCTGACAGTGTTGGACATCCTGCGCTGTTTGGCTGTCTGTCTGTTTGACTCTCAACCCACCTGCCAGATGGCATACCTGGTTTGCTGCTTTTGACATGACACCCCACTTTACACCCTGCCTCGCTCACTGTCTAGCAACTCGCGTACCTACATGCCTGACTGCCTACCTCCTAGCCTTCCCATTTTCTTGAGTGTATCCTTGCATGCCAACCAGCTTGCATGACTGTCTACCATCCTCACTCCCCGTTCATCTACCTGCCAGGTCGCCTATCGGCCTGCCGTCCATACTTCCGGACTGATTGCTTCTCTGTCTACATCCCAGACTGCCTACAAGACTATGAGCTTCCCGCAGAATTTTTTTTTACTTGGGAGTTTCCTACCATTAGATGCATGCACAGGCGTACAGACAATGTAATATGAGGTATGATGGTGTTCGGCCAATGGATAGGAGTGGGGTAAGTGCAAACTGCAGGGGTATTTTACAGTTGTTAGAGAAGTGTGTAGGATTCCCTTCCTAATGTACTTTGATTTCTTTGAAGAGTTTCTTACCCACACGTCTTGAACGTTGTGCAAGAACCGAATCAGTGATATATTTTTTATTATATTTTACACTTTGAAATTGAATAACATCTTTTGTTATTGTTAGATAACCAGGAATGGTCATTTGAAATGCATATAATAATGCCTTACGTGTGATCTTGTTTTCTAAGATAGGTCTTACTGGTTCCATGGTTGAAATCAAAGTGATGATTCTTTTGTCTGTTCTGGTGTACTTTGTGCATCAGGTATTACATTATACCTTGTACTTTGTACATCAGGAGAGTCAGGAAAATCATATTCCGGGGCATCTATAAACATTTTGTTTAGCTTAGTTTTTTGAATTGTTCTGCAGCTTTTCTTGCAATTATGGTATTAAATTTTTGCATGAGTGCAAATGAAGATTTAGAATCTGGAAAATGATCTAGACACGTGTTATATTTTTTCATTGTTGAAAATATTTGATTTAAAGTGAATCCATAATCCATCATTGATAAAATTTTATCTGGAGGTGTTTGCATACATGTTGGTGGATTGTATAATTGACAATTTCTTATCAATTGAATATAAGAACAATTTGGTGACCACTTAACATGTTCTTGTAAAGGAATATCCTTTTCTTCCCAATCATGTAATCATTGTTCTCATACAAAACATTTTTCTTTACCATTTCATACATAGAAAAACCCTGCTTTAGCTAAATCTTCTTTCTTGGATTGTAAAATAGGATTTGTAGTCATACTAAGACTCAAAAGTCTTCTTAACTCTGATAATAGGATACGCAGGATTAAGTGGTAGAGACATTTTTCCTGTTCAAAGTCGAAATGAGAAATCTGAGTAGTGTGTCATATTTACCGACAACAAAACGTTTTGTGTAAACAGATCTGAATGTTTTACTTTCTGTTTCACTTGTGACTTGTCTATCTTTGTTACATTTAAATCTATGTGTATATTCAATGTTTAATTGGTAATTTTCTCTTTCTTGTGCACACTCAATCATGCTTTCAAAATTAACTTTTTGTGATGTCGTGTAATCTAATGTGATACCCTTAACTTTACATGCAGTGTGTATTTCTCCGTCTTTAATATATTTGTATCCATAATTTTTCGGACCTAAACCAACAAACTCTGTGATTTTTGCCCCTGGATGTTCATCTGTCCATTGCCCTAATCTACTATTTACAATTTTTGGATTCCCGAGTGATGGTTTATGTATGTAAATATAACTGTCTGTGTCAAAATATAAAACTCGTGTTCCTAATTGTTCTAAAACTTTGTATAATTCCATACGTGCATAAGCTGTGAAAAATGAAGCTTCGACAACATTGGCTGAATTGTGTGGATTGTAAACATCTGTAGTGTCAATGTAGTTTACTAAAACAAACTGATCGTGGTCAAAACATTCCACATTATTAACAATTTTGTCTTTGTTCTGTATTATTTCAAAATATTCTGATGGTTCATTTATATATTTTGTTTTAGTTTTTATATTGTTTTGTGCATTTTTCCCCAGAGACAATTTAACATGGTTTTGGCAAATGATCTTTTTCCTGTTTTTTTTTCAACATTTTCTAAATAGATATTTTCAATTTGTGCATAATCTTTTTTAATTTTTTGTCTGTCTGTTTCTGTTTTCACCCAATCTGGAAACCCACTAGCTTCTTGTTTCATTTTTAAATATTTGTTCACATAATATTTGTAAATCTCTGAAGACCATTCATCCCAATGCCAAATCTGATAAGTGTCAAGAAGAGTGTACCCGAAATCCAATGCTTTGGAAAGTTCAACAGATGTCCATGTAACTACAAGTGCAGGTTGTTCTGGTGTGTGTTTACAGTGATCTGATTCGTGTTCTGCACACATTTTATAAGGTGTAAATGTCATTTTCTTATTCCAATGAATAGGTAAAACCGGCAAAAAAGATTTTGAGGTGGTAAAACCTTACATTTAATGAGACCTCTGTATAGGCTTATTATGCCAGTGTCTATGTTTTCCTTTGTGAGTATATCTGGATGTCCCACTGGATATTTCCTGTGTTTGTTCACATATGGGTAAAGTGAACAGATATCTATGTATTTGATTTCTATGTCTGTATTTTCGCCAATTTGATAGTGCAATTTGATGGCATTTGTTCTCCCGCCAAATAATACTTCTCGTGGTTTAATTGGGTCCATGTGTGGGAATAATGTATCAAAAGAGACTTGAACTTCAGGATCTGATTTGCATAGATGATCAAATTCGTGTTCCCACACCACTTGTATATTATACCCCAATGATTTGAAATGTTTTATGCGTGTTTGGGTTTTGTTGTACAGAGAATGATAGAATTGTGAATTGATTGGATTTTTCTCATATCTGTCAGAATAGCAAGTTTCTGCCACATACATCCATAAAATTCATAGATTGTATTTGTCTCTTTGTGAAAACCATCTACATAATAATTTCCAATTTTAATTTCTCCACCATTTAGTGCATGTCGTATGTGTATGCCTTCTTCTTGTGCTAGTAGCTGTAAGTATCTAATGACTTTTATGGAATATCTAACGGCAGTAGGATACCCTATGTCTGAAATGAGACCAACTTTGTTTTCTGGCATTGGATTTTTCCGCCAAGCTTTATTATAGGCATCAGATAAAGTTACAGCCTCCCTGAAATGATCTGTCACATCACATTCGATAAATTGTTTTCTGAACTCCCCACATCCTCTACGTAATATACCCACATCAGACTTACAGTGCATGTCCATATCTTTGTCAAAATTGAAAGTAGCATTACTAGTAAATTTTTCATTGTACCATTTAATAGAATCTTCTCTGACTGTGGGAGACTGAGAGTCATGCATGTACAATGTTGCATCTAAATAATGTCCAATGTAGTTTTGATATGATTTTGTGTTTGCCAGAAGAGGAAAATAACCTTTCGCTAGTTCACTTAAACCAAATGTTTTAGGGAACTGTGCCAATCTCATAGAAAAGAAACTCAACGAATCGATGAGTCTAACACCACAACGTTTCAGAGAAATAATTTTGTGTCCGTTCATGATGACATCGGGTTTCAATGAGATGTCTTAAGATAAACTGTGCATCAAACCCTCTTGAATTGTGAGCGATGGCCGTTGTATCTAAATGTTCCTTACTGAAAAGTCAATTGCAAAAATCACTCAAAGTAGATTCTTCTTTAAAAATATATTCCCTTTTTCCAACTTTGTCACATCGTGAACACGTTTCATGAATAGATTTACAAATACATTCCCCACATGCACGATGAGCAACACAGTAATTCGGGATGTGAACTTCTGAGTCTTGAGTTGTTTCAAATCATAAAACACAAATGGTACTTTTGGCATTTTGTCTTTCTCGGGTGATTTGTATTTTGGAATGAAACAATAATGTTCACTTTTGACTAATTGATGGCAATATTTACATTTTTTTAAAATCCATCACAAATGTGTTCTCCGCTCCCTGAATATATTTGCATTTTACATGATGGACATTTCTTGACTAACTGACAGATTGTTTTTTTTTTTTTTTGGTTCTGTTATAGAGTTGTGAGGTTTTGATAACAAGATGATCTTACAAAATCTCTATCTCTATTACAGGGGTAACAATGAACAGAATGTTCAGGTGTACATGTCAGTGGAGAATAGCAAACACAGCCATTGGGGCATCTATGCCGTTCTCTGTTACTATACCCTACATTGCAATATTCACAATAGTAAATACATCCTAAAATCCCTGTAATTTGTGTGATGGTGTCGAAATGATGGTCATGGTGATAGATATGAATAATTTTACTCTCTTTTGTAGTTTGTGGCGGTTTAAATAAGAATTATTCATTGGCAATTTTTTCACCAGAGCGTCATAATTGGAGGCCGGATTCCTGCCTCCAAAAATGGCACTCTGGGCCAAAATATGGCACTCTGGGCCAAGACACCCTATGGAGAATCCTATGTTAATTTTTTTGGTCTATAGAATTCCGTGTTAAATGCTTAGGTCTATAGTGCCAGCTTTCACTACTTATGTTCATCTGTCAGAAGTTAGTACCACGGATAATGTTTACAACGGGCTACCCAGCACACTACTAGGAACAGTACCTGTAGCAAATGAAAAATGTGCCAGTGGCAGAACAGTAGCTTTCTCTCATTTGCAATACAAAAGGCCTGTCGCAGGCCCTATAGGCCACGTTGTAGATAGCAGGAGTGGACCTGAATAGCAGCACCTATCCGTAACATTACACATTCGAAATATACCTTCGGAACTGCAACAAGTGTAAAGACATGATGAGTAGTGGTGGACCAGAAGCACATGGTACATTTCCTTGCCCGACCCTTCAGCTGGCTGATCTCGGGGACAGGCAGTGTTTTGGAGAACCAGGGATGGCTATACAAGAGAACAGA
This sequence comes from Pictodentalium vernedei, assembly GCA_031216915.1. Taxonomy (NCBI): domain Eukaryota; kingdom Metazoa; phylum Mollusca; class Scaphopoda; order Dentaliida; family Dentaliidae; genus Pictodentalium; species Pictodentalium vernedei. Next base: position 50,778,298 of record CM062289.1, read on the forward strand.
GCTGGCCGTTCCAAAGGAACAACCACAACAAGCTACATTTACCGAGCTGCGTGGTTTGAACTTTGAATCTGGAAGGTTCAGCCGCGTGAGGAGATATGAACTTATCCATAATGACTCCAGTCAGTAGTCTCTGTATATGCACCCTGTTCGCGGTGGGTGGGAACATGACTTCACGGTCATCTAACCCCACATCCAACTGGACCGCGGCAACAGGCTCCGTAAACTCCAGAACAGTGGCCGTGTGTTGGCTTCTTATATCCCGAAAGGTGCTGTTTATGTTCACGAAAGCAATGCCGGGTATGTGCTGGGTGGGGCAAAAGGTGCGAGAATGAAACTCTTTTGGGAGTTTGGTCGTCTTAATCATGGCAAGGGTACTACCACAATTGTACAAATAGTCCTGGATACACCACCCAGCGACTTCTTACCAGTGCTACTAGGGCTTGCCCTAAAATGGGTCGGCGGCATAATGGCAAATAACTTGTCATCATATCCGTGGCAAAGATGTGTTGCTCTCGTTAAGTGGTGTCGAGTATAAGGTCACAGGTGCTAAGTTTCCAACCGACGCATTCAGTACCCTGCATCTTAGCCCAGCTAAGCCCAAGCGGCTGCGGTTCACCTGACAGACACTGATGGACGACGAATTAAAGTTATTAGAAAATTGTCTATAAGAATGGGCTTACATCCAGAACTGAATATTAGCGAAGCGAATACTTTCCGCATCCAGGATATCGGTGATGTAAGAGCCCGTCTCATGGACGAACGAGACCGCAGGAGGAATTGGGCTGTTGCCAGCATAGCCGCAATTCCTGTGGTTATAGCTCTAGAAGCTACAGCGAGAACCTGTGGTTTAGCAGGTGTGTTAGGGAAGTTTGTAAGCCGAAGGCTCACAAAGAAGGCAAACAAAGTACATCATCATTGCCACCTTATGGAGGCCAAGCTTTCGAACATCGCAGATCTGTACTCGAAAGCTATTGACGATAACCAGATATCCGAGGAGGAATTAAGTCGCGTGCGTACAGACGAAGAAAAAGTCAACCAACTCCGGCTTGATATCCGCAAGGCATCTTGCCGGGAGAGCCCGCAGGGTACAGAAAACGGGGTGTTGCTGCTGATACGCGAAGAACTCGCCCGGCAGAGACAGGTACCTCTGGCTCGCTGATGTTCCTTTGCAACGGCTGAGACCAGAACCCACCCCACCCACCGCTCTTTTGACGATAACCAGATATCTGATGAGGAATTCAGTCGCGTGCGTACAGAGGAAGAAAAATCCAACCATCTCCGGCTTGATATCCCCAAGGCATCTCGCCGGGAGAGCCCGCAGGGTACAGGGAACGAGGTGTTGCTGTTGATACGCGAAGAACTCGCCCGGCAGAGAGACAGGGACCTCGGGCTTGCTGATGTTCCTTCGGAACGGTTGAGACCAGAACCCACCCTACCCATCGATCTGTAGTTGCTGTGCAACTCTCATGGGCTTTTAGGATTACTTTACAGCATAGCTAGGCGGCCTTGACACCATCTTCCGCCCCCCCCCCCCCCCACAAAAAAAACAACAACTTTTTTATTGTAAAAACATACGCCTAGCGAATCTCTGGGCGAGTTTGTAGCTAACAAGCCCAACCACACCCAGCTCTAGTATGATGAAGACGATCTCACGGGGCTTTTGCTCTGCTGAGGGTGTGTAAAAGTCTTCTAGTTGCGGTTCTGGGCCAAGAATGTTTAAACTGTTCCCAGTTACCTGTGCATACTCGCGAACCGCATCATCGCCTTGGCGACGTGGTTCTTCGTTGTTCCAATCGAGGTGTTCTGTTCGCTTACGGGACCATGATGCCTGGGCGGCTCGAAACTTTTCTGTGGCTTTGTCACGTCGCACACGTTCCAAACCAGCATCGTTATCCCGAAACTTGGAGAACAGGTTGTTGCTGCCAGAGAAGACCTTTGAGTTCAAGGGCGCCCACAACTAACATCGTGATCGAGGCCATCTTGTTATTTCATAATATATGCTGGAATGATTCCCTGTTCAATTAGCATGTCCTTGGTTGCCGTCGCCAGCCCCACGTCATGCACTACCATCCCGACGTCATAGCTGGTGAAGTCAAGTTTAGGGGTGGCTCCCTTCATTACCATCTTACCTAAGCGGGCATACCCTATCGCGAGGGCAGAGAACACGGCGATGTGATAGGCAGTATTGACCGGCATCTTTCCATCGGCTGAAGACATTGTATATATATATTATTACTCCACATAGAATGGGTCTGAAGATGCCTTTAAATGCTTGTTCGGAGGTGCCGCGCCGACGTGATTGACTGAAGCAGCATTAGGCGGTGTCATTAGAATGGTCGGCGACCTGTTGTTGTTCCTCACCCTTTGGAACGACTGCAAAAGCCATAATGCCAAGCTAGCCAGTTCCGCCTCAGCAATCCATGGGGGACCTGATTATTATGTTTTAATGATTGTTATGTCTTGCACAGCTTTTCATCTGGTGAAACATGATGTTTCTGGTTGATCGCGTACCCCACAAACATACCCTCGTCCGTCCACGTGAAGCATGCTACCCATGAATGTCACAAAAAGCACCATCAACCACATGCAATATCTGGGTATAAAACAAGAACATTTGTCACTTCTTTTATCAATAAATGTTGACATGGCAAGGAAGGGAATGTCAGAGGCATTAAGATATCGTTGGCATGCATACAGCAGGCATGTCATTCAAAGCTATTGGGATCCAACTTTGCTATAGTCATTCTGTCATCAACAGACTTGTCCGAAAACATCAACAAACCAACGATGATAAGGACCGACCAAGCCGGGGCAACCACAAAATACCTCTCCTCAGAAAGATCGGAGTCTGGCAAGCCTCGTTAGGTGTTTCAAGAGGGGTTTTGAAATGGCTTTGGCTCCCCAACAGGCGTTTCTGCCACAGAACTGTCCGAAACTGTCTTAAAGCACCGCGTATGAGATGCAGAAGGTTCATCCAAGCTATAGCTCTGTCAGGTCAGCATAAAAGACTACGTTTGGGGTGGTGTATGGCACGACAACATTGGAATATTTTTTTTATTTTAGATCACCACCAGAATATGTTTTAGGGCGAGCATACACGCTTACAAGTCAAGTGTCAAAACGCCGCACTCGCGAAGTGTAAAACTTGGTTTGCAAGTGGGAGTGTCACATTAACACGCTGGGTGTCACAACTGATACACTCCAACGAAAATCACAAAGTAATTACGAGTGTCAGAGAAGGAAAAACCCTACCCTTCTTTGATTGGCTCCTTTTGAATTGCGTCATGGATGATGTGCATCCATGCTTCACACGAGTTGGAGGGACTACTAAGTCTGAGTTGGGGCAAACATATCTTCACACATTATTATGAAGAACAGAATGCCACATCTTAAGCACAATTTTTATCATTAGCACTAAACTCAACGTATAAAGGAGTCAAAGCGTCCAATACTGAATGTGAAATCCTACGCTTATTGCGGTACCAAATTTACTCACCAAACCTTGTTAAAAAAACAAAGCAATCACACCAGCATATAACAAAAGTCATTTTCTGCCGGATATTTGTTGCATTTTCTCCAAATTTCATGTTTAACAATTTACTTTGACTGCAACTCAAAGTAAAAGTGTTGTTTTCTACCAACACTTCATCGTGTAATGTTATAGTCCTTAAGGATGCCTGGCTAACACCGCAAAATGTGATATTTATAGCAGTCAATCAGTTCCTTACAGACACTTCAAAGTGTAATTTAGCACTTAACAAGTTCAAACTTAACACTTGAAAGCGCCGAAACGACACTTGCTTAGTGACATAATATCACACCTGAACTGTTGTGTATAACACTTGTGTAGTGTCCTGTGTTCAGCACTTTCCCAAGTGTTAGTACAGTATCTTCTGTGCTGCTTCTGTAAAAGAACGTGGATAGTGTACGAGACAACACCTGAAGTGTTGTAGCAACACTTCGCATTATAAGAGCACGCACCGTGGAGAGAGACAAGAAGTAGCCAAAATGTGACTATGTGGTCTTTGTGCTATATACACCAGTCAACAATTGTATAAATGAATTTATTCTATAATTGTATTACATGCCTGTTCTTTGAAATTCTCATCTACAGCAATACTAAGCCATATGGAAAACGAAAATTTCCGCGCACATATGCGGAACGGAAATCATTGACGGACTATTTTTTTTTTTTTTTTGAAGCGAAATTTCACTGACATTTTCTACAATAGTGCACCGCGATTACAATTTGAGTTGCCGGCGATAGCAAGAAATCGTCCCCGGGGTTCCAACGTGTTCTATGAGCCATTAGGCAAATAGAACACATTGAAACCTCGGGGGTTAAATAGTAACACGCGTTACCCTCGCAAATTTGGTTGGCGATAAAATGTGTTCTTTTTGTTGATGTTGTCAAATGAATTGCTGAGTGACCTTCTAATAGTTGTTTTTTTATGGACGTGAAGGCCTGTAATGAACACAGAAGGACACGCATTTATGAATGGGTTAATCGATATGACACATGTGCCATCACAGAAGGATAAAACTCGTGGCCTGTGGCCTCTCGTTCTATCCTCCCACGCTGGCTTATGTGCCATATCGACTAACTCATTCACACGCGCATGTCGTGCTGTGTATGTATGTGTTTGTATATGTCGGCATATTGTTAAAAATTTCATTTATTCATTCATTCATTCATTCATTCATTCATTCATTCATTCATTCGGGGATGAAGATAACAGGTGTATGGTCACACTTGAGCTCGACCGTACTCAGAGGGTGTCATCTGATCTTTGATTAAATGTAACTCTCACTACTTTGTTGGGCTGCACGATATATCATTAAACCGATACATACCGGTATTCAAACCAGTATCGATTGAATACCGGTGTAATTACAAACGTATCGTCTTATCGGCATTATTTATTTGCCCACAATTTAATTTTGAAGATGTCTTGAGATTTAACTGTAGTGACGAATGAATATTATGCGCTTACCAAACGAATCGGCCGCATCCGCCAGCGCAATATAGAAAATCAGCAGTTGAAAAAATATTTTGTATAAAAAAAATCAACAAAACCATATCATGTGGCCGCTCATTGGAACGAGCTACTCGAGCTCGTTCCAATGAGGGGGTCAAATGATATTCTTTTGTTGAAATTTTGGGAAAAATTCGATTAGCTAATATTTAAAATAATAAATTTTCGCAATCTTCCGATGTACCTGTATACCGCGGTATTTGTTTGAATACCGATACCGGTATTCAGTTTAGAATATCGTGCTGTCCAACTACTTTGCTTTTTTGGTGGGTGGGGGAGATTTATCATCTGGTGTAACTAACTTCATATTTAAAAAGATAACCGACGTGTATTCGCTGAATATAGTTTAATTATATCACTACCAAATAAACATCAACTTACATGCCTTCGCCAGGACATGTTCGTGGAAATGTATAAAAAACACACAAGATCATTAATTTACTCCCCGTCCGAATGAACTAATGAGGTGGTCGAGCGGTCTCTCTTTGATCAGCATAATAGTTATTAGTGGGTTCGCTTAGAAGCAAAAGGAAGCGAGAAAAATACACGCTGATTTCATATATGGGCGATTCGCCACACCTAACTTGCATCTCCACGGAATTTTGGGTGGTGACCTGTTGCACTGACACACCTGTCGCGGGATGGAGAAAATCAAAATGTCAATCTCTGAGACAAAGTTTGATTAATATCCTGTCTGCGCTTTCAACAAACCGATAATATGCATTGATTTACCTCGTTACAGTACGTGCATAGTGTATTATCACTAAATCACCCGCGGAGTGGAGATTCCACCCAATCAATAATTGCAAACTTGCTGCAAGCGCAACAAGTACAAGCAAGGATAAACCCGGATGTCCATTGGCTGAAACATTGCTTGTGTTATTTGTTCATATGTACAGACTTTGAAAATGATAATTTGGATGATAACTCCACTCCGCGGGTGATTTTATTACAATCCACTCCCCGCGTGGCTTTAACCTTTTACCTAACGTTACAGCCAAAATTGCCTGTTTTACGTAAGGGATCGCCACTCAGATCTTAACGTATTTCAAACATTCTCTCCAAAGAATAGAACGGCACCCATTATTATAAGGAGCTCGTTCCAAAGATGGGACATAAGCTATGCTTTTGAGGTGGAAAAGAAAAGTATTTAGTCCTTCACACCTTTATCAAGTGTACCCGCCTTGTCGTGTACGTTAGGCAAATGACTAACCTTGGCAGTGAGAAGCGTTTGTTAGGCTATAATGGCATCGTAAACGTTACAATCTCAATAATCAAGGACCACTGTATCATTTATGCACATTGTCGAACTGAGAAAAACTGATATAATAAGGTGCTTTAAATGGATTGTACAGAAAATAGAAGCATATACTTACTTTGGCGATAACTGTGTTCATATTACTCTCGTATTGAATGTGCGGACAGATAGTACCATTCACAGTACACATTTGATATGAACCATTATCCACATCAAATTGATAAGTAGAACTATTAGCCTTCTTTTTGAAACACCACCAGTCGGGAGTCTTCCCTCCGAAAGTCATAAGCTGGAATGCCCAAGCCATCGAAAACTTGGAACCAGTAACAATTAGAATGAGTAAAATCTGGAATCTCCCCATCCCACCAACCTCTTCAATAATGTCTTCGAAAACTAACATTTTACATTAATTCTTCACAAGAAAGCAGATACAATATTCTATCTCGTCAAACCAGGCTATGAACTAGATCGTGTTAACGCATGTAGATGTTTTGCTATCTTTATGTAGATACTCCACGTGCCGTTTATATTATGCCTGTCAGCTGATGTTATATTTTCGTCTCACAAGGTTAGCTTGCATGCTTGCATAATTAGTTATATATGAAATAGGAAAATCGTCTCTGTTAAAAGACACCAGTCAGAGGCAGTCTGGCCATACGGTTCACCTGGAAGATTCCCGGTGGATCCTCTATTGTAGGTCCCCCTGGGGCCCCGAAATTGATGCAACCCGACACGTGCACGAAATTTTGTGAAAATGACTAACAGGCGAAATGGATCTGATTGCATAGACTGCCGGTATACCGAAATGCTCTCTGTGTAGACTGTCATTGGCAGTTCACATAGAAACATTTCGATAACCAGCAATTTAGTCTGCATTTGATCGTTCAGATGCAAAGGAGCGACGTTCTCTTAGTTTTAACTGTCGAACTATGGTCTGTTCGATGGGTCCAAGCAACAACAACCCCCACGTCCCCCACCCCCGTGCAACCATTTTCTCAGAATGAGCGGCGAAGATGATGTAAATATGCCACCGAAATGTCTTCTATGTTGACGGCAATTGACCGCCTAGATGCAGGGAAACGACGTTCTTTCAGTTCGAAAAATCAATATTCTCTCCTGGTCCGAGCACCCCCCCCCCCCCCCTACCTGCATTTCCCGGCAACTGTTCTTGGCCCACTCCGCTCCTGATCAAAGTATGTTGTTAATACCCAATTTGTTTCGCCTTGCATAGCCTTAACATATTAATTTTCGGAAGATATCCAAGTAAAAGCTACACTCGATTGCTTGGAGTCTGGAAATTGAAAACAGTCGAGACTTTTTATATAGCATTTTTAATGAGCATTGGTATTTATAACACCCCCCCCCCCCCCCCCCCACCCCCGGTGTTTGAAACACTTTCCTGTATATGGCCAAAGAGCATTCCAGCAATCCAGTTGTGTGTAGATCGGTGGGATCGCCAGCAACAATAACAATTTAACTCTACAACGACACTTGCAAAATAGTCTTTTTAATAACTATTTATATTCCCTTTTGCTTCAAGGAACGTGGTTGAAGATAACAAACAATATGCTGGACGCAAACATTGTAAAGGAAAGTGACATGAAGGCTTTCGTGATTCAAAGCTGCCCCATAACCCATTGCGTTGCGAAAAGCGTTATTGTCTGAGGGCTGTGGGACTAACTTATAACTGTATCTCCCTTTAAACCAAAGGCTGATCCACTCCGCCGTGGAGAGTACACAAGAAGATATCATAAAAAAGGAGAGAACAACAGACAACCTACAGTGAGATAGTGGACAAGTACTTCGGTGGGAACACAAGTAACAATTTTACTCTACATGTGCATATCTCGACTAGAAAACGCCACTTGCAAAATGGTTTTTCGAGTAACTATTTATTTTCCTTTTTGCCCCAAGAAACGCAAACCCTGGTTGAAGGTAATAAACAATATTTCCATTGTATAACCCTTTACGTAACACAGTATTTTTAAAAAGAATAAATTAAATTTCACATTTTTCAAAAACATCATAATTTTTCAATAAAACCATACAAATATGGATATCATTAGAACCAGCTCGACGAGCTGGTTCTAATTATATCCATATTTGTATGGTTTTATTGAGAAACTTCCGAGATATTTTAGGTTGTGGTAGGCTTATTCTGGTTAATTTCCAGGTAGTTTTTGGCCGTTATGTTAGGTAAAGGCTTAAACCAAATAGCTTCTCTATTTCGCCGTTGAGAGTGCACAGAATGATACTATAAAAGGAGTGTACAAAAGAAAACCAAAACTGAGATAGTGGATAAGCACTTCGGTTTGTCGAATTTCATAAACAACTTTGCGGATTCTCTATGTTGCAATAAGACTAAAATCCTCGCCCTCTTATTGGACGAGAGCTAGTTTGGTTGTGTCTGTGTTTACGGCTCCAGTGGCGTATGGCATCGTCTGACATCACCACGTGAAATATTTACCTATAAAATCGTATTTTAAATTAAAATTAAATTTCACATTTTTCGAAAACAAATTTCACAATTTTTAAATAAAACCTTACAAATATGGATATCATAAGAACTAGCTCGACATGGCGCTGATCTTGGTCGATACGAACAACGCTAGAGTTGCCTTCCTCGGTGAACAACCAGTTTGCAACGAAATCGTTCACTGTTTTCCGACAAACGCAATCAAATATCTGACGTTACCTCGCAAAATGGAATCGTTGAATGCTGAGTTTTTGTATACTGAGGAACTAATTAAGTCAACATGTACGGATAAGGTGGGTAAATGGAACAAACAGGAGAGTTGTACAAAAATACAACGGAAAGTAAGTTTTAGAATCGAAAAATCGTCGAAGTGTGAGAAGAAATAGTTTAGCTGTGCGAAACAATAACACAGTCAGAAAATTGTAACAGATCTGAGAGCTGTGTAACTCTTTATTTCGTTTCCATAAATAAAGAGGTATCCGGCTGATAAGTTACATGGAGTGTAGCTGGCTGATACATTTCCATACAAGGCGACGAGAGTTCATGTCAGGTGAGGCGAAGGGTTAACAAAGCACTTTTAAATGTTCAGAAAATAACTTTTAATCTGTTCAGTAAAAACAAAGGATCCGTGAAGTCAGTTAGCAGTTAGCAATTCGAAATGTGAATTCAGCAAGCAGTTAGCAGTTATTAATTCGAAATGTGTAGTCCGCAAGCAGTTAGCAGTTAGCAATTCGAAATGTGAAGTCAGCAAGCAGTTAGCAGTTAGCAATTCAAAATGTCAAGTCGCGGATATTAGATGTTTGCTTGGCATTTCGTCCAGAGGACGTTTCGTACCAAGATATTTCGTACCAACAATACTTTTTTCAACACGAGAAGGACTGAAAGAAAGAGGGCTTTGCCTTTCCCGCTTATTCTATCGGAACTCACAAACAGTCAGTAAACAGTTAGTAATTCAGAATGTCAAGTCAGAGAGCAGGTAGCAATTCGAAATGTGAAGTAAGAAAGCAGTTAGCAGTTCGAAATGTGAAGTCAGAAAGCAGTTAGCAGTTAGCAGTTCGAATTGTGGAGTCAGCAATTCAGAATGTCCAGTCAGAAAGCAGTTAGCAATTCGAAATGTGAAGTAAGAAAGCAGTTAGCAGTTAGCAATTCGAAGTGTGAAGTCAGAAAGCAGTTAGCAGTTAGCATTTCAAGATGTCAAGTCGTGGATAAGAGATTTTCTTGACGTTTCGTCCAAAGAACATTTTTTTACCAAGACATTTTGTACCATCACCACTTTTTGTCAACCTGAGAAGGACTGTGAGTCAGAGATATTTCCCTACCCCGCTTGTTCTGTCGGTAAACAGAAAAACTCAGAAAACAGTTAGCAATTCAGAATGTCAAGTCAGAAAGCAGTTAGCAATTTGAAATGTGAAGTCAGAAAGCCGTTAGCAGTTCGAATTGTGGAGTCAGCAAACAGGTAGTAATTCAGAATGTTCAGTCAGAAAGCAGTTAGCAGTTCGAAATGTGAAGTCACAAAGCAGTTGGAAATTCGAAGTGTGCAGTACTGTGTAGGATGGCAAGACGCCTATTGATTTTGTGGGCGGGGTTTGATTACTTTAGACCTAGGTCATTGTTACTGTAAATGAATTGATTCCTGGGCAATAACTTTATTTAGTTCTATTTTGTGTATCTTTACAAAAGTTACACCGGTGTTACCAGAGGTACACTATGGGATTAGAAGACACTGTTGCGACAGATAACTTGCTTTCTTATTTCAATGTCGAAACTCGACTTGTTGATTTGTGGGCCTCTAGTCATGTTTTTAAAATAATTTCTATCTTCCCTTAACAACTTCAAATCTTCACAGCTTGGCCACAGCAACTCATATCCGATGAACATGAGTAATGCTGTTGTTTCAACATGGGAGTGTTACTGGAATAGAACGTTGCTTGGTCTGATCATTTCTGTAGGCGTTATGTTGAAATTACATGTAATTATAGCATTTTGAATAATATGTTATATCTTTGACCTCTTGTGTTACAGCCATTGCCCATCATATCCAGGTGAAAGGTGCCGGGATGGTGAACCAACAGAGAGGGAAAGATACACAAGAGTAAATAGTTTTGCCCTAACGCACTGAGAGAAAAATGTTTAATTCCCCTTTCTCATTCAGCCACTTTCTGTAGTTTTCAAGTGTCAGTGACCACTTTATAGTTTCATGGCATAGGAACCTTCATTGTGACAAAACTCTGACCCAGCGCCCTAAACCTCATGCTGGAATGGGCATGGGCGTTCATCGTTGGGCCTTAGCGAGTCAGTATACACACTTGCTCAGACCCATAGTATCAAAGAGTGGAGGTGTAAGGCTATGCTGATTTCTTAAAGCAAATACTAGGACCAACAGTGGACCCGCACAGGCCAACCCTTACAACTCATGCCCAAGCCAACAATTGGTGCCCCCTTATATATTCACTGTTTTGAGATTTGTAGGCCTACGCTCATATGGTAAGTGGTTCATAGTCTCCAGAAATATGTAAGCTGTTACCACAGGCTGTTACGCGTAATATAAACATGGTATTCCAAAGCGTACGGTCTCCTTCAGCCAATGCGCCACATCGGAAACAAGTGCTGGTAATTAGTCGTGCGTTTTGGTTGGGTGCCCAACAGGCACTATCTCGTTGAGACTGTCCATTTATCAGTGCTCAGAGAAAACCTGGACATCGATGGTGCAAGAATGTTTTTTTTTCTCGGACTGAACATATGACGCGGTGTCCACGTTGTTTTTTAGATCACGGCCCAGTCTGAAAGTCACCTTTTCGACGTGACTGTAAACCCACAAAAATAATTGAAGCAGGTGGGGTCAGATAAGCTGGAGACCCTGCAAATCGGCATGTAGTGCACCTCAGCTCACAGCATCATCGTGCCTCCATGCGGGTAATTGGGTGAAGTGCCTTGCCCAAGGACCGAACGCTGAAGACCGAATCGTTCCATCAAGGTTTGGGCGGGCGAGGGTCGGTCATGCGAAACTTTTGAATTTCAGACCCCAAAAGACACAGTTTATTTGAACCTAGAAGCTGCACCTCCACACCGGGAACGCCATGATATACGTACATGATAATCAAAAACCTTATGTGGCAAAACCACCAAAATAATTGATTATTTCGGTAAACCAAAAGAATAACTCTCGATCATTTCAAGGAAAACTATAGTCCGAGTGGTCTCTAGTAAAACTACAACCGAGTCACGGAACCGGCCACATTATTTAAGCATATTCAAAATGAAATAAATAAAAAAAATTAACGGGATGACACCCGTCTAGATTCATACAGTTTTTTCACTACATTGAGACTTACGTGGAAGATGGGACAGATATCGAACACAATCCCTGGAGACCGAATGAATCCGCTGAATAGGTAAATGTTTGTAGATTTTTTTCATTTCCCTTGCTGTAAGCTGCTAAAGTGGTGCTGTAGGATCATTCATGGAAATTTTCCCTTCAGATATAAGTTTTTTGGAGGTGTGTGTGTGTGTGGGGGGGGGGGGGGGGGTAGGGGGGAGGGTTGAAGGTGCAGTTGGAAATATTTTTAAAATTTCACCATATGTATTTCCGTAATTCCACGCTTTTCCAGGCAAGATAAGGTAGAAGTTAGGTCGGTAATGATACAAAGTGCTTTGATGTGCTGATTTGACTGTTCTAACACAGAATTGTGGGGCACAATAACGTGTGCTGAGACGTACCGCACGCCGAGGCGCACATGTGTTCAACCAATCTAACCCCGCCTGTGCTGTACAGTGCGCAGTACTGCTATGTGGTGCATAGTATGGTCTGGGTTATGACGCTGGAGAGCTGGCGGGTGCTCGTCGCTGCTCGGTGGTTCTCTCCGGGTACTCCGACTTCCTCCACCAATAAAAAAAAATTGTCACCGACATAACCCTGGCTGTTGAAAGCGTCGTTAAACACTAATAAATAAATTATAGTTACTGACATTCTTTTTTTTCCCCAATCTAATGTCGGTGAGTGGAAAGTCCGACTTGATGTTTTTAAAATTTTATTTCCATACGAATTGGACGCCCGGTTTATCATTGACCCTATAGTAGGTTTCTGACGGGCCATTTCGTGGGTATGGGCCTATGACGAAGGGATGGGGGCCAACGCATTACTATGTTCAATAGTCATTAACATCTAAATGTTAAACAACGTATATAGGTTTGTGTTTCCCATGGTGTTACGTGGGCGATATGGCGCACAACCCACTTTTTGGGTCATTTCCGCGGAAAATGGGACAGAAACACCAGAAAACAACGATTGAGCAAAAACAAAGTGTGTTTGTGTGTCTGTGTGTGTGTGTGTGTTTTTTCAAATGACACAATCATGTTTTAGAGGAATTTTGAATGTTGGTTTCTGATCCCTCGCCGGGATTCGAACCCTCGGCAACACCGCCTGGCAATCAGGAGTTCAGCGACTAAACCACTAGACCATTGCACACCGTCAAAAACGATGGCTGGAATCTAGCATTTTAGATGAAGTCCTCATGATTACTTGGTTCATCTTCCTTTCGGCAGCAGCATGAAAGTGTGGAACGCGCTGGCTACAGTACGATGAAAGTGCTGTGGATGGCCTCAGACGAAGACTGGCACGGGCTTGTGTGTGTTTTTTCAAATGACACAATCATGTTTTAGAGGAATTTTGAATGTTGGTTTCTGATCCCCCGCCGGGATTCGAACCCTCGGCAACACCGCCTGGCAATCAGGACTTCAGCGACTAAACCACTAGACCATTGCACACCGTCAAAAACGATGGCTGGAATCTAGCATTTTAGATGAAGTCCTCATGATTACTTGGTTCATCTTCCTTTCGGCAGCAGCATGAAAGTGTGGAACGCGCTGGCTACAGTACGATGAAAGTGCTGTGGATGGCCTCAGACGAAGACTGGCACGGGCTTGTGTGTGTTTTTTCAAATGACACAATCATGTTTTAGAGGAATTTTGAATGTTGGTTTCTGATCCCCCGCCGGGATTCGAACCCTCGGCAACACCGCCTGGCAATCAGGACTTCAGCGACTAAACCACTAGACCATTGCACACCGTCAAAAACGATGGCTGGAATCTAGCATTTTAGATGAAGTCCTCATGATTACTTGGTTCATCTTCCTTTCGGCAGCAGCATGAAAGTGTGGAACGCGCTGGCTACAGTACGATGAAAGTGCTGTGGATGGCCTCAGACGAAGACTGGCACGGGCTTGTGTGTGTTTTTTCAAATGACACAATCATGTTTTAGAGGAATTTTGAATGTTGGTTTCTGATCCCCCGCCGGGATTCGAACCCTCGGCAACACCGCCTGGCAATCAGGAGTTCAGCGACTAAACCACTAGACCATTGCACACCGTCAAAAACGATGGCTGGAATCTAGCATTTTAGATGAAGTCCTCATGATTACTTGGTTCATCTTCCTTTCGGCAGCAGCATGAAAGTGTGGAACGCGCTGGCTACAGTACGATGAAAGTGCTGTGGATGGCCTCAGACGAAGACTGGCACGGGCTTGTGTGTGTTTTTTCAAATGACACAATCATGTTTTAGAGGAATTTTGAATGTTGGTTTCTGATCCCCCGCCGGGATTCGAACCCTCGGCAACACCGCCTGGCAATCAGGAGTTCAGCGACTAAACCACTAGACCATTGCACACCGTCAAAAACGATGGCTGGAATCTAGCATTTTAGATGAAGTCCTCATGATTACTTGCTTCATCTTCCTTTCGGCAGCAGCATGAAAGTGTGGAACGCGCTGGCTACAGTACGATGAAAGTGCTGTGGATGGCCTCAGACGAAGACTGGCACGGGCTTGTGTGTGTTTTTTCAAATGACACAATCATGTTTTAGAGGAATTTTGAATGTTGGTTTCTGATCCCCCGCCGGGATTCGAACCCTCGGCAACACCGCCTGGCAATCAGGAGTTCAGCGACTAAACCACTAGACCATTGCACACCGTCAAAAACGATGGCTGGAATCTAGCATTTTAGATGAAGTCCTCAGGATTACTTGGTTCATCTTCCTTTCGGCAGCAGCATGAAAGTGTGGAACGCGCTGGCTACAGTACGATGAAAGTGCTGTGGATGGCCTCAGACGAAGACTGGCACGGGCTTGTGTGTGTTTTTTCAAATGACACAATAATGTTTTAGAGGAATTTTGAATGTTGGTTTCTGATCCCCCGCCGGGATTCGAACCCTCGGCAACACCGCCTGGCAATCAGGAGTTCAGCGACTAAACCACTAGACCATTGCACACCGTCAAAAACGATGGCTGGAATCTAGCATTTTAGATGAAGTCCTGATGATTACTTGGTTCATCTTCCTTTCGGCAGCAGCATGAAAGTGTGGAACGCGCTGGCTACAGTACGATGAAAGTGCTGTGGATGGCCTCAGACGAAGACTGGCACGGGCTTGTGTGTGTTTTTTCAAATGACACAATCATGTTTTAGAGGAATTTTGAATGTTGGTTTCTGATCCCCCGCAGGGATTCGAACCCTCGGCAACACCGCCTGGCAATCAGGAGTTCAGCGACTAAACCACTAGACCATTGCACACCGTCAAAAACGATGGCTGGAATCTAGCATTTTAGATGAAGTCCTCATGATTACTTGGTTCATCTTCCTTTCGGCAGCAGCATGAAAGTGTGGAACGCGCTGGCTACAGTACGATGAAAGTGCTGTGGATGGCCTCAGACGAAGACTGGCACGGGCTTGTGTGTGTTTTTTCAAATGACACAATCATGTTTTAGAGGAATTTTGAATGTTGGTTTCTGATCCCCCGCCGGGATTCGAACCCTCGGCAACACCGCCTGGCAATCAGGACTTCAGCGACTAAACCACTAGACCATTGCACACCGTCAAAAACGATGGCTGGAATCTAGCATTTTAGATGAAGTCCTCATGATTACTTGGTTCATCTTCCTTTCGGCAGCAGCATGAAAGTGTGGAACGCGCTGGCTACAGTACGATGAAAGTGCTGTGGATGGCCTCAGACGAAGACTGGCACGGGCTTGTGTGTGTTTTTTCAAATGACACAATCATGTTTTAGAGGAATTTTGAATGTTGGTTTCTGATCCCCCGCCGGGATTCGAACCCTCGGCAACACCGCCTGGCAATCAGGAGTTCAGCGACTAAACCACTAGACCATTGCACACCGTCAAAAACGATGGCTGGAATGTAGCATTTTAGATGAAGTCCTCATGATTACTTGGTTCATCTTCCTTTCGGCAGCAGCATGAAAGTGTGGAACGCGCTGGCTACAGTACGATGAAAGTGCTGTGGATGGCCTCAGACGAAGACTGGCACGGGCTTGTGTGTGTTTTTTCAAATGACACAATCATGTTTTAGAGGAATTTTGAATGTTGGTTTCTGATCCCCCGCCGGGATTCGAACCCACGGCAACACCGCCTGGCAATCAGGAGTTCAGCGACTAAACCACTAGACCATTGCACACCGTCAAAAACGATGGCTGGAATCTAGCATTTTAGATGAAGTCCTCATGATTACTTGGTTCATCTTCCTTTCGGCAGCAGCATGAAAGTGTGGAACGCGCTGGCTACAGTACGATGAAAGTGCTGTGGATGGCCTCAGACGAAGACTGGCACGGGCTTGTGTGTGTTTTTTCAAATGACACAATCATGTTTTAGAGGAATTTTGAATGTTGGTTTCTGATCCCCCGCCGGGATTCGAACCCTCGGCAACACCGCCTGGCAATCAGGAGTTCAGTGACTAAACCACTAGACCATTGCACACCGTCAAAAACGATGGCTGGAATCTAGCATTTTAGATGAAGTCCTCATGATTACTTGGTTCATCTTCCTTTCGGCAGCAGCATGAAAGTGTGGAACGCGCTGGCTACAGTACGATGAAAGTGCTGTGGATGGCCTCAGACGAAGACTGGCACGGGCTTGTGTGTGTTTTTTCAAATGACACAATCATGTTTTAGAGGAATTTTGAATGTTGGTTTCTGATCCCCCGCCGGGATTCGACCCTCGGCAACACCGCCTGGCAATCAGGAGTTCAGCGACTAAACCACTAGACCATTGCACACCGTCAAAAACGATGGCTGGAATCTAGCATTTCAGATGAAGTCCTCATGATTACTTGGTTCATCTTCCTTTCGGCAGCAGCATGAAAGTGTGGAACGCGCTGGCTACAGTACGATGAAAGTGCTGTGGATGGCCTCAGACGAAGACTGGCACGGTCTTGTGTGTGTTTTTTCAAATGACACAATCATGTTTTAGAGGAATTTTGAATGTTGGTTTCTGATCCCCCGCCGGGATTCGAACCCTCGGCAACACCGCCTGGCAATCAGGAGTTCAGCGACTAAACCACTAGACCATTGCACACCGTCAAAAACGATGGCTGGAATCTAGCATTTTAGATGAAGTCCTCATGATTACTTGGTTCATCTTCCTTTCGGCAGCAGCATGAAAGTGTGGAACGCGCTGGCTACAGTACGATGAAAGTGCTGTGGATGGCCTCAGACGAAGACTGGCACGGGCTTGTGTGTGTTTTTTCAAATGACACAATCATGTTTTGGAGGAATTTTGAATGTTGGTTTCTGATCCCCCGCCGGGATTCGAACCCTCGGGAACACCGCCTGGCAATCAGGAGTTCAGCGACTAAACCACTAGACCATTGCACACCGTCAAAAACGATGGCTGGAATCTAGCATTTTAGATGAAGTCCTCATGATTACTTGGTTCATCTTCCTTTCGGCAGCAGCATGAAAGTGTGGAACGCGCTGGCTACAGTACGATGAAAGTGCTGTGGATGGCCTCAGACGAAGACTGGCACGGGCTTGTGTGTGTTTTTTCAAATGACACAATCATGTTTTAGAGGAATTTTGAATGTTGGTTTCTGATCCCCCGCCGGGATTCGAACCCTCGGCAACACCGCCTGGCAATCAGGAGTTCAGCGACTAAACCACTAGACCATTGCACACCGTCAAAAACGATGGCTGGAATCTAGCATTTTAGATGAAGTCCTCATGATTACTTGGTTCATCTTCCTTTCGGCAGCAGCATGAAAGTGTGGAACGCGCTGGCTACAGTACGATGAAAGTGCTGTGGATGGCCTCAGACGAAGACTGGCACGGGCTTGTGTGTGTTCTTTCAAATGACACAATCATGTTTTAGAGGAATTTTGAATGTTGGTTTCTGATCCTCCGCCGGGATTCGAACCCTCGGCAACACCGCCTGGCAATCAGGAGTTCAGTGACTAAACCACTAGACCATTGCACACCGTCAAAAACGATGGCTGGAATCTAGCATTTTAGATGAAGTCCTCATGATTACTTGGTTCATCTTCCTTTCGGCAGCAGCATGAAAGTGTGGAACGCGCTGGCTACAGTACGATGAAAGTGCTGTGGATGGCCTCAGACGAAGACTGGCACGGGCTTGTGTGTGTTTTTTCAAATGACACAATCATGTTTTAGAGGAATTTTGAATGTTGGTTTCTGATCCCCCGCCGGGATTCGACCCTCGGCAACACCGCCTGGCAATCAGGAGTTCAGCGACTAAACCACTAGACCATTGCACACCGTCAAAAACGATGGCTGGAATCTAGCATTTTAGATGAAGTCCTCATGATTACTTGGTTCATCTTCCTTTCGGCAGCAGCATGAAAGTGTGGAACGCGCTGGCTACAGTACGATGAAAGTGCTGTGGATGGCCTCAGACGAAGACTGGCACGGGCTTGTGTGTGTTTTTTCAAATGACACAATCATGTTTTAGAGGAATTTTGAATGTTGGTTTCTGATCCCCCGCCGGGATTCGAACCCTCGGCAACACCGCCTGGAAATCAGGAGTTCAGCGACTAAACCACTAGACCATTGCACACCGTCAAAAACGATGGCTGGAATGTAGCATTTTAGATGAAGTCCTCATGATTACTTGGTTCATCTTCCTTTCGGCAGCAGCATGAAAGTGTGGAACGCGCTGGCTACAGTACGATGAAAGTGCTGTGGATGGCCTCAGACGAAGACTGGCACGGGCTTGTGTGTGTTTTTTCAAATGACACAATCATGTTTTAGAGGAATTTTGAATGTTGGTTTCTGATCCCCCGCCGGGATTCGAACCCTCGGCAACACCGCCTGGCAATCAGGAGTTCAGCGACTAAACCACTAGACCATTGCACACCGTCAAAAACGATGGCTGGAATCTAGCATTTTAGATGAAGTCCTCATGATTACTTGGTTCATCTTCCTTTCGGCAGCAGCATGAAAGTGTGGAACGCGCTGGCTACAGTACGATGAAAGTGCTGTGGATGGCCTCAGACGAAGACTGGCACGGGCTTGTGTGTGTTTTTTCAAATGACACAATCATGTTTTAGAGGAATTTTGAATGTTGGTTTCTGATCCCCCGCCGGGATTCGAACCCTCGGCAACACCGCCTGGCAATCAGGAGTTCAGTGACTAAACCACTAGACCATTGCACACCGTCAAAAACGATGGCTGGAATCTAGCATTTTAGATGAAGTCCTCATGATTACTTGGTTCATCTTCCTTTCGGCAGCAGCATGAAAGTGTGGAACGCGCTGGCTACAGTACGATGAAAGTGCTGTGGATGGCCTCAGACGAAGACTGGCACGGGCTTGTGTGTGTTTTTTCAAATGACACAATCATGTTTTAGAGGAATTTTGAATGTTGGTTTCTGATCCCCCGCCGGGATTCGACCCTCGGCAACACCGCCTGGCAATCAGGAGTTCAGCGACTAAACCACTAGACCATTGCACACCGTCAAAAACGATGGCTGGAATCTAGCATTTTAGATGAAGTCCTCATGATTACTTGGTTCATCTTCCTTTCGGCAGCAGCATGAAAGTGTGGAACGCGCTGGCTACAGTACGATGAAAGTGCTGTGGATGGCCTCAGACGAAGACTGGCACGGGCTTGTGTGTGTTTTTTCAAATGACACAATCATGTTTTAGAGGAATTTTGAATGTTGGTTTCTGATCCCCCGCCGGGATTCGAACCCTCGGCAACACCGCCTGGCAATCAGGAGTTCAGCGACTAAACCACTAGACCATTGCACACCGTCAAAAACGATGGCTGGAATCTAGCATTTTAGATGAAGTCCTCATGATTACTTGGTTCATCTTCCTTTCGGCAGCAGCATGAAAGTGTGGAACGCGCTGGCTACAGTACGATGAAAGTGCTGTGGATGGCCTCAGACGAAGACTGGCACGGGCTTGTGTGTGTTTTTTCAAATGACACAATCATGTTTTAGAGGAATTTTGAATGTTGGTTTCTGATCCCCCGCCGGGATTCGAACCCTCGGCAACACCGCCTGGCAATCAGGAGTTCAGCGACTAAACCACTAGACCATTGCACACCGTCAAAAACGATGGCTGGAATCTAGCATTTTAGATGAAGTCCTCATGATTACTTGGTTCATCTTCCTTTCGGCAGCAGCATGAAAGTGTGGAACGCGCTGGCTACAGTACGATGAAAGTGCTGTGGATGGCCTCAGACGAAGACTGGCACGGGCTTGTGTGTGTTTTTTCAAATGACACAATCATGTTTTAGAGGAATTTTGAATGTTGGTTTCTGATCCCCCGCCGGGATTCGAACCCTCGGCAACACCGCCTGGCAATCAGGAGTTCAGCGACTAAACCACTAGACCATTGCACACCGTCAAAAACGATGGCTGGAATCTAGCATTTTAGATGAAGTCCTCATGATTACTTGGTTCATCTTCCTTTCGGCAGCAGCATGAAAGTGTGGAACGCGCTGGCTACAGTACGATGAAAGTGCTGTGGATGGCCTCAGACGAAGACTGGCACGGGCTTGTGTGTGTTTTTTCAAATGACACAATCATGTTTTAGAGGAATTTTGAATGTTGGTTTCTGATCCCCCGCCGGGATTCGAACCCTCGGCAACACCGCCTGGCAATCAGGAGTTCAGCGACTAAACCACTAGACCATTGCACACCGTCAAAAACGATGGCTGGAATCTAGCATTTTAGATGAAGTCCTCATGATTACTTGGTTCATCTTCCTTTCGGCAGCAGCATGAAAGTGTGGAACGCGCTGGCTACAGTACGATGAAAGTGCTGTGGATGGCCTCAGACGAAGACTGGCACGGGCTTATGTGTGTTTTTTCAAATGACACAATCATGTTTTAGAGGAATTTTGAATGTTGGTTTCTGATCCCCCGCCGGGATTCGAACCCTCGGCAACACCGCCTGGCAATCAGGACTTCAGCGACTAAACCACTAGACCATTGCACACCGTCAAAAACGATGGCTGGAATCTAGCATTTTAGATGAAGTCCTCATGATTACTTGGTTCATCTTCCTTTCGGCAGCAGCATGAAAGTGTGGAACGCGCTGGCTACAGTACGATGAAAGTGCTGTGGATGGCCTCAGACGAAGACTGGCACGGGCTTGTGTGTGTTTTTTCAAATGACACAATCATGTTTTAGAGGAATTTTGAATGTTGGTTTCTGATCCCCCGCCGGGATTCGAACCCTCGGCAACACCGCCTGGCAATCAGGACTTCAGCGACTAAACCACTAGACCATTGCACACCGTCAAAAACGATGGCTGGAATCTAGCATTTTAGATGAAGTCCTCATGATTACTTGGTTCATCTTCCTTTCGGCAGCAGCATGAAAGTGTGGAACGCGCTGGCTACAGTACGATGAAAGTGCTGTGGATGGCCTCAGACGAAGACTGGCACGGGCTTGTATGTGTTTTTTCAAATGACACAATCATGTTTTAGAGGAATTTTGAATGTTGGTTTCTGATCCCCCGCCGGGATTCGAACCCTCGGCAACACCGCCTGGCAATCAGGAGTTCAGCGACTAAACCACTAGACCATTGCACACCGTCAAAAACGATGGCTGGAATCTAGCATTTTAGATGAAGTCCTCATGATTACTTGGTTCATCTTCCTTTCGGCAGCAGCATGAAAGTGTGGAACGCGCTGGCTACAGTACGATGAAAGTGCTGTGGATGGCCTCAGACGAAGACTGGCACGGGCTTGTGTGTGTTTTTTCAAATGACACAATCATGTTTTAGAGGAATTTTGAATGTTGGTTTCTGATCCCCCGCCGGGATTCGAACCCTCGGCAACACCGCCTGGCAATCAGGAGTTCAGCGACTAAACCACTAGACCATTGCACACCGTCAAAAACGATGGCTGGAATCTAGCATTTTAGATGAAGTCCTCATGATTACTTGGTTCATCTTCCTTTCGGCAGCAGCATGAAAGTGTGGAACGCGCTGGCTACAGTACGATGAAAGTGCTGTGGATGGCCTCAGACGAAGACTGGCACGGTCTTGTGTGTGTTTTTTCAAATGACACAATCATGTTTTAGAGGAATTTTGAATGTTGGTTTCTGATCCCCCGCCGGGATTCGAACCCTCGGCAACACCGCCTGGCAATCAGGAGTTCAGCGACTAAACCACTAGATCATTGCACACCGTCAAAAACGATGGCTGGAATCTAGCATTTTAGATGAAGTCCTCATGATTACTTGGTTCATCTTCCTTTCGGCAGCAGCATGAAAGTGTGGAACGCGCTGGCTACAGTACGATGAAAGTGCTGTGGATGGCCTCAGACGAAGACTGGCACGGGCTTGTGTGTGTTTTTTCAAATGACACAATCATGTTTTAGAGGAATTTTGAATGTTGGTTTCTGATCCCCCGCCGGGATTCGAACCCTCGGCAACACCGCCTGGCAATCAGGAGTTCAGCGACTAAACCACTAGACCATTGCACACCGTCAAAAACGATGGCTGGAATCTAGCATTTTAGATGAAGTCCTCATGATTACTTGGTTCATCTTCCTTTCGGCAGCAGCATGAAAGTGTGGAACGCGCTGGCTACAGTACGATGAAAGTGCTGTGGATGGCCTCAGACGAAGACTGGCACGGGCTTGTGTGTGTTTTTTCAAATGACACAATCATGTTTTAGAGGAATTTTGAATGTTGGTTTCTGATCCCCCGCCGGGATTCGAACCCTCGGCAACACCGCCTGGCAATCAGGAGTTCAGTGACTAAACCACTAGACCATTGCACACCGTCAAAAACGATGGCTGGAATCTAGCATTTTAGATGAAGTCCTCATGATTACTTGGTTCATCTTCCTTTCGGCAGCAGCATGAAAGTGTGGAACGCGCTGGCTACAGTACGATGAAAGTGCTGTGGATGGCCTCAGACGAAGACTGGCACGGGCTTGTGTGTGTTTTTTCAAATGACACAATCATGTTTTAGAGGAATTTTGAATGTTGGTTTCTGATCCCCCGCCGGGATTCGACCCTCGGCAACACCGCCTGGCAATCAGGAGTTCAGCGACTAAACCACTAGACCATTGCACACCGTCAAAAACGATGGCTGGAATCTAGCATTTTAGATGAAGTCCTCATGATTACTTGGTTCATCTTCCTTTCGGCAGCAGCATGAAAGTGTGGAACGCGCTGGCTACAGTACGATGAAAGTGCTGTGGATGGCCTCAGACGAAGACTGGCACGGGCTTGTGTGTGTTTTTTCAAATGACACAATCATGTTTTAGAGGAATTTTGAATGTTGGTTTCTGATCCCCCGCCGGGATTCGAACCCTCGGCAACACCGCCTGGCAATCAGGAGTTCAGCGACTAAACCACTAGACCATTGCACACCGTCAAAAACGATGGCTGGAATGTAGCATTTTAGATGAAGTCCTCATGATTACTTGGTTCATCTTCCTTTCGGCAGCAGCATGAAAGTGTGGAACGCGCTGGCTACAGTACGATGAAAGTGCTGTGGATGGCCTCAGACGAAGACTGGCACGGGCTTGTGTGTGTTTTTTCAAATGACACAATCATGTTTTAGAGGAATTTTGAATGTTGGTTTCTGATCCCCCGCCGGGATTCGAACCCACGGCAACACCGCCTGGCAATCAGGAGTTCAGCGACTAAACCACTAGACCATTGCACACCGTCAAAAACGATGGCTGGAATCTAGCATTTTAGATGAAGTCCTCATGATTACTTGGTTCATCTTCCTTTCGGCAGCAGCATGAAAGTGTGGAACGCGCTGGCTACAGTACGATGAAAGTGCTGTGGATGGCCTCAGACGAAGACTGGCACGGGCTTGTGTGTGTTTTTTCAAATGACACAATCATGTTTTAGAGGAATTTTGAATGTTGGTTTCTGATCCCCCGCCGGGATTCGAACCCTCGGCAACACCGCCTGGCAATCAGGAGTTCAGTGACTAAACCACTAGACCATTGCACACCGTCAAAAACGATGGCTGGAATCTAGCATTTTAGATGAAGTCCTCATGATTACTTGGTTCATCTTCCTTTCGGCAGCAGCATGAAAGTGTGGAACGCGCTGGCTACAGTACGATGAAAGTGCTGTGGATGGCCTCAGACGAAGACTGGCACGGGCTTGTGTGTGTTTTTTCAAATGACACAATCATGTTTTAGAGGAATTTTGAATGTTGGTTTCTGATCCCCCGCCGGGATTCGACCCTCGGCAACACCGCCTGGCAATCAGGAGTTCAGCGACTAAACCACTAGACCATTGCACACCGTCAAAAACGATGGCTGGAATCTAGCATTTTAGATGAAGTCCTCATGATTACTTGGTTCATCTTCCTTTCGGCAGCAGCATGAAAGTGTGGAACGCGCTGGCTACAGTACGATGAAAGTGCTGTGGATGGCCTCAGACGAAGACTGGCACGGGCTTGTGTGTGTTTTTTCAAATGACACAATCATGTTTTAGAGGAATTTTGAATGTTGGTTTCTGATCCCCCGCCGGGATTCGAACCCTCGGCAACACCGCCTGGCAATCAGGAGTTCAGCGACTAAACCACTAGACCATTGCACACCGTCAAAAACGATGGCTGGAATCTAGCATTTTAGATGAAGTCCTCATGATTACTTGGTTCATCTTCCTTTCGTCAGCAGCATGAAAGTGTGGAACGCGCTGGCTACAGTACGATGAAAGTGCTGTGGATGGCCTCAGACGAAGACTGGCACGGGCTTGTGTGTGTTTTTTCAAATGACACAATCATGTTTTAGAGGAATTTTGAATGTTGGTTTCTGATCCCCCGCCGGGATTCGACCCTCGGCAACACCGCCTGGCAATCAGGAGTTCAGCGACTAAACCACTAGACCATTGCACACCGTCAAAAACGATGGCTGGAATCTAGCATTTTAGATGAAGTCCTCATGATTACTTGGTTCATCTTCCTTTCGGCAGCAGCATGAAAGTGTGGAACGCGCTGGCTACAGTACGATGAAAGTGCTGTGGATGGCCTCAGACGAAGACTGGCACGGGCTTGTGTGTGTTTTTTCAAATGACACAATCATGTTTTAGAGGAATTTTGAATGTTGGTTTCTGATCCCCCGCCGGGATTCGACCCTCGGCAACACCGCCTGGCAATCAGGAGTTCTGCGACTAAACCACTAGACCATTGCACACCGTCAAAAACGATGGCTGGAATCTAGCATTTTAGATGAAGTCCTCATGATTACTTGGTTCATCTTCCTTTCGGCAGCAGCATGAAAGTGTGGAACGCGCTGGCTACAGTACGATGAAAGTGCTGTGGATGGCCTCAGACGAAGACTGGCACGGGCTTGTGTGTGTTTTTTCAAATGACACAATCATGTTTTAGAGGAATTTTGAATGTTGGTTTCTGATCCCCCGCCGGGATTCGAACCCTCGGCAACACCGCCTGGCAATCAGGACTTCAGCGACTAAACCACTAGACCATTGCACACCGTCAAAAACGATGGCTGGAATCTAGCATTTTAGATGAAGTCCTCATGATTACTTGGTTCATCTTCCTTTCGGCAGCAGCATGAAAGTGTGGAACGCGCTGGCTACAGTACGATGAAAGTGCTGTGGATGGCCTCAGACGAAGACTGGCACGGGCTTGTGTGTGTTTTTTCAAATGACACAATCATGTTTTAGAGGAATTTTGAATGTTGGTTTCTGATCCCCCGCCGGGATTCGAACCCTCGGCAACACCGCCTGGCAATCAGGAGTTCAGCGACTAAACCACTAGACCATTGCACACCGTCAAAAACGATGGCTGGAATCTAGCATTTTAGATGAAGTCCTCATGATTACTTGGTTCATCTTCCTTTCGGCAGCAGCATGAAAGTGTGGAACGCGCTGGCTACAGTACGATGAAAGTGCTGTGGATGGCCTCAGACGAAGACTGGCACGGGCTTGTGTGTGTTTTTTCAAATGACACAATCATGTTTTAGAGGAATTTTGAATGTTGGTTTCTGATCCCCCGCCGGGATTCGAACCCTCGGCAACACCGCCTGGCAATCAGGTGTTCAGCGACTAAACCACTAGACCATTGCCCACCGTCAAAAACGATGGCTGGAATCTAGCATTTTAGATGAAGTCCTCATGATTACTTGGTTCATCTTCCTTTCGGCAGCAGCATGAAAGTGTGGAACGCGCTGGCTACAGTACGATGAAAGTGCTGTGGATGGCCTCAGACGAAGACTGGCACGGGCTTGTGTGTGTTTTTTCAAATGACACAATCATGTTTTAGAGGAATTTTGAATGTTGGTTTCTGATCCCCCGCCGGGATTCGAACCCTCGGCAACACCGCCTGGCAATCAGGAGTTCAGCGACTAAACCACTAGACCATTGCACTCCGTCAAAAACGATGGCTGGAATCTAGCATTTTAGATGAAGTCCTCATGATTACTTCGTTCATCTTCCTTTCGGCAGCAGCATGAAAGTGTGGAACGCGCTGGCTACAGTACGATGAAAGTGCTGTGGATGGCCTCAGACGAAGACTGGCACGGGCTTGTGTGTGTTTTTTCAAATGACACAATCATGTTTTGGAGGAATTTTGAATGTTGGTTTCTGATCCCCCGCCGGGATTCGAACCCTCGGGAACACCGCCTGGCAATCAGGAGTTCAGCGACTAAACCACTAGATCATTGCACACCGTCAAAAACGATGGCTGGAATCTAGCATTTTAGATGAAGTCCTCATGATTACTTGGCTCATCTTCCTTTCGGCAGCAGCATGAAAGTGTGGAACGCGCTGGCTACAGTACGATGAAAGTGCTGTGGATGGCCTCAGACGAAGACTGGCACGGGCTTGTGTGTGTTTTTTCAAATGACACAATCATGTTTTAGAGGAATTTTGAATGTTGGTTTCTGATCCCCCGCCGGGATTCGAACCCTCGGCAACACCGCCTGGCAATCAGGACTTCAGCGACTAAACCACTAGACCATTGCACACCGTCAAAAACGATGGCTGGAATCTAGCATTTTAGATGAAGTCCTCATGATTACTTGGTTCATCTTCCTTTCGGCAGCAGCATGAAAGTGTGGAACGCGCTGGCTACAGTACGATGAAAGTGCTGTGGATGGCCTCAGACGAAGACTGGCACGGGCTTGTGTGTGTATTTTCAAATGACACAATCATGTTTTAGAGGAATTTTGAATGTTGGTTTCTGATCCCCCGCCGGGATTCGAACCCTCGGCAACGCCGCCTGGCAATCAGGACTTCAGCGACTAAACCACTAGACCATTGCACACCGTCAAAAACGATGGCTGGAATCTAGCATTTTAGATGAAGTCCTCATGATTACTTGGTTCATCTTCCTTTCGGCAGCAGCATGAAAGTGTGGAACGCGCTGGCTACAGTACGATGAAAGTGCTGTGGATGGCCTCAGACGAAGACTGGCACGGGCTTGTGTGTGTTTTTTCAAATGACACAATCATGTTTTAGAGGAATTTTGAATGTTGGTTTCTGATCCCCCGCCGGGATTCGAACCCTCGGCAACACCGCCTGGCAATCAGGAGTTCAGCGACTAAACCACTAGACCATTGCACACCGTCAAAAACGATGGCTGGAATCTAGCATTTTAGATGAAGTCCTCATGATTACTTGGTTCATCTTCCTTTCGGCAGCAGCATGAAAGTGAGGAACGCGCTGGCTACAGTACGATGAAAGTGCTGTGGATGGCCTCAGACGAAGACTGGCACGGGCTTGTGTGTGTTTTTTCAAATGACACAATCATGTTTTAGAGGAATTTTGAATGTTGGTTTCTGATCCCCCGCCGGGATTCGAACCCTCGGCAACACCGCCTGGCAATCAGGAGTTCAGCGACTAAACCACTATACCATTGCACACCGTCAAAAACGATGGCTGGAATCTAGCATTTTAGATGAAGTCCTCATGATTACTTGGTTCATCTTCCTTTCGGCAGCAGCATGAAAGTGTGGAACGCGCTGGCTACAGTACGATGAAAGTGCTGTGGATGGCCTCAGACGAAGACTGGCACGGGCTTGTGTGTGTTTTTTTCAAATGACACAATCATGTTTTAGAGGAATTTTGAATGTTGGTTTCTGATCCCCCGCCGGGATTCGAACCCTCTGCAACACCGCCTGGCAATCAGGAGTTCAGCGACTAAACCACTAGACCATTGCACACCGTCAAAAACGATGGCTGGAATCTAGCATTTTAGATGAAGTCCTCATGATTACTTGGTTCATCTTCCTTTCGGCAGCAGCATGAAAGTGTGGAACGCGCTGGCTACAGTACGATGAAAGTGCTGTGGATGGCCTCAGACGAAGACTGGCACGGGCTTGTGTGTGTTTTTTCAAATGACACAATCATGTTTTAGAGGAATTTTGAATGTTGGTTTCTGATCCCCCGCCGGGATTCGAACCCTCGGCAACACCGCCTGGCAATCAGGAGTTCTGCGACTAAACCACTAGACCATTGCACACCGTCAAAAACGATGGCTGGAATCTAGCATTTTAGATGAAGTCCTCATGATTCCTTGGTTCATCTTCTTTTCGGCAGCAGCATGAAAGTGTGGAACGCGCTGGCTACAGTACGATGAAAGTGCTGTGGATGGCCTCAGACGAAGACTGGCACGGGCTTGTGTGTGTTTTTTCAAATGACACAATCATGTTTTAGAGGAATTTTGAATGTTGGTTTCTGATCCCCCGCCGGGATTCGAACCCTCGGCAACACCGCCTGGCAATCAGGAGTTCAGCGACTAAACCACTAGACCATTGCACACTGTCAAAAACGATGGCTGGAATCTAGCATTTTAGATGAAGTCCTCATGATTACTTGGTTCATCTTCCTTTCGGCAGCAGCATGAAAGTGTGGAACGCGCTGGCTACAGTACGATGAAAGTGCTGTGGATGGCCTCAGACGAAGACTGGCACGGGCTTGTGTGTGTTTTTTCAAATGACACAATCATGTTTTAGAGGAATTTTGAATGTTGGTTTCTGATCCCCCTGCCGGGATTCGAACCCTCGGCAACACCGCCTGGCAATCAGGAGTTCAGCGACTAAACCACTAGACCATTGCACACCGTCAAAAACGATGGCTGGAATCTAGCATTTTAGATGAAGTCCTCATGATTACTTGGTTCATCTTCCTTTCGGCAGCAGCATGAAAGTGTGGAACGCGCTGGCTACAGTACGATGAAAGTGCTGTGGATGGCCTCAGACGAAGACTGGCACGGGCTTGTGTGTGTTTTTTCAAATGACACAATCATGTTTTAGAGGAATTTTGAATGTTGGTTTCTGATCCCCCGCCGGGATTCGAACCCTCGGCAACACCGCCTGGCAATCAGGAGTTCAGCGACTAAACCACTAGACCATTGCACACTGTCGAAAACGATGGCTGGAATCTAGCATTCTAGATGAAGTCCTCATGATTACTTGGTTCATCTTCCTTTCGGCAGCAGCATGAAAGTGTGGAACGCGCTGGCTACAGTACGATGAAAGTGCTGTGGATGGCCTCAGACGAAGACTGGCACGGGCTTGTGTGTGTTTTTTCAAATGACACAATCATGTTTTAGAGGAATTTTGAATGTTGGTTTCTGATCCCCCGCCGGGATTCGAACTCTCGGCAACACCGCCTGGCAATCAGGAGTTCAGCGACTAAACCACTAGACCATTGCACACTGTCAAAAACGATGGCTGGAATCTAGCATTTTAGATGAAGTCCTCATGATTACTTGGTTCATCTTCCTTTCGGCAGCAGCATGAAAGTGTGGAACGCGCTGGCTACAGTACGATGAAAGTGCTGTGGATGGCCTCAGACGAAGACTGGCACGGGCTTGTGTGTGTTTTTTCAAATGACACAATCATGTTTTAGAGGAATTTTGAATGTTGGTTTCTGATCCCCCGCCGGGATTCGAACCCTCGGGTAACACCGCCTGGCAATCAGGAGTTCAGCGACTAAACCACTAGACCATTGCACACCGTCAAAAACGATGGCTGGAATGTAGCATTTTAGATGAAGTCCTCATGATTACTTGGTTCATCTTCCTTTCGGCAGCAGCATGAAAGTGTGGAACGCGCTGGCTACAGTACGATGAAAGTGCTGTGGATGGCCTCAGACGAAGACTGGCACGGGCTTGTGTGTGTTTTTTCAAATGACACAATCATGTTTTAGAGGAATTTTGAATGTTGGTTTCTGATCCCCCGCCGGGATTCGAACCCTCGGCAACACCGCCTGGCAATCAGGAGTTCAGCGACTAAACCACTAGACCATTGCACACCGTCAAAAACGATGGCTGGAATCTAGCATTTTAGATGAAGTCCTCATGATTACTTCGTTCATCTTCCTTTCGGCAGCAGCATGAAAGTGTGGAACGCGCTGGCTACAGTACGATGAAAGTGCTGTGGATGGCCTCAGACGAAGACTGGCACGGGCTTGTGTGTGTTTTTTCAAATGACACAATCATGTTTTAGAGGAATTTTGAATGTTGGTTTCTGATCCCCCGCCGGGATTCGAACCCTCGGCAACACCGCCTGGCAATCAGGAGTTCAGCGACTAAACCACTAGACCATTGCACACTGTCAAAAACGATGGCTGGAATCTAGCATTTTAGATGAAGTCCTCATGATTACTTGGTTCATCTTCCTTTCGGCAGCAGCATGAAAGTGTGGAACGCGCTGGCTACAGTACGATGAAAGTGCTGTGGATGGCCTCAGACGAAAACTGGCACGGGCTTGTGTGTGTTTTTTCAAATGACACAGTCATGTTTTAGAGGAATTTTGAATGTTGGTTTCTGATCCCCCGCCGGGATTCGAACCCTCGGCAACACCGCCTGGCAATCAGGAGTTCAGCGACTAAACCACTAGACCATTGCACACCGTCAAAAACGATGGCTGGAATCTAGCATTTTAGATGAAGTCCTCATGATTACTTGGTTCATCTTCCTTTCGGCAGCAGCATGAAAGTGTGGAACGCGCTGGCTACAGTACGATGAAAGTGCTGTGGATGGCCTCAGACGAAGACTGGCACGGGCTTGTGTGTGTTTTTTCAAATGACACAATCATGTTTTAGAGGAATTTTGAATGTTGGTTTCTGATCCCCCGCCGGGATTCGAACCCTCGGCAACACCGCCTGGCAATCAGGAGTTCAGCGACTAAACCACTAGACCATTGCACACCGTCAAAAACGATGGCTGGAATCTAGCATTTTAGATGAAGTCCTCATGATTACTTGGTTCATCTTCCTTTCGGCAGCAGCATGAAAGTGTGGAACGCGCTGGCTACAGTACGATGAAAGTGCTGTGGATGGCCTCAGACGAAGACTGGCACGGGCTTGTGTGTGTTTTTTCAAATGACACAATCATGTTTTAGAGGAATTTTGAATGTTGGTTTCTGATCCCCCGCCGGGATTCGAACCCTCGGCAACACCGCCTGGCAATCAGGAGTTCAGCGACTAAACCACTAGACCATTGCACACCGTCAAAAACGATGGCTGGAATCTAGCATTTTAGTTGAAGTCTAAAGTATTTTTGTCAACCTGAGAAGGACTGTGAGTCAGAGATATTTCCCTACCCCGCTTGTTCTGTCGGTAAACAGAAAAACTCAGAAAACAGTTAGCAATTCAGAATGTCAAGTCAGAAAGCAGTTAGCAATTTGAAATGTGAAGTCAGAAAGCCGTTAGCAGTTCGAATTGTGGAGTCAGCAAACAGGTAGTAATTCAGAATGTTCAGTCAGAAAGCAGTTAGCAGTTCGAAATGTGAAGTCACAAAGCAGTTGGAAATTCGAAGTGTGCAGTACTGTGTAGGATGGCAAGACGCCTATTGATTTTGTGGGCGGGGTTTGATTACTTTAGACCTAGGTCATTGTTACTGTAAATGAATTGATTCCTGGGCAATAACTTTATTTAGTTCTATTTTGTGTATCTTTACAAAAGTTACACCGGTGTTACCAGAGGTACACTATGGGATTAGAAGACACTGTTGCGACAGATAACTTGCTTTCTTATTTCAATGTCGAAACTCGACTTGTTGATTTGTGGGCCTCTAGTCATGTTTTTAAAATAATTTTTATCTTCCCTTAACAACTTCAAATCTTCACAGCTTGGCCACAGCAACTCATATCCGATGAACATGAGTAATGCTGTTGTTTCAACATGGGAGTGTTACTGGAATAGAACGTTGCTTGGTCTGATCATTTCTGTAGGCGTTATGTTGAAATTACATGTAATTATAGCATTTTGAATAATATGTTATATCTTTGACCTCTTGTGTTACAGCCATTGCCCATCATATCCAGGTGAAAGGTGCCGGGATGGTGAACCAACAGAGAGGGAAAGATACACAAGAGTAAATAGTTTTGCCCTAACGCACTGAGAGAAAAACGTTTAATTCCCCTTTCTCATTCAGCCACTTTCTGTAGTTTTCAAGTGTCAGTGACCACTTTATAGTTTCATGGCATAGGAACCTTCATTGTGACAAAACTCTGACCCAGCGCCCTAAACCTCATGCTGGAATGGGCATGGGCGTTCATCGTTGGGCCTTAGCGAGTCAGTATACACACTTGCTCAGACCCATAGTATCAAAGAGTGGAGGTGTAAGGCTATGCTGATTTCTTAAAGCAAATACTAGGACCAACAGTGGACCCGCACAGGCCAACCCTTACAACTCATGCCCAAGCCAACAATTGGTGCCCCCTTATATATTTACTGTTTTGAGATTTGTAGGCCTACGCTCATATGGTAAGTGGTTCATAGTCTCCAGAAATATGTAAGCTGTTACCACAGGCTGTTACGCGTAATATAAACATGGTATTCCAAAGCGTACGGTCTCCTTCAGCCAATGCGCCACATCGGAAACAAGTGCTGGTAATTAGTCGTACGTTTTGGTTGGGTGCCCAACAGGCACTATCTCGTTGAGACTGTCCATTTATCAGTGCTCAGAGAAAACCTGGACATCGATGGTGCAAGAATGTTTTTTTTTCTCGGACTGAACATATGACGCGGTGTCCACGTTGTTTTTTAGATCACGGCCCAGTCTGAAAGTCACCTTTTCGAAGTGACTGTAAACCCACAAAAATAATTGAAGCAGGTGGGGTCAGATAAGCTGGAGACCCTGCAAATCGGCATGTAGTGCACCTCAGCTCACAGCATCATCGTGCCTCCATGCGGGTAATTGGGTGAAGTGCCTTGCCCAAGGACCGAACACTGAAGTCGTTCAATCAAGATTTGGGCGGGCGAGGGTCGGTCATGCGAAACTTTTGAATTTCAGACCCCAAAAGACACAGTTTATTTGAACCTAGAAGCTGCACCTCCACACCGGGAACGCCATGATATACGTACATGGTAATCAAAAACCTTATGTGGCAAAACCACCAAAATAATTGATTATTTCGGTAAACCAAAAGAATAACTCTCGATCATTTCAAGGAAAACTATAGTCCGAGTGGTCTCTAGTAAAACTACAACCGAGTCACGGAACCGGCCACATTATTTAAGCATATTCAAAATGAAATAAATAAAAAAAATTAACGGGATTACACCCGTCTAGATTCATACATTTTTTTCACTACATTGAGACTTACGTGGAAGATGGGACAGATATCGAACACAATCCCCGGAGACCGAATGAATCCGCTGAATAGGTAAATGTTTGTAGATTTTTTTCATTTCCCTTGCTGTAAGCTGCTAAAGTGGTGCTGTAGGATCATTCATGGAAATTTTCCCTTCAGATATAAGTTTTTTGGAGGTGTGTGTGTGTGTGTGGGGGGGGGGGGGTAGGGGGGAGGGTTGAAGGTGCAGTTGGAAATATTTTTAAAATTTCACCATATGTATTTCCGTAATTCCACGCTTTTCCAGGCAAGATAAGGTAGAAGTTAGGTCGGTAATGATACAAAGTGCTTTGATGTGCTGATTTGACTGTTCTAATACAGAATTGTGGGGCACAATAACGTGTGCTGAGACGTACCGCACGCCGAGGCGCACATGTGTTCACCCAATCTAACCCCGCCTGTGCTGTACAGTGCGCAGTACTGCTATGTGGTGCATGGTATGGTCTGGGTTATGACGCTGGAGAGCTGGCGGGTGCTCGTCGCTGCTCGGTGGTTCTCTCCGGGTACTCCGACTTCCTCCACCAATAAAAAAAAATTGTCACCGACATAACCCTGGCTGTTGAAAGCGTCGTTAAACACTAATAAATAAATTATAGTTACTGACATTCTTTTTTTTTCCCCAATCTAATGTCGTTGAGTGGAAAGTCCGACTTGATGTTTTTAAAATTTTATTTCCATACGAATTGGACGCCCGGTTTATCATTGGCCCTATAGTAGGTTTCTGACGGGCCACTTCGTGGGTATGGGCCTATGACGAAGGGATGGGGGTCAACGCATTACTATGTTCAATAGTCATTAACATCTAACTGTTAAACAACGTATATAGGTTTGTGTTTCCCATGGTGTTACGTGGGCGATATGGCGCCCAACCCACTTTTTGGGTCATTTCCGCGGAAAATGGGACAGAAACACCAGAAAACAATGATTGAGCAAAAACAAAGTGTGTTTGTGTGTCTGTGTGTGTGTGAGGGTGTGTGTGTGTGTGTGTGTGTGTGTGTGTGTGTGTGTGTGTGTGTGTGTGTGTGTGTGTTGTTGTTGTTGTTGGGGAGGGGGGGGGGCTTCCAGATGCGAGGGTATTGCATTTATTTGGGCTTTAAAATCAAAATGTTTTATCATCGGTTCAGACCATGGCCTCCCTCTCATAATATTCCATTTCCTGGCAGGTATAAGCTACAAATCTGCCCCCTCCAAAACCGACAGAAACGTTCTACAAAGGCGTTCCAAGTGTGGAAGTATAATTTCCAGAGATAAAAAAAGGCTTCCATAAACAGCCAACAGAGCGACTTATCCCCATAGGGATCCCGGGAAGTGAAGCAGTGCTTGTTCACTGTGCTAAACACGCCCTGCTTTGCTGGTATTGTAGAACCCAGTAACTAATGCCTTGGGTAAAAGTCCTCCACAATGGGCAACATGGTTATAAATGATTTGCTAAACTTGAGTTTATATGTATGTTGCGGGGGCGCGGTGGCTCAGTTGGTAGAGGTGCAGGCTGCAAGCCGAGAGGTCCTCGGTTCGAATCCCACCTGCGGCAACCGCGTTGTGCCCTTGGGCAAGACACTTCACC
This sequence comes from Pictodentalium vernedei, assembly GCA_031216915.1. Taxonomy (NCBI): domain Eukaryota; kingdom Metazoa; phylum Mollusca; class Scaphopoda; order Dentaliida; family Dentaliidae; genus Pictodentalium; species Pictodentalium vernedei. The sequence goes on from CM062289.1 coordinate 50,813,462, forward strand.
CCGATTGCCTACATGGGGGCACGATGACGCTGTGTACTGAGGCGTACTGCACGTCGATGGTGCGCATGTCTTCAACCAATCTAAACCTGCCTGTGCTGCGGTGCAGAGTTCAGAGTTACGATGTTGGAGAGCTGACAGCTGCTCGTCGTTGCTCGGTGGTTCTCTCCGGGTACTCCGGCTTCCTCCACCCGTAAAACTGTCACGGTCACGATTAGCCATTGTGCATAAGTATGTGACCTTAAACACCAATAAAATAAAATAAATAAATAAATATGTATGTTGCGGTCATGATTAACCTTTTTGTGTAGGCATATATGACCTTTACTGATTGGCTAATCTTGCGTTTGTATTTGTTTATATCTTTTTGTACAGGAATATTTGACCTTGAACACCAATAAACAGATAAATAGATAACAGTGTGACCTAAAAAATTGTGCCCCCTCCACACACACACACACTTTTAGGGAGCTTCTGCCACCCTGTATCTCACATCACATACAGTACGTGGAGAGTGTATTATCACTAAATCACTCACAGAGTGGAGATTCCACCCAAGCAATAATTGCAAATATCTTGCAAAGCATAACCATCACAAGCAAAGTTTCAGCCAATGGACCTCCGGGTTAAACCCGGAGGTCCATTGGCTGAAACATTGCTTGTGTTTTTTGTCGACATGTACGAAATTTAAAAGTTATAGCTTTTAGTTACAATCCACTCTCCACGTACTGTATATATATTAATAACGCTTAACCCATCTATAGGTTGTACCACTTGACCCTTAGGTTTCGGCAGCACGTCCTTCTGAACTTACATTAATAAATACACTTCACATATACACCTAAAAACGTAATCGACAGCCAAGCTGATATAAATTGACAAATAATTTTGATAAATATACTGTGATAAATCACCCAGTGCCTGCTGTTTTTGCTCTTATCGCTTATCATGAATGTCACTAGTCTCCGTTTCCACAGACCCTCTAAGATTCATAAAAAGAAAAGACGATAATTTCCTGACTGTTGGATAAAGAGTTACAAGTGAGGAGGCTCTTTACTCCACACAACCACCCCCCCCCCCCCCCTAAAACCGATTTTATTCCATCTCTGCCCGAAATTCTGAATATTTAAATGACACAGTTCAATAAAACCATACAAACTTTTATACCATTAGAAGTGGCTTGGTGAGCCATTTCTGATAATAATGTGTAGTTTTATTGGGCAGTGAACAGTTACTTTGGACCTCGGGTCGGGGTGGGAGTTATTTCTAGCCACGTTTTTACTTTGGGGGGGGGGGGGGGGTAAAGGGTTAAAAGTAAGGTGGCTGACTACTCCGCAACACCCATGGAATTAACGATATTATTTCATTTCACCTTTGGTCGTTTGGTACCTAGGGATCTGGACGTTTCGTGTGTCGTGGTATCAACGTTTCGCTCTCCCCGCCCCAAGATAATGATGCGAAACGTCGACTCGCATACACAAGACAACAGTGACATTGGACTGGGAGCGACCACGACTTCGGGTAAAAACGCCAACTGTGGGTGCGAAATGTCTTGGCACGAAACGCCCTGTGCACAAAACGTCTAGAAAACCTAGACACAATGACTTCACATTCCGAATTGCGAACTTCAAACAAACTTCTTTGCGACTTTACATTTCGAACTGCTAACTGCTTGCTGATTTCAAATTTCGAACTGCTAATTGCTAACTCTAAACGCCTTGATGACTTCACAGCTCGATTGCTAACTACTTGCTGACTCCACATTTTGAATTGCAAACTGCTAGCTGCCTTCACAATCTGAATTGTTTACTGCTCACTGACTTTTTCTGGGTATCGACAGGAGTGAGGTAGGCAAGTCACTCCACCCAACAGTGCCTCTCAGGTTCATAAAAAAACAACTCAGCGGGTTCTCGTTCCCATCCTACTACTTTTGAAATTTTACGAAAAAACAAATGTTTCGAACCCCACCGGACACTATACCTGACACATCTTTAACAAAAAATGATTTTTTTCTGTTCTATTTCTCCAACTTATGAATGTTTAAACGACATATTTCAATAAAACCATACAAACCTGGATAGCATTAGAAATGGCTTGGCGAGCAAATTCTGGCGATATCCATGTTTGTGCATTTTCATTGGGTTAGTAAACAGTTACTGCCGAGTGCAGACTTCGGGGTTTATTTGGAGCAATTTATAGCAGCTTTTCTATACTTTCCCCAGTAAAGAATTAGACGTAAGAAGGTTCACTTCAAAACTGTGTTTCCAAGAGAAGTTCCAAACTCATCTCAACCAAAATTAAATAAAATTCGTTTTCCACACATATCTAAATTATAACCTGGGGTGTTAAAAAACTACTGAATGAATTCAATGTTAAAAATGCCGGCGGCCCGGACAATACTCTTAACCACATTCTTCGGCAGTGTTTTTAAGGAATCGGCTCCTGCTATTCATCATATCTTCAGGAGGGGGTCTTTCCACCCACACCCTGCCCTCGGACTGGACGAATGCCAACATTTCACCAAAAATCACGAAAGGAAATCCCCATGAGGCAAGCGATTATTGACCGGTATCATTTACAAATGTTTGTTGTAAAACATTACAACATACCATTTGTCGCCATATCTTTGATCATCAGGAAAAGTACAACATCTCCATTTCACTACAACACAGTTACAAAAACGGCAACTCGTGCGAAAGCTAAATAATCATCACCATCTTCGATGTGAAAATGAATGACAAAAACAACATCAATAACAACAACAACAAATAGACATAATAAAAACTTTCGACACGGCTCCCCATCTGAAACTTCTCCATACATGTACGTGAATCATACGTGGTAAGATCCTGAACTGGTTCTTTTTCCCCATGGAACGGGCACATAGAGTGATTGTTGAGGGGTGACCTCATATTCTTGCCGAGTTGAATTTGGAGTCCTACAAGAGACAGTTCTTGGACCTTTACTATTTTTGTGCTACATGAACGGTTTTTTTATTCATTGATTGGTATTTAACGACACTTTAACAGCCAGGGTCATGTTGTGTCGGTGACAGGAGAACCATCGAACAACGACGAGCACCTGCTAGCTCTCAACGTCATAACATCAGACCATACTATGCACCGCAAATTAGTACTACGCACTACTCAGCACAGAGTAAGATCGGTTGAAAATGTGCACCTCGGAATGCAGAACGTCTCAACACACGGCGTCACCGTACCCTCATGTGGGCAATCGTGATGAAGCGTCTTGTCCAAGGACACAGTGCGGAAATCCGAATTAATTTGTAAATGGTCGTCCATCCACAGACTAATTAACCGAGCTCGGCGTTTGGTCTACTTCAGTAATCTTACATAAACAATCTACCTTACATCACAAGTAAGAATATTCGCGGTCGATTGCCTGCCAGTATATAGGCAAATAAAATCATTCCAAGATCATCTTGAACTTCAAATGGATCTGAAATTTACGGCAACGTAGAAGCGACATATACATTTTTTGTTAATAATCCGTAATTACGGAATAATAATTCGTAATTACGAAATAATAATCCGTAATTACGGAATAAATATCCGTAATTACGAAATACTAATCCGTAATTACGAAATAGCTAATCCGTAATTACGAAATACTAATCCGTTATTACGAAATATTATTCCGAAATTACGAAATACTAATCCGTAATTACGAAATAGCTATTCCGTAAATAGTGGGGGGACATAGTAGCCTCTAGGTTCGCCCCCAAGCTTCGGGTGCGGTCATCTAACAGCGGTGCGAGATGGGGAGGGCCATTGCTTCCCATCCCTATAATCCCGGCCCCGTGTCGGGAGCGGCGTTGTTGTTTGGTGATATGAGCTAGGAGTACACCATCAGTCCGTGTTCAGGTTGCCCACGGGATGCCATGCTCAGTATATTTTGGTATTACATGGCCCAGGCCCACAAATGTAAAAAAGGGATTGGTTGGTTCTCCGTTAACTTGCGGTTTTTGGTTATCCCGTGTTGGTGGAAGGTAGAGTGGTACCGGGGTTAGTCTTTTAATGTATGGTCACCATAGGAAGAACCTAGGTTAGCTTCAATAGATAGACTTGATGTCAGCCCTTATAAGGTTGAAGGTTCAGAGCTCAGAGTAGCTAGCCGTGTCAGCCAGTGCGGTAGGGTTAGAATGTCGTTCCCGACGTCGTGTATGCTGATTCTGGGTGCGTTTGACATGTAAAGCCACTCGCGAGCTCTTTGCGCTGAGGCGGCGGCTGAGGTATATAGGTATATGCCGGCCTGCGAACGAGTGTGGCCTGTAGAAGAGTGAACATCGCTGGTGTGGGCGTAATGGCATAGTCATAGCCGTTCAGTCTCGAATATTCTGGCTAAATTCCGCAGTATGCCGTCTCTGGTATAGCTCAGGACAAGCCCTGGAATGGTAGGTATAATAGGTGGTGTTTTTGCCCGGTTAGTAGTGGACACAAAGGCCCGCTCATGGTTGGAGTGTGAGTAACCCCGTCAGGACCGGACGCCGATGAAGCAGGAAGGCCCGATGTCGGTCCAATCGGATTGGACCGGATCCCCGGGTCATCAGAGGAAGCAGAAGAAAACTGTATACTCTCCGTAGAGGAGGTGATATGATGACCGCTGGTTCCAATGGTAGACGTGAGCCCATGGGATCCACTATCCACTCACCGAGTGACCATACCTCTAACCAACTGAGGAACTACTTCCCGAAATCCACTCACCGGGAAATTGTACCAGTGAACACTGACCATACCACAGCTGACTCGTTTCCGCGGGCACCTAAACGCCGGAAGTTGGGAGTGACCAACATTCTCCCACCAGACGTTACGTCTCGGAATGTAGCACACCTATTAAAGGATTCGCCCACCGAGTCCTCACCGGGCGTCATGCCCACCCGTCCTGTCACGAAAATGACGGAATGTAGAGCCACCAAACGCCAATTCACCCCACCACGGTTGCTACCTGTACATAATCTTCCTCCTTGCCCATGTACATCGACCATTCTCGACACATTAATGACTCCCTGTAGTAGCCAACTACCATGGTCGCAAGTTACTCTGCCTGAGGAAGAGTCGCCTCTCAACCCAGACTCGAACCACACGCATGACAGTGCTACCACTAATACCGCTTCACCTGTCGCAAACATACAACCGGTACCAACTAACAATGTATCAGCTCCACCTAGCCCATTGATACACGGTGGGCCTACTCATACGTTCACTGACGTCAGCCTTAGGGACCTAAGCGGACCCCTAGGTTTCCCGTCCGACCTCCCACTGTCGGATCATGGGCTCACGTCTACCTCTGAAACCAGCGGTCAGCATATAACCTCCTCCACGGATAGTTTACAGTTTTCCTATGCCTCCCCTGATGACCCGGGGATCCGGTCCACTCTGATTGGACCGACAGCGAGCCTGCCTGCTGTATCAACATCCGGTCCTGACGGCGTTACTCACCCTCCAACCATAAATGGACCTTCTATGTCCACTATTAACCGGGCAAAAACACCACCTATTATACCTACCATTCTAGGGCTTGCCCTGAGCTATACCAGAAACGGCATACTGAGAATTTAGCCAGAATACTCGAGACTGAACAGCCATGACTAGGCCATTATGCTCATACCAGTGATGTTCGCTCGTCTACAGGCCACCTTAGGCCTAAGAGCTACTGCCGCACGCGCTATTTCCACGTGGCTTCTCGTGTCAAACATAACCAGAATCAGCGTACACGACGTCGAATGAAACGACACTCTACACTAACCACACACGCTGAGACTGCTAGCAAACACATCACTAACCCATCGAGTTACACCCTCAGTAGACCTTAGAAGATTGTGCTCGGCAAGGGCCTTAAATTTATACCAACACCTCCTAAACCTACCAAATCCTTCTTCAATGAGGATATCCAATTGCTTCACAATAGAATGCGATTGAGAGTTATACATGCTGACCAACAGCAGCGGTTCATTAACCCTTCCACAAGAGGACCAATACCGCTCATACCATTTGTCACAATGTTGCAGTGGAAATATACCTATCTAAGACGAAAATGGAACTCCTACGGTGTCTTAACCCCTTGCGCCTCTGCCGCAATAATATGACCAAAGCGGAGCGAATTGCGCTAAATAGCCTCCGACGCAACCGCGACATTGTCATCAAACAGTCGGATAAAGGCAAATCAGCTGTTCTACTTAACCGCACCACCTATGTAGCTGAGGGTCTTCGTCAACTTACCTCGGCCCTCTACTATAAACCGTTCCCCCCATGATATAACAGCACGTACCACACTCGATGTCCGGAATCACTTGCAGCGTATGTACAGTATGTACAGTAACCACAAAATGCATACATCGCTTCAACCTAAACTGGACACACCCAAACAGCCTGTCCTCTACCTTCTACCAAAGATACACAAGGACCCGCCTACAACGGGTAGACCGAACATTGCGGGTTGCAGCAGCCCCACTACCTCTGTATCCGGTCTACTTGATTTCTTCCTGGTTCCTATTGTGAAGAAACAACACACGTATATACGGGACACTGCCCATTTCATCCAACTCATTGAGGAGGCACCTCTCCCTCCAGATTCTATCCTCGTCTCTGCCGATATTGCCAATATGTACACCAACATATCGCACGAGATAGCTATGGCATCTGTCGAGCGAGCTCTAATTGAGAACCATAATTTACCATATCTCATTCCCAGACCCTCGACCATTTCACTACTAACGCTCCTCAAGCTTCTACTTGAGCGCAACTGCTTTCAGTTTGATGGACAGTCCTATATTCAAACACTGGGGGCTGCCATGGACAGTAAGGCCAGTCCTGAAATAGCCGATATCACGGCCCACACCTGGGAGACCACACAACTTTCAATGGATCAGGGCAAAATCCACAAATGGCTCCGATATCGTGATACTTTTATCATCTGGACGGGATCCGAAGCGGACTTGTATAGCTTCATGGAAAGAGCTAACCAGTCACAAAAGACATTTCGCTTTGTATATGAAGCCTCGACCGCCGGGATCACGTTCCTTGATACCGAGATTTACAAAGGTGATCGGTTCCAAGCCACCGGCGTTCTGGATGTGCGTCTCCACATCAAACCAACGGAGACATTCCAATACCTTCACCGCCAATCCGCTCACCCCCTGCCACTTTCAGGGGTTTCATCAAGGGTGAACTAATGTGACCCACTCACCGACCATCCGGTCTCCCACTGGCAGTACACCAAACCACAATTAACCGGTTCCAACCTACAGTCTACTTGCCCCCCACCCCCTACACACACATGGGGAAGGGGCTCGATGAGCACATTTACTACAGCCTATGAACTATCTGATCGCATGATCATTCTACCCGCTGCACTCCGCATCCTCTTACGAGAATAGGGCGTATCTGATGAGCATCTACTCTGGGCTTCCAACGCCCCTCCCACACAAAATGTGGTTCACGCTCGTAACCACTACTCTCTCGCTACAACCAGTCACATACTTCTCACCTCCAGTGTTTGACTCGACCTTGGCGTTCACAACGACGTCAGTGCTTTTTGAGCCCGGGATTGATGATCAAATGGTTTCGCGCGCCGAAGGCGTGCAGTGACGGTTTGGGGAGCAAGCCCCTTTCGACCCTCTTTAACTTTACATGATTTTTGATTGTCTGGGCGTGGCAAAGGAGGAATGGAGAAGGAAGCAGCTTATCTTCATTTTGTTGCGAGGCTTCCTTTTTGGAGGTGGCTGTGATGGAGATGGAGAGGCTGTTTCGTGGTTTTGTTGCTGTTTTTGTTTTCTCATATTCTCTGTCCATTCCTGCGCCATTCTAGATACTTCAGCGGATTGTCCTTTGAATTCCTCGGTCTCGGCCATGGTTTTGTCGCAATTCCTCAGGATCTTCTCTTCGCGTGATCCAGCGTACGCCGGTGGCTGTTCTGCTGTGACTGGTACTCCCGAGCTATCCGGTAGTGAAGGAACAGGGGAATGAGGGGTGGAAGGTGGTGAAAATGTAACTTCCAGTTCCTCCTCAATCTCCACTGGACGTTCCACATCCAACTGCACCGGCTCAGGAGCCGGCAGTTGGTTGGTGTGATAGGGGGCCTAGGAGGGGAACTGGCGTCTGCCTATAGAACCTCCACCCCTCACTCAACTCTTTCTTCCTATTCCGGAAGGCCCCCAGGCGCAGGGCGCTCCTGCGCTTGGTCGAATGGCTCTTCTTCTTTTTTTCCTCTCAGTCTTTTCAGGGCCTCCGTGCCTCTTCGGGTGAGGACCAGTGGGAGAGGGGATCCTCTCGCCAAGGGTACTACTACCTTTCCCCGAAGAGGGTGGTGTATTATTCTCTTCGATGATGAAGTCCAAGGTCAGTTGGACGCCGTTGCCTTTTTCCTGGATAGTCCAGGAGATAGGTAGGGCAAGAGACGCCCAGAGCTGATATGGCTTTCTCTAATCTAGCAGGTATTTCCATGCTCACGCTCTGACGTCAGAAGTGGATGTGATGTGAACCCGGACGGAATGGAATGGTTTCGCGCGCCGAAGGCGCGCAGGGACGGTTTGGGGCGAGCCCCTTTCGACTCTCTGTGACTGTATATGAGTTGGTACTTGTCTGAGCGTGGTAAAGGAGGAGAGTGTCCGGGTACTTATCGGCGCTTATGTCGTTTCTGCTTCTTTTAAGGAGGAGGTGGTTTTGATGGAGAGACTGTGACAGTGGCAGTAGATGTTGTTGGTGGACTGCTAGCTGGCGGACCTGGATGGAATGGTCTAGTCCGAGCTGCGTTAGATGTTGTTGCTGGTGTTGCCTGTTGTGCTGCCATATTTGTGTTGTTGATTTGCCGGTTAAGGTTTGCGAATGCTACCCTTAGTATTTCATCTTGCCGTTCTCTTTGCATCCTGCGCTCTTGGCTTCTCTTTGTATTTTGTCCTCAAGGCTCTCCAAGTCAAGGCTCTTTGGCGTTGAAGGGAGAGGCGAGTGAGGGTTGGGAAGTGGCGAGAGGGCAACTTCCAATTCCGTGTCAGTCTCCAGAGGACTGTCCGCATCCAAGAGTTCCGGCTCAGGAGCCGGAAGTCGGTTGGGTGAGCCTGTGGAAGTGGGAGGGGAACTGGCAGCCGCCTCTGACCCTTTCTTTTCCTCGCTCTTCTCTCTCTCTCTCTTCCTTTCCAAAAAGGCCTCCAGGCGTCGGTGATCCTTCGCTTGGTAGACGGGCTCTTCTTTTTCCTCTTCAGTCTCTTCTCGGGGTCCCCAGCCTCCTTTAGGTGAGGACCAGTGTGAGAGGGGTTCCTCTCACGAAAGGTACTACCTCTACCTAAAGGAGTTGTGTCGTATCTTCGACAACGACTTCCAAGTTCAGGTGGACTCCCTTACCTGTCTCCTGGACAGTCCAGGTGACAGGGCAAGAGATGCTCAGAGCCGTGATGGTCTTGACGAGTCGTTCTGGTAATTCCAGTGCTTCCATGATTGCTAATCAAGGTGACAAGGTGCTCACACTCCGAAGTCAGAGGTGCGAAACGTAATCACTGTGGTGAACCCGGAATGTCAAATCAAATGGTTTTGCGCGCCGAATGAGCGCAGGGACGCTTTGAGGCAAGCCCCTTTCGACCCTCGTTAGCTGTATAATGTTTTGGTTATGTTCTGAGCGTGGTAAAGGAGGCAAGACGTAGGAAGCAGCTTATCCGCGTTTGTTCTTTCGTCGTGACTTCTTTGGAGGAGGTGGCTGTGATTGAGAGACCGTGAAAGTGATGGTTGGAGTTGTTGAGTGATTAGCTGTGTCTGTCAGTTGTTTTAGTTTGTTGATGAATTCCTTCTTTAGTCTATCGATTTCTTCGGAGCGTCTGTCCCTTTCTTCGCTGTGTTTATTGAATTCTTTTCATTCAGCCAAGAATTGCCGGGTTTCTGATAGTGCTTTTGCCAGGTCTGAATGTTCTTTAGAAGTTGTCTGTGAAGCTGGTGAAGGTTGTTTTGGTGTTAGTTCCTCCTTGTGCTGGTTGTCCGAGAACGAAGAAAGAGGGGAGTGAGGGGTGGGAAGTGGCGAAAAAGCAACTTCCAGTTCCTCCTCAATCTCTACAGGACGTTCCTCATCCAACTTGCCGGCGCGGGGGGGGGGGGGGGGGGGGGGGCTGGTAGTTGGTTGGGTGTGCCTGTAGGATTAGGAGGGGAACTGGTGGCTGCATCCGGAACCTTCACCCTCTCGTTCACCTCTTTCTTCTTATCCAGGAAAGCCTCCAGGCGACGGGAATCCCTGCGCTTGGTTGATGGACTCGTTTTCCTTTTCTTCTTTTCAGGGCCTCCTCGGGTGAGGACCAGTGCGAGAGGGGATCCCCTCATCAAAGGAACTACCTCTCCCCGAGGAGGGTGGTGTAGTGATGTTTTCTTCTACTTTAAATTCCATTTTCAGATGGACACTCTTGCCTATTTCCTGGATAGTCCAGGAGATGGGACAAGAGACGCCCAGAGCTGAGATGGCTTTCTTTAGACGAGCTGGTAATTCCAGGTTTTCCATTTTAGTCAAGGTGTTCACACTCTGAAGTCAGAAGTGTGAATGTGATGAAACGATGATGTCAAACGAAAATGGATCAGGACGCCGAATCCACGCCATTAACTAAGCCCAAGGAATCATTCCTCGACAAATACAAACATGCAACAGAAGAACTCCAAAAAGCATTCAGAGAGGTACAAAAGCTTCGCGAGCTTCACGAGAGACTAAAAAATCCAGAAATCCAGAGGGTCCTAGACGAAAAAGACCCCTCACCTCCAACCACGTCATCTGATACAACAACAACATCACCGTCACAGCCCCCCCCCCCCCCTCCCTCGAGAAAAGAAGCAAAAAACATAAACGCTCCTAACCTTCTCCATTTCCTCCTATAACACTTCGAGACATGTTACAGAACAAAAAGTCACTAGGAACAGTATGATACTGTAATCGAGGGTCGAAAGGGGCTTTCCCCAAACCGTCCCAGCGCGCCATCGGCGCGCTAAAGCCATTCTTCAATCAAAAACGGGTTTCATACATTCACCATCATTCATTATCTCATTATCATTCACACCTTGGATTCTGAGGTGTCAAAAACTAGACAATGGAGCTCCCAATTGTTATACAAGTGACACTGGTCAGAGTGAAGGCTACCCTTGCTACCACCTGGAGCATCTAGGTGCTCAAAGGTAAAATTCACCTGACAGCGGATTTTTGAGAAGGAAACCGAACCGCCGTCTTTGGAGACGTGTAGCACCTTTCGCGAGGGGATTTCCCCCAGCACTGGTCATCCTCCAAGTGACACGGACTCGCAGGATGATGCCAAGAATACGGAAGCAGCCGAAGGAAAGAAGAAAAGGAGAGAAAGAAGAGATCTTCCGCCAGACGACGCGATGCCCGCCGACTGACGGTGTTCATGGAGAAGAAAAGGACGAAAAAGGAAGAGAGGGAGGCTAACCATGGCGTTGAAAAGCTCAATGCCTGCTACCCCTGGCCGTTCCACGTCCTGTGGAGGGTCCGGAGGACGCTGATTCGCCAAGCAATACTCTTTCTCGGAAGAGGAGATGGAGGACGGAAGTTTGTTTATGGAGCAGGAAGTTGAGCCGGACAGCTCACATGTAGCTACACCCGCTCTTGCTCTTCCAGCCTTTTCCGACCAGGACACCATCCAGGAAGCTCAATCCGCGGAGTCCGTGGAAAGCATCCTTGGGGAAAAATGACGAACATCTAGCAATTCTCCAATAAACGCTGAAAACCTTGGATAACCGCGGACTCTTGGAAAGCACGATTAGAGGAGTATTACAGAATGTCAGTAACCACTATCTGCGCACTACTCCAGAGAACTCTCCATCACCTGCAGCTGCAAGGGCTAGACCATACTAACCTAGTCAGCCCTCCATCACCCCTCCCTCAACACCACCAAAGGAGGTATCACCATCACAGTCTCCTCCTCCAAAAAAGAACAGGAGGAAACATAGACGGCGCTGAGTACCTTTCTACTTTCCTCCTTTGCCACGCCCAGACAACCCAAATCATCTACATTTAAAGAGGGTCGAAAGGGGCTTGCCCCAAACCGTCCCTGCGCGCCTTCGGCGCGCGAAACCATTTCATCCGGGTTTCATAGCAACTTCTGCTTCCAACATGCGACCACTTAGAACATTTCGTAGATCTAACTACCAGCACAGAAGGTCCACCTAGGCATAGTAGGATCACCATGCCACGATTAGACCATACCACGCCTAGGAAGGAAGCTCTGAGGGAACAGAGAACGAGGCATGCCCTCGACTGGATTCAACATGTCCAATCACCTGACTGGACCTACGGCACTCGCCCTCCACCCACCGCTGGCATTCCTGACCAACAGGAGCTCGACACACAGTTGGTTGACCAGTTGGAGAAATACAAACAGGCGGTCAAAGACACCATTATTAACCACCTTATCCAGTGGTCTGCAAAAGATCCTGTAGACCTGCACACTGGCAGTAACGATGACCAGAAGATTGCGGACATGGCTGGGAAGATCTCATTGCTTGTAGCCAAACAACTGCTGCAAGCAGCAATTAAAGCAGCGGCTGAGCATCAGACTCTGTACAAACCGGATGCATCCACGTCCACCAACAAGGGAGAATCCTGGCTGCAGACCATGCTCTACGCTCATCAACGGCCACCCGCAATATTAGAAAGAGTTATACCTACACATACTCACTGCCTTCATATTTACAAAAATCAAGCTCCCTCGAAGGAGTATAGACCAAACCATAACCTATACGGGAGTTGAGTTCTCACCCGAACCGCTTTACCTGGCACATAGCCAAATGATAACACCAATACCCATTCCTCCATGTGCTTTCCACTATGTGGGGACCGCACCCCTGCGCAACGCAGGAGGCTATAGTTCCAATCTTGAGCCCGTACCCCTGGGCCACCTAGAGTCCATATACGGTGACCATATATCGATAGCCTAATCCCGCTTCTTTCATAAACACGGGACCGGGTACCACCCCCTCCCCCCCCCCCCCCCAAGTGGGGATGCCAGCCGTGTAAAACGACGGTATGATGAACATGACACTACGTGTTCAATCTTGACACAAAATGATTGTGCTCTCTTTAAATCCAGCTCACATCACCAGCTCACATCACCAAGTAACAACGCCCCCCCCCCCCCCCCCCGACGGGGCCGGGCTTATAGGGATGGGCTACCATGACCCTCCCCATCTCGCACCGCTGTTAGATAACCGCACCCGAAGCTTGAGGGCGAACCTAGAGGCTACTATGTCCCCCCACTATCACGGATTAGCTATTTCGTAATTACGGATTAGTATTTCGTAATTACGGAATAATATTTCGTAATTACGGAATAGCTATTTCGTAATTACGGATTAGTATTTCGTAATTACGGATTAGCTATTTCGTAATTATGGATTAGTATTTCGTAATTACGGATTATTATTCCGTAATTACGGATTATGATTTCGTAATTACGAATTATTATTCCGTAATTACGAATTATTAACTAAAATGGATATGTCGCTTCAACGGTGCCGCAGAAATCACAAACAAAATTCAACCAAAATGTTATTTTTTGTCAATCAGCAGGAAAAAAGAGCCATCAGCATATAACCACACATTAAATAACCGAATTTTAAAGCAAGTTCAAGACTCTAGGACAACTCATACCTATAAAAAGATATCAATAGAATTGAATTTGTTCAGCGACGGATAGTGAGATTCGTTGTAACGACTACATTAGAGGAGTGGTGTCTCAAGCCTGATAAAAAACCGCAACTGGAAACCATCACAGGAGCGTCGTCGAGACCAACGCGCTGATTTTTTTAACTGCATTATGAACGACCTAGTAGCCATTCCATCCCACAAAATACTGAAATTGAACAAATGTAGATTATTTATGTAGATTATTTATTTATTCATTTATTGGTGTTTAAGGTCACATATTTATGCACAATGTCTAATCATGACCGTGACAGTTTTACGGGTGGAGGAAGCAGGAGTACCCGGAGAGAACCACCGAGCAACGGCGAGCAACTGTCAGCTCCCCAACATACCATCTCCACACAACCAGGGTTAGCATTGGTTGAAGACAAGTGCACCATCGACGTGCAGTACGCCTTAGTACACAACGCCACCGTGCCCCCACGCGGGCAGTGGAGATGAAGTGGAACAAACGTAGATAACGCCACTCTGAATTAGTAAAACTAATTACGTGCAACACTGGCACTTATAAATATTCATATGTACATCAAACGATCTGCGACTGGAATGCATTGCCAGACAGTGTGGTAACTTTTCTTATTTTCCCCAAATTCTCAGTGTTTCAATAACATATTTCAATTAAACCATAGAATCATGCATATCATCAGAAAGGGCTTGGCGAGTCGGTTCTGACGATATCCATGTTTGTGTGGTTTTATTGTGACAGTAAACAGTTACTTTAACCTTGGCAGGTTTATTTGGGGATATTTCTACGAGTTTTTCCCCACTTTGCTGGGAAAAGAGTTAAAAGTAAGAAGGCTTGTAATCCGTACAGCCTTTCCGATTACCGATTTTATTCCATTTCATCTTTGGAAATTCATACTCAGTGATCTGTACCTTTTCTGTGCCGTGTTTTCAGCATTTTGTACACCCTCTCCTACCAACATATGGGTAAACAACGTCCAATATCTTGCACGAAACGACCACAGATTCTGATCTGGATTGATGACAAATTTACGAAACGCCTTGTGTGTGAAATGTCTTGAAGCATTCAATATCTACGACATTTCGAATTGCTAACTGTGAACGTCTTGATGACTTCACATCTCGAATTACTAACCGCTAATTGCTTGCTGACATCATATTTCAGATTGCGAATTGCTCGCTGACTTCACATTCTAAATCGCTAACTGACAACTGCTTACTGGCTTTTTAGGACCGACAGAAGCAAGCGAGGTTAGCGGCAGGTGCTGGTTAACAAAACATATTCCCTGACAGCTTCCTTATTTCATCGTGGATAACGTCCTGGGTACGAAACGTCCTAGGTACAAAAGAAGGAAGGCAAATCACGTACAGTCCTTCTCAGGTTCACAAAACGTATTGTCGGTACGAAATGTCTTTGTACGAAACGTCCTCTGGTCGGAACGCCAAGAAACATCTAACATCCGTGACTTGACATTTTGAATTGCTAACTGCTAGCTGCTTTCTGAGTTCACACTTCGAATTGCTAACTGCTTTCTGACTTGACATTCGGAATTGCTAACTGCTTCCTGACTTTTTTCTGAGTATCGAAAGAACAAGCGGTGAAGGCAAATCCCTCTGTCTAACAGTCCTTCTCAAGTTTACAAAAAGTATTGTTGGTACGAAATGTCTAGGTACGAAACGTCCTCTGGGCGAATCGTCAAGACACATCTAATATCCACGACCTGACATTTTGAACTGCTAACTGCTAACTGCTTTCTGACTTCACATTTCGAATTGTTAAATGCTAACTGCTTGCTGACTTCACATTTCGAATTGCTAACTGCTAACTGCTAACTGCTTGCTGACTTCACATTTCGAATTGCTAACTGCTAACTGCTTGCTGACTTCACGGACCCAAAACAAATGCTCGCTTCAGCATGAAGAAATTGATACACAAGGAAAGTCGGAAAATAGTCGTAAAAACAACAAAGAACTTTTGGGGCTAAAAATAATATTTTCTGTCCATTTTGTAAATATTTAATATTTTAAATCAATAAACACGTTACCTTGAAAATATTTTGTTTTAATTCGAATTTTGTAAATTCGAAGCGAGTGGAAATGCATCAGTTTGATGAAAATAGTAATGACTGCTACTCGCCTGATATCAATTAATATCAGGCGAGTTACCTGATACGGCGGAACCCTTAGATGGTATTCCAACGTTCTGATTGAATATACTAACTTTGAGGCATAATAAAAGGTTAGCCCGGGCTGATATCTCGGCCGATGTGAACCTAACCAAGTAATAACCTCTACGTACCAAGTTACTAATTGAACGCTTAAAATGATATGTACAGGGGGACAAATATGAGATCGTACAGTAAAAGTTAGAAGTCCTATCATGAAATGCGTACAAATAGCACGTCGATTTGCGCGTTGATCTACGCGTTAGGACCATAGTAAGGCTATCAAATTCTGTACATATGGCCTGTGCACAAGCAAAGTTTCAGCCAATGGACATCCGAGTAACTATGAGTAACCAGTAGAACCTACCGTGCTTTGGATGCATTCGATATGGCAATTGCGCGCAATTCCTATCCGCAATTAAGCCAAGATAGGCGCACAGTTCGTGACAGGACTTCTAGTTTTAACTGCCCATGGATATGATACAATTTTACAATGACTATTCAATCACTGTATTGGAGAATCGGACAGTGAAATGTCGGTCACACACACTTGACATGGTACTTACTTACATGGCTAAAATTCTACACGACTACTCCAGCGTCTCTTCTGATTCAAGGAGCTGCATGATGCAGACACTTGCCGAAGAAGAGATCGTCTAAACTCAGTTAAATTCCAAAGTTATTGAATATATCGTTGTATAGATGATAGCTTAAATTTGCGATTTTGTTTTCTATAAGTGTATATATTTTTACGGCAGCGTAGAACCGCCACATCATAGTATATTTCCAGGGATTCCTAATCTGTTTTTACAGATTACTAATCTGTTTTTTACAGATTACTAATCTGTTTTTACAGATTACTAATCTGTTTAAACAGATTACTAATCTGTAGTTAATCTGTTTAAACAGATTAGTAATCTGTAAATACAGATTAAGTAAACTGTAAAAACAGATTAGTAATCTGTTTAAACAGATTAGTAATCTGTAAATACAGATTACTTAATCTGTAAAAACAGATTAGTAATCTGTTTAAACAGATTAGTAATCTGTAAAAACAGATTAGTAATCTGTTTAAACAGATTAGTAATCTGTTTAAACAGATTAGTAATCTGTAAAAACAGATTAGTAATCTGTTTAAACAGATTAGTAATCTGTAAAAACAGATTAGTAATCTGTAAAAACAGATTAGTTAATCTGTAAAAACAGATTAGTAATCTGTTTAAACAGATTAGTAATCTGTTTAAACAGATTAGTAATCTGTAAAAACAGATTAGTAATCTGTAAAAACAGATTAGTAATCTGTTTAAACAGATTAGGAATCCCTGGAAATATACTATGATGTGGCGGTTCTACGCTGCCGTATATTTTTGATAATTTTTTTTTAGCTCGGTCTAAAAGCATTAGGATATCTGTCTGGATGATGAGTTCCTAAACACATCTGTCATTTGATCAGACTAGCACAAAACGTCATGCGCCGCCAATTAACCGGTTGAGCGGTAGAAGCCATCATTAGGGCTTTCAAAAAATGAGGGTACATTTTCCGTCCTCGTCGTTCAAATTTAGTAAAACGCAAATAATATTTTGTTTATTTAAATTTGTTTTATTACAATTTTTTGAGAGTTCCAGTGGGCTTCGTAATAAAACAAATTTTGAATAACAAATTCAGATCACAAAATATAATTTAGCACTCAACAAGTTAAGCATGAGGTTTTATGGCCATTACGGCACGTCTGCAGAACGCCATAATGAGCTATCTTATAAAGGATGGAATGAAGTAAATACCAGTGGTCTTGTGAAGGCATTATCTGTGTAATTATGTCCAGATAATAGATATCTGTCGTGAAAACAGTACATAACACATGTTCTGGACACCCATATTACACATCGGTGGGGGGGGGGGGGGGGGAGGGGAGGGGGGGGGGGGGGGTCACCGAATGTCAACATACATGTATACCGACAATACGAGACTTTCAAAGAAACTTGAAACCGAATGCAATTTTAAAACAAATCAGTAGCAGCCAGATCAAAGAAACGATTAGGTGGGGATTTATTAATTCCTAGAAGCAAATAACAGTTGGGGGATTTCTGAAAAAATGATTCCGGTCTGAAGGCTTGTGAGACCGTGGGTTGTTGGCAAGGGATTACCCATGATATAGGTTAGGCTCGGTGCAGCATCGGTGCAGCATCGGTGCAAGGAGGGCTCGCTGGGGTTCGAGGGAAGCCACAGACCTCAGATTTGCACTCGCGACCCAAACGGTGGCTGAAAGATTAAGTGTAGAGCAGGAATTTACGACCTCAGAGAGCTCATGATATTGACAGGCAGGTAGACGGTATAACTGTGTTTTGGAAGGTAAGCCACACCTGTTTACAGTAGGCATTACCAGTATGAACATTATTCTGAAGTAACTAGAGGGGAGCAATGAACACCCTAAGCGGCGATTGTTTGAGTAAAATGCGTCCAATCAAGTGGCAATACAGTAGTGGCCATACAACTGCATTGGTAGAGAGACATTCTTTTATACGTTTGTGAGGAGTCGACCAAAGTCCAGAGACACTACGAAGAGCCGAGTAGAGAGAGGCCCAATACAAGCGACAAGGATGGACGGCAGAAAACATGGGCCCGCGAAGTAACTTTAAACTGTGAGTGTGGGAGGGAGGAGGGGGACGTTTGTGTTATATTTATTGAATTCCGTGAAAGTCACATGTTACTATATTTTTCTAAATGTATTAAAATTGTTATTTTCAGAGAAGGACAGTTGACTGTTTTTTGTGGAAAAGTCACTGACCTCTTCAGAATAATAATCACCCCACAAAAAATGAAACAGGCTGGTATGAGACAGCCGGACATAGGTTCGCATACGAGTTCACGCGATACCCCTTGATACCAGGCTAAATACGCGGCGTGATCCTGCTTCTCCCAGCAACGACCACCCTTGTTTAGACAATCGTATTATTAAAAATAGCATTCGCAGTAAAGTATCATGTTACACGATGTTATTTTTCGAAACACTATGACAAATCATGGTTTACCATCATATGTAGATACAAAACCATGGTTTCTTACTGTATACCATGACAGTTACTATAGTATTATATGATCTGACCCTTCTTCTGGCCATTAAGCTTATTCATTAAAGGCAGATCTTCCGGTCCACGATCGTCGATATGACCTGAAGAGATGAAGTGGAGGTAGTAGATCATGTGTACCAGACCGTGCCTTTTTGGATGGAAGGAAATGTGGAGGAGGAAGTGGCGTCATGGCCACGTGACCCACTTACGTCATGTTTGGTTGTCATGGTAGCTCATGTGAGCGGCCATCTTGAGACGTCATCTTCATAGTGATATGTCGTTTTAGAGCGCATGCGCATCCCTTGTTGTTAGGTTTCCGTCGTCCATAACGTATACCGAAGGCCGCCATCTTGGTTTCTATAGTAGCATGTCGTTGCTATGTGATTCAAGATCCTCTAATAGCAAAGGGGTATGTCCGGATGATGTTTTCAAATGAATAGGAGTAAGTCTAATTACCACTAACAATCCGACTATCCCTCCAAATCACCCCAAACTGTCTAAAATCACTGATACGAACTTGAACAACCACCATCTTGGGCTTATCGTAGTAGCGCGTGGTGCTATAGGACAGCAAGGTCTCCTGGAGGTAAATTTGACTGGACTAGAGTAAGCCTAATTACCACAAACATCCCGACAAATGTTGTACTAGTTCGAATTCTTTCAGACTCCTCGGTTTCTGTCTGTTGTCCGGATTTCCCACTAAATCCTGGTGTTCTATCTGTTTCGCCAAGAACTGACATTATTCGGACTGGGCTAGCGGTCTGTCTAGTGTTAGCTGCCTCTGTTTCTACCCTAGGCCTTGGTCCAGGTCTTAGAATCACCAAGGCTTCATTTCCCGTAATCTCTACATACTCATACATAGTTATGTCCCCTGTGTATAACGAAGTCCTACATGATTCTCAAACCTGGAAGAAAATCTAGCAGGGTCGACAAAACAGTATTGCTCGAGCGACTGGAATCGAATACAACAAGTACGCCATAGATTAAATACTCGAACGAGTGATTCCTCTTATCCTCATCTGGGTATTTAACTACCACGCCCCGTGGCATCCCGTCAAGAGGTCCGTGTCTGTGGCTATAGAATCTCCTTTTTATCGTATGAGGACACCAGGACCACGAATACATCCCTCAATGAGATATAATCTAATGAGGTATAATTTTACAACCCTCCTATCGTCATTTCGGTATTGAGGATACCTACGACATGCGGATACCCTTTGAGGATACCTTTAGGGGGGTACCTTTTGGAGGACACATTTTGGAGGATATCTTTTGGGGGATAGTTGTCCTAGAAACCTAAGACTACTACACCTGGGTACTTCGGTTTGGTAGTTGAAAAAGACAACAATATATAACATCCAATTCATTTTGTCACAATCGCTTAAAACAGTTTATTACAAGCATAATCAATTGCTATAGGTAACACTGTTTACAAGCACACAATAGTTACTTGTTCAAGACATCTTCTTCATCTTCTTCATCTCAGAGTGGAATGTAATTATTCTATCCTTTTCTTTCTGAGGGGTTGACAGCCATCTTATCAAAGAATTCTTCGCCGACGGATCTTCTTCCCATCGTTTGACTCTGGCTGGGTTTTTCATGCCGTGTGCTCATTTGATGAACACAGGAAAATTGATTTTCTTGACTGATTTGATTTCTGGCGAGTTGTTGGTAGGCAAGTCCATCTATTCGTGCTGTGGTGCTCCATTCGTGGGTTGGTTTGTCATTGAATCTTAGTTTTATGTATATTGTTCTTGGAGGGATCCGTGTTTTTGTCTCTTTCGGAGTCCTGTCTTCAAGATGCTTCGTACTTTGAGTGCTAGCATCATTCGTCTCAACAACATTCTTTTGAACTTCGTTCTTGTCTTCTGATTGTTCTCCTCCCTTGGCTTGATCTGCAGGATTGATAGATGTTTCAGTTTTCCGAACATTGTTTTTCTTTTGATCTGCGGGTTTGGAAGAAACTTCATTATTCTGAGTGCCGACATCATATTTTTGAAGGGTAACTTGATTGTTGCTTTTAGTGGAAATGTCATTGTTCTTCAGTTCGTTTGTTATGGGAGTTGTCCTTGGAGTCTGTTTTCATTCTCCTGTTTGTAGTTTGAGTTGCAACTCCGTTTTAATTCATTGACTCTTCATTCTCTTCTTCGGTTAACAAACAGCCCATACTATACGGTGTCTCCACATATTTCAGTTTCTTCTCCACAACCCCCGTGAGCTGGTTTAGGTTCCTTATCATCTTGACGCCGTCTGCCGTATGATTCACTCGGGTCAAGTACTGGGAAGTCAACTTCAATCCGGCATTATTCTGGAAGATCCGTATGTGTAAATCATCTTTTAAACTGAGCACTGTCGTAGACACTTATAGCTTCGCTCTCGACGGTCAGTACACAAATGAAATTATTTTCACACAAACAGTTCTTGTATACGTTTTCTCCTTGGCTTCTAATCCTCTTCGTCATCATAACTGTCTTCCACTTCGAATGAATATTTTGCCATAAGGTCGTGGAACAGAATTTTTCTCTTTTCCAAAGCGTATTTCTGACTCCACAATGTCTTATTCCTCTTCGTCACGTATACGTTTAGCAGTCTCTTGAATTTTCTTGCTAGTTAGGTTCCTGCAAAAAATCGTAATGTATTTACACCTATGGCTTCCCTGACGGAACTTTCAAGCGATGTATCTGCATCTTTAACCCTCTACATAGCGTAACGGCCAAAACCGGCCAGCGCTATTCTCAAAAATCGCATATTAATTTTCAAAATATTTTCATTGTTTGTCTCAAAAACATAGGTTATGACCCCTCGTTGGAACGAGCTCGTCGAGCTCGTTCCAACGAGGGGTCATAACCTATGTTTTTGAGACAAAAAATAAAAAAAAATAGTTATTCAATAATTTTTTTTTGCAAGTGTCGTCTGCTTTTCATGTTAGGTACAGGGGGGTTAACTGCAGTTTCTTTATTCATTTCATCCTCGATATAACTATCCATTGAATCGTCCACTGGTTCTTCTTCAGATTCTTTTTGAAATAGTTCCAACGACTCATCGGATTCTGAATCATCTATTGGTGAATACATTCTTGGTGAACAATGACGACAGGATAGCAGTGCGACCACTCTCGTCGAAGATCAGATGACAAATAACAATTTTGTTACCAGCACACCCTTTTGTAGTCCGAGGATATCTGACAATACATTTGCTACGGGTTTTAGCAGTTTAACTTAAAAAAACACACTTTTGTATGATTCGCCTTCTTTTTCTCTAAGACAGTTTATAATTCTATCCTCCAAATCTGGTGCTTATGTGGAGTCAACTACGTGATTTCGGAGTTAGTCAATGCTACATTGTATTTCAATATGCTTTTGGCACAATCAAATATACATGGTATGAAAATATCACTAGCTGTCTTGATCAAGAACTGGACTTCATGTCGGTCAGTGTATTTGAATTTCTAGCAAGTCTTTCAGGGTTCTTTGATTTTCTTCGGTTGTCGCATGGGGCAGTAATCATCTTCGTGTCTGTGCATGTTGTCTGATCTGGAAAAAAGGACAATGGGCTTTCATATCTCGATGACGTTTAAGGGACAAATAAGTATGTGGTACTAAATACATTCCTTTTACACTTTGCCCATAGCTTCTGCTGGAACTAATGTGATAAGCGATGCCAGTAAATTGCATTTCAGTATGAGATTTATTTTTATATCGGGAGAAATGCCATCATATGTTAGCTGTTGTCGTGTTCTCGCAGGTCACTGCATTTCATTGCATTTGGAGGTATTCCGCCTTGAGTATGCTGACTGCACAGCTTCGTAAACACCGTAACCAAATCTTCGCAGGCTGCATGTAGAACCTCATCTGCCCCTTCTTTGTTCCTATCACACATTTGGGAATACGGGGTTAATCAATGCCTTCTCACCTGAGAACCGCGACAAATCAGCGACCGGCCAAAGTGTTATATTATTATTATAATTATTATTATTATAATTATTATTATTATTATTACTGTTTTTATTATTACAAAAACTTTAACGCTTCTATTTTTTTCTTTATCAATGTCTCACTGTGAATAGTTCTTCTATTATTGTTCTAGTTTGGTATCTCTTCATGGACAGGAATAATCTTAATGCCTCGTTCTGTGGTCTGGTCGGAAAACATCTTGGAAAAGTACCTTTCAAAACTGACTGGTTTACGGGCCAATAACATTCCGCGTTTATCCTCTCTAAAGTTTGCTTAAAATGTTGGTGACCGCGCATAAAATTCGATGGCCTAGCTTCCAGAATTTGATTCAATAATATTGCGTCTCATTCGAATGGCAAAGTCTTTTACCATATTTGAAATTAGGAAAGCTAAACCGGCAGTAAACTGCCGGTTCTCACATAAAATTTAACTCTTACTATGATAGATTTTAAATTCACAACATCAAAGGGGTCGGAGGCATATCAGCAGGGGCAGCTTCGATCTGGTCTGGGGCTAGGGAGAAGGGGGCGGCGCGTATCCCCCTTTGTATATAACGTTCGATCGAACATTAAGTGGACACAGTATTAAGTGAACATTTGAGGTATGACATTAAGTGGACATTTGAAATATAGATGTTCACTTAATTTTACAAACCGAAAATGGGTATAAAGAGGACATATCTTAAAAATACCAATTAAGTGGACATGTAAATAACTATTAATAGAACAGGCATATGTCTACTTATTTCATGTTATTGTGTGTGACCTCTTAATATCAGTATATCTAGACACCAAAAATCGGGTATGACAGAAATTCTACGAACATTTTCTCATTGTCTGGTATGTACATTACTAAAATGCAAGCCATTCCGTTTATCACTTAATTCTGAACCCACCTAATCTCTTTACATTTAAGCAGGGGGAACACAAGAGGTTATTTTTCGGTGGATCGCGCGACAGCGACTGAACTCGGCGATCCTGTTTGCGTGATCGATCGCACCTGTCAAGCATGTCTGATATTTTTCGCCCGTTTTTTTAACGGCTCGAACAGATTGCCAATAAAAACGCGCGTGTGCCCTCTCTGGCGAACTTAGTCGAACGCACAATTTGTAGACAACAATCAGCGTTTGGAATCATGTCGCATGACAGAAAAATGACAGCGCCCTTGAATGAAATGTGAACGAGAAATAAAGAAGATGAATTGTACTTCTTTGATCCGAAAAAAACATATCTGTAGCAAACGACGTGGCATTTGAAAAGATCGCCGAAAAGGTGTACGTGACTAGAAGGAGAAAAACTTCAGCGATCACAGCAAACTTTCGCTCATTGCGCTGCGCCATATTGGACAGGTCACGTGATCGACGGATTTTCCGAATCGCGGCGTTCGGTCTCGAGAAAACTCACAGCATGTGTCCCCAAGTAATGGGCATAGACTTTCTCTGACGATTCGATTGCAACGATCCAGCTAGAAATAATTGCTCGTGTGTCCCTTGCTTTAAAAATGACGAATCGGTTCATGGTTTGTATGATATATATACAGTACGTTGAGAGCGAATTGCCACTAAACATTTTGGAGTGAAGTTCCCAGACAATAACGGTCAGTTCCTGTGGTAATGCATGGAAATGACAAGCATAGATGTAGCCAATGGATCTCCGGGTTTCAAACTTTGCTCGTCGTTCTAATGCTTTTTCCCAGACAAGGAATTTTTGTCTGAGTGACGTAACCACCCCGAGAGTGATTTAGTAGCAATCCACTCTCCATATACTGTACATCACTCGGTTGATCCTACAGTACAGTCGCCACGGACTGGCTGTAATCCACGCGTGAGCAGTGAATTCCAAGCATGTGTTTTCCAGGTGATAATAATCATTATAAGCAAAATTGTAATTAATGAAGCACCGGGTTGTGCCCGGTGCTTCATTAATTACATTTTCGATAATTATTCCTATAATTAATGTTCGGAATTTAATGTTTTTGCGTCCGTGGAAATATTGCCCACTCGTGAAAAGTGATCACTCCACGGCAACCGTTCTGTACAGAGATTCGTTGTTGAAGAAGCAAAGGACGTGGCCTGTGGGTTTTGGGTGATTCCGATAGTGTCCCTCCCTCTACCGAAATCTGCCAAGCTGCTGGATTTATACATTCAGATTGCATTGAACTCACATTTCGCTTCACCCTCCACAAAGACATCCAATCTATGTCCCTAAGACCGATTATATTTGGATTTCAAAGTTTGTACAGCAAACCCCTTATAGTCGGGAAACCTTCTAGTTTTCTGTTTGAAAGTCTCTAAAACGATCATCAAATTATCGGACATCAAACCTCTTATAGCCGCGAAACCTTCTAGTTTTTTTTCTGTCTGAAAAGGTCTGAACCAATACAGAAATCCTCGCATTTTCTATATGAAAGCTCGAAAAGTATGAAGTATAGTCGAATATACGAAAGCGCAAGTACTTCCAATTTGAAATTTGAAATTCGCAATTTTATTTTCAATAGAGTCTCAAAATGTCCATTATTTTTTTTTAACCTCGGGCGGACCCTGAGGGAAGAGACGCCCTCCTCTCTCACAATCCGTGACAAGTAATTCCAACCTTATTGAAAAACGTCAAAATCACCAAATTAAGGTTTTGAAAAGATTCTCCAGTTTCGATTATTTCATAACCCACAGAATCTTATTAAAAACTAAAATCAAGATGAAAAAATGGAAGCAGAGTGCAGTGATAACGGATTTTACGAATGAATGAACACAGACAAACATAAGTAAAAACCGGAAAATATAAGTTAATAACAGTTTTAAAAGGGAAGAGGGTGTGTGTATTGGTGTATTTTCCCCATGTGTTATTTATTTATTGGGGTTTAACGACACTAAACGCAAGGGTAACCTCGTGTCGGACAGTTTTACGGGTGAAGTACCCGGAGATAACCACCGAGCAACGGGGAGCAACTGTTAGGCTCCCCAACCTACTAACGCCACACAAGCAGTGTTAGCATTGGTTGAAGACAAGTGCACCATCGAGGTGCTGTACGCCTTAGTACAGAACGCCACCGCGACTTCACGTGGGCAGTTGGGATTAAGTGTCTTACCCAAGGACACAACCCGGTAACTCCACACAAGCAGGGTTAGCATTCCGTGAAGACAAGTGCACCATCGATGTACAGTACGCCTTAGTAATATATTGGTGAAAGCATTGAATGATAAATTGTATAGAAAGAGAATTTATGAAGACTTTTTTCTGGAGTAATATATCTTTGAAGAAATCAGAAATGGTTTTCGTAAACAGTGTTTTGAAAGATTTTCATACATTTAACAAAATATTTTTTTTTAAGAAAGCAGAAATAACTTCTATACACAACATTCAACGTGTTCTAGGAATGAATGAATTTTTTTATATATTTATTTATATATTTATTTATATATTTATTTGGCTTTAACGACAATTTAACAACCAAGGTCATATCGTGTCGGTGACAGTTTTACGGGTGGAGGAAGCCGGAGTACCCGGAGAGAAAGACCGAGCAACGATGAGCAGCTGCCAGCTCCCCAACATCGTAACTCCGCACTGCAGCACAGGCAAGGTGAGATTGGTTGAAGACATGCGCACCATCGACGTGCAGTACGCCCTAGTACACGCATGTCCAGCTTTCTGTCCGGTAGGGGAGTTAACTCGAAATACTGGGGTGAACGAATACAGAAAACATCAACGAGCGAGAGAATTAACCGAATGGTTTGTGACTGCCGTAAAAACAATCAGATGTACAAACGGATCTTCGTTATTACTAAGATCATAATGACAGAGTACCAAGTGAGAAAGGCCGAGCAGCGGTGAGCAGTTGTGAGATTCCACAGTGTACTAACTCCACACAGGTAGGGTTAGTATCAGTTTTAGACAAGAGTGCCGTAGATGTGCAGTTTGCATCAGCACGAAGCGCCACCGTGTCCCCACGTGAGGAATCGGGATGAAGTGCCTTTACCAAGGACACAATGCAATTACACGTGGTGAGGATTGAACCGCGGATTTTTTGGTTTGAAGTCTTATGGCGTAACCACTGAGCCACCACGCTCCCGCCTGCATACCTTAGGTGTCTGCATCTGCCTGAAGTATAGCTGCCCTGTTGGCAAATTTGGCCAACAGAGCAGCTATACTTCAGGCAGATGCAAACACCTATGCTGATGATTGGTTGATGCTCGACATCATTTTCAGATTGTTGATCACCTTATAGATGTAACATAGGTACAAAATAGGAAATGGCAATAATTCATGTTTTTACCACAAAACAGGTCTTAAAAGGGCATGTAGGGCCCTAAACAAGGGCTATTGTAAATAGGAAGATGGTGGGAACTCGATTAAGAGCGGCTTTTCTGTATAGAGTGGAAATGTGACAGAAAGCATGCAAAACGTTTTTCTGCCATGGGTTAAACGCAAGTGTTTGGACTCACGTTGACGTATTTACATATGCATGTATATTCTGGTTAAAATATGTTGTTGTATCTTTCTAGAATCAGCATCTTTGTCCATTCTAAGAAGGCTCAATATCTGGTTTTTTTTGTGAAAAAGTGAAACAAGTGGAGGTAGGCTGTGGTGGGGAATTGTTAACATTAGTTCACAATTTGAGTGGGAGGGGGGGGGGGATGCTGTGCCACTGTGTTTATGTGTGTGACCTCTACAACTTATATCTAGATTCATCTGTAACAGTTTATTATTTTGCTCACCCCAGCCCAATTTATGTCTTCTCCTTATTTTGAATTCAGGACCTAGAATCCATGAGTATCATACAAGGAGTCATGTGGTTGATTCATCACAAAATTAGTTTGGTGTCAAAGAAATATTTTATGTCTTTGCAATACATCACCAAGGGAATTTTCCACCCGGAAGTCACTTAGTTAGTGATAAGAAAAAGTAAATGTGTGATTTATTGATTTCTAAGATACTTTTTATCACTGTGAGTTATACATCTGAAAACAGAATAAACCTACATTTAAAACTAGAAGTCCTGTCATGAAACGCGCACAAATAGCACGTCACTCTGCGCGTTAATCTACGCGCTATGACCATAGTAAGGCTATCAAATTATGTACATATGGCCTGTGCACAAGCAGTGTTTCAGCCAATGGACCTCCGGGTAACCCGGAGGTCCATTGGCAGAAACACTGCCTGTGTTTGCTCTGAGTAATCAGGAGAACCTGCCGTACTTTGGATGCTATCCGATATGGCAATTGCGCGCAATTCCTACGCGCAATTAAGTCTAGATTAGCGCACAGTTCGTGACAGGACTTCTAGTTTTAACTGTATGTCACTAAAACCATCATGGAGGGACTTTTTTACTGAATTGGTTGGTAGGGTGGGGTTCAAATAGCAACTCTTCCTTGCTCCTTTCTTTTCGTTTTCCACAGAAGGTATGTGGTTGTTTGGTGTCAATGTGTACTTTTCTCACATGGTCTGTCTGCCTTGCAAATATGTACTATACACAAACATTTGTGGAAGTTGTGGAAGGAAAAGTACATTTTTCATCTTTATTGTGAGAAAAATGAAGGGGTTATTACATTTTTGCACTCAGTGTTTTTTTATAATAATTGGGAATTTGAAGAATGTTTTTTCAATGATTATTTTACTAGTATTAATTATAAAGAGTGAAATGGTGAAAATGTCTCAGGATGTTGTTTTACTCAAAAAACAGGATAGTTGAAATGAAATGCTGTGAGGTCAGAAAAAGATATTAAATTTAAAAAAAAAAAAATGTTTGGAATCAATTAGGTGGTATCTTATTTTGAAATTAATTCTAAATGACAGATAATGTTATCACTTTGATATCATTTAGTTTATGACGGCCTAAATAAGAGATCACGTGACCCAGTGCATTTGACACTCAAAAGTTGTGTGTATGTTTAAAAAGGGATGAACGGCCGATTAGTTCAATATATTTTGGGTTTGAAACCATTAAATAAAATTTTGATTTGCCCATTTCAGAAAGAATTAAATGGTTTGTTTGTAATTTTGTGCCGGAATGTGTTAAATTCTCTCAGAAAACATGAGGCATGCATAAAAAGTCTTGTGGTCATTCATAGATAGTGAAATGTTAGTACTGTTGTCAATGGGATTTTTTTTTTTGGGGCTGAGGATTAGGATGTTTTTTCCAAGTGCCGTCTGCAACTCAAGTTAGGTGATGGGTTAAAAAGTCATACTAAGCGGCTAATTTGTGCGTGTGTGTGTCATATGATAAATAGAATATGAAATGAGTGTTTTTCTCATATAATATTTATCCTCAGTTAAATTATCCGTCCGTTCTGAGTGGACAAAAAAGAGATTTGTTAGGTGGCAGGCGGATTAGGATGGAGCTACAAATAACTTGCTCCACCACCCATACAGCCCGCCATATTTCTGCTTCAGACAAATGTCTTCTTACATTTGCATTTGCCATATTCAATTATTAAATCACAAGGGTCTGTGTTGAAATGAAGATTGAATACCCAACACATGTCATGTACATGTTGACAGTACACGAAAACATCATGAAAATCAAGGGGTACATGCTTTCCATGACTGTCACGAAAAGTCTGCCCGTCAAGAGAGCTAATGTAAACACTGGGGACCATCTCAATACATTCCTCAATCATATCCACCATAAATATCGCAAATATGTCACAAGCAATTTTCACAATGACGTGTCAAATATTTGGTGCTTAGCAAACTTTGAGTAGTATATAAATATCTGAGATCAATTGTTAATGTGATTGCTTAACCCTTTACCTAACATGAAAAGCAGACGACACTTGCAAAAAAAATTCTTGAATAACTAAATTTTTTCATTTTTTGTCTCAAAAACATAGGTTATGACCCCTCGTTGGAACGAGCTCGACGAGCTCGTTCCAACGAGGGGTCATAACCTATGTTTTTGAGACAAAAAATGAAAATATTTTGAAAATTAATTGGCGATTTTTGAGAATAGCGCTGGCCGGTTTTGGCCGTTACGTTGGGTAAAGGGTTAAACATTGAAAGTTTGAGCATAATTCTAAAAACAAGAGTAATACAGTACAGTTGTCGTGGATAGGTCGTAATTTACACGTGGGCAGTGATGTCCACGCATGCGTTTACCAGGTTTAAAAATTATTATCATGAAAACTTTAATTAATGAAGCAGCGGGTTGTAGCCGGTGCTTCATTAATTAAACTTTTGATGATTATTCCAGTAATTAATGTTTGGAATCTAATATTATTGAGTCCGAGGAAATACTGCGAACCCGTGGGAAGTGACCAGTGACAGTCCACGGTGTCTATACTGTACCTCTCTAAATTTGTGAGAAACCTCCGTGGCTTTCGAACTGGTCCACGACAATGTTAATAAAAGCAGTCTGCATTGAAATCTGAGGTCTATAGTTCAGGTTATTTCATAAACAGTGCAATTTAGGACAACATTCTACAAATAAAAGGACAATAACTCAGCTTATCGAATCGCTCTCCGTCCGTCGTCCGTCAACATCATATTTTGGTCTTCCTCTCCAAAACCACTGGGCCAATTCAAGTGAAAGTTTCTGTGAGCGATGGTCCCGCAGGGCCATTGTATTTATGTTCAATTCAACATGCCCAGCCCCATAGGGAGCGAGTGGGGGAAAATGTTTCAAAATATTTTTAAAATCTTCTCATGAACCAGTGGGTACAATGACTTGATATTTGGCATGGAGCTTTCTTTTGAGGTTTACAATGACATTTGTTCAAACTAAGTTCGCGGTGTAATGTTTGCCTTTGTAATGAGAGAGGCAAGATTTTTGGCCCCGCCCAAAATTTCTATTTTCTGAAACGATGGTCCAATTTGAACCGAATTTGGTATGTGGTATTATTGTGTCATAAGTACTTGATTCATTCAAACAAAAACATTCCGGTGTCCTCGTGAGAACCCCTGGAGTTAAAAATACAAATATTTTCAAACGCCAATATTTTCCAAACCACAAGGAACAGAGAACTGTTTTTTGGTATGAAGCACCCTTAGGACCCGTAGAATTGAACGGTGAAAAAACTTGCCGTCGGATATGTCAGGATGTTCTGTAGAGTACATCGAAAAAATGCTGCGTCAAAATATTTGCAAAATTTTTTTAAAAAATTTCTTCACAACCAATAGTCGGAATCTCGTGATATTTGGTATACAGCATCTATAGGGGGAGGGGGGGGGGGGGGGGGAGATACAGGTTTGTTAAACTGAAGCTTCTTGGTTTATATCTGAGACCAATACAGGAGCTCTAATTTTTAACTTAGGGCAATATGGGCAATAACCTTTAAAAATCTTCCTCAGAACCAGTCAGAATTTTTTAATGTTTGGTATATATCATTGTTATGAGGGTAAGATTCAAGATTGTTCAAGCCAAGGCCCTAGGTTAATATCTGGGCTTCCTATGGAAGACCAAATTTTAATTTAGTGCAATATGATGGATAATTTTTAAAAATCTTCTTCTTCAGATCCACCAGTCGGAATGCTTTCATATTTGGTATGCAACATATCTAGGGGAAGATTCAAGTTAGTTCGAATCCAGACCTTTGGTTGATATTTGGGCTCGCTATGGTAGCCTAAATTCTAACTTAGTGCAATATGAGGAAATTTCTTTAAAAAATTTCTTCAGATCCACCTGTTAGAATCCTTTCATATTTGGTATACTACATCTCGGAGGTGTGGGGGGGGGGGGGGGGGCAGATTCATATCTGTTCAAACCGGTTGCCTGGGTTAATATTTGGGCTCCCTATGTGAGCCGAAATTGGCAATGTAGCGGAAGAATTAGACATGTTTTATTAAGAACCCGATAGAGGCGTGTAACTAAGATTAATCCACATACGTTGCATCCAGGAGATTCATATGAGAGCTCCACGTTTTACATTATATTTATTTATTTATTTATTGGTGCTTAACGCCACATCAGCAGCTAGGGCTATATCGTGGCGAGAAAACAGTGGTATATAAAAAGTCATTATCAAGAATCATGTAAAAATTGAATAAAAATAAAAATAACCACAAAAGATATGTTAAAGACAAACATGATTAGAAAAGCAATGAGTAATGAGATAAGAAAATACATTATAAATCAACCTGAGGAACTGAGACTTGAAGATTCGAGGTTAAAAGAATAAAAACAATTTTAAAATTTTGTAAAAAGGTTGATTACTTTCAGAAATGACACAATTTTGTGTGGGCTCGTATTATAAAATAGATCTCTAAGGGATCCAGCTGAGAAGTACTGCCCTATAACAAGATTAAAATCAGTGCAATGTAAAAGAATGTGTTCCACTGACAACACCTGCTGACATGGAACACACTCTGGTCGCAAATTACCCTCTAACAGAAAGGGAATGTGTTAGTCTTGTATGACCAATATGACATCGTGTCAGAATAACATGATCTTTCCTACAAAGGTTAAAAGATGGGTAGTGATCAGAAACAGTTGGACGGAAGCGATGAAGCTTGTTATTAGTTGCCTCATTCCACTCCGCCTGCCACATAGATTTGATGTAGCTACTAATATGTGGTTTGAAATCACTGAACGGGATCTTAAAATCAGTGAGAGGCTTTGTTAAAGCCTGTTTTGCTGCACTGTCTGCCCTGGTGTTACCAGCGATAACTACATGTCCAGGTAACCAGCAAAACACGATATCACACTGGTCAGACATGAGAGTTGTTAACGACTCACGAAGTTCCAAAACTAGAGGGTTCTTCAACCTGGGGTTGAGTAAAGCAAGAAAAGAGGAAAGAGAGTCTGAAAAAATAATCGACTTCTTTTCCTGAGCATTCAATATGTTCAAGAGCGAGTTGTAAAGCTTTAACTTCAGCTGTGAAAATAGAACTTTGATTCGGTATTCTGATTGAGGTGACATGATCACCAGTAACAGCAGCTGATGATACTTTGTCACCATCCTTAGATCCATCCGTATAGATCCTTGTATATGTACTGTACTTGGACTTTATTTCGGCATATTTTTGTTTGAACTGCAAGGAATTGGTGTCAGATTTTTTGGTAGAAGCAAGGTCCAAAATAACAGTAGGTTTTTTAAGATGCCAAGGAGGAATATGTGTTTTACGATTTTCTTTTATTGTATGTGGTTCAATTTTGGTGGACTCCATGTGGGGTTTAATTCTAATTCCCAATGGAGGAATATGTTTCTGGTGGCGGTTAAAGAAATCAACAGTTTGAGGGTCTGTAACACAATTATAAGCAGGATTTCAAGGATTGGCCAAAAGTTTAGACACATATTGGAGAGACAATTTAATTCTGCGCTTCTCAAGAGAAGGTTCCTCTGCTTCAACAAGCATCGAGTTTATAGGAGATGTTCGAAAAAGCCCCTAGACTAATTCTAATACCACTATTATGAATTGCATCAAGTGGTTTGAGATATGATTTCCTTGCAGAACCGTAAACAACACAACCGTAATCTAATTTTGACCGAACAAGTGATCTATACAGATGGATCAAAGTTTTTTGGTCAGCACCCCAATCGGCGCTACCAAAAACTTTCAGCAGGTTTAGAGCTTTCTTACATTTAACTTTTAGTTGTTTTATGTGGGAAGTGAAATTCAGTTTGTTGTCAAACAACAAACCTAAGAATTTCACTTCCTTAACAACTTTAATAGGACTACTATCAATTTTTAACTCCGAAGCTTACAAAAATGAACCCAATTTGTTTTCACCTTTGAAAATTTAAAACCGTTTTCTGTGGCCCATTTTTGAATTCTGTTTAGACACAGCTGACGTTTGCGCTCTATAGCATTCATTTTCTTGCCGCTGTAGCAGATTAAAAAATCATCTACATTCAACGAAGAATCTACCATATTTTCAGTTGTTTCGATGATACTATTAATTTTCACCGAAAAAAGGGTAACAGATAAGATACTACCCTGAGGAACCCCCAATTCCTGCTCGTGCGAATCGGATAACGTTGATCCAACACGAACCTGAAATTGGCGGTCCCTTAAAAAGTTTTCAATAAAAAGAGGCATTCGGCCTCTCAACCCCATGTTAAAAAGATCCTTTAAAATCCCATACGTCCACGTTGTGTCATATGCCTTTTCCAGGTCAAAGAAGATGGCGACCACATGTTCCTTTCTGGCGAAGGCATTTCTGATAAACGTTTCAAGTCTGACCAAATGATCCACAGTACTTCTCTGGTTTCTGAAACCACATTGAACATCCGCAAGCAGATTGTTCGATTCCAGAAACCAGACAAGTCGGTCATTGATCATCCTCTCCATGGTTTTGCACAGACAACTGGTTAAGGCAATAGGCCTGTAATTGCATGGGTGGCTGTGATCTTTATCGGGCTTAGGGATGGGAATTACTATAGCTTTGCGCCAAGATGGTGGGAACTGGCCGGTCACCCAAATGTCATTAAAAATAGATAATAAGGGCTTTAGAGATGATTGCGGCAGATGTTTTAAAATTTGATAATGTATTTCATCGGGTCCAGTGGCGGCATCCTTTGCTCTATGCAAAGAGTTGTTTAACTCTTCCATAGAAAAAGGTTCGTTGTAATTCTCTGAATTATTGGATGTAAATTTGAGCTTTTGTTTTTCTTGTTGTTTTTTAATTTTTAGAAATGCAGGATTACAATTTTCAGACGACGAATGTTTCGAAAATGTAGAGGCCAATTTATTTGAAATTTCTTTTTTTGATGTGATTAGTGTGTTGTTATCTTTCAGATGTTGTACCGTTGATTTTGTGTCTTTTCCTTTAATTTCTCTTATCATTTTCCAATTTTTTGTTGATGGGGGTGTTTTGGTTAAGCTTTGAAACATAAGTTTCCCAAGAACTTTTCTTTTTTTGTTTTATTAGTCGTCTTGTTTTTGCCCGATTTATAAGGAATTTATCTAAATTATTTGTGGAAGGTGATTTGTTGAATTCCCGTTCAGTTTTCTTCCGATCCTTTATAGCCTGTTTACATTCGTTATCAAACCATGGTTTGGTGAAACGTTTTGGCTTTGTCGAGGTTTCAGGAATTACTTGGCTTGCAATGTCAAGTAACTCTGTTGTAAAATGTTTAATCTGGTCAGTACTTTCACTAAGTGTCTCCACTGTGAGGCGTTCAGAACAGAGCAAGATGAAGGTCTCCCAGTCAGCCTTTTTAAAGCTCCACTGGGGCACCCTTCCATCGTCTGTCGGAACTACACTCTCCAACACAACCGGAAAGTGTTCACTCCCGCACAAGTCACCTTCCACCTTCCAAGAATAATCAAGAAAGAGCGGCGGGCTTGCAATTGGAATATCAATTGAAGTGTACGAACCAGAAGCGGGGTGCAGATAAGTATCTGACCCGTCATTGAACAAGCACAAGTCATATTTTGTAATGAACACTTCTACAGTTTTCCCTTTAACATCTTCTTGACTGCAGGAATTACTCCAAAGGCGGTTATGAGCGTTAAAATCACCCAACAAAATGTTGGACCAGTAGCTCAAGGTCATTCAGTAGTAGGGCTTTACTTGGTGAAACATAAATCGAACAAATTATAACTGTTTTGTCTAAAGTTAGGCGTACCGCCACAGCTTGTAAATTTGTCTGTAATGGTACAGAACTGTGAATGATGTCGTTCCTAACTAAAACAGATGTCCCACGAATATGAAGATCATTATCATCTGCCCAGGCATTATACGAATTATACGAAGTATAATGCTTAAAAGCTGAATGATCTTGAGCCTCAGGTTTCTTCAGAAGAGTTTCCTGCAGGCAAAAAGCTGCAGGTTTATATTTTTGGCTTAAAATACCAAGTCCATTAAAATTCGCTCTAAAACCTCGACAACTCCACTGTATAATGTTTTGTGTAGATATGTTATCCATTTTTGAGTGGTGATTTGTTAGGTGGACGTATGGGCGATATTGCCCCCGTGTTTTTCTTTGGTAATGATTTACGCGGGGACCTATTTTGAGAAGAGTTCGAGCGTAAGTGCCCGAATGTTTCGTCGATGCACTCACCGACTTCCATTTCTTCAAGACCCTCAAACCTGTTGTGGGTGATTGGGTCATGAAGAGCTTTAGGCAATCTCTCTGATACTTGTTTTGTTTTTTCTTGTTGCTTTCTGGTTTTCTCTTGATTTCGTCTCTGACTCTGACTAAGAGGTTTGGGTTCTGGTTTTGATTTTGTTTTATTGTCATTTTTCTATTGCGATTTTGCTTCATTGGCTTTTTTCTCTTCCGTTTTAGTTTCATCTTGTTCTTTCTTCTGATTTGTTTTAGATTTTTCTTTCATTCTTGTACGTGTGGCTGGTCGTGTCTGAGTTGACTTTGGTTCTACTTGATCACTGTGATTTATTGTAAAGTCTCGAAGCAATGACGGCATTGTGCCTTTGAGCCATGTAAATTCTGTCTGGCATTCTGCAGATTTTGTTGGTTTTTGTTTATGAACTACTGTGGCATATGATGGTACTGATGTATTCATGCCAGGCATTGACGCAACAATCTCCCTGGCCTCTTGGAAACTAATTTGTTTTTCGCATTTTATTTGTTGGATTTTTTTTCCTTTTTCCAGACAGGGCAATCTTTGGAAGATGATATGTGATTGCCCTGACAGTTGACACACTTGATTGGGTTGTTGCATGGCTCTTGATGTTGTTGGCCGCATCGGAAACATATCATTTGTCCTCTGCAATTATTTTGACTGTGTCCATACTTTTGACACTTGAAGCATCGAAGTGGATTTGGAATATACAAATCCACTTTGATGTTCATGTAACCCACTTTAATAGCTTTGGGTGGTTGTGCAGAGTTGAATGTTAAAAAACATGTAATGGTTTGTTTTACGTTTCCGTCTCTTTTGATTGATATTCGTTTGACATTGTCAACACCCTGTGAATTCAGCTCTTTCTGTATTTCAAGTTCATCAAGGCCAGACAGTTCCTTTTTTCTTAAAACGCCTTTGCAGCTATTGAGAGTCTTATGAGCAAAGGCGTTGACTTCTAGATCCACCAGTTTATCTGTTTTGAGCAAATTGATGGCCTGCATTTCTCTTTTGCATTCAATTAATATTCCACCTGATCTTAGTTTTTTGACACTTTTTACATTTCCAGCAATTCCTGTAATGGCTCAGTGCAAAAGGGTTGATATCTGTAGCCCTTTTACCATCGTTTGCCGCATAAATAATAATAAATTTTGGCCAGTTGTTTAGCTGGTACTGTTTCATGATCTGAGTCAGAGTCAGAGTTAGATAAATATATCTCGTGCTCTCGTTTTTGTTTTTTGGGGTATGTTTGCCATGGTAATTTTGATAATCGTTCACTGCCTCGGCTCCCACCCACCACGGAGTCCAACAAGGGGTAGGGTTACTGCCATGCAGTGAACCCACCGGGTTGCCGGTACTCCCACATACCTGGTATGAGGCAGTATACTCAGTCAGTGTTGATGCCAAGGCATACCACTGACTGATTGGCCCGTGTGTGGAAGTGCCAGGTCTTCAGATGAGGGTCATCCAATCAGTCACTGTATAAAACACTGTAATAAAGGTTGCCATGCATAACCGAGACAGACAGTGCAGCAAAACTAAGTAGTTGGTAAAATATAAAGTGTTTAAAAACAATACATAATGGCAATTATGTTAGGTGATTAAAATAAATGATTGACTGAATGACCACCAAATGCCCCCCCCCCCCCCCCGACGTGACGCCCAGTACTTTTTGGGGTGGGGGCTCCCGATTGGCCAGAACGGACCATCCGACCATCCTTCTACTCCCGAAGTTGGGGCCAAAACAGTGTATTGAACAGGTAATCTCCACGATGAAGATCAGGGCCAAAGCAGTATTTACGACCCGATCTCCATCCTGGAGACCTGTCCTAACCGGGACCCAGTCTGTTCTCAACTGTCAGGATTCCTTCCTCCGAGGCCTTCAGATCGCACCTCACGGGAGAACTAGGTGCCTGCAAGATGACATAAGCAGGGTTGATCATTTTGGTCCGGGGCTGCGTATTTGTATATTCCGCAGCAAACCAGCTCAATTGAGCAAACCTGCTAATTATAAATCAGCAAACCTGCCCAACTGAGCAGGCCGTCCTCTATCCGCCACCTGGGGACCCACCTAGTAGGGGATGATCAAACCCCCCTAGGTTTTACATTATAATCATCTGAAGAAAAGGCATGATGGTTGGACTATTTTAGTCACTCCTGAGGGGATCGAAGATTGACAATGTATCCTATGGAGATTGATTGCTTATTGTAGATTAATTCTTGGACTAGTGGTCTTCAAACTTGTTAAGGCAATGTTAATAAAAAAAAACAGTCTAACAAATTTTATTGAAATTTGAGGTCTGTGGTTCTCAATGAAATGTAAAGCAAAAATCAACAAACAAAGGGCAATTACTCTCTTAGTTTTTATCGAATCATGATATTGATCGCATTTGTCCCAAGACAGTGTTCATATAAAGCTCCACACCAAACTTAATTGAAATCCGATAATTTCTGTTCAAGTTACTGCATAAACAAACTCCTTGAATAACAAAAGGACGGATGGATGGGTTGACGGGCAGACGGGCGGAAGGACAAACGGACTGACGGACGGCGCGATTACGGACGGCGGGCGAGCGGACTGACGGACGGACGGACGGAGCTCTTCACTATTCCCCTTCCCTGATAATGACTTAAGTTATTCGTTCTAAAATAGGTTTGCTCTACAGTACAGCCGCCGTAGAATGGGAACTCTTCACGGGTGAACAATATTTCCACGGACACAATAATATTAGATTCCAAACACTTATTATAGGAATAATCATCAAACATTTCACTAATGAAACAGCGGGTGGGTGCTCGTATTATAATGTACCGTGATGCGACTGACGTCTCCGCCATTTATGTTCTCTGCAGTCGAATCAATAATTGTGCAGACGAATGTTTTATCCCCAACACAGTGTGATAGGTGTTTTTGACAAATGAACTGAATTAAACTTAAGAAGAATGTTAGTCAAGCATAAACCTGGCACATAAGGTAAAACATCTATAGCTTCACTTCTTGAAATTAGGTTTTTATAATGATTAAGATATACAGTACGTGAAGAGTGTATTATCACTAAATCACACGCAGGGTGGAGATTCCACCCAAGCAATAATTGCAAATTTGTTGCAAATCATAACAAGCACAAGCAATGTTTCATCCAATGGACCTCCGGGTTGTGTTTTTATATATATACAAAATACGAAAGTTATAGTTTGGGTGATAACTCCACTCCGCGGGTGATTTAGTTACAATCCATTCTCCACGTACTGTATCTAAATAAAACCGTTAGTGTGCTTGTCCGGCAGTCAAATGGACATTTATGGGCTTATTTGGAATATCGTGAAGTAAAATATTTTTTGATAGTTTCTATGGTAACTTTTTGCACAGGATCCGGATCTGAATGATGCCACACTGTAAACCCTGGTCAATTAGAGATTCTCAAGACAGCGTCCAAAAATCTCCTAACATTGTGTTACGTACCCAAAAGTGGATTATTCGTACTAAAAAAACTTGAAAGAGATAAACAACCTAGTGGTGGTACAGATACTACAAACTTATGGGTGGACACGTAAAGGTTGTTGTGCATGTTGATTCTATGTGTTGATCTATATCAGTGACGTTGACACTGGTGGACCATTCAGGAATTTTGTACGTGACACACTGCCTGGTAGTGGTCCATGTGTTTTCTAAATTTCGCCACTAAACATCTATGACACAAATACTAAAAAGGTTGTTGTGTATGTTGCTTCCTTGTGATAACCTCTATCTGTGACCTTGACCTCGATAGGCCAGTCATGAGTTATGTGTAATACACCATTCAGTGTTGGTGCTCTAGTAGTGGTACATATGCTGTGCACTTTTAATTATGATATATCTTCCCACAGACCGGGACACAAAAGTTGATGTGCATGTTCATTTCATGTGTTGATCCCTATCTGTGACCTTGGTCTTAGTGGGTCGGCCGCGAATTTGTTATGCGACGCACTATCTGGTACCTATGCTGTGTAAGCTTCAATGTGATATATCTTTCCATTAAACAGTTCTGGCCCGGATAGGAAAAAGTTGATGTTCATGTTCATTCCTCGTGTTAACCTCTATCTGTGACCTTGATCTTGGTGGGTCGGTCATGAATTTTGTACATGACATGCCGTCTATTGGTTGTACATAGACTGCGTAAGTTTCATTGTGATATATAAACTTAAACTTATGAAAATAGTCTTTCTGGTGGTCATCTTGGACGCCATCTTGAATATCTCGAGTTGCTCAAGAGTGGCATCATTATGATTCGGATTCTGCCAAAAAGTCTACGTTAGAAGCCGCCAAAACACCTTTCACTTCCCACATTACAAAGTTACCCCTCTGGCTGCCGCACAGTGTTTCCGTCGCCAACTATCTATGTATGCTGGAGACCACCGTCTTACTTTCTATGGTAGCACGTGATTGCTATGTGACCCAATGGCCTACAATTTGAAGGTGATGTGTTCTGAGGACGCGTTCTTTTGTACAAGAGGAGTTTGCGGGTTA
This sequence comes from Pictodentalium vernedei, assembly GCA_031216915.1. Taxonomy (NCBI): domain Eukaryota; kingdom Metazoa; phylum Mollusca; class Scaphopoda; order Dentaliida; family Dentaliidae; genus Pictodentalium; species Pictodentalium vernedei. The sequence continues at coordinate 50,853,771 of CM062289.1, forward strand.
GGATTTTCCCTGCTTTAAATCGTAAAATTACCCAAATAGACCTGAAAATTTTCCCAAATCACCAACATCCACCCAACACTACAAAAATAGTTCAGATATTTCCAGAATCCTCCTTGTTTTCCAATAATAGGCGCGTTTTTTGTATAATATTCCATCTAATTACCTCGAATCCACAGTTACTTCATGTAATTATCACAAACAACTCGACAATTATTTATTTTGCTCCGATATCTCACTAAATCCTCGGTTTCTACCTATTTATTTCATGTAGGATTCCCCCATAATTCTTCAAACCTTCTTTTACAATAATATGCGCGTTCCTTTGTTTCTCTATATACCCCGATCTATTATGTGGTTTACTCTTCTATTCCCGAACCAGTTTTGTCTATTAATGACCCTATTGTGTCTATCCTAGCAGTTTATCTAGTATTAGCTGTCTCTGTTTATGACCTCTGCCCTCGACAAATAGAGAGTATATTTATTTATTTATTTATTGGTGCTTAACGCCACATCAGCAGCTAAGGCTATATCGTGGCGAGAAAACGATAAAAGGGAAACATGACACTAATGAAATACAAAGATGAGTAAAAACAACTATAATTAAAATGATAAAGACAATGTAGTATGAACAGTGATGCGTGAAGAAACAAGAAATATGAATAGCTCACAAATCAACCAGGTGAATGTAAGTCTTAAAGACTCTAGGTTAAGATAATAAAAACAATTTTAAAATTTATTAAAAAGGTTGATTGATTTCAAAAATGCGAGAATCATATTCGGGCTCGTACGATAAAAAAGATCTCTCAGAGATCCTACAGAAAAATACTGCCCTCTGACATGACTAAAATCAGTACAATATAAAAGAATGTGTTCCACAGACAACACCTGCTGGCAGGGAACACACTCTGGTCGCACAGTACCCTCCAACAAAAAGGAATGTGTTAGTCGTGTATGACCAATATGACATCGCGTCAAAACTGCAAGATCCTTTCTACAAAGGTTACTAGACGGGTAGGGATCTGAAATAGTTGGTCGGAAGCGATGAAGCTTGTTATTTGTCGCTCCATCCCATTCCGCCTGCCACATGGATTTGATGTAACTACTGATATGTGGTTTGAAGTCACTGAACGGAATCTTAAATCAGTGAGAGGCTTTGTTAAAGCCTGTTTTGCTGCACTGTCTGCTTTGGTGTTACCAGCGATACCTACATGTCCGGGTAACCAGCAAAACACGATATCATATTGGTCAGACATGAGAGTTGTTAACTTCTCACGAAGCTCCAAAATGAGAGGGTTCATCAACTTGGGGCTGAGTAAGGCAAGTAAAGAGGAAAGAGAGTCGGAGAAGATGATCGACCTTCTTTCCTGTGCATTCTCGATGTGCTCAAGTGCGAGTTGAATAGCTTTAACTTCAGCTGTGAAAATAGAACTCTGATTTGGTATTCTGATTGAGGTGATATGATCACCAGTAACAGCAGCTGATGATACTTTGTCACCATCTTTGGATCCATCCGTATAGATCCTTGTATATGTACTAAACCTGGACTTTATTTCGGCATATTTTTGTTTGAACTGCAAGGAATTGGTATCAGATTTTTTGGTAGAAGCAAGGTCCAAAATAACAGTAGGTTTCTTAAGATGCCAAGGAGGAATTTGTGATTTACGGTTTTCTTTTATAGATTCAGAATGAATTTTTGAAGACTCCATGTGGGGTTTAATTCTAATTCCCAATGGAGGAATATGTTTCTGATGTCGGTTAAAAAATTCAACATTTTGAGGTTCTGAAATACAATTAAAAGCAGGATTTGAAGGATTGGCCAAAAGTTTAGACACATATTGTAGAGACAATTTAATTCTGCGCTTCTCAAGAGAAGGCTCCTCTGCTTCAACAAGCATTGAATCTATTGGGGATGTTCGAAAAGCCCCTAGACTAATTCTAATACCACTATTGTGAATTGCATCAAGTGGTTTTAGGTATGACTTCCTTGCAGAACCGTAAACTATAGAACCGTAATCTAATTTTGATCGTACAAGTGATCTATACAGATGGAGCAAAGTTTTTTGGTCAGCACCCCAATCAGTGCTACCAACAACCTTCAGTAGGTTCAGTGCTCTTTTACATTTAACTTTTAGTTGTTTTATGTGGGAAGTGAAATTCAGTTTGCTGTCAAACAACAAACCTAAGAATTTCACTTCCTTTACAAATTTAATGGTGGTACCATCCATTTTCAACTCTGGATCAAGATGGTGCTTCCGGAGCTTACAAAAATGAACACAATTAGTTTTGGTCTTTGAAAACTTAAAACCGTTTTCTATAGCCCATTTCTGGATTCTGTTTAAACACAGCTGAAGTTTCCGCTCTATAGCATTCATTTTTTTGCTGCTATAGCAGATCAAAAAATCATCAACGTACAATGAAGAATCTACCATATTCTCAATTGCATCGATGATACTATTGATCTTTATCGAGAACAGGGTAACAGACAGAATACTACCCTGAGGAACCCCCAATTCCTGCTCGTGAGGATCAGATAACGTTGACCCAACACGAACCTGAAACTGGCGGTCCTTTAAAAAGTTTTCAATAAAAAGAGGCATACGCCCTCTCAACCCCATGCTAAAAAGATCTTTTAAAATCCCATACGTCCACGTTGTATCATATGCCTTCTCTAGATCAAAGAAGATGGCGACCACATGTTCTTTTCTAGCAAAGGCATTTCGAATAAACGTTTCAAGTCTGACCAAATGATCCACAGTACTTCTCTGGTTTCTGAAACCACACTGAACATCAGCAAGCAGATTGTTCGATTCCAGAAACCAGACAAGCCGATCATTGATCATCCTCTCCATGGTTTTGCACAGACAACTTGTTAAGGCAATAGGCCTATAATTACTAGGGTTGCTGTGATCCTTATCAGGCTTAGGAATGGGAATTATAGTTGCTTTACGCCAGGATGGTGGAAACTGGCCAGTCACCCAAATGCCATTAAAAATTGATAATAAAAGTTCTAATGATGTTTGTGGCAGATTCTTTAAAATATTGTAATGTATGTCATCGGGACCAGTGGCAGTATCCCTTGCTCTATGCAAAGAGTTACGTAACTCTTCCAAAGAGAAAGGTTCATTGTAATCCTCTAGATTGTTGGAGTTAAATTTGATCTTTTGTTTTTCTTGCCGTTTTTTAATTTTAATAAATTCTGGATTACAATTTTTAGACGACGAATGTTTCGAAAATGTGGAGGCCAAAGTGTTTGAAATTTCTGTTTTAGATGTAAGTAAGGTGTCGTTTTCCTTCAGGTGTTGTACAGTTGATTTTGTTTCTTTTCCTTTAATCTTTTTAATCATTTTCCAAATTTTAGTGATAGGGGTGTTTTGGTTAATCTTGGAAATGTAAGATTCCCAAGAACTTTTCTTTTTTTGTTTTATATGTCGTCTTGTTTTGGCCCGATTTATTCGAAGTTTGTCTAAATTATATGTAGTTGGTGACTTGTTAAATTCCCTTTCAGCTTTCTTACGGTCCTTTATAGCCTTTTTGCATTCATCATCAAACCATGGTTTGGTGAAACGTTTTGGATTTGTCGAGGTTTTAGGGATGACTGTGTTTGCAATGTCAAGCAGCTCGTGTGTAAAATGTTCGATTTGGTCAGCACTATCCTGAAATTTCTCCCGTGTGAGACGTTCAGAACAAAGCGATGAAAAGGTGTCCCAGTCAGCCTTTTTAAAGTTCCACTGGGGCACCCTCTCATCGTCCGCCGGAATTACACTCTCCAACACAATTGGAAAGTGATCACTCCCGCACAAGTCATCTTCTACCTTCCAAGAAAAATCGAGGAAGATAGAAGGGCATGCAATTGAAAGATCAATTGATGTATACGAACCAGATGCGGGGTGCAGATAAGTGTCTGAACCATCATTAAACAAACACAAGTCATATTTTGTAATGAACTCTTCTACAGTTTTACCTTTTGCATCCTCTTGACCGCAGGAATTACCCCAAAGGGGGCTATGTGCATTAAAATCACCCAACAAAATGTATGGGGTTGGGAGCTGTTGTACTAGTAGCTCAAGATCATTCAGCTGTAGGGTTTTACTTGGGGAAACGTATATAGAACATAAAGTAATTGTCTTGTCTAAAGTTAGGCGTACCGCTACAGCCTGTAAATTTGATTGCAAAGATACAAGACTGTGAATAATGTCGTTTCTAACCAAGACAGACGTTCCACGAACATGAAGATCATTTTCGTTTGCCCAAGCATTATACGAAGTATAATGCTTGAAAGCCGAATGATCCTGAGCCTCGGGTTTCTTTAAAAGAGTTTCCTGCAGACAAAAAGCTACAGGTTTATATTTTTGGCTTAGAAGACCCAGTTCATTAAAATTAGCCCTAAAACCTCGACAATTCCACTGTATTATATTAGTTAAGTGTGTATTAGCCATAATTGGATGGAGAATTAGAGGGTGGACGTATGGGTGAAATGGCCCCGGCAGTTTTCTTCGGTGAATTTTTCCTCGGGGATTTATTCCGTGATGAAGTCGGGCGTAATTGTTCAAATGTTTCATCGATACAATCTCCGACCTCCATATCCTCAAGGCCTTCAAATCTGTTGCGAACAACGGGGTTTTGAAGGACCTTAGGTAATCTGTCCGATAATTGTTTTTGTTTAAATTTTTCTTTTTTCTTTTCTTCCTTTTCCAATTTTCTCATTTGACTCTGACTAAGGGAACACTGCTGTGATCCCTGCTCTCGCTGTGGCTTAGGCTTTGCTTGGTTTTGTTCAGTTTTTTGCTGTGAATTAGTGAAATGTTCCTTATTTTGTACCGGTTTAGGCGTATCTTTTCCTAGTTTCTGTTCTGTTTTATTCTCAGTTGTTTTTAAAAATGATAGCTCTGGTTTGGGATTTTGCTCTTTATTCTGTTCAAATTTAGTTAAATCTTTGGTTCGGCCCTGTGTTTGCCCGGCTTTTAATTTCTCTGTTGTTTGTGAGGTTGTTGGTGTTTGAGTTTCTTTCGTTTCTACTTCATCAGAGTGTGCTATCGTGAAGGCTTGTAATAAAGATGGAATGGTGTTGTCATTGAGCCAAGTCCATGGAGTCTGGCATTCCACTGATTTTACTTGTAATTTTGATTTAACCTGTGAAGCGTATGATGGTACTGATGTATTCATTCCTGGCATCGATGTAACAATGTCCCTTGCATCTTGAAAACTTATTTGTTTTTCACATTTAACTTTCTGAATCATTTTCTCTTTTTTCCAAATAGAGCAATCCTTTGATGATGAAATGTGACTGCCCTTACAATTTGCACATTTGATATCATTGGTACATGGTTCTGGATGTTGCTGACCACACCTGTAACAAATTGACTGACCTCTACAATTCGATTGCCCATGACCATATTTTTGGCATTTGAAGCATCGAAGTGGATTTGGAATGTACAAATCCACTTTGATGTTCATGAATCCTACTTTGATTGACTTGGGTGGTTGAGGCGAATTAAATGTAATGAAGTATGTGTTTGTTTGTATAGTTGTACCGTCTTTTTTAATTTCTAACCTTTTAACATCAGTGACACCCTGTGATGATAGTTCATTTCGTATTTCAAGTACATCAATGCCAGAAAGCTCCCTCGTTCTTACGACCCCTTTACTGCTATTTAACCTCTGATGAGGAGAGGCATTAACTTCCATATCAAGAATTTTGTTGAGTTTTAGAAGATTTATGGCCTGGAATTCCGAGTTACACTCAACGAGCAATGCTCCTGATCTTAATTTTTTTACATCTTTTACCGTTCCAGCTATTCCTTTGATTGTTTTTTCCAGTGCAAACGGGTTAATATTTGAAACTTTTTTCCCTTCATCTGCTGCATAAATTATTATAAATTTTGGCCAGTTCCTTTTAACATTTGTCGAATCGTTATCAGTATCTTTGTCAGAGTCCTTTTCCAGTATATCGAAACCTCGTTTTGATTTTTTGTGTGGTATTTCCATGTTGTAGTTATTTATTATTTCTTCACTTCATGCCTCCCACCCTTACTTCGAGCCCAACTTAGGGGGTATGCCCCAGCCTAACAAGAGGTGGTGACAAAACCAGAAGTACATGAAGAGCATACTCCCCCGACGTTGATGCTAATGCATACCGCCAGGGGATTGACCCGTAGAATGTTTGAGAAGTGCCAGGTCGTGGTGGCCATTCAACCAATCATTGTGTCACTTGAGCTATGACAATGGCTACGAAGAATTGAAGCAGACAGCGCAACAAAACAGTGGATGTTAAAAAGGTTAAAAATGACATTGAAAATCAACACTCCGTATCAATGATAAAACTGAATTAAAAGAAATGACTGATTGAATGACCACCCAATGCCCCCCGACGTGACACCCGATATTTTTGGGGTTGGGGGCTCCCGATTGGTCAGACCGGGCCAACCGACCATCCGTCTACTCCCGAAATTGGGGCCAAAGCAGTGTGTTGAACAACAGTATCTCCGAAATGGAGACCAGGGCTCCATCCCGGAGACTGCCCTAACCGGGGCCACGAGTCCTCAACTGCCAGGATTCCTTCTTCCGGGGCCTTCGGAACGCACCTCACGGGAGAACAAGGTGCCTGCCAGATGGTATTAGCAGGATTGATCATTTTGGTCCGGGGCTGCGTATTTATGTATTTCGCAGCGAACCAACTCAATTGAGCAAACCTGCCAATTAGAAATTAGCAAACCTGCCCAATTGAGCAGGCCGTCCTCTATCCGCCACCTGAGGACCCGCCTAGTAGGGGACGATCAAACCCCCCTAGGACAAATAGAGAGTAATCGCTTGACTGGACTGGTTGCGTGAAATAAATCATGAGAGGTAAGGGACGTTGTACAAACACGAGTGCGCGAATGCGCACGGGTATTTTACAATATAGTCCCTCACCTCGATAATTATATCATTTAACCCTTCACCTAACGAAACGGCAAAATCCGGCCAGCGCTATTCTCAAAAATCGTCAATTCATTTTCATTATTTTTTCAGTTTTTGTCTCGAAAACATAGGTTATGACCCCTCATTGGAGCGAGCTCCTCGAGCTTATTCCAATGAGGGGTCATAACCTATGTCTTTTAGACAAAAAAATGAAAATAATAGCTACTCAAAAAAAATTTTGCAAGTGTCGTCTGCTTTTCATGTTAAAAAAACAAAAAACAATGAAGTCCCCATTACACCCACGGCAAAGTGTCTTCGTATGAGCGTACGGATACATGACACAATTGTTGATTGCATAATTCACTTGTGAAGTTATCGTTTATAATCAAACCCAGAAATCCCAGTAAATCACACTTTGGAAAGTAATAAAGTCTTATAATCACCAGTCAGATTGCTTGATTTTCTCGTAATCTCTACGTACCCTTACAGAATTATCGCCCCTCTGTATAACGGAGTCCAATATGATTCCGACATCCAGTCGAGCGGGAACAGACATTGCCAGAATGGCTTGAATCTTATCGAGCAAATAAACCATCGAGTAATTACTAGAACAAGTGATTCTCCACACGGCTCTTAAGCTCAACTGGTTTTCGGCGCATCACATGGTGACACCTCTTAGAGGATACTTATCGGAGGATATCTATCTGAAGGTAGTTATGACTCCTAGCTCGTGTTCAGTTCCATGCATCTAGAGCACCCCACTTCTTCATATCTCCTAGACAACTACTGCTGTTTCGTCCATTGTCACCATCGTCTGTTCTATGATCTATGATTATCTTTCACTCTTTTCTGCCACTACTATTGGTCTGTACATCTCGTATTGACTACTATTGGGTGCCTTGTTCTAGAATTGCCCACAATTACAAGGGATTACTTATTTTCAGTTATTTTTCTATTTATTGGTGCTTAACGCCACATCAGCAGCTAAGGCTATTTCGTGGCGAGAAAACAGTGGAATGTAAAAAGTCATTATCAATTATGAAGTAAAAGATTGAATAAAAATAAAAAAATAACCACAACAGACATGTCAAAGACGCGAATGAATTGAACAACAATGAATAATGAGATAAGTGAATAACTTATAAATCAACCTGAGGAATTGAGAGTCGATGAGTCGAGATTAAAAGAATAAAAACAATTTTAAACTTTTTGTAAAAAGGTTGATAACTTTCAGAAATGATACAGTTGTCTGTGGGCTAGTATTATAAAATAGATCACTAAGGGATCCAACTGTGAAGTACTGCCCTCTAACTGCACAGCGTTTTAGAGCACTTTGTGATTTTACGCTTTATAAAATTTCCTTATGATTATTATTATTATTATTATTATATGTGGTTAAAAATCACTTTAATTTCAATTCTTTTGACAGCTGAAACACCCTGTGGATCTAATTCTTTTCTAATTTCCATTTCGACAATGACAGCAAGTTCCCTAGTTCTCACTACTCCCTTGCTGGTATTTAGATTTCTGTGAGGAAAGACATTTACTTTCATATCTACTAAATGATCAGTTTTTAATATTTATTTATTTATTTACCGGTGCTTAACGCCACATCAGCAGCTAAGGCTATATCGTGGCGAGAAAACGTTAAAAGAAAAACATGACAGTGATGAAATATAAAGATGAGTAAAAATCAACAACAATAAAAATGATAAAGACAATGTAATATGAACAGTGATGCGTGAAGAAACAAGAAATATGAATAGCTCACAAATCAACCTGGTGAATTTAAGTCTTAAAGACTCCAGTTAAAATAAAAACAATTTTAAAATTTATTAAAAAGGTTGATTGATTTCAAAAATGAAAGAATCATATTCGGGCTCGTACGATAAAAAAGATCTCTCAGAGATCCTACAGAAAAAAAAAAACTTCCCTCTGACATGATTAAAATCTGTACAATGTAAAAGAATGTGATCCACTGACAACACCTGCTGGCAGGGAACATACTCTGGTCGCACAGTACCCTCCAACAAAAAGGAATGTGTTAGTCTTGTATGACCAATATGACACCGCGTCAATACTGCAAGATCCTTTCTACAGAGGTTACTAGACGGGTAGTGATCACAAATATCTGGACGGAATCGATGGAGCCTGTTATTTGTCGCTCCATTCCAATCCGCCTGCCACACAGATTTGATGTACTTATTGATATGTGGTTTCAGATCACTGAAAGGGATGTTAAAATCAGTGAGAGGCTTGGTTAAAGCCTGTTTTGCCGCTCTGGCTGCTCTGGTATTTACAGTGATACCTACATGTCCAGGTAACCAGCAAAATACGATATCATATCGGTCACACTTGAGGGTATTCAACTTCTCACGAAGTTCCAAAATGTGAGGGTTCTTAAACTTGGGGTTGAGTAAAGCAAGCAAAGAGGAAAGAGAGTCGGAAAAAACATTCTCGATGTGTTCAAGCGCGAGTTGTAAAGCTTTAACTTCAGCTGTGAATATAGAACTTTGATTAGGTATTCTTATTGAGGTGATATGATCACCGGTGACAACGGTTGATGATACTTTGTCACCATCCTTTGATCCATCTGTATAGATTCTTGTATATCCACTATACTTGGACTTAATTTCAGCATATTTCTGCTTAAACTGCAGAGAATTGTTTTCAGACTTTTTAGTAGCAGCTAGATCCAAAATAACTGTTGGCATTTTAAGATGCCAAGGAGGAGTTTATGGCTCACGGTTCTCTTTTACTGTATCTGGTTCAATTTTGGCGGACTCCATATGAGGTTTCATTCTAATTCCCAAAGGAGGGATATGTTTCTGGTGACGGTTAACAAATTCATCATTTTGAGGTTCCGAGACACAATTGTAAGCAAGATTGGACGGATCAGACAGAAATTTTGAAACATATTGGAGTGAAAGTTTAATTCTGCGCTTCTCAGGAGAAGGCTCCTCTGCTTCAACAAGTATTGAGTCTATTGGTGATGTTCTAAAAGCACCAAGGCTGAGCCTTATGCCACTATTATGAATGGCATCAAGAGGTTTGAGATATGAATCTCTTGCAGAACCGTAAACCACACAACCGTAATCTAATTTAGATCTTTTTAGGGATCTATACAGTTGGAGTAACGTTTTTTGGTCGACGCTACCAAACACCTTGAGAATGTTAAGTGCTTTTTTACATTTCATTTTTAGTTGTTTTATATAGGAAGTGAAATTCAGTTCATTGTCAAACAATAAACCTAAGAATGTCACTTCCTTAACAACTTTAGTAGAACTACCATCAATTTTCAACTCCGGGTCGAGGTGATGTTTCCGAAGTTTACAAAAATGAACACAATTAGTTTTTGTCTTTGAAAATTTAAAACCATTTTCTGTAGCCCATTTTTGAATTCTATTTAGGCACAGCTGAAGTTTGCACTCCAAAGCATTCATGTTTTTGCTGCTATAACAGATTAAAAAGTCATCGACATACAATGAAGAATCTATCCAATTCTCAATTGCATCGATGATACTATTAATGTTCACCAAAAACAGGGTAACTGACAAAATACTACCATGAAGAACCACCAATTCCCGTTCGTGAGGATCAGATAACGTTGACCCAACACAAACCTGAAATTGGCGATCCCTTCAAAAGTTTTCACTAAAAAGAGGCATACGGCCTCTCAACCCCATGTTAAAAAGATCTTTTAAAATCCCATACGTCCACGTTGTATGAAATGCCTTCTCCAGATCAAAGAAAATGGCGACCACATGCCCTCGTCTGGCGAAGGCATTTCTAATAAACTTTTCAAGTCTGACCAAATGATCTACAGTACTTCTCTGGCTTCTGAACCCACACTGAACATTCGCAAGTAGATTGTTCGATTCCAGAAACCAGACAGGTCTGTCATTGATCATCCTCTCCATGTCCGACAACCGGTTAAGGCAATATGCCTGTAATTACTAGGGTTGCTGTGGATGGTCTTTATCAGGCTTGGGAATAGGAATTATCGTTGCTTTGTGCCAGGATGTTGGAAACTGGCCAGTCACCCAAATGTCATTAAAAATTGACAGCAAGAGTTCAAGTGATGAATGTGGCATGTTTTTCAAAAGTTGTATGTATTTCATCGGGTCCAATGGCAGTATCTTTTGCTCTATGCAAAGAGTTATTTAGCTCATCCATAGAGAATGGTTCACTATAATCCTCTAAATTGTTGGAGGTACTTTTGATCTTTTGATTTTTCTGTTGTTTGTTAATTTTAGTAAATTCTGGAGTACAATTTTCAGACGACGAATGTTTAGAAAATGTGGAGGCCAAAGTGTTTGGAATTTCTATTTTAGATGTAATTAAGGTGGTGTTTTCCTTCAGGTGCTGTACAGTTGATTTGGTTTCTTTTCCTTTAATCTTTTTAATCATTTCCAAATTTTAGTGATGGGGGTGTTTTGGTTAATCTTAGAAACGTAAGGTTCCCCAAAACTTTTATTTTTTTGTTTTATAAGTCGTCTTGTTTTTGCCCGATTTATACGAAGTTTGTCTAAATTATATGTGGTTGGTGACTTGTTAAATTCCCTTTCAGCTTTCTTGCGATCCTTTATAGCCTTTTCACATTCATTATCAAACCATGGTTTGGTGAAACGTTTTGGATTTGCCGAGGTTTTAGGGATGACTGTGTTTGCAATGTCAAGCAGCTCATTTGTAAAATGTTCTATTTGGTCAGCACTATCTTGAAATTTCTCCCGTGTGAGGCGTTCAGAACAAAGCGAAGAAAAAATGTCCCAGTCAGCTTTTTTAAAATTCCACTGGGGCACTCTCTCATCGTCCGCCGGACCTACACTCTCTAACACAATTGGAAAGTGGTCACTTCCGCCAAGTCATCTACCTTCCAAGAAAAATCGAGGAAGATAGAAGGGCATGCAATTGAAGATCAATTGATGAAAACGAACCAGTTGCGGGGTGCAGATAAGTGTCTGAACCATCATTAAACAAACACGAGTCATATTTTGTAATGAACTCTTCTACAGTTTTACCTTTTGAATCTTCCTGACTGCAGGAATTACCCCAAATAGGGCCATGCGCGTTAAAATCACCCAACAAAATGTACGGAGTTGTTGGACTAGTAACTCAAGATCATTCAGTTGTTGCGTTTTACTTGGTGAAACATATTAGAACATAAGGTAATTGTCTTGTCTAAGATTAGGCGTACCGCTACAGCCTGTAAATTTGAGTGCAAATATACAGAACTACGAATAATGTCGTTTCTAACCAAGACGGACGTTCCACGAATATGAAGATCAGTTTCATCTGTCCAGGCATTATATGCAGTATAATTCTTAAAAGCTGAATGATCTTGAGCCTCAGGTTTCTTTAAAAGAGTTTCCTGCAGGCAAAAAGCAGCAGGTTTATATTTTTGGCTTAAAGGGCCCAGTTCATTAAAATTCGATCTAAAACCTCGACAATTCCATTGTATTATATTGTTTTTAAATGTACTATCCATGTTTGGATGGTGAGTTATGTGGTGGGCTTATAGGAGATATAGCCCCCGTGTTTCGTTTGGGTGACGATTTACGTGGGGACTTACCCTGAGAAGAATTCAGTGGTAATTGACTAGAGAACGTGCCATCGATGCACTCATCGACTGACATCTCTTCTATCCCGTCAAACATGTTGTTCGTCGTGGCGACATTTTTCAAAAACTTAGGTGTTCGATTCGAAATAATTTTTTGTCGTTCTTTTTCTCTTTTCTTCCTTTCTTTTCCTTGACTTCGTCTCTGACTCTGACTTAGGTTTTGTTGTTGTGGTCTGTGGTTCTGATCTGGTTTTGATTTGTTCGGTGCATTTCTCTGTTCTCGCTTAGTTTGTTGGTCTTCAGTTGGCTCTGGTTTAGGTGTCTGATTTGTTTGCTTTTGTTGTCCTGTTTTATCAGTAATAATTGTAGAAATTGATGTAGTTTTTTATTTGGGTTCGACGTTATTGGAGTGTTCTATAGTAAAGGGTTGTAATAACGATGGAATGGAGCTGTCAAGCCAATTCCATGGTGTCTGACATTCTACAGATTGAGTTTGTAATTTTTGCAATAATTTGGTAGCATATGATGGCGATGATGAATTCATGCCAGGCATTGACGATACAATTTAAAAACTTAGTTGTTTTTCACACTTAATTTTTTGTATTTGTTTTTCTTTCCTCCAAACAGGGCAATCCTTCGATGCTGCTACATGGTTGCCCTGTCAATTACAACACTTAACGGCATTAGTACAGGGGTCTTGATGTTCCTGACCACATCTGAAACAAATAGCCCTTCCTCTGCAATTATTCTGTCCATGTCCAAACTTCTGACATTTGAAGCATCGAAATGGATTTGGTATGTACAAATCCACTTTAACGTCCGAGAATCCAATCTTGATTGACTTTGGTGGTTGAGTTGATTCAAATGTGAATATAGATGTATTTGTTTTTATTGTATTTCCATCTTTTTTAATTTCAATTCTTTTGACAGCTGAAACACCCTGTGGTTCTAATTCTTTTCTAATTTCCATTTCGACAATGCCAGCTAGTTCCCTAGTTCTCACTACTCCCTTGCTGGTATTTAGGTTTCTGTGGGGAAAGACATTTACTTTCATATCTACCAAATGATCAGTTTTTAATATTTATTTACTGGTGCTTAACGCCACATCAGCAGCTAAGGCTATATCGTGGCGAGAAAACGTTAAAAGAAAAACATGGCAGTGATGAAATATAAAGATGAGTAAAAATCAACTACAATAACAATGATAAAAACAATGTAATATGAACAGTGATGCGTGAAGAAACAAGAAATATGAAAAGAATGTGATCCACTGACAACACCCGCTGGCAGGGAACATACTCTGGTCGCACAGTACCCTCCAACAAAAAGGAATGTGTTAGTCTTGTATGACCAATATGACACTGCGTCAATACTGCAAGATTTTTTCTACAGAGGTTACTTGACGAGTAGTGATCACACATATCTGGACGGAATCGATGGAGATTTGATGTACTTATTGATATGTGGTTTCAGATCACTGAAAGGGATGTTAAAATCAGTGAGAGGCTTGGAAAAAGCGTGTTTTGCTGCACTGTCTGCCCTTGTGTTACCAGCGATACCTACATGTCCAGGTAACCAGCAAAACACGATCATATTGGTCAGATATGAGAGTTGTTAACTTCTCACGAAATTCCAAAATGAGAGGGTTCTTCCACTTGGGATTGAGTAAAAATAATAAAGCAAGTAAAGAGGAAAGAGAGTCGGAAAAAATAATCGACTTCTTTTCCTGCACATTCTCGATGTGTTCAAGCGCGAGTTGTATAGCTTTAACTTCTGCGAAAATAGAACTGATCGCCAGTAACAGCAGCTGATGATACTTTGTCACCATCTTTAGATCCATCTGTATAGATCCTTTTAGATCCTTGTATATGTACAATACTTGGACTTTATTTCGGCATATTTTTGTTTGAACTGCAAGGAATTGGTATCAGATTTTTGCTAGAAGCAAGGTCCAAAATAACTGTAGGTTTTCTAAGATGCCAAGGAGGAATGTGTGATTTACGCTTTTCTTTTATAGATTCAGAATCAATTTTTACAGACTCCATGTGGGGTTTAACTCTAATTCCCAATGGAGGAATATGTTTCTGATGTCGGTTAAAAAGTCAACATTTTGAGGTTCTGAAATACAATTAAAAGCAGGATTTGAAGGATTGGCCAAAAGTTCAGACACATGTTGGAGAGCCAATTTAATTCTGCGCTTCTGAAGAGAAGGCTCCGCTGCTTCAACAAGCATAGAATCTATTGGGGATGTTCGAAAAGCCCCTAGACTAATTCTAATACCACCATTGTGAATGGCATCAAATGGTTTTAGGTATGACCTCCTTGCAGAACCGTAAACTATAGAACCGTAATCTAATTTTGATCGAACAAGTGATCTATACAGAAGGAGCAAAGTTTTTTGGTCAGCACCCCAATCAGTGCTACCAACGGCCTTCAGTAGGTTCAGTGCTCTCTTACATTTAACTTTTAGTTGTTTTATGTGGGAAGTGAAATTCAGTTTTGTTGTCAAACAACAAACCTAAGAATTTCACTTCCTTAACAATTTTAATAGGACTCCCATCAATTTTTAACTCCGGGTCGAGTTGATGCTTCCGAAGCTTACAAAAATGAACACAATTTGTTTTCATCTTTGAAAATTTAAAACCGATTTCTGTGGCCCATTTTTTAATTCTGTTCGAGCACAGCTGAAGTTTGCGCCCTATAGCATTCATCTGTTTGCTGCCATAGCAGATAAAAAATTATCAACATACAATGAAGAATCTACCATATTCTCAATTGCATCGATGAAGCTATTAATCTTAAATGCAAAAAGGGTAACAGATAAAATACTACCCGGACGAACCCCCAATTCCTGCTCGTGAGGATCAGATAACGTTGACCCAACACGAACCTGAAATTGGCGGTCCTTTAAAAAGTTTTCAATAAAAAGGGGCATACGTCCTCTCAATCCCATATTAAAAAGATCTTTTAAAATCCCATACGTCCACGTTGTATCATATGCCTTCTCCAGATCAAAGAAGATGGCGACCACATGTTCTCTTCTGGCGAAGGCATTTCTAATAAACGTTTCAAGTCTGACCAAATGATCCACAGTACTTCTCTGGCTTCTGAAACCACACTGAACATCTGCAAGTAGATTGTTCGATTCCAGAAACCAGACAAGTCGATCATTGAACATCCTCTCCGTGGTTTTGCACAGACAACTTGTTCGGGCAATAGGCCTTTAATTACTAGGGTTGCTGTGATCCTTATCAGGCTTAGGAATGGGAATTACTGTTGCTTTGCGCCAAGACGGTGGAAACTGGCCAGTCACCCACATGTCTTTAAAAATAGATTGTAAAAGTTCAAGAGATGATTGCGGCAGATGTTTTTAAAATTTGATAATGTATTTCATCGGGTCCAGTGGCAGTATCCTTCCCTCTATGTAAAGAGTTATTTAACTATTCCATAGAGAAAGGTTCGTTGTAATCCTCTAAATTATTGGAGGCAAATTTGAGCTTTTGTTTTTCTTGTTGTTTTTTAATTTTGAGAAATTCAGGATTACAATTTTCAGACGACGAATGTTTCGAAAATGTGGAGGCCAATTTATTTGAAATTTCTTTTTTTGATGTGATTAGTGTGTTGATGTCTTTCAGATGTTGTACCGTTGACTTTGTGTCTTTTCCTTTAATTTTTCTTATCATTTTCGGAATTTTATTGATGGGGGTGTTTTGATTAAGTTTAGAAACATATGTTTCCCAAGAACTTTTCTTTTTTTGTTTTATCAGTCGTCTTGTTTTTGCCCGATTTATACGATTTTTGTCCAAGTTACGTGTGGTTGGTGACTTATTAAGTTCCCTCTCAAATTTCTTGCGATCTTTTATAGCCTGTTGCAATCAGAATCAAGCCATGGTTTAGTTAAACGTTTAGGATTTGTCAAGGTTTTAGGAATGACTTGGCTTGCAATGTCAAATAACTATGTTGTAAAATGTTTAATCTGGTCAGCACTTTCTCTAAATTTCTCCTGTGTGGGGCGTTCAGAACAGAGCAAGATGAAGGTCTCCCAGTCAGCCTTTTTAAAGCTCCACTGGGGCACCCTCCCATCGTCTGCCGGAACCACACTCTCCAACACAACCGGAAAGTGGTCACTCCCACATAAGTCACCTTCTACCTTCCATGAAAAATCAAGGAAGACAGAAGGGCATGCAATTGAAAGATCAATTGAAGTGTACGATAAGTGTCTGACCCATCATTGAACAAACACAAGTCGTATTTTGTCATGAACTCTTCCACAGTTTTCCCTTTTACATCTTCTTGACTGCAGGAATTACCCCAAAAGGGGGTGTGAGCGTTAAAATCACCCAACAAAATGTATGGGGTTGGGAGCTGTTGGATCAGCAGCTCAAGATCATTCAGTTGTAGGGTTTTACTTGGGGAAACGTAAATAGAACATAATGTAATTGTCTTGTCTAAAGTTAGGCGTACCGCTACAGTCTGTAAATTTGATAGCAATGATGCAGGACTGTGAATAGTGTCGTTTCTAACTAAGACGGATGTTCCTCGAATATGAAGATCAGTTTTATCTGCCCAGGCATTATACGAAGTATAATGCTTAAAGGTTGAATGATCTTGAGCCTCGGGTTTCTTTAAAAGTGTTTCCTGCAGGCAAAAAGCTGCAGGTTTATGTTTTTGACTTAAAAGACCCAGTTCGTTAAACTTTGCCCTAAAAGACCCAGTTCGTTAAACTTTGCCCTAAAACCTCGACAATTCCACTGTATTATATTATTTGTGGTTGTATTAACCATACTTGCTTGGCGATTGAGATGGCGGATGTATGGGCGAAATCGCCCCAGTAGCTTTTACAGGTGATTTTACCTTCGGGGACTTATTCTGAGTGGAGTTTGGGCGCAAGTGCCAGAACGTATCGTCTATGCACTCGCCGACTTCCATGTCTTCCAAACCCTCGAACCTGTTACGCATAACAGGGTCCTGTAAAATTTTGGGAGTTCTGTCGGATAAATTTTTTGATTTATCTTTTTCTAAAATGCTTCTTTTTTTCTTTTTCCAATTTTCATCTCTGACTCTGACTCAGAGTTTGTTGCTGTGATCCTTGCGTTTGTTTGGGTTGTTCGTTTTTCCTGTCTGTTGTAGGTTTTTGGTCAATGTTCTGTTGTGATTTTGGTGTATCTTTTCTCTGGATGTGGAGTATTTTTTTCTCTGTCGTTTTAGCAGTATTCTCTTGTGTTTGAGTTGACTTCGGTTCATTTTGTGTGGTTTGATCGATGATAAAAGCTTGTACAAAAGATGGAATTGCACTGTTGGTAAGCCATGTCCATGGTGTCTGACATTCAACTGATTTCGTTTGGATTTTTTGTTTTAAGGCTGATGCATATGTATGTGATGTTAAATTCATTCCAGGCATTGACATTACAATGTCTCTGACCTCCTTAAAACTAACTTGCTTCTAACATTTTACTTCTTGTATTTCTTTCTCTCGTTTCCAAACAGGGCAATCTGTGGATGAAGCTGTATGGTTGCCCTGACAGTTACAACATTTTACTTCATTATTACAGGGTGCTTGATGTTGTTTGCCGCATTTAAAACAGATTTCCTGTCCCCTACAATTATTCTGTCCATGACCATATTTCTGGCACTTGAAGCACCGAAGTGGATTTGGGATATACAAGTCCACTCCGGTGTTCAAACAACCCACTTTAATTGATTTTGGTGGTCTGGAAGAACCGAAAGTTAAAATATAAGTATTTGTTTTGATTATGTTACCATCTTTTCTTAATTTCAATTCGTTTGACGTCTGTAATGTTCTGTGACTTAAATTCTCCTTTTATCTCCAACACATCCATGTCATAAAGTTCTCGAGTTCTCATTACACCTTTGCTGGTATTTAGGGTTTTGTGCGGAAATGCAACAACCTTGATATCTAAGATTTTATCTAATTTTAATAAATTTCTCGCCTGGAATTCTGACCTACATTCTATTAAAATTCCCCCTGATCGTACTTTTTTTTTTATCTCCTTCACTGAGCCAGCAATACTTTTAATCGTTTTCTCCACAGCAAATGGGTTGACAGTTGATACTTTTTTTCCTTCTTCTGCCGCATAAATGATGACAAATTTAGGCCAATTCTCCTCAATAATACTTGAGGTTTCACCATCTGAGTCAGAGTCCGATATTGTAAATTTCGTGACGCAACCACGTTTTTGTTTTTTTTGTGGTATTTTTTCCATGTTTTGGTTTTAGTTGTTCATTGCTCCGGCTCCCACCCACCACGGAGTCCAACAAGGGGTAGGGTTACTGCTAAGCAGTGACCCCACCGGGTTGCCGGTATTCCCACATATCTGGTATGGAGCTATATACTCAGCCAGCGTTGATACCGAAGTATGCCACTCCCTGATTGGCCCGTGTGTGGAAGTGCCATGTCTTCAGATGGCGACCATCCAACCAATCACTTTATAAAACACTGTGGTTGCCACGTGAAACTGAAACAAACCGTGCAGTAAAACTCAGTATTTGGTTAAAAAATGTGTTTAAAACAGCACACAATGGCAATTATGATATATGACTAAAAGAAATGACTGATTGAATGACCACCATATGCCCACCGACGTGACACTTTTTGGGGTGGGGGCTACCGATTGGCCAGAACGGACCATCCGACCATCCTTCTTCTCCCGAAGTTGGGGCCAAAACAGTTTATTGAAGAGGTAACCTCCATGATGGAGATCAGGGCCAGAGCAGTGTTTACGACCTGATCTCCATCCTGGAGATTTGTCCTAACCGGGACCCAGTTTGTTCTCAACTGTCAGGATTCCTTCCTCCGGGGACTTCAGGCCGCTCCTCACGGGAGAACAAGGTGGCTGCAATATGGTACGAGCAGGGTTAACCATGTTGGTCCGGGGCTGCGTATTCGTATATTCCACAGCGAACCAGCTCAATTGAGCAGACCTGCTAATTATAAATCAACAAACCTGCCCAATTGAGCAGGCCGTCCTCTATCCGCCAACTGAGGACCCGCCTAGTAGGGGATGGTCACCCCCCCCCCCCACAGGTCAGTTTTTAATAGATTCCTTGCCTGGGCTGCATTTTTGCATTCTACTAACAACATACCTGATCTTAATTTCTTAACATTAGCAACATTGCCTGCAATTCCCTTTATCGATTTTCCAAGGTTGAACGGCTTGATATTTGTTGCTAGTTTGCCTTCTTCGTTTGAGGAGATAAGAACAAATTTTGGCCATGGTACAACTGGAGGTGCTGTATGTCCTAAGTCAGAGTAAGAATCTTCATTACTAAAATTGTAACCTCGTTTTGAAATTTTGTGTGGTATTTTATCCATGTTATATGATTTTAAAATTCTTCTGTTCGTGGCTGTCACCCTTACTCCGAGCCCAACTTAGGGAGTTACGTCGCGGAATTCCAGCGAACAACACCAAGAGTGCATGAACAGCATACTCCCCCAGCGTTGATGCTAATGCATGCTGCTGGAGGAACCCATCGAGTGTTTGAGAAGTACCAGGTCGTGGCAGTCATTCAACCAATCATTTTGTAAAACTTGTGTAATGACAATTACTACGGAGAACTGATGCAGACAGCGCAACAAAACCATGTATGTTAAAAAGTTAAAAATGAGAAAAAGGGTCAATACACCGTATCAATGACAAAATTGACTTAAAAGAAATGACTGATTGAATGACAACCTAATGCCCCCGACGTGACACCCGGTATTTTTGGGGGTTGGGGGTTCCCGACTAGCCAAAAGGGGCCATCCGACCATCCGTCCACTCCCGAAGTTGGGACCAAATCAGTGTATTGAATAGGTACCTCCACGGTTGAGATCATGGCCAAAGCAGTGTTTACGACCTGATCTCCATCCTGGAGACTTCTCTTAACCGGGACCCAGTCTGTTCTCAACTGCCAGGATTCCTTCCCCTGAGGCGTTCGGAACGCACCTCACGGGAGAACAAGGTGCCTGCAAGATGGTATTAGCAGGATTGACCATTTTGGTCCGGGCTGCGTATTTGTGTATTTCGCAGCAAACCAGCTCAATTGGGCAAACCTGCCAATTATAAACTTGCAAACCTACTCAACTGAGCAGGCCGTCCTCTATCCGCCACCTGAGGACCCGCCTAGTAGGGGATGGTCATAGGCCAAGGATATCTGACAATATATTGACGACAGGTTTTAGCAACTCCCCCCCCCCCCCCCCCCCCCCCCATCTCTTTCTGTATGATTCTCTTTTCGATAAGATAGTTTTCTCTTCAGTTAGGCCATCCTTCTAATCCGCTGCTTATATGGAATCAGCTGCGCGATGTCCGGTTTAGTCAATAACACATTTTTATTCGATGAAGTCCTGGTACAATCATATGTACATTCTCTCAAACATTTTTATTCAATGAATTCCTGGTGCAATCATATGTACATTCTCTCAAATCACCATTAGCTATCCTGGTCGCGTTTTTGGCTTCACGTCAGTCAGCGTGAGATAGAAATCGTAGTGTATCTGAATTTCTGTTCAGTCTTTCAGTGTTCTCTGGGTTTTCCGATTGTCGTATGGGACAGTAATCATCTTTGTGTCTCTCCTTGTTAACATTTCTTCGAGAAAAGGTTTTCTCACAATACTCGCAGCAATGAACATTCATGTCTTCACTCGACGGCAGTAGGGAACAAATGAGTTTTCAGTGTCGTGTACATCTTTTTCATACTTTCCCTGGGGATTTTGCTAAAACTGGTGTGATGAGTGATGAAAGAGAATCACATTTCGGTAACACATTTCTTTATATGTCGGCAGACATTAAATCATATACCAGCAGCTTCAATACACTGTCGTGTTTTTGCGGTTCACAGTATTCCGTTGCATTCAGTGGTATCCTGTCTTCGAGGATGTTGACTGCACATCTGCATAATCTGTATAAACACGTAATCAAATCTTCACAGGCTGCTCGTAGAACGGCCTATACACCCCTTTGTTCGTATAAGATAAATCCCCCAAGGCTTCGGCATTTCTCTTTATAAACGGGAGCAGGTCTTCAGCATCTGCATCTGTATGTGAAGGGCACTTTTCTTTTCGATCTGTTTTGGTATCTCTCTGTGGACAGTAATGGTCTTCACCCCCCTTCCTGTTGTATGGTCGGTAAACATCCTTGCGCATTATCTACAGAGCCGATAATTCTGAATATCTTCACTCGAAGATGGTCAGGGCACAAATGAACTGAAAGACGAGCTCTCTCCATTTTAAAACCCTTACCCACTGACGCACCCGAATGTAGAAGCCACAGGTTTCTACAACTAGCTCTCAAAAGATATCCTCCAAAAAGTACCCTTTTTACGGAATCCGATTTTGAGAATCCCCTTTTGTAAAAACGTATGTGATTATCAAATCCCTTTTTCCGAGATGAGTCGTAAGAGGAGTCAATCGTTCGACCAATTGCTCGATGACTTATATGCTCGATTAGAGCAAGCAGATAAAATTCGACTGATAGTTGTAGTGGAAGCCAAGTTTGATATTGATTATCATATAGTTATATAGGTACAGAAGGCTAGAGTAGGCAGTGGTAAGTGTTGGAGACTCGTGCGCAGGGCACCAGGTGGTAGCCAATGTAAGTGGTACAGACTAGTATTAGTGACAGAAAAATGTGAAAGCTAATCATATTGACAGACTCTGGTGACAATGGCCAAATCAGCAGTAGTTGTCTTGGAGCTATGAGGGTCATGGGGAAAATCTGGAAGCCAGAAACCTATCAGGTGTTTGGAGCCATAACTATCTCCAGACAGACGACACCCCCGATGAGTATTCCCTAAACGTGATCCTCCGGTACTACATCACCATGTCATTGGTAACCTCCAATACCCAGATGAGCATAAGAGTAGTATGTGGAGTCACTCGTTCGAGTAATTACTCGATGTCTTATTTGTTCGATCAGATTCGAATCGTTCGAGCAATGCTTGCCCCTGTCGATTGACTCTTGACTTTAGGAACCATATGGAACTTCGTTATAGACAGGGGAGATAACTTTTATGGTATGTCCAGATTACGGTAAATGAAGCACGCTGACTGGTAATTATAAGACTTGGGCGAGGGCAGAGGTCGGGACAGGTCCATGGATAGTGGAAGAGACGCAAAGTCTAAACAGACTGCAAGAATAGTCAGTGTAGGGTCATTAAAAGGAAAAACATGTCAGGGAATAGAAGAATAAGCCACAGAATAGATTGGGATAGGCAGAAAAACGAGAATTTCGCAGTAATCGGAACCAATAAAATTACTCTCATACAAAGGAATGCTCCTATTATTTAAAAAAAAAGGATTTTAGGGGAATCCGAACTCATTTCGGTAGTTTTTGGTTGGCTTTTTGGTGATTTGAGGAAATTGTCGGGTCTTTTGGGGTCATTAGATTTACTTTTATACACAGGAACGCACCACTCAAATATATTCCGTCCTATTGTATACCTTTGAGTCACATAGACCACGCATCACTATGGGGATGACGCCAAAATAAGGCCGTTTATACGGGATGCCATGACATCCATTCATGACGTAAATTGGGCACGTGACTATGATGTCCACTCCGAGGTCGCCTCTAAGATCCCCTTTAAGGGCATGGTCGGGTATATGTTATACTATGTATGATCGTACGATATAATCTCATAGGTCTTGCTGCATGTTTATTGTTGAAAGAATAAGTTAATTCACTTCAGTTTATTTATTTATTGGTGCTTAATATCAGCATCCGAAGTTGTAGTTGGACCCATAGTCATTCCAGCTTTTACACTGTTCCGCTAAGAATTTACACCGACGAGTAGTTCTCAGCAGAAATTGCAAAACTCTTATACATTTAATCTATGTCTACAAGTAGGGTATGTTATATATTATTATTTATTGGTGCTTAACGCCACATCAGCAGCTAAGGTTACATCGTGGCGAGAAAACGTTAAAAGGAAAATATGACAGTAATGAAATACAAAGATGAGTAAAAAATAACTACAATAAGGATGATAAAAACAATGTGGTATGAACAATGATGCGTGACGAAACAAGAAATATGAATAGCTCACAAATCAACCTGGTGAATTTAAGTCTTGAAGACTCTAGTTTAAAATAATAAAAATAATTTTAAAATTTACTGAAAAGGTTGATTGATTTCAAAAATGAGAGTATCTTATTTGGGCTCGTGCGATAAAAAAGATCTCTTAGAGATCCTACAGAAAAATACTGCCCTCTGACATGATTATAATCAGTACAATTTAAAAGAATGTAAGAGTGTGTTCCACTGACACCTGCTGGCAGGGAACACACTCTGGTCTCACAGTACCCTCCAACAAAAAGGAATGTGTTAGTCGTGTATGACCAATATGACACCGCGTCAAAACTGCAAGACCCTTCCTACAAAGGTTACTAGACGGGTAGTCATCACAAATATTTGGTCGGAATCGATGGAACTTGTTATTTGTCGCTCCATCCCAATCCGCCTGCCTCACAGATTTGGTGTAATTGCTGATATGTGGTTTGAAGTCACCGAAAGGGATGTTAAAATCAGAGAGAGGCTTGGTTAAAGCCTGTTTTGCTGCACTGTCCGCTCTGGTGTTACCAGCGATACCTACATGTCCGGGTAACCAGCAAAACACGATATCGTATTGGTCAGACATGAGAGTTGTTAACTTCTCACGAAGTTCCAAAATGAGAGGCTTCTTCAACCTGGGGTTGAGTAAAGCAAGTAAAGAAGAAAGAGAGTCGGAACAAATAATCGACTTCTTTTCCTGTACATTCTCGATGTGCTCAAGTGCGAGTTGTATAGCTTTAACTTCAGCTGTGAAAATAGAACTCTGATACGGTATTCTGATTGAGGTGATATGATCACCAGTAACAGCAGCTGATGATACTTTGTCACTATTTTTAGATCCATCTGTATAGATCCTTGTATATGTACTATTCTTGGACTTTATTTCGGCATATTTTTGTTTAAATTGCATAGAATTTGTATGATACTTTTTGGTGGAAGCAAGGTCTAAAATAACTGTGGGTTTTTTACGATGCCAAGGAGAAATATGTGATTTACGGTTTTCTTTTATAGAATCAGAATCGATTTTGGCAGACTCCATGTGGGGTTTAATTCTAATTTCCAATGGAGGAATATGTTTCTGGTGGCGTTTAAAAAATTCAACATTTTGAGGTTCTGAAACACAATTATAAGCAGGATTTGATGTATTAGCCATAAGTTTAGATACATATTGGAGAGACAGTTTAATTCGACGTTTCTCAAGAGAAGGCTCCTCAGCTTCAACGAGCATTGTATCTATTGGTGATGTTCGAAATGCACCTAGACTAATTCTAATGCCACTATTATGAATCGCATCAAGTGGCTTCAGATACGACTTCCTTGCAGATCCGTAAATTACAGAACCATAATCTAATTTAGATCTAACAAGTGATCTATACAGATGGAGTAATGTTTTTTGGTCAGCACCCCAATCAGTGCTACTAACAACCTTCAGTAGGTTTAATGCTCTCTTACATTTAACTTTCAATTGTTTTATGTGAGAAGTGTAATTCAGTTTGCTGTCAAACAACAAACCTAAGAATTTCACTTCTTTTACAACTTTAATTGTACTTCCATTCATTTTCAAATCTGGATCAAGATGATGCTTCCTGAGCTTACAGAAATGATCACAATTAGTTTTGGTCTTTGAAAACTTGAAACCGTTTTCTGTTGCCCATTTTTGGATTTTATTTAAACACAACTGAAGTCTGCGCTCGATGGTATTCATATTTTTACTGCTATAACAGATTAAAACATCATCAACATACAATGAGGAATCTACCATATTCTCAATTGCGTTGATGATGCTATTGATTTTAATTGAAAAAAGGGTAACAGATAAAATACTACCCTGAAGAACCCCCAATTCCTGGTCGAGTGAATCAGATAACGTTGACCCAACACGAACCTAAAATATTGGGGTCCTTTGAAAATTTTCAATAAAAAGAGGCATAAGCCCTCTCAACCCCATCTTAAAAAGATCCTTTAAAATCCCATACGTCCACGTGGTATCAAATGCCTTCTGCGGATCCAAGAAGATGGCGACCACATGTTCTCTTCTGGCGAAGGCATTTCTAATAAACGTTTCAAGTCTGACCAAATGATCTACAGTACTTCTCTGGCTTCTGAAACCACACTGAACATTCGCAAGTAGATTGTTCCATTCCAGAAACCAGACAAGTCGGTCATTGATCATCCTCTCCATCACAGACAACTTGTTAAGGCAATAGGCCTGTAATTACCTGGGTTGCTGTGATCTTTATCAGGCTTAGGAATACGAATTATTGTCGCTTTACGCCAGGATGGTGGAAACTGGCCAGTCACCCAAATGTCGTTAAAAATTGATAATAAAAGTTCAAATGAAGATTGAGGCATATGTTTTAGAATTTTATAGTGTATTTCATAGGGACCAGTGGCAGTGCTCTTTACTCTATGCAAATAGTTACTTAACTCCTCCATAGAGAAAGGTCAATTGTAATTCTCTAAATTGTTGGAAGTAAATTTAATCTTTTGTTTTTCTTGCTGTTTTTTAATTTTGATAAATTCGGGATTACAATTTTCAGACGACGAATGTTTTCGAAAATGTGGAGGCCAACGTGTTTGAAATTTCTTTTTTTGATGTAATTAGGATGTTGTTTTACTTCAGGTGTTGCACAGTTGATTTGGTTTCTTTTCCTTTAATCTTTTTAATCATTTTCCAAATCTTAGTGATGTGAGTGTTTTGGTTAGTCTTAGAAACGTAAGATTCCAGAGAACTTTTCTTTTTTTGTTTTATAAGTCGTCTTGTTTCTGCCCGATTTTGACGCATTTTATCCAAATTATGTGTGGTTGGTGATTTGTTAAATTCCCGTTCAGTTCTCTTGAGATTTTTGATAGCCTGTTTACATTCATTATCAAACCATGGTTTTGGATTTGCCGATGTTTTAGGGATGACTGTGTTTGCAGTGTCAAGCAGCTCGTTTGTAAAGTGTTCTATTTGGTCAATTTCTCCCGTGAGAGGCGCTCAGAACAAAGCGATGAAAAAGTGTCCCAGACACCTTTTGTTAAAGTTCCACTGTTGCACTCTCTCATCACCCGCCGGAACTACACTCTCCATCACATTTGGAAAGTGATCACTCCCGCACAAGTCATCTTCTACCTTCCAAGAATAATCTAGGAAGACAGAAGGGCATGCAATTGAAAGATCAATAGATGTATACGAACCATATGCGGGGTGCACACATGTGTCTTATACGTTATTGAACAAACACAAGTCATGTTTTGTAATAAATTCTTCCACTGTTTTGCCTTTTAAGTCCTCTTTGTTGCAGGAATCACCCCAAAGAGGACTATGAGCATTAAAATCACCCCCACAAAATGTACGGAGTTGGGAGCTGGTGAATTAGTTGTTCAAGATCATTCACCTGGAAGTGTTTTATTTGGTGACACATAAATTGAACATACGGTAACCGTCTTGTCTAATGTTAAACGTACCGCCTCAGCTTGTAAGTCTGCTTGTAAAGAAACAGAACTGTGAATAATGTCGTCTATAACCAAGACAGACGTTTCACGAACATGAAGATCATCTTCGCCAGCCCAAGCATTGTACGAAGTGTAATGCTTAAAAGCCGAATGATCTTGAGTGTCAGGTTTCTTTAAGAGTGTCTCCTGCAAGCAAAGAGCAGCAGGCTTATATTTTTTGCTTAGAAGGCCGAGCTCGTTAAAATTCGCTCTAAAACCCTCGACAATTCCATTGTATAATGGTGTGTTTGTTTTTATTATCGATATTGAGATGGAGAAGTAGATGGTGGGCGTGTGGGCGATATAGCCCCGGTAGATTTCTTCGGTGTTTTTTTTTCTCGGGACCTGATCTTCGAGTTCTGGCCCAGTTGCCAGAACATTTCGTCGATGCATTCATCGACTGCCATCTCCTCATAGTCTTCAAATCTGTTGCGTGTCACAGGGTGTTGAAGAGCTTTGGGTGTTCCGTCGGAGGACTGTTTTTGTTTGTCTTTTTCTGCTTTCTTTTTGATCTTTTATTGATTCCTTCTTTGACTCTGACTTAAGTTTTGTTGTGGTCGCTGTTTCAGATCTGGGTTCTGTTTGTTCGGATCATTTTTTTCTGATATATGTTTTTGATCGTTAGGAGGGCTTGATGATTGTATAACCTTTGCTTGTTCTTGTTGATTATTTGTTTTTGTTGCTGACTCAATTAAAGCTGGAGCATCTGACGTTGTCTGTTGATTTGGGTTCAAATTGATCGGTAATTCCTATTGTAAATGCCTGTAGTAAACGTGGAATGGAGCCAGTGAGCCATGTCCATGGTGTTTGACATTCCAGGGATTGTGTCTGTTTCTTTTGCTTTAAAGTTGTGACATATGATGGTGTTGTTATGCTCATTCTGTGGCCTCTTTAAAGCTAATTTGTTTCTCTGTTCTCACTTGTTGTATGGTCTTCTCTTTTTTCCACATGGGACAATTCTTCGAGGATGACATATGTTTGCCCTCACAATTAACACATTTAATTATATCATTACTACATGACTCATCGTGTTTTTGGCCGCATTTGTGGCATACAGGCTGACCTTTGCACGTATTCTAGCTTTGACCGAACTTTTGACATTTGAAACACCGGAGTGGATTAGGGACATAAACATCCACTTCGACATTCATATAACCTATTTTTACTGATTTTGGTGGTTGAGGAGTATTGAAGTTGAAAATGTAAGTATCTGTGATTATTTCATTTCCATGTTTCCTGACTTTAACCCTTTTGACCCCTGTTACGCCTTGCATTTTCATTTTATTTATGATTTCTTGTTCGTCAATGTCGGAAAGCTCACGAGTGCGTACAATACCTCTGCTGTTATTGAGGGTTTTGTGAGCTTCCGCTGTAACTTCAACATCTAAAAACTTTTGGGTTTTTTAAAAGATTGAAAGACTGTATATTTGAAGTACATTCAATCAAAATGCCACCTGATCTTAACTTCTTAACATTTTTAACTGTCCCAGCGATTCCTTTAATAGCCTTCTCTATTGCAAAGGGATTGAAATTTATTTATTGCTTTGTTTTCTTTCTTTGGTCGAATAAAAATGAATTTTGGCTAATGTTTCGGAGTAAAAGTCTTTGACGAATCATATTCAGTGTCAGAGTCAGAGGAATTTGAATTGTTTGATGGTTCATAATGTCGTTTTGTTTTGTTTTTTGTTGCCATGTTTAGAGATTTAAAGATTCACTGCCCCGGCTCCCACCCACCACGGAGTCCAACAAGGGTTAGAGTTACTGCTGTGTGGTGAACACACCGGGTTGCCGGTATTCCCACATGCCTGGTATGGGGCAGTATACCAGTCAGTGTTGATACCGAGGCATACCACTGACTGATAGACCCGTGTGCGGAAATGCCATGTCTTCAGATGGCGGTCATTCAACCAATCACATAACAAAACACTGTAATAAAAGTTGTCATGTATGACTGAAACAGACAGTGCAGCAAAACAGAGTATTTGTTAAAAATATAACGTTTAAAAACAGTACACAATGGCAATTATGGTATGTGATTAAAAGAAATGACTGATTGAATGACCACCAAATGCCCCCCGACGTGACACCCAGTACGTTTTGGGGTGGGGGCTCCCGATTGGCCAGAACGGACCATCCTTCTACTCCCGAAGTTGGGGCCAAAACAATGTACCTCCATGATGGAGACCAGGGCCAAAGCAGTGTTTACGACCTGATCTCCATCCTGGAGATGTGCCCTAACCGGGGCCCAGTCTGTTCTCAACTGCCAGGATTCCTTCCTCCGGGGCCTTCGGAAGCACCTCACGGGTGAACAAGGTGCCTGCAAGATGGTGTTACAAATAGAGTAAATATCATTTTTCAGTATCAAGACCTACGGATTGCTCCCAAATTTTGCAGAATGGCTGTGACAGAAATGGTGTTTACAAAGTTTATCCGGCTGAAGTTTCAAGAGGTCTACATGTATATTGTGACCAAGAAACAGATGGAGGTGGGTGGGTGGTAAGTATAGTATATAGTAAAGATCTTTAGATGCAAGGCGCGGGAGCGATGTGACTCAGTGGTTAGAATTTCGTCAATCAGTTTCCAATAAACTGGACTTTAACCCAAAGGAACGATGGTTCGATCTTGACCCATGGGTAAGACATTTAAACCCGATCACCCACATTGGAACACAGTGGCGCTGTGTACTAAGGCGCACTGCACGTCGATGGTAGCAGACTAATCCTTGCTTGTGCATAGTAAGTAAGTTGGAAAGTCTGACAGTTGCTCTTCGACGCTAGGTGGTTCTCTTCGGGTACAGCTGCACCATCTAAGTAATGAAAGCTGTCACTATAGGGACAAGCATTTAACACTGAATTCCCCATACCATTCTCCATAGGGTTTTGTCCCTATAGAGACATTTTTGTCCCTATAGTATCATTTTTGGAGGCAGGAAAAAGATTTTCTACCTCCAAAAATGACACAATAGGGACAAAACACTATGGAAAATCCTATGTTAATTTTGTCCCTATAGTGTCAACATTGGGGTATGGGGAATTCAGTGTTGAATGCTTGTCCCTATAGTGACACCAGAGGGGAAAAAATCCCCGTCCAATCACTAAGTCCCGCGAGTGTCAGTATTGCGGTATGGGGAATTCAGTGCTAAATGCTTTTCGCCATAGTGCCAGCCATGGGTAAAAATAAAAAGCCCTATGGAGAATCCTATGTTAATTTTTTCGCCAGAGTGGCTCCATTGGGGTATGGGGAATTCAGTGCTAAATGCTTTTCGCCAGGGTGGCAGCCACGGGTAAAAATGCTTGTACCCAGAGTGGCCACTACGGGGTAAAAACCCTCTTCCAATCACTAAATTTTTGCATGTTTATTAATCATTCTCTCCACGTTGTAAACTTATAACACTTTATACTATGGAATGGTTGTTTAGTAAACATACATTATTTAAGGAATAGTGCATGGCTTGGAAGTGACTACGCCCATATAGTGCCCATTGAGGTGGTGTAGTTCCCGCCGCGAAGCGGAGGGAACTACACCACCTCACTGGGCACTATATGTGCGTAGTCAATGACAAGACATGCACTAATCCTTATATTATATCGAACACCCATCAAGAAAAACATCTGTCCGATTTGTTAATCTATTACCAAGGTAGCAGCCCTACCAACCAGCGTTATATAGAACGAAAATACCATGTAGTTTTTAACAAAACATTTTCTTCTTTCAAAACACGGCTAACTTGGATTATTGATATGAGCAGAAGACAGATTTTGGAATCTGTCGGCAAGGGTAAACAAAACATTTCCCCCAAACGGAACTGTGTATTCTAGAATCGCGCAACTCGCGAATGAAAACTAAAATTTTCGAAATTTGACAACGCAGTTTGATAATTTCCACACATTTGTCACACATATACACTACCGAATGGGTCAGCTCGGGATACAAACTCCGAAGATTCAATTGAATTCCATTATTTATTCGTTAACTGCCCAAAACATACAATTAAATAGCGAAATAATATGAGCAGCGAAACAAACGATTTTTCATATCCGGACGCGTTCTCATGAACGTTGGACCCAGGTATGGATCATTCTCTTCGAAACGAGACACGGGTCATCTTTTCAAGGAATAAAATGAACGCCTTGGAAAATGTGACTTCAACAATGGAAAATTGATACATTTTTCCACAAAGATTTCTTTCTGGGTCGTTTTGTGGATGTTGTACCTCTGTGAATCGATTTTTAAATTTAGCCTGATCAGTTTTATTCGCCCAGTATGAAAAGAAAACTGATATAGTAGTGTGCTAAAAATAGAAAACGTGTAGTGCCTGGGTGTAGTGCCTGGTCAGTTCTGTGGATGCAAACTACACGAAATAGAGAATCATCTTTCAGCCAATCGGAATGCAAGGAAGTCACGTGAGATATAATATTAAAGGCTAAAATACCCACACAGTGAAACAGGAGAAGTATCTCTTAACTCTTTCTTACTGCTGGGGAGGGGAAGTGGGCACTACTACTTTTAAACAGACAAGATTTATTTTAGGTACCAATATTTAATATATGAAGTGAGAAAAAGCATATATACACGGAGATCTGAGTGTTTGCCTATCTAAAGAAAACCTTGTACATCGAGATTTTTTTTGAGTGATATCGCTTTATTTCAAGATTTTTTTTTTGAGAAAATATCGAGAGTCAGGGGTTTTGTTTTAAAATAAAGTGGTATCCCTTGAGCGTTTTTGAAAAACTAAGAAAAACTATTTCCTATCTCTGATATATAATGGATTTCTATGACAGTTATACAGTTAAAAAAAAAAGTCAAAAAATTAAAAACTTTCCTCTGTGGGTTGTTTTGACAACTGATGTTTGATTACATAAAAAAATGTCTAGAGGTTTGCTCAAACCACTAACGATCCTCTCTGTCATTCTCTTGGAAATTTCTTGGATCGAATTTGATTGAAAGAAATGTCTCTAAATCATATCCTCTTGCAAGATGATCTAAAACAAATATACAGTACATTCCACAGTACGGGCACTTTGTAGTCTCATTGTGTTAATAGTCCATGAATCTGTGTTTTTCACTATGAAATTGTAAATGTCTTTATCCATTGGTGATAAGCCATGGGAATCAAAGTAGATGGGTGAATGATTGTCTTTGATATATATCACCACCCAATGTTCTCCTGGTTCTCTTGATGAATCTGTGTTCACAATATAAGTTTTTCTATGTTTAAGCCTTTCTTTTGGTAATGAGTCTCTTGAACACACTTTTCCATTCAATGATGATAACCTTGGAGAATTGTTCAGTATATATCGTAGCTGAGTAGTTTCCATATCTTCTTAGCCCTGAAAAGGGCTGTTATGAAATTGTACGTTTAATCAACTTCTTCTTTAACAAGTGGTGTATGAATGAAGGATTTTATTTTGTAGCACATCATGCACGCGGTTACAAAGTCATAAACTCCTGCCCCCAAAAATGAAACTATGGGGACAAAAATGACACAACAGGCACAAAACCCTATGGAGAATCCTATGTTAATTTTGCCCCTACAGTGTCAACATTGGGGTATGGGGAATTCAGTGTTGAATGTTTGCCCCTATAGTGACAGCCTTATTTACTCATCTACGCGTACAATTCTTCGACACGATATGACCCTGCATGTGTGGTAGATTACAGCTATTCGCAGCTAATCACTCCAAAGACGAACAGTCAGTTGGACATGAATTTTTAAATTTTTAGGCGAGGCGAAAAAAAACCCCAAAAACAGATAAGTCCCCATAAGTAGATATTTCGTTTCGCAAGCCATTCTTTGTAAAATTGAATGTGGTCGGGCGGTTTTTGTTTTATTTTTATAATTTCTTTGCCATCAAAAGTTCATCTTATTGGTGTGTTTTATGTTTTAGACCTCCTAATCTGCAGAATAGCATGGGTGGTGTATTTGGTCCCTTGCGGGCAAGAAGGAATTGCAAAGCCTTTACTCAAGTAGATTTATCAGTTTTATCAACTTGGGTAAAATATCAGACATGAACCATTGATTTTTTTTTAAGTTTGCATAGGTTATAAAATGAGAGACTGGAAAATACCACCCGTGAGGGGACCTGAGAACAGTGCTCAAAATAACTTTTTTTCTTTGCGTAGCAAAATGCTACACATTTCCAAACAATGAATAGCATTTTTGTAAAAATTACATAGCTATTTTTGTGTTCCAGAGTTATGTTATGCTGTTTTGTATTGAATTCTTCTGAGTAGATAGAATAGTTAGTTTCCATCCATTTTGATGCATTTCCAAATGATCTGCAACACATGAAGCATTTACTGTGTTTTTCTTTAACTGAGATGCCCTTATAGTCCAGGCACATTAGACATAAAAATGAGAAAGTAAGGAAAAAAATCGGAGAAAGCTGATTTTTTATATGTTTCCGGGACACACATTGCGGATAAAGTGTGAAAAGTCCCCGCGAATCCGAGTTGAGCTTTTTTAGTTATAGCGTTTTTTTGATGAAAAAAAAAATTTTAAAAAAAATTCGACCCAGCTCCATATTTCTCATTCTTATTCGCCTTAGTAGGGTGAGAATCATAAATATCGTGCTGAATTATATTGAGAATACATATCCCCAACAGAAAATGCCAACTTTGTACCAATCCTCACACTCAATGGTGAAATATTCACGAAAATGTACAAAATTACGAAAACAAATTTATTGTTTTCATACACACAACGGTACACAACGTCCATTAAATCAAATCTACGACTACTTTGGGAGTTAAATTATATATCAAAAATTGCAGAAAAGCAGTGGCTTTATAATGATATATAACAATAGTCATTTATTCCATAATGAACTGGTGAAACGTGTGAAATATTAACCATACCCCCTAAACTCAAATCCAAACGGCATCGACTTTTCTCATTCAAATACCGTATTATAGCATCATTGTTTCAATTTCCATGTTCGATTAAATCACATAATGTGGTGTTCGCCAACACTCAAGATGCATTGGCATGTAATGTTTCGTTAGACTCGGCGGCTTCCATATGATTATGTCATATTTACGGGCAATTGGTTCGATCATGTCTGGTAGCGGCTTGGATAAACTTTGGGGGACTGTTTATGCTGGTGGGTCAATCCATCATTTGATCAGTGGTCATGCATATTCAAGAGCAGTTCGTGCCCATTTGCTAACACAAATTGCCATTACAAAACTTGTGTTTGAAGAAAGCCGAACACTAGATAACATAGACTGCAGAGAAGTCAATGAAATATTCTGTGGACTTGCCAGAGGTGACTGTACAACAGCTGACGCTGTCAATCAAGAAAGTGTCAACCATCTACTGTCAAAATTACACGAACTGCTCCAGAATGCGTCCGTAGGACGCACAGGAAAGCTTTGGGTACAATACTACGAGCAAATAGGTCTTCTCAAGTTGTTCTTGAGAGCAGAGCGCACAGGCGACTGGGAACTCCACACATATTGTGTTCGCAATATGATTCCAGTATTTCACGCAGGTGGTCATTTTGCATACGCAAAAAGTTCTCATCTCTATTTGCAGCAGATGAATGAGCTAACAGAAATAATGCAACAGGATGATTTGAAGTTGTTCACAGAGAAAGGTTACTTTACCATAAGGCGCTCAGATAAATTCTGGGACGGGATATATTCTGATCAGACCATAGAGCAGTGTTTAATGAGAATGTTCAAGCTCCCTGGTGGTCTCACACATGGCAGGGGAATAACCGATAGCACTGTTGCGAAATGGGTACATGGACTACCTCTTTGCCTTCCGATATGTAATGCTCTCGAAAATTTTGTTCATGTTCACACTGGTCATGGCGAACAACATCGGGATCTCCGTCAAAGTTCACAATTGACTGATGCCAATGATATCACCAAATTAATGAACTGGCTCAGAGTGCATTCCCCCTTTCAGAATAGAGATCCACTACAATTAGTCTCTATAGCGACCGGGCTTGTGGCCGACGAAACTGTGAACTGTGACCAAGTTCGCAAAATTGGTGAATGTTGCGTATCGAATGTTGTAAGCAAAACGTTCAACAGCATCAAACTACGACGTGTTGACACCGTGAAGTCTTTCGCATCGATGGCAAATAGCATCAAAGTCCGTGGAAGTAAGGTAGTGATTGACCCCACAATTCTGTTCAACCGCATCACATGTGTTATTCAGTCACAAGCAGAGATGGAAGAGTATCTCAAATATGAACTCGTCCCGAAACCACCAGCATTGTTTGATTCTGCTGGAATGAGGAAGACACAGAAAAGCACGCTCGGTGGGATCCTCAAAACATACGGTTCCGAGCAAATTAAATCCCAGAACATTCTCTGTTTGTTGTAGATGGTGGATTTTTATTGAGGGCAGTTGTATGGTCTAAACAGTCGTCATATAAGGACATATGTACATCATATTCCAATTATCTAGTGAGACATTTTGGGGCGAACGTCGTGGTTGTTTTTGATGGTTATGCTTGTACAATGTCGACAAAGGGCATGGAACAAGCCCGTAGATCTAAAGGCAGGTATCCCATTGATATCAATATCTCACCCGAGTTACCAGCCACCACACCCCAATCCGATTTCCTTGCAAATGCCAAGAACAAAACCCAACTGATCGATCTTCTAATGCAGGAGCTATCTGCTATCAATATTCAGTCCAAGCAGGCCGAGGCTGATGCTGATGTACTGATAGCCGAAACTGCACTTGACATCGCTCAATATGACAACAATGTTGTCGTTGTGGGAACAGACACAGACTTGTTAGTCATTCTTACCTCTCGAGTTCAACCGGGATGTAATATTCACATGATGTATTCCATTACCCCAAACTTACTAGTTTCAGTTAGTGAAATAGCAACCAAAATGGGTGACCATAGAAGCAACCTCCTTGTAGCACATTCTATAAGTGGTTGTGACACTACTTCTGCACTCTTTCGAGTTGGTAAGAAGAAAGTATTCAGTACAATTGTCTCCGATGTTACTAGCGACTCACAACAGTATGTCAACACAATTTTGGCGGATGACAGTACACCAAGTGCAGTAGCCGCTGCCGGGGAACAACTTCTCCTGATCTTATACGGGAGCAAAACTGTTTCCTCTCTCGACCAATATAGATATGTCACTTACAAGCGTTATGTAGCAAAATCTAAACTGAATAAACCCATCGACCTAGCCTCACTCCCACCAAGCAGCGATGCTGCACAACAACATGTCTACAGATGTTATCTCCAGGTCCAACAATGGCTGGGCACTTCGCTTCCTCCGACGGATTGGGGGTGGTCGCTAGACAATGGACTTCTTGTACCGACTGCAGCCACAAAGCCATGTGCCCCCGATAACCTACTGAATCTGATCATTTGTGGTTGCAAGAGTGCTTGTACAAAAAGGTGTGGGTGTAAGAAGGCAGGACTCTCTTGCTCAGGTTTGTGTAATTGCAGTTCGGATTCTTGTAACAACCACGGAAACACTGTCCTGTCGGAAATTTCTGAGTTCGATGAATAATATGTATATAGGTCATGTCATTTCTGTATATAGCGTTGATAATAGCCAATGTAACTTAATCCATGTTGATTGATTTGTACATTCTGTAAATATTATTTATTGATTTTTGTACATTCTGTAAATATTATTTATTGATCTAATGCTGCCAGACACAGACGTGGCTGTTCGGTCCCAAGCCCGAAAATAGTTGAGTTCTCATGCTGACGAATTTTATGCCAAAAGGGGAACTCGGCCAGAAGCAGAGGGGGTCTTCCATAATGTCTATTTTGTAAGCAATGATAAAAGTCTTCAAATGGTGGTGGATTTTTTATCGTCTGTCCAACTAACATCCCGTTCTGTACTACGACCCTTTGGGCAAATCCGTTAGGAAAATCGTCATTTTTTGCGTAAATCCGATACTTTTTTGTGAATTTTCAATAATTTTTCGTAGAAATTGTCACAGAATGCACATTTTCCTCTAGGTAAATGTATATTAGACATTATGTAGCTCGAAATACGCGTAAACAAAAAATACAGTTGGATCAATTCGAGGTTACAAAGTTCGTGCGATTTTTTTTGATTTTTTTCAAACGCGTTTTCGAAAAAAGGCTGTAGAAAAAAAGCTCAACTGGGATTTTAGGGGACTTTTGTCTAATCGTTCAGTGACATGTACTCGACATTCCCTGAAAAAAGCAGCTTTCTCCGATTTTTTTCCTTAGTGAAACCTAATGTTCTTGGGCTATTAAGAGTTGCATGGACTTGGATATTTTCAAATGGCGTCTTGGTTGTTTAACAGAGTTCTCAGAATGGAAGTTGAGATTTTTAATTTGATGGGCTTGAAGTTATTTTTAATGGGCATCTTATGCAAAATGTTGTAAAAACAGGAAGAATTTAAACCAATAGAATTCATCTTACATATGAAGTTGCAAATGATGCTTGATGGAGAGTTAATCTGAGTTATGCCTGGAATGTTCCACAATCAGACGTAAAGCATCAGTGAACTAGTGTTCAAATTTGTTTGCAAATTTTCATTCACATTTTGCGATACAAGATAGTCAACTGCAGCCTAATAGGCTGCAGTTGATTATCTTGTATCGCTAAATGCTATACATAATTGAACATTGTGTAGCTTTTTGCAAGTTTTGCACAGCAAAAAGCGACGCGACACCACTTATTTTGAGCCCTGCCTGAGAAACATATTTTTAACTTTTTAGACCTAATAAAATTTCTTTTCGCGAACCATCTGACTAAAATTTCCCCACTGCTCTTAAGTTCTTTCTCAAAGAAAGAGAACACTTAACGTGAGAGGAGAATTCACTCTGTGGGTGATTTCGTGGTAGCCCATCCTTTTTGCATTGTATAATATTCTTAATTTCTTATTAAACTATACGTTCATTTTAACACATGATTTTTACAGACAATTCAGTTTCGCAGCCATTTTTCTAACAATGCCTTTCATGTACAGATAAACCTTGCTCTTCCGGAGTACTCTCTTCCTCGTTGAAAAGTGTGCACTGACAAGGATTAGATACATGCATGAAACCAGCTGTGGAGTTGGTCTTTGAATTTTTCCGAATTATTTAAGTGCGTTGACATAAAATGGTGTGAGTAGATACTATTCAAAAAATGTAATGGATATCCAAACTGATATTGATATTTTCGGAAAATGGTATTAGATACGCGTGATTGGACACATGAATATATTACCAAGTTTACTGTGGATCATGAATGTCATCGGCCCACCAAAACTTCGTGCAGGTTTTTCGCATGAGCGCCGCGTTAATGTCTGTGGGGTACGTTTTGAAATATTCATTTGTACCAGTCGGGCTTTTTCTGAGGTCTCATCTTTTTTTTCTTGGTATAAACTCGTTCATCAGTAGTTTCTGATCGAATCGTTACTTTTGAGGTATGCGAAGACTGACACGTGACGAACGTTAACGTACCGTTGGCATGTTGGAAGCTGGCAACAGACAGACTGCAGTGGCTCAAATTTTCAACGTAAGTCAATCGGTGATTAGCAGGTTGTCGTCACTCTACCGCCAGACAGGCAATATTGATGGCAGACGCAGGTCAGGTCGTCCAAGGACGACAACTGCCAGCCAGGATCGTTTCATCCGAACCACAGCATTACGTAACAGCCATCAAAGTGCCTCAGAAATTGGACAGCAGCTGCACCGAGCGACAAATGTGCGACTCAGTGGTCAGATTTTTCGCAATCGCCTACAAAGCTGGAATTTGTACGCTCGCTGACCTCGAATAATTCCATGTTTCACTGAACGTCGCATCGCAGCAAGGCGTAATTGGCGTGGAGCACTGCAGCGAAAATCGTTGGTGGAGCAACGTTATGTTTTCCGATGAATCGAGGTTCACTCTCGACGTCGACGACTGGCGAAATAGAGTGTGGCGGCGGCGACGGAACGAACGATAGCATGAAGTAACCGTTAGGAAGCACGATCGTTTTGGTGGTGGATCGGTTATGGTGTGAGGAGGCATAACCATGACAAGCCGAACAGCATTTCATGTCACCCAAGGGCGTGTCACTGGGCAGTACGACCGTGACAACATGTTAGCAGCTCATGTGGTGCCATTTGCGCGACGTCAGGCCCGCCGATTTATTTTTCAAGATGACAATGCAAGAGTACACAGGGCCTGTGTCGCTACAGAGTTCCTCCAGAACAACATCACTACACTGCCTTGGCCAGCACTGAGTGTAGACCTTTCACCAATCGAGCACGTCTGAGATATGCTTGGCAGGCGCGTACGACAACGCCAACAGCCCGCTACCAATGTCCAAGAACTCGCCGCTGTACTGCTGGGAGAATGGAATAACATCAGTCAAGTTGATATTAGACGTTTGGTGAGGAGTATGCCACGTCGGATCCGCGCTTGTCTCCCGAACCGAGGAGAATTTACAAGATATTGAGGTCTTGGACTGAATGTGGTAAATTCACTGACTGACCGTCCATGTCTTCTACAGCTCTGTGCGTGGAATGTATTCTTGTCAGAAACCCAACTATCGCTGAAATCATTCACTAGATGTCACAGTGCAATGCCTAAACTGTCCTTTTGATGAAACTATAAATATATTTTTTCAGATATCTCACTTTCATCAAATATGCCCTACTTTTTGAATAGTATATATAGAGGATACGAAATTAAATATACACAATACCAGAATTGGGATAAATATTATAAGTTTTTTTGAGGATATCTACTCTGTTTTAGAGAATATCGGGAAAATAATCTTATGAGTGTGGACTTAGAAGTTTGTTTTTTTCGAGCGCTTGCGCGAGTAAAAAGTAATACTTTAGGGTTCACGCGAATGCGATATCTCCCGATATTTACTAAAATAGCGTAGATTTTCTTTTTATTATATACTACGTGACGTTTCACTGAGCAATATTCAGCCCAATTTGACTGCAAAGATTTTCAAGACAGTAACAAAGATCTGCTGATCGTTCCTTCAAGACGACATTGAAGACGACGGCATGCGCCGAAGCGTGACGTCATTTACTGAGGGATATTTCTCGATATCCATCGAGTCCATAGATATCGAGAAATAAATTTTAGATAATTTGCGACAATTCACAGGTTTGCATATAATAAATCATTAACTTTCTGTTCTTATGGATTTATATAATATATATTTTTTTAAAGAACACCCGCTCTAAATTATAATAAATCCATTTTCAGTTGTGGATTGTTACAATTACGACTTACAAATCCTTTCAGTGATTACAAACCACATATGGGATGGGACGACGAATAATAAGCTCCATCTCTTCCGACCATACATCATTGCTCATTACCCGTCTCGTAAGCTCTGTAGAAAAGGCTTTGTTATTATGACATGATGTCATCTTGGTGATACAAGACTTACGCTGTCCTTTTTGTTAACCCTTTACCCAACGCAGACGATATCAAAATTTATTATTTTAAATAAGTTTTTTTTAATTTTTTCAAAAAAATTCAACAAAACCATATCATGTGACCCCTCTTTGGAACGAGCTCGACGAGGGGTCACATGATATGGTTTTGTTGAAATTATTTGAAAAATAATATTTTTTCAATTCGTGAATTTGCATATTACGCCGGCGAATTCAGGCGATTCGTTGGGTAAAGGGTTAAAGGGTATTACGCGACCACAGGGACTAATACTATAAAACTTTTACATTGTATTTTCTAGAATTGTATTCTCTAGTTATGACTTTAAATGGGTCGAAATAAACCATTAGCATCTTTAACTGGCAAATTGTCACATCTTTAAACAATTTAATGATTCATTTTAGTCAGTTTTATTAATGGGCAGAAAATACAATTCTCGAAAATACAATTATAAATGTTTTATAGTGTTGGCTCAGTATGTGTCCATTGCCGGCAAATTTTGACAATGCAGAGCATACTCTTAATTAATTTAGCCACATGGTAGTCCTTTACTGCATTGTTTCTTAGAGACTGATTTTAACACATAACCTCCAATAAAATTCTGTCGTATCAACCTTGTTAATAAACAGTGAACAGTCTGTAGTTTGTTAAACTCATCTATGCATTTCTATTCAAAATTTGTTTCATCTTCTCATTATTGTTTTCACTGCTATTTTGATTCCTTGTGTTCTATTCTGATTTACTTCAAAGAAGATAATGATCTCATTTGCAATACATTAGTTTCGTCGCCACGATATAGCCTTAGCTGCTTATATGGCGCAAATTACCAATAAACAATGCTGGCTTTATAAACAAAAGCCTTGCTACAATAATTTTAGCAATAAGATTCCTTTGATATACAGTAAAGTCTCCGTGGACTGGTTTAAATCCACCCGTGGGAAGTGATGTCCACACATGTATTTACCAGGTAATAAAAACCATCATCAGCAAAATTTTGTTGTCACCGATGCTTCATTTATTACATTTTTTATGATTATTCTCACAGTTAGTGTCTGGAATCTAATATTATTGCGTCTGTGGAAATATTGCACTTCGTCTCTGGACATAAATATATCACCAGACTGTGAATTTTGACCAGGGACTTATTTATGATTCAGTCAAAATTCTTTGTCCATTTTCGTATGACAGTATTTATGTATACCATATCGGAAGCTCACTTCGTACTAATAACCAATTTATCTCACAATTCTGCTCTTTCTTGATTTGTTCCCATATATTTTGACTATCGGCTGAAGAGGATTTTTATGAACGAAGATTATGACGTCATGGTATTGAGTTCTTGTGCTGTGCATGACTTAATCCCCATTCAGTGTTCTAATTGCACTCGTACCGCTGAAGGTTATAGCAGTGTTTCAGCGGGGTGTTTCTTTGTTTTATTTTTTAGGTTTAATGCGTTGCAGGCCTCTATAAAAATATTATAATGGCCAAAAATAATATTATCCCATTTATTTCGTTTAGTTGGTAATTTATATAACATTCAATTACTGTTATCAAAATCAGCTGGTCTTGGCATGCTGTTATATTTGTAATCAGGTGTCGATGAGGGCAGGTATTTAGAATGTACCCATAGCTCGTTCCAAAGAGGGGTCATAACCTATCTTTTTAAAAATTGAAAATATGATGAAAATTAATTGGCGACTTTTGAGAATAGCACTGGCCGGTTTTGGTCATTACGTTGGGTAAAGGGTTAAGTGCCTCTTCCAAGGACACAATGCAGTTACCACTGATGAGAATGTAACCGTCGACCTTTCAATTTAAAGTTCAATGCTCTAACCACTGAGCCATCCAGCGCCTACTTTCTAAAATCAGTCCGGTTAACAATTAGCCCAAATGAACTGGGTTGAGTGAATATGAACCCAATTGGGTTCATATTCTCTCAACACAGCTGATTTGGATTGGTTTGTAACCCAACTGATTTTAGAGTGCACAATTCCACGTACTGGGGATTACAGGGACCGACCTGGGCATGCGCTAGTGCGTATTTGGTTCTGAAACATCAGGACCTGGCTCTTAAATCTCAGAAATAGGCTTCTCAGTTGGCGCGTAACTTCTCAGATCATATTTTGATATTCTTTCGATGGATAATCGAGAGAGACACTCTTACATGTATTATATATATGATTATCATTTATTATTGTTGTAGAGTGCTTAAGTTAATACTTCAAGTCTTACTTACCAAGCATTAATCTTCACTAAATAGGCAGCCAAGACTTGATCAGAAACCACAGTGAAGATTAATGTTTGCTATAGTGTACTAAATGAAAATGATGAGAGCTATAACATACTTGCAGTGTGTGTTACAAACAGCAGTGTGACTCCGTAAATTGAAATCTGGCGCATGAATTGAAAAAATAGGCTCCGAGGCTAGAGCGTATTTTAAATAGTTCTGATCGGTCCCTGCATAGTAGCTTGGTGTACCATTTGTTCGCCACGTGTGATGTTAACCCCGGGCCTTTAGCGAGCGGTTAACCCCTCTCTATCATGAGTGGTGAACATTTGGTACACCAAGCTCTTTGGGTATATTTTCTTTACACCACGATCGTCAGATTATTAAGAGTTTAAATGTTAAATAATACAATATTCAATATTAAATTCTAAACAATGCCCCTTTCGTGTATCCCGCTATAAGGAAGAATTCGGTCCCTTGTATGTATTCATACTCTTATGTGATCGATCAGCAGACGATGTCAAAATTTATTATTTTAAATATATTTTTTTCAAATTTTTCAAAAAATTTCGACAAAACCATATCATGTGACCCCTCATTGGAACGAGCTCGACACGCTTGCATGATATGGTTTTGTTGAAATTTTTTGAAAAATAATATTTTTTCAACTGCTGAATTTGCATATTACGCGGGCGGATGCGGCCGAATCGTTGGGCAAAGGGTTAATATAACTTCGTTAGGCAACTATAACTACAATTCATAAAACATAATATTTTTAATGTCAACGAAATACCACACTTTGTATTGATAGTCATCAGGAACTATATTTTGTTGCTGGCACTCACAAACAACGGACGCCATTCGCCGAAGTCACTTGATTTTCTCGAATTTGAATGTTTTCATTTATGAAAGACACTGCAGACGTTTAAATTGTTAATTTGGATATGGTTTCTGCGAAAAAAACGTGCTTAGAACGCTTTTAGGTGTGAGTGGCACGTGGATGTCCGACATGGTGACATTAACAGCTCTACGATTCTGCTGAGAAATGAAACAGTTTGTGTTTGAAATTCTTATTTATTTATTGGTGCTTAACGCCACATCAGCAGCTAAGGCTATATCGTGGCTAGAAAACATTGGAAAGTAAAAACTCATTTTCTGTTATGAAGTAAAAGTACCAAATAAAATAGAAAATAACTACAAGAGATCTGTCAAAGACAAAAGTGACTAAAACAAACAGAGGGTAATGAAAGAA
Organism: Pictodentalium vernedei; assembly: GCA_031216915.1. Classification (NCBI taxonomy): domain Eukaryota; kingdom Metazoa; phylum Mollusca; class Scaphopoda; order Dentaliida; family Dentaliidae; genus Pictodentalium; species Pictodentalium vernedei. The sequence goes on from CM062289.1 coordinate 50,897,597, forward strand.
GAGAAGTGAATAACTTCAAAATCAACCAGATGAATGGAGACTTGGAAAGTCTTGATTAAAAGAATAAAAACAATTTTAAAATTTATTAAAAAGGTTGATTTCCTTCAGGAACGACAAAACTTTATGTGGATTTGTATTATAAAATAGGTCTCGAAGAGACACAACATTAAAACACTGTCGTCTAACAAGATTAAAATCAGAACAATGTAAAAGAATGTGCTCCACTGACAGCACCTGCTGGCAGGGAACACACTCTGGTCGCATATTGCCCTCTATCTGAATATTCATTTTGATGTATATTTTGTGTATATTTAATTTGAATTGAAGGAATATCAGAGGTGAGAATTTTCAAAATAAACAAAATTTCATTACTTATATAGGCCCTTAATTAACACTCAGTAATCTCCCATTCGACTGCTGCGAGGGAAAACATGAGAAGAGAAGAACTCCTTTCCATTCTAATTCGAAAGCTCAAACGAATGAAAATCAATTTAAACCAGATCGTGTTTAGAATGGACTTCGATGTTGATTCCCCAAAAAATCCTTTCTGGTATAGCAGGATTATTTTGTGATCGTTTATCGGTTAAGCTGTTTTGGGTCTGTTCCCTTTTCCAGCCCGTTTCGACTGCATTTGCTCAGCAATCAGTGCTCTTCAAGTAATGTCAAATAAATCGTCAGACTTGTTCATGACGGATGTTCCATATTTATTTAAGAATTGAATGCAATTTTTATAAATTCCCACACGTTCATACTCCAATAAAGATTATAAAAATTGCATTCAATTCTTATAATTACATTCCGCAACTGTTTAAACTACTTTTATCCAAACAGCAAAGCAGAAAGACGAAATGAAACATGTACGAGCGAACGAGGCGAAAAACCACCCTCACACAAAAGACAAAGCGCACAACGCTGATTTTTAATTTTCACAACTTTAGAAATGGAAACGAGTATTTTAGTAACGGGCTTTATGCCACAGTTGGGAAATGTCACCAAAGAAACAGCAGCGGTGTTGATCACTGCGAGAGGCGCTAAAAGTTAAAAACCCGCCCAAACACCGCCCGAGTTACATTCTGTCAACTGCGCTCTACCGTAACTGCGAGTCAAAGTTCGACCAAATGCATTCATCAGAAAATGAATTACATTTGGTCATGACGTTTTCATCCAGCTGACCAATGGGTGAGTATTTGGACCCAAAATGTATAACTACATTATCAATGTAATTATTCCGTTTTAAGAAGCGGTCAGTACTGGAAATTTGGCCTCGTCGTAAACTCATCTCGATATCGGTGCCATCGTTACTTCGTACACTAAGAATGTAATTAACAATCAGAGGATCCAATTCCTTCACTGGTATCTCTTGTATTTCACGGCTTTCCGACTGCTTCCCATAGAAAAGGTTTAAACAGCTTTGAGTCGTGCAACGATTTCTTGAGTGCATGGCTACTCTCTTTTTCTGTAATGAAGTTAGTTTTCAACGTTGTCGATGGAAAAAAAATCTTTAAACCTGCTTGACGTTCACTGCGTATCAAGGCATTTTCTACCGGGAATGCATTCAGAGGCTGGGCAGGAACGGTGTCTGCCTCGTTGGGTTTGGTTTTTGGTTGACAGCCAATCCAGATACATTGGGGGCATCATGTATTGTAATTAACTCTTGGCGACATGGCTGCATTTTTTAGCAATTTTAGTGTCACACAGAGTAGGAATTGACATTTTTGTTTGCAGTAGTAGCATTCATAGATTCAGAGGCAGCATTTTGAGTGTCAGACTAAGTACTTGTAATATACTCTTTGCGATATGGTTGCATTTTTTAGCAATGTTAGTGTCACACAGAGCAGTAATTGCAACTTTGCTTGCAGTAGTAGCATTTATCGCTTCAGGGGCGGGATTATCAGTGTCAGTATTAGCACTATTAACATCATCATAGGCTACTCATTATTCTCTATATTGTATTGAATGTCAAATACTCCCATGGAAATTTGATCGTCGAAGATATCTTCCAGATCGCAGGCACAAGTAAACCCACCAAACATAGTTAGTACACGATGTTATTCGACAAATCTCGATTCATAAGTCGCTATTATTTATTCTCGGTTTTACTGAGCAGCAGACGTACACACGTGCGAATCTGTTTTTGTTTACTTGAGCACCGGTGGGCGGTTCTTTTTCATTTTAACAACATACTATTTCGAGTTATGGATGCTTTATTAACATGAGGCAATGCATGTTTGTTAATGTTAGGTATCTTATGAGGTAAACTCATTTAAAGCGTAATAAATAATGCCGCTTTCATTTCAGTCTTCGCGAGGCGACGAGCAGTAAATTTAGACAAGTTCAGGTCGAGGTCACTAAAGGTCCACTTGGATGTAGTTCCACTGAAGCTGTGAATTTTTACTATTGAAATCCCATTGCTGGTATGTTCACAACAGACACACATGTTCACTACGGTTGATGTGTAAAGCTAAATTTATGTCACAGGCTTTTTATATGTAGAAGAACAGGCAATCATGGTATAAGAAACGTCCTCTTTCTGAATCGAATGATCGCACGTGCGGCTGCTACCCTCAGTACAGATTTAGATGCGATCTGGACGTTTTTACTTGTATCATAGAAAACACTTTCTTGTTGTGAAATAGATTTATTAGTAGAACTTTAGACAAAACCCCCGGCTACGCGCTTTCTGCTTTATGCTTCTCATGAGGTAATTTTATAATATAAAATCTCCATTCACATTATCATAATGACATTTTTTTATCATTCAGGGAACATTTCGTATACCGTTCCAACAAAATTACTAAAAATACCAAGTAAGCATAACATTGTACAGATTTTCGGCCGATGGCATGTTTAATATTTATTTAAGAAACCATGCTATTGAGTCTAAAAAACAGATGTTGTACTATTTACGACTAGACTGGTTCCAGGCTATAATAACAGACGATGTACTATTTAGGACTTGACTGGTTCCAGGCTATAATAACAGATGATGTATTTATTTATTTATCGGTGCTTAACGCCACATCAGCAGCTAAGGCTATATCGTGGCGAGAAAACAGTGGAAAGTAAAAAGTCATTATCAGTTATGAAGTAAAAAGACTGAATAAAAATAGAAAATAAGTACAATAGATCTGTCAAAGACCAGAGTGATTTAAACAACAATGGGTAATGAGATAAGAGAAGTGAATAACTTCTAAATCAACCTGATGAATTGAGACTTGAAGAGTCTTGATTAAAAGAATTTTAAAATTTATTAAAAAAGGTTGATTTCCTTCAAGAACGACATAATTTTATGAGGATTTGTACTGTAAAATAGGTCTCGAAGGGACCCAACATTAAAATACTGTCGTCTACTAAGATTAAAATCAGTACAATGTAAAATAATGTGCTAACAGACGATGTACTATTTACGACTAGACTGGTTCTAGGCTATAATAACAGACGATGTGCTATTTACTAGACTGGTTTCAGGCTATAATAACAGGCGATGAACTATTTACCACTAGACTGCTTTCAGGCTATAATAACAGACGATGTACTATTTACCACTAGACTGCTTTCAGGCTATAATAACAGACGATGTACTATTTACTAGACTGGTTTCAGGCTATAATAACAGGCGATGAACTATTTACCACTAGACTGCTTTCAGGCTATAATAACAGACGATGTGCTATTTACTAGACTGGTTTCAGGCTATAATAACAGGCGATGAACTATTTACCACTAGACTGCTTTCAGGCTATAATAACAGACGATGTACTATTTACTAGACTGGTTTCAGGCTATAATAACAGACGATGTACTATTTACCACTAGACTGCTTTCAGGCTATAATAACAGACGATGTGCTATTTACTAGACTGGTTTCAGGCTATAATAACAGGCGATGAACTATTTACCACTAGACTGCTTTCAGGCTATAATAACAGACGATGTACTATTTACCACTAGACTGCTTTCAGGCTATAATAACAGACGATGTACTATTTACTAGACTGGTTTCAGGCTATAATAACAGACGATGTACAATTTACTACTAGACTGCTTTCAGGCTATAATAACAGACGATGTACTATTTACTAGACTGCTTTCAGGCTATAACAGACGATGTGCTATTTACTAGACTGCTTTCAGGCTATAATAACAGGCGATGAACTATTTACCACTAGACTGCTTTCAGGCTATAATAACAGACGATGTACTATTTACGACTGGGTTGGTTTTAGGCTATAATAACAGGCGATGTACTATTTACGACTGGGTTGGTTTTAGGCTAAAATAACAGACGATGTACTATTTACCACTAGACTGCTTTCAGGCTATAATAACAGGCGATGAACTATTTACCACTAGACTGGTTTCAGGCTATAATAACAGACGATGTACAATTTACTACTAGACTGCTTTCAGGCTATAATAACAGACGATGTACTATTTACCACTAGACTGCTTTCAGGCTATAATAACAGACGATGTACTATTTACTAGACTGGTTTCAGGCTATAATAACAGGCGATGAACTATTTACCACTAGACTGCTTTCAGGCTATAATAACAGACGATGTACTATTTACCACTAGACTGCTTTCAGGCTATAATAACAGACGATGTACTATTTACGACTGGGTTGGTTTTAGGCTATAATAACAGGCGATGTACTATTTACGACTGGGTTGGTTTTAGGCTAAAATAACAGACGATGTACTATTTACTAGACTGCTTTCAGGCTATAATAACAGACGATGTGCTATTTACTAGACTGCTTTCAGGCTATAATAACAGGCGATGAACTATTTACCACTAGACTGCTTTCAGGCTATAATAACAGACGATGTACTATTTACGACTGGGTTGGTTTTAGGCTATAATAACAGGCGATGAACTATTTACCACTAGACTGCTTTCAGGCTATAATAACAGACGATGTACTATTTACGACTGGGTTGGTTTTAGGCTATAATAACAGACGATGTACTATTTACCACTAGACTGCTTTCAGGCTATAATAACAGACGATGTACTATTTACCACTAGACTGCTTTCAGGCTATAATAACAGACGATGTACTATTTACGACTGGGTTGGTTTTAGGCTAAAATAACAGACGATGTACTATTTACCACTAGACTGCTTTCAGGCTATAATAACAGGCGATGAACTATTTACCACTAGACTGCTTTCAGGCTATAATAACAGACGATGTACTATTTACCACTAGACTGCTTTCAGGCTATAATAACAGACGATGTACTATTTACGACTGGGTTGGTTTTAGGCTATAATAACAGGCGATGAACTATTTACCACTAGACTGCTTTCAGGCTATAATAACAGACGATGTACTATTTACGACTGGGTTGGTTTTAGGCTATAATAACAGGCGATGAACTATTTACCACTAGACTGCTTTCAGGCTATAATAACAGACGATGTACTATTTACGACTGGGTTGGTTTTAGGCTAAAATAACAGACGATGAACTATTTACCACTAGACTGCTTTCAGGCTATAATAAGAGACCATGTGCTATTTACGACTAGACTGGTTCCATGATATAATAACAGACAATGTACTATTTACGACTAGGTTGGTTTCAGGCTAAAATAACAGACGATGTAATACTTACGACAAGACTGGTTCTATGCTATAATATCAGACGATGTACTATCTACAACTGCACTGGCTTCAGGCTATAATAACAGACGAGGTACTATTTACTAGACTGGTTTCAGGCTATAATAACAGACGATGCACTATTTAGGACTACACTGGTTCCAGACTATAATAACAGACGATGTGTGACCGTATGAGCGATCGATTCGGACTCCCGCGTTGTGTCCTTGGGCAAGGCACTTCACCCCGATTGTCCACGTGGTGGCACGATGACGCCGTATACTAAGGTGTGCTGTACGTTGGTGGTACGCATGTCTTCAACCAATCTAATCCTGCCTGTGCTACAGTGCGGAGTTAGCATGTTGGGGAGCTGGCAGCTACACGTCGTTGTTCGGTGGTTCTCTCCGAGTACTCCGGCTTCATCCACCCGTAAAACTGTCACCGACACGATATGACCTTGGCTGTTAATGTGTCGTTAAACCATAATAACTAAATTAAATAACAGGCGATGTTCAGTTAAAACTAGAAGTTCTGTCACGAATAGTGCGCTTATGTAGGCTTAATTGCGCGTTTGAATTGCGCGCAATTGCCATATCGAATGGCATCCAAAGCACGCCAGGTTCTCCTGGTTACTCATAGCAAACACATGCAATGTTTCTGCCAATGGACCTCCGGATTACCCGGAGGTCCATTGGCTGAAACATTGCTTGTGCACAGGCCATATGTACATAATTTGATAGCTTTATTTGGGCCACAACGCGCACATTAACGCGCATATCAACGTGCTATTTGTGCGCATTTCATGACAGGACTTCTAGTTTTAACTGTACTATTTACGACTAGACTGGTTCAAGTCTATAACTGCAACAGATACGATTACTAATTTGTCTTGTGGCGTTGCTGCTTAACTCTTTCTACGTGTCAGATTAACAATGTGATAATGAAAAGACCAAAAGAAAAGCAAGTTTTGCTTTTGGGCTGACCGAGGTTAGGATGGAAGGGGTCAGTTAGATTTCCCCCTAAAATGATTATGTAGTCCAACAGTCATAACATTTACAACTGCTGGGAAGGGGGTGCATTTGTAATTCATCAAGTCAATGTTACCCTATTTTCGGGTTTAAGATCCTCTTTAAAAGTCTCTGACGGACAAATTCATTTGTTTACCTATTCTATTGGTGGATTGCTTTTGGTATTATGTATTTTTTGTTGAGACTTTAAACGTTTGTGATTAAAGTAGAGGCCGCTTAATTTAATACATCTTAATTGAATACCTCTGTTAATTAAATATAACTTATTACTTTCCAAAGTGTGATTTACTGGGATTTCCGGTTTGATTATAAACGATAACTTCACAAGTGAATTATGGAATCAACAATTGGGTCATGTATCCGTGCGCGCAAAACGAAGACGCTTTGTCGTGGGTGTAATGGGGACTTCATTGTTTTTTTGTTTTATCAACCCTTTACCTAACATGAAAAGCAGACGACACTTGCAAAAAAATTATTGAATAGCTATTATTTTCATTTTTATCTTAAAAACATAGATTATAACCCCTCATTGGAACGAGCTCGACGACAAAAAATGAAAAAATAATGAAAATTAATTGGCGATTTTTGAGCATAGCGCTTGCCGGTTTTGGTCGTTACATTAGGTGATGGGTTAAATAATATAATTATCGTTAATAATGAAAAGTAATAAGCAGAGTAATCGCTTGACTGGACTGGTCACGTGAAATAATTCATTCGAGGCGAGGAACGATATGGCAAAACACCCGTGCGCATTCGCGCACTCGTGTTTGTACAACGTCCCCCACCTCTCATGAATTATTTCACGTAACCACTCCAGTCAAACGATTACTCTCTATAAATTGCCTGTAGGCCATATAGACTGAACTCATGTTGATTTAATAAGAAATCTAATAATATGTTGACAAATTCCTCAAAGTCTTCTTATTTATAAATCGACTTTGTCTCAGTAAGTCTTATACTTGCTTTTAATTAATTATATCTTGTTTGACAGAGCTCAATCAGCTTTGTCAAACGGAATACAATGGAATGCATGCTTAGTCTATCTGCAGAATACTTGAAAGTGACCGAATCCCCATTAATGAAAGACTCCTGTCTATAGAACTTTTCAGTTAACAGGGTTCCGCTGTATAATGTTTCCATTATGGCCACGATTACGTGGGCTATTGTTGACAAATAGCGAAACAAATAAAGCGGATGATAACAGAAAAGGAATTTTGAAAGTGATAACACAGAAGTTGAAGAAAATGAGGGGAGGTCGACGGACCATTATAGCTAAGGAGTTTATGTTAGTAACACAGGGCATCATGAGGACTTGTTTCGTATATTGGAATTAGCTAGCCAAGTAAAGTTTTTCGCTCATTTGTGTCTTCCGCTAGTTATCGGGTTATTTGTGGCAATTAGATATATTGCGTTCAATCGAAGACTCCATCTAAACACATTCCCTTCCTGTTAGAGGCCTTCTAGGCGCATAGAAACGACGAGCCATTATTCCAACCAAGATGGTGGCCCCCGGTAAACGAAATGGACGACAAAAACACGTATTACTATAACAACACGCTGTGAGCATGCACACTGCCACACGTTTAACTATTAAAAAGCCGTCACAACAGAGCCGTTAACGTAGATTATCATGACAATTCCACATGTATTCACTGGGTTATATTACTGTGACCTCATGTATGACATTCACCCAAAAGTGTCTTAAATTGCACGATAAACCACTGAGCTCAAGTAACACTTTTACAGTTTCGTAAACTGCTGTCTCATCAACGTTCCTTTTTACTTAAAAAGGAGGAAAACTACAAAACGGCCATTAAAAAACACGAAGGATAACTCCAAAAAGATCTTCACGGCCCAAGCGGAACGACCATCTCAAACTTGACGGATAACCCCAAAACGACCACCAAAAGCTATATATATTACCACAAACTAGACACATAACTCTAAAACATCTACCGAAAATCTGTATATTTATCAGCTGAGGATAAATTGTGTTACAGCAGTTTGTTTTGCAATATATGCCTTTTTGGGAGATGGTTCTACTGATAGAAATGCCATATATTTATGTTTGAAGGTTTTTCAAAGAAGAATGGATGGCTCAGTTGATTTTAACAGGAAATGGATCGATTATAAGTATGGATTCGGTGATGTCGGAGCAGAACATTGGTTAGGTGAGATGTGTTAAAAATTCTATTCTGTTCATTTGTAATGCATGACTCCTTATTCCTTTACCAAAACGTCGCAAAAACATATTTAATCGTTTTGAAATTAACCCTTTACCTAACCTGAAAAGCAGACGACATTTGCAAAAATAATTCTTCAATAACTAATTGTTTTCATTTTTTGTCTCAAAAACATAGGTTACGACCCCTCGTTGGAACGAGCTCGACGAGCTCGTTCCAACGAGGGGTCATAACCTATGTTTTTGAGACAAAAAATGAAAAAAATAATGAAAATTAATTGGCGATTTTTGAGAATAGCGCTGGCCGTTTTTGGCCGTTACGTTAGGTAAAGGGTTAAATAAGATAGAATATTTTGAGTTGATGTCACGTGGTTCGAAACAACAGTGTTTCTACCAATAGTGAAAGGATACAATTTCAGGGACCTGGTGTTGTTCCTAGGTCTGGATCACTCTGGGACACCTATAGTTATTATTATAGAAAACTTTTGCCAGGACACTCCGCTATACTGGTCAATTGGCAAAAACTTCATTAGAAGAACATGTTCAGTAAATTAAGTCTGGACCTTGCTGTAGCCCCGATATAGACCTAATCTACTGACTGCGATTCGTAAAATTCTCTGTCCACTAAAAAGAAGGAAATTCTGGAAAATAAAATGTGTATGCAGGTCAGAATATTTGGATAGACTAATATTTGATATCCACCCAATCTAAACCTGTATTTTTTTCACGGCTGATTTTCAAACACCCCCTTACCACATGTTGTTGCTTTTTCTCCCAGTTTTCTGAAAGAACCACATCAATTAACCCTTTACCCAACGTAACGGTCAAAACCGGCCAGCGCTATTCACAAAAATCGCCAATGAGGGGTCATAACCTATGTTTTTGAGGCAAAATATGAAAACAATTAGTTATTCAAGAAGTTATTATGCAAGTGTCGTCTGCTTTTTATTTTAGGTAAAGGGTTAATTGTTGTGACAGGGCCACAAAAAATAACCGGTGAAGCCCTTTCAGAGAAGCTGGGCCATGAGTTCGCCTTCCATTCTAAGCATATATTTTGAGGTAATAGTCGATATAAGTAGCTGTTAAACATACCAAATGATTTATACCAAGATGGCGGCCCCGCTAACCAAAATGGACGATAAAAACACATATTTAACAACACGCTGTACGCAGGCACACTGCCACACGTGCAATCATTAAAAAGTCGCCACAACATAGCCGTTAACGTGGATTATCATGGCAACTCGACATGTATTCACTGGGCTACATTATTTATTTATTTATTTATTGGTGTTTTACGCCACATGAGCAACAAAGGCTATATCGTGGCGAGAAAGTCATGAAAATGAATTAAAATAAACTGTCAGAACTGCGTTAAAAAAGAGGTAGATGAACGATAAAAAGAAACACAATGAAAAAGGACAATAAATATAATGAAAATCAACCTGTTGATACCGAATCATGATTAAAGGAAATAAAAACAATATTAAAACTTGTTAAAAAGGTTGATTTCTTTCAGAAAAGACACAATCTTATGCGGACAAGTAGAATAAAATAGATCTCTAAGAGACCACACTGTGAAGTACTGCTGCCTAATATTATTAAAATCTATACAATCTAAAAGAATGTGTTCTGGGCTACATTACTCTGACTTCATATATGACATTCTGCAAGAAGGGTCTTAACCCTTTACCCAACGAATCGGCCGCATCCGCCCGCGTAATGTGCAAATTCAGTAGTTGAAAAAATATTATTTTTCAAAACAGTTCAACAGAACCATATCATGTGACCCCTCGTTGGAACGAGCTCGTCGGGGTCACATGATATGGTTTGTTGAACTTATTTGAAAAATTTGAAAACATTATATTTAAAATAATAAATTTTGCTATCGTCTGCGTTGGGTAAAGGGTTAAAGTCGCCTGAAATTCCAAGCTTATTGTACAATAACACCCAACTCTCACTCGACCTAGAAAGGCTGAAGCATTTAACGACTACTTCAGTGCTATATCAACTATTGATGACTCCCAGGCTACCATGCCCACTAGGTGCTTCGAACCCCGTCCAACTCTCAATAATATTATATTAAACGCTAGGGATGTCTTTGATTCTCTAAAATCAATGAAGGCCAATAAAGCTTGTGGCCCTGATGCTATAAATCCCCGATTGCTTAAGGAGTGTTCGTCATCATTGTGTGATCCTCTGTCTGATCTCTTTAACTATTTACTGTAACAGTCGTATTTTCCGGGCGTGTGGAAAAGAGCAAATGTGTTTCCGGTTTTGAAGAAAGATCCCCCAAACTTAATATCTAATTATCGTCCCATTTCTCTACTAAGCTGCCTTGGAAAAGTCTTTGAAAAATGTATATTCAAAAAGATCTGGGATTTCTTCAACGCAAATAACTTATTAAGCCACTACCAGTCTGGATTCACGCCACATGACTCAACTGTTCTCCAGCTCACTGATATTTATGATACTTTTAGCTCAGCTCTAGACGAAGGCAAGGAAATCCGCGTTGTATTTTATGATATTAGTAAGGCTTTTGACAAAGTTTGGCACAAAGGCCTCTTGAATAAAATCGAACAAATTGGAATTACTGGCAAACTGTTAACATTTCTTGAATCCTACCTAACTGATCGCACGCAAAGAGTTATAATTAACTCCTTTTCGTCCACTTGGAAAAGTATCAATTCAGGTGTCCCACAGGGATCTGTTCTTGGTCCTCTCTTATTTTTAATATACATCAACGACATCACGGCAAATGTGACCAGTAGTATTAGGTTATTTGCTGATGACACTACACTCTACTTGATTGTAGAGGACCCCAACCAAACGTCACTTATATTGAATAGGGATATTGCAAATATCGAAGAATGGGCTCGAATTTGGCTTGTTGATTTCAATCCTTCGAAAACAGAAACTTTATTAATTTCGCGTAAAACAAGCCGTGTTCCTCATCCGCCATTACTGATGTCCAACGAACAAATAAAAGAAGTCCCCAACCATAAACATTTAGGAATTGTTTTTAACCAAGAAGGTACCTGGACAAATCATATCTATCATATTAGTGTTAAAGCTTGGAGACGCATTGACCTCATCCGTAAAAATAAACCAATCTTGATCGAAGTACTTTAGAAAAAATTTATTTTGCATTTATCCGTCCCTTTTTAGAATATGCCGACACGGTCTGGGATAATTGTACAAATAAGGAAGTAGATGAACTTGAGAAAATACAAATTTCAGCTGCAAGAATTGTTACTGGTGCAACGAAAAGTGCCAGCAAAGAATCCTTGTATATTGAAACAGGTTGGGAAAAATTGGAATCTCGACGGAAAAAACACAAACTTGTCCAGTTCTTTAAAATGTACCATAATTTAACCCCACAATTTATTTCCAGCCGAATTCCCCCGTTCATTTCAGAAGTGCAATCATATAGCCTTCGATCTAATCAAAATATTCGAGTACCCTTTTGTCGTACGACATCCCATCAAATGTCATTTTTCCCAGCGACATCAAAACTCTGGAATGATATTCCACAACCAATGAGGGAAAATCATTCAATTATGAACTTCAAAAGATATCTCAATCGAAATAATCGACGTCCTCCCAACTTTTATAAAAAATCTAAATCTCGAAAAGCTCAAATCTTTCATTGTAGACTCCGGCTTCAATGTAGTAATCTGAACGACCACCTCTATATGCACAACCTGGTTATTTCGCCTTTATGTGCATGTGGAGACCGTGAAACTACAGACCACTTTTTGTTAGAATGTCCAATGTACAACATAATAAGGACTGAAACTATTGGAACCCTGGCGTGCTGCATAGATAGTGATATTCTCCTGTATGGATCTGAGTTTTATGATGACTTCATTAACAGAAGTATATTTAAAACTGTCCAGTCATACATTCTGAAAACAGAGTGTTTCAAATAAGATCAGGAATTCTTCATAGCAGACAATACTCTATCACTTTCAGGCCTCAAACCCTAGACAGGTTGGCGTGAATACCAAGTGTGAGCAGTCCTAATCTATCAAATGGACACATTTAATTTGAAGAGAATTACTCACTGAATTAACAAAGTTCTGATGCTTCTTTTTTTTTTTTTTTTTTTGTTTTTTGTTGTTTCTGTTTCTCGTTTGCAATCTCTCTCTCTCTCTCTCTCTCTCTCTCTCTCCAGTTTCTTCTTTATTCTCCAACCCAATAGCTTATCTTTTGTTCTATTTCTATAAATGTATATCACTTTCCCTGTTATTCCTACTCAGGGACGTGGCTAGAGGTTTCCGTTTGAGGGAATGGGTGTAGGGTAGTGAATTTCGGGCTGGGGAGGGTCCGGGAGGGGAAACATCCCCGGTCCCTCCCCATAGCTGGAAATTCACATCAGAGAAACAATTTGAAAATGAAGCCATGAAAATGGGCATAAAATTGATTCTAGTAACTGGAATGCCAACATATTTATGATAGAATTATCAGGTTACTAATTGGTATTATTCTGGGAATTGAATATGTGCTAAACAAATGCTCAGGCTCAGAACTCTAATCATCTTGGAAGTGTGAATAATGAAATTAACTCAGGATAACGATTTTACATGAAGAGATTTTCCTGAAGTGCTTTCCGATGTTTTTTTACAATAAATAAACATACAATAGAATCCTCGTACCGATTCGATTGTGAATGAAGGAATTAACTCAGGATTCTACACGGTACACGGCGTGATTTTCTTGAAACGCATTTCGACTTTTGAGAAAAGTAAACGTACTATAGAAAACTCATACCAATTGATATCATACATACCTTTGAAGCTCGACATTACGTACGCTGTATTTGTAGATAGTACCAGATGGAATTTTTGCTGATTTGAATTCGGGTTGGAATTTTGGGAGGTAAATGAGACATCAGCATCAAGAAAGAAGCTCTAAAATCCAGATAGGTGGAATTTCCAACTATTCATGATTTGCCTTACAAATTTCCAACTGTAACAAATTTTTATCAGGATTGGGGTGTTCTTTTTGATCTCCTTTAAATCTGTTTGTGTGTTGTTACCAAGTTGACTGTAAAACGCCGCCACATTTGCCAAAAATGTGAAATATATTTATAGTGTGGAAACAGCTTAACATAAGCTTTTAGCTTTTTGTTGAATCCACAAATATGTATTCTATGTATTATTGTATAATAATGCAACTTGGAAATAAATAATGTTTAAACTAAAGGGTTAAATGTGCATGATAAATTGCTGAGCTCAAGTCACACTTTTACAGTTTCGTAAACAACTACCTCAAAGCTCCCTTTTACTAAAAAAGGAGGAAAACTACAAAACGGCAGTTAAAAACAGGAAGGCTAACTCCAAAACGACCTTCACAGCCCAAACGGAACAACCATCTCAAACTTGTTGGGTAACCCCAAAACGGCCACCACTACTTTTATAGAACAGAGAAAACCTTGTTGTCGCTCACAGCAACGCTGCGTTGTCATTCTTATTTTATACCACCACCGGGACGTCATAAAGTTTTCGATCTTTCGGAGCAGTGAAGGTCATGTAACCTGGCTGTCTAGATTAGGAAGATGTTCCGATGTGATTATAAGCATAAAAGTCGATTTAAAAAACGCGAAATTTTGATAAAAAGCTACTCGTAGTACCAAAGCAAAGCCAAAAATGCAGCGGACCCTCCCATCTTGTGCGGCCAATATTTTCATTTAATGGAAAGTAATTGATTCTGTTTGCGAACAGAACTTCGCGGGATACTCACACTCTGGATAAAGGTAAATTTATTGGCACCTGTCATTCCATATGTGTGTCGTTACTGTAGAAATGCCTTATCCTTCGTTTTCGTTTATCAAAAAACATAAGATTTTCACAGCGAATCACGTAGTATGCACACCGAACCCTTTAGACGATTGAAGAGTGTGAATACAAGTGACACGGACTTTACTGATAACGTCTTTTAGCGATAGTGAGGCATGTCTCTTGTGGACAGGTCCAGTAGTTATTTATTTATTTATTGGTGCTTAACGCCACATCAGCAGCCAGGGCAATATCGTGGCGAGAAAACAGTGGTATATAAAAAGTCGTTAGCAATAATGAAGCAAAACCTGAATAAAAATAAAAATGACCACAAAAGACATGTCAAAGACAAAAATGATTTGAATAACAATGAGTAATGAAATACGTGAATACATTATAAATCAACCTGAGGAATTGAGACTTGATGAGTTGAGATTAAAAGAATAAAAACAATTTTAAAATTTTGTAAAAAGGTTGATTACTTTCAGAAATGACACAATTTTGTGTGGGCTCGTATTATAAAAGAGATCTCGAAGAGATCCAGCTGTAAAGTACTGCCCTCTAACAAGATTAAAATCAGTGCAATGTAAAACCATGTGTTCCACTGACAACACCTGCTGACATGGAACACACTCTGGTCGCAAATTACCCTCCAACAGAAAGGAATGTGTAAGTCTTGTATGACCAATATGACATCGTGTCACAATAACATGATCTTTTCTACAAAGGTTACTGGATGGGTAGTGATCAGTAATAGTTGGTCGGAAGCGATGGAGCTTGTTATTAGTAGCCCCATCCCATTCCGCCTGCCACATAGATTTGATGTAACTACTAATATGAGGCTTAAAATCACTGAAAGGGATCTTAAAATCAGTGAGAGGCTTTGCTAAAGCCTGTTTTGCTGCACTGTCTGCTTTGGTGTTACCAGCGATACCTACATGTCCGGGTAACCAGCAAAACACGATATCATACTGGTCAGACTCGAGAGTTGTTAACTTCTCACGAAGTTCCAAAATGAGAGGGTTCTTCAACTTGGGGTTGAGTAAAGCGAGTAAAGAGGAAAGAGAGTCGGAGAAGATGATCGACTTCTTTTCCTCTACATTCTCAATGTGTTCAAGCGCGAGTTGAATAGCCTTAACCTCAGCTGTGAAAATAGAACTCTGATTCGGTATTCTAATTGAGGTGATATGATCACCAGTAACAGCAGCTGATGATATTTTGTCACCATCTTTAGATCCATCTGTATAGATCCTTGTATATGTACTATACTTGGACTTTATTTCGGCATATTTTAGTTTGAACTGCAAGGAATTGGTATCAGATTTTTTGGTAGAAGCAAGGTCCAAAATAACTGTACGTTTTTTAAGATGCCAAGGAGGAATATGTGTTTTACGATTGTCCTTTATTGTATGTGGTTCAATTTCGGTAGACTCCATGTGGGATTGAATTCTAATTCCCAATGGAGGAATATGCTTCTGGTGGCGGTTAAAAAAGTCAACATTTTGAGGTTCTGAAACACAATTATAAGCAGGATTTGAAGGATTGGCCAAAAGTTTAGATACATACTGGAGAGATAATTTAATTCTACGCTTCTCAAGAGAAGGCTCCTCTGCTTCAACAAGCATCGAGTCTATTGGGGATGTTCGAAAAGCCCCTAGACTAATTCTAATACCACTATTATGAATTGCATCCAGTGGTTTGAGATATGATTTTCTTGCAGAACCGTAAACTATACAACCATAATCTAATTTTGATCGAACAAGTGATCTATACAGATGGAGCAAAGTTTTTTGGTCAGCACCCCAATCAGTGCTACCAACGACCTTCAATAGGTTCAGAGCTCTCTTACATTTAACTTTTAGTTGTTTTATGTGGGAAGTGAAATTCAGTTTGCTGTCAAACAACAAACCTAAAAATTTCACTTCCTTAACTTTAATAGGACTCCCATCAATTTTTAACTCCGGATCGAGGTGATGTTTCCGAAGCTTACAAAAATGAACACAATTTGTTTTCATCTTTGAAAATTTGAAACCGTTTTCTATGGCCCATTTTTGAATTTTGTTTAAGCACAGCTGAAGTTTGCGCTCTATAGAATTCATTTTCTTGCTGCTGTAGCAGATTAAAAAATCATCTACATACAACGAAGAATCTACCATATTCGCAATTGTCTCGATGATGCTATTAATTTTCACCGAAAAAAGGGTAACAGATAAGATACTACCCTGAGTAACCCCCAATTCCTGCTCGTGAGGATCTGATAACGTTGACCCAACACGAACCTGAAATTGGCTGTCCTTTAAAAAGTTTTCAATAAAAAGGGACATACGCCCTCTCAACCCCATGTTAAAAAGATCTTTTAAAATCCCATACGTCCACGTTGTATCATATGCCTTCTCTAGATCAAAGAAGATGGCGACCACATGTTCTTTTCTAGCAAAGGCATTTCTAATAAACGTTTCAAGTCTGACCAAATGATCCACAGTACTTCTCTGGCTTCTGAAACCACACTGAACATCTGCAAGCAGATTGTTCGATTCCAGAAACCAGACAAGTCGATCATTGATCATCCTCTCCATGGTTTTGCACAGACAACTTGTTAAGGCAATAGGCCTATAATTACTAGGGTTGCTGTGATCCTTATCAGGCTTCGGAATGGGAATTACTATTGCTTTGCGCCAAGAAGGTGGAAACTGGCCAGTCACCCAAATGTCATTAAAAATAGGCAGTAAAACTTCAAGAGATGATTGCGGCAGATGTTTTAAAATTTGATAATGTATTTCATCGGGTCTAGTGGCGGTATCCTTCGCTCTATGTAACTCTTCCATAGAGAACGGTTCATTGTAATCCTCTAAATTATTGGAGGCAAATTTGAGCTTTTGTTTTTCTTGTTGTTTTTTTAATTTCGAGAAATTCAGGATTACAATTTTCAGACGACGAATGTTTCGAACATGTGGAGGCCAATTTATTTGAAATTTCTTTTTTTGATGTGATTAGTGTGTTGTTATCTTTCAGATGTTGAACCGTTGATTTTGTGTCTTTTCCATTAATTTTCCTTATCATTTTCCAAATTTTATTGATGGGGGTGTTTTGATTTAGTTTAGACACATATGTTTTCCAAGAACTTTTCTTTTTTTGTTGAATCAGTCGTCTTGTTTTGGCCCGATTTATACGAAGTTTGTCCAAGTTACGTGTGGTTGGTGACTTATTAAATTCCCATTCAGTCTTTTTGCGATCTTTAATAGCCTGTTTGCAATCAGCATCAAACCATGGTTTGGTGAAACGTTTAGGATTTGCCGCATTTTTAGGAATGACCTTGCTTGCAATGTCAAGCAACTCCGTGGTGAAATGTTCTATTTGGTTAGCACTTTCGACAAATTTCTCCCGTCTTAGGCGTTCAGAACAGAGCGACGAGAAAGTCTCCCAGTCAGCCTTTTTCAAGTTCCACTGGGGTACCCTCTCATCATCCACCGGAACCACACTCT
This sequence comes from Pictodentalium vernedei, assembly GCA_031216915.1. NCBI lineage: Eukaryota > Metazoa > Mollusca > Scaphopoda > Dentaliida > Dentaliidae > Pictodentalium > Pictodentalium vernedei. Next base: position 50,915,682 of record CM062289.1, read on the forward strand.
CCAACAGAATTGGAAAGTGGTCACTCCCACACAAGTCATCTTCTACCTTCCAAAAAAAATCAAGGAAGATAGAAGGGCATGCAATTGAAAGATCAATTGATGTATACGAACCAGATGCGGGGTGCAAATAAGTGTCTAAACCATCATTAAACAAACACAGGTCATATTTAGTAATGAACTCTTCTACAGTTTTACCTTTTACATCTTCTTGACTGCAGGAATTACCCCAAAGAGGGCTATGTGAATTAAAATCACCCAACAAAATGTATGGAGTTGGGAGTTGTTGGACCAGTAGCTCAAGATCATTCAGTTGTAGTGCTTTACTTGGTGAAACGTAAATCGAACAAAGTGTTACTGTTTTGTTTAATGTTAGGCGTACCGCCACAGCCTGTAAATTTGTCTGCAATGGAACAGAACTGTGAATGATGTCGTTCCTAACTAAGATAGTCGTTCCACGAATATGAAGATCATTATCATCTGCCCAGGCATTATACGAAGTATAATGCTTAAAAGCTGAATGATCGTGAGCCTCTGGTTTCTTTAAAAGGCTTTTCTGCAGGCAAAAAGCTGCAGGTGTATATTTTTGGCTTAAAAGGCCTAGTTCATTAAAGTTGGCTCTAAAACCTCGACAATTCCATTGTATTATGTTGTGCTTGGTTGTATTATCAATATTTATTTGGAGATTTAGAGGGTGGACGTATGGGCTATATTGCCCCGTTAGGTTTTTTTGGTGATTTTTTATTTGGTGACCCACTCTGAGTAGAACTTAGGGGCACTTTACTTGAAAACGTGGCGTTGATGCAGTCCTCAACATCCATTTTCTCCAAACCATCAAGTATGTTGTTTGTAACAACATTTTTGAGAAATTTAGGAGTTCTATTGGAAGAGAGTTTCTGTTGCTCTTTTTCTTTATTCTTCTTTTCTTTTTCATTTCTTTTTCTCTGACTCTGACTGATATTTGGAAGTTCCGGTTTAGGTTTCGATTTAATTTGATCATTTTTCAGTTCTAATTTACCGTCTTTCACATTTTTGTCTTGATCTTTTCTAGAATTTGATCTTGGTTTTTCTTCAGCTGATGTTTGTGAAAGCGATTGTGTTTGTGTTGATTTCTGTTCTACTTGGTCGAGGTGCTCTATTGTGAAAGCTTGCAGCAATGATGGGAATGTGCCGTGGAGCCATGTCCATGGTGTCTGACATTCAACTGATTTTGATGGTATTTTCTTTTTTAATTGTGTAGCATACGATGGCACAGATACATTCATTCCCGGCATCGATGTAACAATCTCCCTGGCCTCTTTGAAACTTATGTTTTTCACTTTTCACTTTTTGAATCATTTTTTCTCTCTTCCATACGGGGCAATCCTTTGATGATGATACGTGATTGCCCTGGCAATTAACACATTTGACAGAATTGATACATGGCTCATCATGTTGTTGACCACACCTGAAACAGACTGTTTGACCTCTGCATTTGTTCTGCCCATGACCATACCTTTGGCATTTGAAGCATCTAAGTGGATTTGGAATGTACAAATCCTCTTTGATGTTCATGAATCCAACCTTAATAGATTTTGGTGGTAGTGATGTGCTAAATGTCATTATGTAAGTATTGGTTTTAATTACTGTACCATCTTTTTTAATTTCTATTCTCTTAACATCTGTCACTCCTTGAGTTTTTAATTCATCTCTTATGTCCATTTCTTCCATACCCTGTAAATCTCTTGTTCGAACAACACCCTTACTGTTATTGAGGGTTTTATGAACAAAAACGTTCACTTCCATATCTATTAGTTTGGTAGTTTTTAACAAATTTCTTGATTGTACCTCCTTATTACATTCAACTAATAGAGCACCCGATCTTAACTTTTTAACATCTTTAACAACTCCTGCTATACCTTTAATTGGTTTCTCTAGAGCAAAGGGGTTGATGTTTGTTGCTTGTTTTTCTTTGTCTGTTGCACATATCATTAAAAATCTTGGCCAATGTTTTTCAATTATCTCATGTTCAGAGTCAGAATCAGAGACGGAATTGTCAAAATCATAACCTCGTTTTGTTTTTTTTTGTGGTATGTTTGCCATGTTAATAGAATAAAGCGTTCACTGCCCCGGCTCCCACCCACCATGGAGTCCAACAAGGGGTGGGGTCACTGCCATGCAGTGAACCCACCGGGTTGCCGGTATTCCCACATACCTGGTATGGGGCAGTATACTCAGCCAGTGTTGATACCGAAGTATGCCACTGGCTGATTGGCCCGTGTGTGGAAGTGCCAGGTCTTCAGATGGCGACCATCCAACCAATCACTTTATAAAACACTGTAATTACGGTTGCCACGTGAAACTGAAACAAACAGTGCAGCAAAACTAAGTATTTGGTTAAAAATTAGTTTAAAAACATCACACAATGGCAATTATGATAAATGATTAAAAGAAATGACTGATTGAATGGCCACCAAATGCCCCACGACGTGACACCCAGTACTTTTTGGGGTGGGGGCTCCCGATTGGCCAGAACGGACCATCCGACCATCCTTCTACTCCCGAAATTGGGGCCAAAGCAGTGTGTTGAACAAGATTATCTCCGAAATGGAGACCAGGGCTCCATCCCGGAGACTGCCCTAACCGGGGCCACGAGTCCTCAACTGCCAGGATTCCTTCTTCCGGGGCCTTCGGAACGCACCTCACGGGAGAACAAGGTGCCTGCCAGATGGTATTAGCAGGATTGATCATTTTGGTCCGGGGCTGCGTATTTATGTATTTCGCAGCGAACCAACTCAATTGAGCAAACCTGCCAATTAGAAATTAGCAAACCCGCCCAATTGAGCAGGCCGTCCTCTATCCGCCACCTGAGGACCCGCCTAGTAGGGGATGATCAAACCCCCCTAGGGGTCCAGTAGTTAATATCCAAAATGAAAATGCTTATAATCTTCCATACTGTGAATACTTTTTAAACCCTTACCCAACGTAACGGCCAAAACCGGCCAGCTCTGTTCACAAAAAATCAGCATTCAATTTTCATTAAGTCAAAAACATAGTTTATGACCCCTCATAGGAACGAGCTCATTGAGTTATCAGCTATGTTTTTGACGCAAAAATGAAAAGTATTAGTTATTCAATAGTTTTGTTTGCAAGTGTCGTCTGCTTTTTACGTTAGGTAAAGGGTTGAAGCGATGCCGTCTTATTACAGGGAACGAATTACTACACATGATGGTTGTCTTATTATAGGGAACGAATTACTACACATAATGGTTGATGATAAACCACGTCTTATTACAGAGCACGAATTACTGCACATATTGGTTGTCTTATTGCAGGGAACGAATTACTGCACATATTGGTTGTCTTATTGCAGGGAACGAATTACTGCACATATTGGTTGTCTTATTGCAGGGAACGAATTACTGCACATATTGGTTGTCTTATTGCAGGGAACGAATTACTGCACATATTGGTTGTCTTATTGCAGGGAACGAATTACTACACATAATGGTTGATGATAAACCACAAGAGTTACGTGTTGATCTGGAAGACTTTAATAATGAGACAAGATATGCAACGTATGAAATCTTTACCGTTGACGGGGTAGACCATTTCTACAGAATGCAAGTCGTTGGATACAGCGGAAATGCAGGTAGGTTAATGAATAGACAGATACCGTCCATTTTTTTGTTTGTTTTGGCCTTCTTTGTTTCATTTGTTTTTCTTTTGTTTAACTTTTTTTCTTTATCCCCTTAACCCAGTCTAATTCTAATGACAACCCGAATTAAATCATGTTATAAACTGTAAAATAGGCATGTCTGCCTCTCAATTGTGGCATGTGTCAGTAATACTTTAATCATACAGCGATACGGGACTGTAAGATTGAATTATACAATAATTCCTGTGTGAAATCAAAGTTACCCGATACAAATCAGACAGTGTGAAATATTCCAGGTACACCACACGTGTAATCCATCCTACGTGTAAAAAAAAGACGTGACAGAATGCGTCTGATTGGTTGTTACGTATATGAGTGACGTTAGTGAAATACTTCGGCACAAAACAGTTCCAAGAAAGATGATAAACAGATATCCCTCAGGCGATATCTTTCTTTGAAAATATCAGATTCATTCACTCAACTCAAGTTTGTTCGTGGTTTTAATACAAAAAACAACTTGGGTATAATATGGAGAACAGGAATCAAATATACTTATTGGAGTTTGTCTGTGGCGCGCGTGAAGTACAGAAAAACCTCTAACTGAGACTGTTGATTCCAGTCCCCGAGTTCTGCAGCCTGGACGTGTTCTGTCTTATTTCACTGATCCTCACCCTGCCCAGTTAATTATGTTGTCGACTCGTGGATTACCAACTTTTGCTTTACGCATAAATCTATGCATATCAGATTACAAGGGTTTATGTGTGTCTTGCGAGTTAGAATCGCTCTCTATGAATATTATAATGCAAGCAACGAATTGATGAATTTAGTTTCTAAAACTGAAGTAACTTTTCTATTTAATCTACGGTTTTTAGCTGTAATATCCACACAGAAATAAACAACATCAAAAACACCCTCTTGCATTATGTTATCTCTTTCTCATTTGAAGAACCAACTGACTTAACGGCTACACTTACAGAGTAATATTTTATTAGCTTCTCTCGAAAGGAAGGCTCATAACAGTTTGTATATGTTTTGTTAACCCTTTACCCAACACAGACGATATCAAATTTATTTTTTTAAATAACATTTTTTCAAATGTTTCAAAAAATTTCAACAAAACCATATCATGTGACCCCTCGATGGAACGAGCTCGACGAGCTCGTTCCATCGAGGGGTCACATGATATGGTTTTGTTGAAATTGTTTGAAAAATAATATTTTTTCAACTGCTGAATTTGCATATTACGCGGGCGGATGCGGGCGATTCGTTGGGTAAAGGGTTAACATATTTTTAACGAATTCATTTTTAATCGAAACCTTTAAAAATTCCGCGGAAATAATTTTAATCTTCCTCCTGTCCTTTTGGTTTAGTTTAAACACATTTTTTTTTTGCCACACTTTGGTGCAAATTGGATTGGAGGACAAGTGCTAAGCAATTAGTTTACCCTTCACTCCCACAAATTTAAAATACATATACAACATGCCAAACAAAATACTAAATAACAAAATCAAATTTTAGATTCAGAAAGAAAACAAAAACGGAGATTGAGAGAAAGAGAGTGAAAGAAGGAGGGAGGGGGAAAGAAAGAGAAATAGGAGAAAGGAAGAGGGACAAGGTGCATAGGTGATAACTCATGAGTACTCCCCCGCGTGATGTTATGTGGAGCTACATATATTTCGTCACGTCAGTTTAAAATACTAATTGTCATATAATAAACAAATTAGTACAACAGTCAGTTGATATGTGTTGTATTCCATCTCGTTGACGAGATGAGATTAACTGTTGTAGTAATCTGTATGTACGTATGTGTTTTGAAAATAGACCACATGCGATCGAATCTAGGTCATTATAGTACATCAAATAAAACCTTGTGAACGGGTTACAAGCACGCCCGTTTCCCGATCCCTACTAACTACAATTCGTAAGAGTTCACATATTTTCCCATGTTCTTTCAAAAAATGAGTCACATCAGATCGAAAGATAAGTCACTAGGTCACATGAAAGCAAATCAACGTTAATGCGATGAAATCCAACTTGCATTCTGGACAACATAGGTACCGCGTTCGTCCTCAGATTCTTATCGATCTCACTCATTAGTCGTGTATTTATGGGTCTTCTATTCTATTACTGCAATGTACCAAGTCGGGTAAACTTCCAACAAGATCACTAGCTCACGTTAAGAAACAAAAATGTGAGTACGATTAAGAATTGAATGCAATTATTTTTCTTTCCTTCAAGTAATTTGAAATTAATATTTCGTATAAGATATGACTTTGAACGTCATATTAGAATTACGTTGCGTAGTTTTCTTCTGCTTCGCCACTAACTCTTTACCTAACATGAAAAGCAGACGACACTTGCAAAAAAAATTCTTGAACAACTAAATTTTTTCATTTTTTGTCTCAAAAACATAGGTTATGACCCCTCATTGGAACGAGCACGACGAGCTATTTTCAACGAGGGGTCATAACCTATGTTTTTGAGACAAAAAATGAAAAAATAATGAAAATTAATTGGCAATTTTTTAGAATAGCGCTGGCCGGTTTTGGCCGTTACGTTGGGTAAAGGGTTAACACTGGCTACGTTGCGTAGTCAGTCCTAATGGCGAAGCAGAAGGACATTTTTTTCCTCGCTTCCATTTACTTCTCCCTGTTAGATCGTTGAGATCGTGTACTCCCATAGAAGAATGTTCAGAGTTAACCGTCAGGGAAACATGTTAACTATTCATGCCATTGGAGTACCATGAGTATATCTTTATAAATAACAATAATAATAAATGTAGTTTAAAGCCGAAAATCCTCATAGAGTTCTTGGGCTTAACACACACACACACACAAAAAACAAACTTTATATATATGTGTATCACTCTGCATTTGCTGACTGTCTCCAAGCGGATGAATCACAATCAGTGGTCTTCATCTAAGTTATATACCCTCCGGAACAAATGTGATTTGAGAGCTGATCGGAAAGATGGGAGACTCTGGGATGCTTTCAGCCCACGCGGAAGCAGGTTCCAAAGGAATGGAGCAGCCACCGAGAAGGCCCGATCGCCAGCTGTTGTGAGGTCATATAATAAACAAACTTTATGTCTCACGTTTCCACATATCAAAACTAGTCTGTCTATTCTCCTCTTACTAAATCCTTATTACCTTTATAAATGAGCATTCATTTAAGAATTGAATGCAATTTTTATAATCTTTATTGGAGGATGAACGTGTGGGAATGGGTACAAATTATGTATGAATCCCAAATCTTTATTGGAGTATGAACGTGTGGGAATGGATACAAATCTTGTATGAATCCCTTGTTTTTTATAATCTTTATTGGAGTATGAACGTGTGGGAATGGGTAAAAATTATGTATGAATCCCAAATCTTTATTGGAGTATGAACGTGTGGGAATTCGGGATTCATACATAATTTGTACCCATTCCCACACGTTCATACTCCAATAAAGATTATAAAAATTGCATTCAATTCTTATAATTACATTCCTTAACTGTTTAAACTACTTTTCACCAAACAACAAAGCAGAAAGACGAAATAAAACATGTACGAACGAACGAGGCGAAAAACCACCCTCACACAAAAGACAAAGCGCACAACTCTGATTTTTAATTTTCACAACTTTAGAAATGGAAACGAGTATTTTAGTAACGGGCTTTATGCCACAGTTGGAAAATGTCACCAAAGAAACAGCAGCGGAGTTGATCACTGCGAGAGGCGCTAAAAGTTAAAGACCCGCCCAAACACCGCCCGGATTACATTCTGTCAACTGCACTCTACCGTACATGCGGGTCAAAGTTCGACCAAATGTATTCATTGGAACATGAATTACAGTTGGTCATGACGTTTTCATCCAGCTGACCAATGGGAATTGAGTATTTGGACCGAAAACGTATAACTACATTAACAGTGTAATTATTTATTTATAATATTCCAACTAAATTTACTCAAACAAACAATCCATCAATTTAAAAAGTCGGTCTTATTTGTAGAATATGCAGTTTTGATATCTGCTTAAAATAAAAACAAAAAGAAAACTCAGGTGTGAGTGGCAGAAACGTAAACAGAAAAACATAAATGAAAATTGTGTCCAAATAGGTTATTTATTTGAATTTTTAAGAAATATACCATATTTATTTATTTATTTATTTATTGGTGCTTTACGCCACATCAGCAGCTTAGGCTATATCGTGGCGATGAAAGTGTAAATTTCAAAAAGACCATTAATTAAAATATGAAACAAATTGAATAAGAGGTTTAAAAATGATGAGTGTGAAACATAATGAGAAGGTGAGATCAGTAGTGCAAAAATACTGTGTAAATCAACCTGTGAAATAAATACAGATAGATGAAAATTAAAATGGTAAAAACAATTTAAAGTTTATTAAAAAGGTTGATTACTTTCAAGAATGAGATGACTTTTTGCGGGCTCGTATGATAAAATAAATCTCTCAAAGATCCAACTGTAAAATACTGCCCTCTAACATGATTAAAATCAGTACAATTCAAAATAATGTGTTCCACGGACAACACCTGCTGGCAGGGAACACATTCTGGTCGCAAATTACCCTCTAACAAAAAGGAATGTGTAACTCGTGTATGACCAATATGACACCGCGTCAAAATTGCAAGATCCTTTCTACAAAGGTTACTAGACGGGTAGTGATCTGAAATATTTGGTCGGAAGCGATGAAGCTTGTTATTTGTCGCTCCATCCCATTCCGCCTGCCACAGCGATTTGATGTATAGTTACTGATATGTGGTTTAAAATCACTGAAAGGGATGTTAAAATCAGTGAGAGGCTTGGTTAAAGCCTGTTTTGCTGCACTGTTTGCTTTGGTGTTACCAGCGATACCTACATGTCCGGGTAACCAGCAAAACACGATATCACATTGGTCAGACACGAGAGATGTTAACTTCTCACGAAGTTCCAAAACTAGAGGGTTCTTCAACCTGGGGTTGAGTAAAGCAAGTAAAGAGGAAAGAGAGTCGGAAAAAATAATCGACTTCCTTTCCTGTACATTCTCGATGTGTTCAAGTGCAAGTTGTATAGCTTTAACTTCAGCTGTGAAAATAGAACTCTGATTCGGTATTCTGATTGAGGTAATATGATCACCAGTAACAGCAGCTGATGATACTTTGTCACCACATTTAGATCCATCTGTATAGATCCTTCTATATGTACTAAACCTGGACTTTATTTCGGCATATTTTTGTTTAAATTGCAAAGAATTTGTATCAGATTTTTTGGTAGAAGCAAGGTCCAAAATAACTGTAGGTTTTTTAAGATGCCAAGGAGGAATATGTGATTTACGGTTATCTTTTATAGAATTAGAATCAATTTTGGTAGACTCCATGTGGGGTTTAATTCTAATTCCCAATGGAGGAATATGTTTCTGGTGGCGATTAAAAAATTCAACATTTTGTGGTTCTGAAACACAAATAAAAACAGGATTTGATTTATTAGCTAAACGTTTAGTTACATATTGGAGAGATAGTTTAATTCGACGCTTCTCAAGAGAAGGCTCCTCTGCTTCAACAAGCATTGAATCTACCGGTGAAGTTCTACAAGCACCAAGGCTGATTCTAATGCCACTATTATGAATGGCATAAAGAGGTTTGAGATATGACTTTCTTGCAGAACCGTAAACTACGCAGCCATAATCTAATTTTGATCTGACAAGTGATCTATACAGATGAAGTAAAATTGTTTGGTTAGCACCCCAATCAGTGCTACCAACTACCTTCAAGAGGTTCAGTGCCCTTTTACACTTAACTTTTAGTTGTTTTATGTGGGAAGTGAAATTCAGTTTGTTGTCAAACAACAAACCTAAGAATTTCACTTCCTTAACAACTTTAATAGGACTACCATCATTTTTTAACTCCGGATCGAGGTGATATTTCCGAAGCTTACAAAAATGAACACAATTTGTTTTCATCTTTGAAAATTTAAACCCGTTTTCTGTGGCCCATTTTTGAATTCTGTTTAAACACAGCTGAAGTTTGCGCTCTATGGCATTCATTTTCTTGCTGCTGTAGCAGATTAAAAAATCATCTACATACAACGAAGAATCTACCATATTTTCAATTGTTTCGACAATACTATTAATTTTTACTGAAAAAAAGGGTAACAGATAAGATACTACCCTGAGGAACCCCCAATGCCTGCTCGTGCGAATCGGATAACGTTGATCCAACACGAACCTGAAATTGGCGGTCCTTAAAAAATTCTCAATAGAAAGAGGCATTCGCCCTCTCAACCCCATGTTAAAAAGATCCTTTAAAATCCCATACGTCCACGTCGTGTCATATGCCTTTTCCAGGTCAAAGAAGATGGCGACCACATGTTCTTTTCTGGCGAAGGCATTTCTGATAAACGTTTCAAGTCTGACCAAATGACCCACAGTACTTATCTGGCCCCTGAAACCACATTGAACGTCTGCAAGCAGATTGTTCGATTCCAGAAACCAGACAAGTCGGTCATTGGTCGTCCTCTCCATGGTTTTGCACAGGCAACTGGTTAAGGCAATAGGCCTGTAATTGCTTGGGTTGCTGTGATCTTTATCAGGCTTAGGAATGGTAATTACTATCGCTTTGCGCCAAGATGGTGGGAACTGGCCCGTCCTCCAAATGTCATTAAAAATAGAGAGTAAGAGCTTTAGAGATGATTGCGGCAGATGCTTTAAAATTTGATAATGTATTTCATCGGGCCCAGTGGCGGTATCCTTTGCTCTATGCAAAGAGTTGTTTAACTCCTGCATAGAAAAAGGTTCGTTGTAATCCTCTGAATTATTGGATGTAAATATAAACTTTTGTTTTTCCTGTTGTTTTTTAATTTTCAGAAATTCAGGATTACAATTTTCAAAAAACGAATGTTTTGAAAATGTAGAGGCCAATTTATTTGAAATTTCGTTTTTTGATGTGATTAGTGTGTTGTTATCTTTCAAATGTTGTACCGTTGATTTTGTGTCTTTTCCTTTAATTTTTTTATCATTTTCCAAATTTTGTTGATGGGGGTGTTTTGGTTAAGCTTTGAAACATAAGTTTCCCAAGAACTCTTCTTTTTTTGTTTTATTTGTCGTCTTGCTTTTGCCCGATTTATACGTAATTTATCTAAATTATTTGTGGATGGTGATTTGTTGAATTCCCGTTCAGTTTTCTTCCGATCCTTTATAGTCTGTTTACATTCGTTATCAAACCATGGTTTGGTGAAACGTTTTGGATTTGTCGAGGTTTTAGGAATGACTTGGCTTGCAATGTCAAGTAACTCTGTTGTAAAATGTTCAATCTGGTCAGTACTTTCACTAAATTTCTCCAGAGTGAGGCGTTCAGAACAGATCAAGATGAAGGCCCCCCAGTCAGCCTTTTTAAAGCTCCACTGGGGCACCCTCAGATCGTCTGCCGGAATTACACTCTCCAACACGACCGGAAAGTGGTCACTCCCGCACAAGTCACCTTCCACCTTCCAAGAATAATCAAGAAAGAGGGAAGGGCTTGCAACTGAAAGATCAATTGAGGTGTAAGCACCAGATGCGGGGTGCAGATAAGTATCTGACCCATCATTGAACAAGCAAAAGTCATATTTTGTAATAAACTCCTCTACAGTTTTCCCTTTCACATCTTCTTGACTGCAGGAATTACCCCAAAGTGGGTTATGAGCGTTAAAATCACCCAACAAAATGTATGGAGTTGGGAGCTGTTGGACGAGTTGCTCAAGATCATTGAGATGTAGTGCCTTACTGGGTGAAACGTAAATCGAACAAAGTGTGACTGTTTTGTCTAAAGCTAGGCGTACCACCACAGCCTGTAAATTTGTATTCAAAGGTACAGAACTGTGAATGATATCGTCTCTAACCAAAACAGATGTTCCACGAATGTGAAGGTCTGTATCATCAGCTGAATGATCGTGAGCCTCGGGTTTCTTTAAAAGAGTTTCCTGCAGGCAAAAAGCAGCAGGTTTATATTTTTGGCTGAGTAGACCAAGTTCATTAAAATTGGCTCCAAAACCTCGACAATTCCACTGTATTATGTTATTTTTGTTTGTATTAACCATATTTGGTTTACGACTGAGAGGGTGGACGTATTGGAGAAATAGACCCAGTTGTTTTCTTGGGTGATTTCTTCCTCAGCGACTTATTCTGAGAGGAGTTGGGACGTAGTTGCCAGAATGTTTCTTCAATACACTCACCGACTTCCATCTCTTCTAATCCCTCGAACTTGTTACGGGTAACAGGATCTTGTAAACATTTTGGCGTTCTTTCAGATAATTGCTTTTGTCTATCTTGTTTCTTTCTCTGACTCTGACTCAGATTTGGTTGTTGAGATCTTTGTTCTTGCTGTGCTTTAGGGTGTGGTTTGTTTTGATCATTTTTCTTATTAGTTGTAGATTTTTGTTGCGTTTTCTTTTCAGGTTTAGATGTATCTTTTCTCTGAATGTGATCTGTTTTGTCTTTCAGTGGTTCTGTAGTATACTGTTGTGTTTGAGTTGACTTTGGTTCAGTTTCTGTGATTTGCTCAATTGTAAACGCTTGAATTAAGGACAGAATTGTGTTGTTGTTAAGCCATGTCCATGGTGTTTGACATTCTACTGATTTGGTTTGTATCTGTTGTTCCAACGTTGTTGCATACGATGGTGATGAAAAATTAATTCCAGGCCTTGAAATTACTATTTCTCTGGCTTCTTTAAAAGAAATCTGTCTCTCACATTTAACTTTCTGAATTTCTTTCTCCCGTTTCCAGACAGGGCAATCCTTGGATGAAGCTACATGATTGCCCTGACAGTTACAGCACTTTATGCTATTATTACAGGGCCCTTGGTGTTGTTGGCCGCATTTGAAACATATTTCCTGTCCTCGACAGTTATTTTGCCCGTGACCATACTTCTGACATTTGAAGCATCGAAGTGGATTTGGAATATACAAGTCCACTCCAATGTTCATGTAACCTACTTTAATTGACTTTGTTGGTCGCGAGGAGCCAAAAGTTAAAATATATGTATTGGTTTTCACTGTGTTACCATCCTTTTTAATTTCTATTCTTTTTACATCAGTGATATTCTGAGATTTAAGTTCTTCCTTTATTTCCAATACATCTATGCCAGAAAGTTCTCTAGTTCTCATTACGCCTTTACTAGTGTTCAAAGTCTTATGTGGAAATGCCACAACTTTCATGTCTAAAATCTTATCAATTTTTAATAAATTTATTGCCTGAAATTCCGTCCTACATTCTACTAATAACCCGCCCGATCTCAATTTTTTAACTTCCTTTACTGAGCCTGCAATTCCTTTTATAGTTTTCTCAATAGCAAATGGATTGACCGTTGATACATTTTTACCTTCTTCTTCCGCATAAATAATAATAAATTTTGGCCATTTCTTTTCTATGGTGGTGCTTTCTTGATCTGAGTCAGAGTCTGATAGAGTTAATTTCACTTCATTACCTCGGTTTTGTTTTTTTGGTGGTATTTTTTCCATGTTTTAGTATTAATCGTCCATTGCTCCGGCTCCCACCCACCATGGAGTCCAACAAGGGGTAGAGTTACTGCTATGCAGTGAACCCACCGGGCTGCCGGTATTCCCACATACCTGGTATGGAGCAGTATACTCAGCCAGTGTTGATGCCGAGGCATACCACTGACTGATTGACCCGTGAGTGGAAGTGCCAGGTCTTCAGATGGCAATCATCCAACCAATCACTATACAAAACACTGTAATTAAATTTGCCATGTAAAACTGAAGCAGACAGTGCAGCAAAATTGAGTATTCATTAAAAATATGACGTTAAAAAACAGTACACAATGGCAATTATGGTGTGATTAAAAGAAGTGACTGGCTGAACGATTACCAAATGCCCCCCGACGTGACATCCAGTTCTTTTGGGGTGGGGGCTCCCGATTGGCCAGAACGGGCCATCCGACCATCCTTCTACTCCCGAAATTGGGGCCAAAGCAGTGTCTTGGACATTATCTGAAGAAAAAATGGAGACCAGGGCCAAACAGAGTTTACGACCTGATCCCCATCTTTGGAGACTTGCCCTAACCGGGGCCCGAGTCCTCAACTGCCAGGATTCCTTCTTCCGGGGCCTTCGGAATGCACCTCACGGGAGAACAAGGTGCCTGCCAGATGGTATTAGCAGGGTTGATCATTTTGGTCCGGGGCTGCGTATTTGTGTATTTCGCAGCGAACCAGCTCAATTGAGCAAACCTGCCAATTAGAAATTACCAAACCTGCTCAATTGAGCAGGCCGTCCTCTATCCGCCACCTGAGGACCCGCCTAGTAGGGGATGATCAAACCCCCCTAGGAAGAAATAGACCACCGTTATCTGGAAGATATTCGCTTCAAAGTGAGAACTTGATTGTTACCACAGCCTCCGAATTGATCTTGATCGGAATGTGACGTTTCGATTGACCGAGTAGGAAAATGGGCGGAGCTTAGTTCTTTTGATGAATGCATGACGTCAGTTATAAAAATAGTTCGCCAAAGGAAATTCGTATGGAACACGTGTTGAAATATTGAACTGGAGGAAACGAAATTGGTCTCCAAAACTATGGAGTCAGTCCGCTCGATTTTGCCGCGTTTATGGTAAGGTGCTGGCTTAGAACTTACCGAGACTTCGTGGCTGTATGCATGGGTGGGGACGTTGTATCTTCAGCTGCCATTGACCAAAGGAAATTATATTTTAGAAGTGATGTTGTTTGATTACAAGGTTGGCACACCTTCCTTCGTCATTGCTTCGACCTCTTGTGTAATCTCATTCGAGCATTCCAGATGATGTTTCCAATTTTTATCAGCCAAATGAAATGCAATATTCAGCGTGAGAGAACATAGTTTGGGAGTCAGTCTCCGAACTTTCGTAGAAACCGGGTAACCCCATAAGCAACATAAACGCCAAACTTTGTTCGTATTTGATTTGTTGCCTATGTGTATTAATATGTCCGCCTTTCCTGAGTTTAATATCTTTCGCCTTCCTTGGCCCCCGGGAAACACCCGTAGTAAATAACTATCAGAGTCTGAGCATTTGTGAAACCAGTGATCCGTTTCTGAATATGTTTTTGGAAGTTAGAAATCAGTCGCTTGACTTCCCTAACAACCTGTTAAACTCACCAGTAATAAGAACGATAATGGGAGGATTTAGTTACGATTTAATACATAGCCTGTTGTAGAGAGATTAATGAGAAGGCTGCTTCCACCGCCTCGGATGAACAATTACTACTAATGTTTTTTGCTCCTTATTTACAGTGCGGCCGCTGTGGACTGGCCACTTTCCAGGACGCAATAATATTAGATTCCAAACACTTATTATAGGAATATTCATTAAATATTTGATTTATGAAGCACCGGACATAACCCGGTCCTTCATTAATTAAAATTTTGCAGCTGGTAATGTTTATTACCTGGTGAACGTATGAGTGGATATCACTGCCCACGCGTGGATTTCAACCAGTCCACGGCATCTCTACTGTAATACTAATCGTCAACAGTCATAAGTCTGCTACAAACTATGCACGTTGTGATGCAATAATAATTAGAATCATGTGTACTCAGTTTGCAGTTATGACACTCCAGATTACGACAGTGAACGCTCGTCTCTCAAATCTCTATAAGTTATTCATACTCTCGTCTCCAATAACCCAAACAAATTATCTAGCTTCAGGCGAAAGTGTTGTTCTGGTTATTTTTCTCCAGAAAATTCTTATATTTCAAAGCCTTTTCGGCCCAATTATGAACGTTCTGCAAAAAGTACCGGAGGACTATATTTGCAGTAGCAGGCCAATATACACAGTAGGGAGTGATTCGACAACGATTCTCCGGTGGCTCTGACGAAAATGGAAACCGCACATAAAAAGGATAATTGCTTTGATACAAACAATCATCCCATTTGTGGACATGAGATGTCACACTTACTTATTCATCTGAAATTATGTATATCTATCCGCAAAAAAGCCGCCTCTGACAGGTCATGAGATAATCTTGGGTTCCATGAAGCTTCGAAATTTGATTCGATTCAATTCAAAATCGTCCCGATTCGCGTTGCTCTGATTCGGAAATCTTGGAATCGTAGAAATGGTCTCAAAATCTAATCAAATGTTTCCTCTTGAACTCGTCTTCTCTCGTCAGGTACAGGAGACCTGATGGGAGAAGAAAAGTTCAATGAGGTTCGCTTTCGGAACTACTTTAACCCTTTACCAACGAAACGTCCAAAACCTGCCAGCGCTATTCACAAAAATCGCCAATTAATTTTAATTATTTTTTTCATTTTTTTTGTATCCAAAACATAGGTTTTGACCCCTCT
This sequence comes from Pictodentalium vernedei, assembly GCA_031216915.1. Taxonomy (NCBI): domain Eukaryota; kingdom Metazoa; phylum Mollusca; class Scaphopoda; order Dentaliida; family Dentaliidae; genus Pictodentalium; species Pictodentalium vernedei. The sequence continues at coordinate 50,931,613 of CM062289.1, forward strand.
TTGGGACGAGCTCGTCCAGCTCGTTCCAATGAGGGGCCATAACCTATGTTTTTGAGACAAAAAATGAGAAAAAGTAGTTATTCAAGACTTATATTTGCAAGTGTCGTCTGCTTTTTTGTGGAATTATATATTTACTGTGACAATGCAAGAGATAAGCTTGGTCTTCCGACAAGCTTCGTAATTCGATTCGAAATCGTTCCGATTCACACCACGCTGATTCGAAAATCTTGGAATCGTAGAAATGTTTTCAAAATCTAACCAAGTGTTTCGTCTTTAACTTGTCTTCTCTCCTCAGATGATGAGAGAAGAGAAAAGATTAAAGAGGTTCCGTTTTCGAAACTACTTTAATTCCGCCTATTTCGTTTCTTTGCTTGAGTGGAGGCTCGAAATAGTTACGGTTATATTTACAATTTGAAGAGCAGCGAGATTCGATTTGAGAATTTCTGCCTGATTCGATTTGTGATTCTTAATTTATTTATTGGTGCTTTACGCCACATCAGCGGCAAAGGCCATATCGTGGCGAGACAGTCATGTATATGAAACTAAAAAAAAATCATTGTAAAGTCTGTATTTAAAAAAGGTAGATGAACGATGAACTATGAAAATGAAATGATAAAAACAACAATAGTTTAACAATACATACAATAAGAATCAACGTGTTGATGTTAAATCATGATTAAAAGTATAAAAACTAGATTTAAAAACTGTTAAAAAGGTTGATTTCTTTCAGAAAAGATACAATTTTGTGCGGACAAGTTGAATAAAAGAGGTCTCTAAGAGACCCCACGGTGAAATATATCCGCCTAACATTATTAAAATCTATGCAATTTAAAAGAATGTGTTCCACTGTCAGTACCTGCTGGCAGGGAACACATTCAGGTCGCAACGTTCCCTCTAATAAAAAGCTGTGGGTGAATCTGGTATGACCAATATGACATCGTGTGAGAATAACATGATCTTTTCGACAAAGACGAGAAAGGGGATAGAAATCGGACACAATTGGTCTGAAACGGTGGAGCTTTTGTTAGTGGCCCCATCCCATTCCGACTGCCACAAAGATCTAATATATTTAGAAATGAGAGGTTTGTGATCACTGTGTGGAGTAGAAAAAACAGTGATTGGCTTATTAAGAGCTTGCTTTGCTGCACTGTCGGCATTAGTGTTACCAACAATACCAACATGCCCAGGTAACCAGCAAAACACGATATCATATTGGTCAGACTTCAGTCTTGTAAGACGTTCACGGAGTGACAGAATTAGAGGGTTCTTCAACCTGGGGTTGAGAAGAGCCTGCAAACAAGAAAGAGAATCTGAGAAGATAATGGACTTACGTTCTTCTCCATCTGCAATCTTGTCAAGTGCTAGGGCAATAGCTTTCGCTTCAGCTGTAAAGATGGAACTATTATCAGGTATCCTGATTGAGGTGGTCTGATTTCCACTAACTACTGCAGACGATACCTTATCATTATCCTTGGAGCCATCTGTATAGAACTTTGTATATGCTGTAAAGTGGGATTTAATTTCAGCATAGCGTTGTTTAAAATGCAAAGAGTTAGTTTCTGCCTTTTTAGTAGAGGCTAAATCCAAAATTACCTTGGGTTTTGACAGTTCCCAAGGGGGTATATTTGGTTTACGGTTCTCTGCCACAGAATCAGAAGCAACACCAGCAGCCTCCATGTGGGGTTTTATTTTGAGTCCCAAAGGAGGAATCTGTTTTGGATTTTTATCAAAAAAAACTTTATTTTGAGGTTGAAAAACACAAGAATGAGCAGGATTTGAAGGATTAGCAGATAATTTTGAAACATATTGCAAAGATAATTTGATGTGACGCTTCTCAAGAGAAGGCTCGCCTGCTTCAACAAGCAGAGAATCTATGGGTGATGTACGAAATGCACCAAGGCTAATTCTGATTCCACTATGATGAATGGCATCAAGAGGTTTCAGATAGGATTTCCTAGCTGAACCGTAAACCACACAACCATAATCTAACTTTGAACGTACAAGAGCTCTATACAGATGGAGTAGAGTACTTTGGTCACCACCCCAAACAGTGCTGCCGACAACTTTAAGTAGATTAAGTGCCTTTTTACATTTAATTCTTAGCTGTTTGATGTGAGACCTAAAAGTTAGTTTCTCATCAAACAGTAAGCCAAGGAATTTTACTTCTTTTACAACTTTAATTCGAGTTCCATCCAAGAGTAACTCCGGATCTAGATGGTGTTTCCGGAGTTTGCAGAAATGAACACAATTTGTCTTACTTTTAGAAAACTTAAAACCGTTTTCAGTAGCCCATCGTTGAACCTTATTCAAAGACAGCTGAAGTTTCCGCTCTATAGCAGGCATTTTCTTGCCACTGTAACAGATTAAAAAATCATCCACATATAATGAAGAGGCGACATTTTGCTCAATAGCTGTAACAATGCTATTGATTTTTATTGAAAAAAGGGTAACAGATAGAATACTACCCTGAGGAACCCCCAATTCCTGGTCGTGAGGGCCAGATAATGTTGACCCAAGACGAACCTGGAAATTGCGGTCCGTTAAGAAATTTTCAATAAAAAGTGGCATTCTTCCTCTCAACCCCATGTTGAAAAGATCTTTTAAAATCCCATACGTCCACGTAGTGTCATATGCCTTCTCCAGGTCAAAGAACACTGCGACCACGTGTTCTTTTCTGGCAAAGGCATTTCTAATAAACGTTTCCAGACGAACCAAATGATCAACCGTACTTCTTTGGTTTCTGAAACCACACTGAACATCTGCCAGCAGATTGTTCGATTCCAGAAACCAAACAAGCCGATCATTGATCATCCTTTCCATGGTTTTACAGAGACAACTAGTGAGTGCTATTGGTCTGTAGTTGTTTGGATTGCTGTGGTCCTTATCAGGCTTGGGAATGGGAATGACTGTTGCTTTACGCCAGGAAGAGGGGAACTGGCCAGTCACCCATATATTATTAAAAATGGAAAGCAAAAGCTGGAGCGATGAATTTGGCAAATGTTTTAAAATTTGGTAATGTATTTCATCAGGACCAGTGGCTGTATCTTTTGCTTTACTCAACGACGCTAATAGCTCATCAAGGGAAAATGGCTTGTTATAATTTTCATTATTGTCAGAGTGGAATTTTAGTTTCTGTTTCTCCTGTTGTTTTTTAACAGAGAGAAACTGCGGAGTACAATTTTCTGAAGAAGAATTTTTAGAGAAGGTAGAAGCTAGAGTGTTAGAAATGTCTTTTTTAGATGTTATTTTGTTATTATTTTGTTCCAGATGCTGTACTGTAGATTTTGATTCTTTGCCTTTAATTTTTTTAACCATTTTCCAAACTTTTTTAATGGGGGTATTTTGATTCAATTTAGATACATAATTGTGCCAAGATGTTTTCTTCTTTTGTTTGATGAGCCGTCGGGCTTGTGCTCGCCCAATACGTAATTGATCTAAATTGTTGGTCGTTGGTGATTTATTAAAATCCCGTTCAGCCTTTTTACGTTTATGTATAGCCTGCTTGCAATCCGTATCGAACCATGGCTTGTGGAAACGTTTAGGATTAGCCGAAGTTTTAGGGATGACCTTGTTTGCAATATTAAGTAATGTGGAAGTAAAATCTTCCACCGGGTCACAATCAGCGGTAAATGAATTTGGAGTAAGTCGCTCACAACAAAGCGATGAGAAAGTGTCCCAGTCCGCTTTTTTGAAGTTCCACTGAGGCACCCTCTCATCCTCAGCGGGAACAACGCTTTCCAAAACTATTGGAAAATGGTCACTTCCACACAAGTCACCTTCCACCTCCCAAGAAAAATCAAGGAGAAGTGAAGGGCTTGTGATTGTGAGATCAATTGAAGTGTACGATCCCGATGCAGGGTGTAAATATGTGTGTGACCCATCATTAAACAAACATAAGTCATGTTTTGTAATGAACTCTTCGACTGTTTTGCCCCTTGCATCTTCCTTGTTGCAGGAATCGCCCCAAAGAGGATTATGGGCATTAAAATCACCCATCAAAACATAGGGTGATTTATGAGTTGCTCTAGGTCGTGTAATAATAGAGGCTTATTAGGGGATATATAAATTGAACACACAGTAATCGTCTTGTCTAAAGTTAGGCGTACTGCCACAGCCTGTAAATTGGAATTTAAATTTACATGGCTGTGGATAATATCGTTTCTAACTAAGACAGACGTCCCACGAACATGAAGATCAGCTTCATCTGCCCACGAGTTATACCCTGTATAACCCTTGAACGTACAGTCATCTTGGTTACTCGATCTTTGTAAAAGTGTTTCCTGCAAACAGAAAACAGCAGGTTGATGTTGCTGACTTAACAGTCCAAGTTCATTAAAATTAGCCCTAAAACCTCGGCAATTCCATTGTATTAATTTATGTTTGGATGTACTATCCATGTTTGGTTGGCGATTTTGATGGTGGACGTATAGGCGATATAGCTCCGGTCATTTTCCTTGGTGATTTTTGTCTCGGAGACCTACTCCGAGACTTTTGTTGGCTAACCGTTTGCCAGAACCCTTCATCCGTGCAGTCCATGCATTCAGCTTCTTCAGAAATGTTGCTGGCAACAGGATTCTGAAGAGCTTTGGGTATCCGGTCAGTAACTGGCTTTTTTTCCTTATCTTTCTTCTGATTGAGATTCTTCATTTGCTGTGATGTTTGCTGTTTTTGTTCAGGCCTTTTATTTTCTTCTGTTTTTTTCTGATTTGAATTTTTATTTTTATGTGTTGCTGGTCCTTGAGATGGTGTAGTTTGAGTAGATTTTGGTTCAGTTTCGTTAGCATAACCAATGGCGAAAGGTCGTATCAATTTAGGGATGGATCCTTTCAACCATGAGTATTCTGTTTGACATTCGATTGATTTAGTTGGCACTTTTTGTTTTAAAGCTGATGCATACGATGTACCGGAGCTCATGCCTGGCATAGAACTGACTAATTCCCTGGCTTCCTTGAAACTAATCTGGTTCTCGCATTTCACCTTTTGAATAGCCTTCTCCCGTTGCCAAACAGGGCAATCTTTCGAGGATGTTACATGATTGCCCTGACAATGGTAACACTTTGCAGGGTTGTTACAGGGCTCCTGGTGTTGTTGGCCGCACCTGAAACATACCGCTTGTCCTCGGCAAGTATTTTGGCCATGCCCATACCTTTGACATTTAAAACACCGGAGTGGATTTGGGATATATAAATCCACCCGGACGTTCATGTAACCAACCTTGATTGATTTAGGTGGTTTTGGTGACTCAAATGTCAAAAAATATGTACTTGTCTCAATGATGGTATCATCTCTTTTAATCTTAAGCCGTCTAACATCGGTCACACCTTGAGATTTCAATTCTTTTTTAATATCCATTTCATCTATGCCAGACAGTTCTCTTGTTCTGACTACCCCTTTACTGGTGTTAAGTGTCTTATGAGGGGTAGCTTTTACTTTCATATCCAGTATCTTTTCAATTTTCAATAGGTTAATTGCCTGAAATTCTGAACTACACTCAACTAATAAAGCCCCTGATCTTAATTTTTTGCAATCTTTTACTGAACCAGCTATTCCTTTGATGGTTTTTTCTACAGCAAAAGGGTTTAAATTTGATGGGTGTTTACCCTCCTCAACAGCAGTAATTAAAATGAATTTCGGCCAGTTTCTATTTATGTTCATATCTTGTTCTTCTGTATCCGAATGGTTAGAATTTTCTAATCGACCACGTTTATTATTTTTTTGGGGGTTTTCCATGTTTTTGTTTTTTTTAATAGTTCACTACTCAGGCCTGGCACCCTGACTTCGAGCCCAACAAGGGGATGCACATCGTCGCCGGATATCCACACGACCGGCACCACCAGTACCCAAGTAGTATACTCAGCCAACGTTGATGCCGAAGCATAGCCGCTAACTGATTGACCCGTTAAGCCACGCTATCCAATAGTGGTCGATCAACTAACCAAACGTGGCTAGTTCAGCGACCACTAAATGCCCCACGTAACGTCACTGGGCTCCCGATTGATCAATCCGGGCCGAAAGACCAACATTCAACGCCATAAAGTATTGGCCGAACTGATGTATAAGACTATACCGTCAATACTTGCACAGAGGTCGACTGACCTCAGTGAAAATACCAAGAGCTGCCCAACCGGGGCTCTAAGTCCGCAACCAGCAGATCCCGTCCCCTATGACGTCATGTACGCACCTCACGGGAGAACAAGGTGCCTCTTTTACCGGACTTTTACCGGAAGCAGAGGTACTGCGGGCAATTCTGATCCGGACACCGCACGGACTGTGACCTGTTAAGACATTAGAAAGTTGTAAATAAAGTAAGAGCTGTCAAGACATTATAAGGTTTTTTTTAAAAAAGATTGAAACGGAGAAAAAATTAATGGAAACTGAAAGAAGGATGGAAAAAAGAATATAATTTCTCTAAGCTGGCTACCTGGTCAAGTTGAAACCCACCATAGCTGTCCACGGCTGCTTATTTGTTATTCGCAGCAATCCTGCAAACAGACTGTTTGCAGGACTTTCCTCCATCCGCAACCCGGAGGACGCGCCTAGTAGGGCCATGGTGGCGAGCCCCCTAGGAATTCTTTTCAATACTTGAGGTTTCACCATCTGAGTCAGATATTGTCAATTTCGTATCACAAATACGTTTTTGTGGTATTTTTTTCCATGTTTTGGTTTTAGTTGGTCATTGCTCCGGCTCCCACCCACCACGGAGTCCAACAAGGTGTAGGGTTACTGCTAAACAGTGAACCCACCGGGTTGCCGGTATTCCCACATACCTGGTGTGGAGCAATATACTCAGCCAGTGTTGATACCGAAGTATGCCACAGGCTGATAGGCCGTGTGTGGAAGTGCCATGTCTTCCGATGGCGACCATCCAACCAATCACTTTATAAAACACTGTAATCAAGGTTGCCACGTGAAACTGAAACAAACAGTGCAGCAATACTAAGTATTTGGTTAAAAAAATGTGTTTAAAAACAGCACACAATGGCAATTATGATATATGACTAAAAGAAATGACTGATTGAATGACCACCAAATGCCCACGACGTGACACCCAGTACTTTTTGGGGTGGGGGCTCCCGATTGGCCAGAACGGACCATCCGACCATCCTTCTACTCCCGAAGTTGGGGGCCAAAACAGTGTATTGAACAGGTAACCTCCATGATGGATATCTGGGCCAAAGCAGTGTTTATGATCTGATCTCCACCCTGGAGATTTGTCCTAACCGGCACCCAGTCTGTTCTCAACTGTCAGGATTCGTTCCTCCGGGGCCTTCAGATCGCACCTCACGGGAGAACAAGGTGCCTGCAAGATGGTATGAGCAGGGTTAACCATTTTGGTCCGGGGCTGCGTATTCGTATATTCCTCAGCGAACCAGCTCATTTGAGAAGACCTGCTAATTATAAATCAGCAAACCTGCCCAATTGAGCAGGCCGTCCTCTATCCGCCACCTGAGGACCCGCCTAGTAGGGGATGGTCAAACCCACCCCCCCCCCCTGGTCAGTTTTTAATAGATTCCTTGCTTGGGCTGCATTTTTGCATTCTACTAGCAACATACCTGTTCTTAATTTCTTAACATTAGCAACATTGCCTGCAATTCCCTTTATTGATTTTTCCAAGGTTGAACAGCTTGATATTTGTTGCTAGTTTGCGTTCTTCGTTTGAGGAGATAAGAACACATTTTGGCCATGGTACAACTGAAGGTGCTGTATGTCCTATGTCAGAGTCAGAATCTTCATTACTAAAATTCTAACCTCGTTTTGAAATTTTATGTGGTATTTTATCCATGTTATATGATTTTAAAATTCTGTTCATGGCTCCCACCCTTACTCCGAGCCCAACTTAGGGAGTAACGTCGCGGAATTCCAGCGAACAACACCAAGAGTGCATGAACAGAATACTCCCCCAGCGTTGATGCTAGTGCATACTGCTGGAGGAACCCATCGAGTGTTTGGGAAGTACCAGGTCGTGGCAGTCATTCAACCAATCATTTTGTAAAACTTTGTAATGATAATTACTACGGAGAACTGATGCAGACAGCGCAACAAAACCATGTATGTTAAAAAGTTAAAAATGACAAAAAGAGTCAATACTCCGTATCAATGATAAAATTGACTTAAAAGAAATGACTGATTGAATGACAACCTAATGCCCCCCCCCCCCCCCGACGTGACACCCGATATTTTGGGGGTTGGGGCTCCGACTGGCCGGAAGGGGCCATCCGACCATCCGTCTACTCCCGAAGTTGGGACCAAAACAGTGTATTGAACAGGTACCTCCACTATAGAGATCAGGGCCAAAGCAGTGTTTACGACCTCATCTCCATCCTGGAGATTTTTCCTAACCGGGACCCATTCTGTTTTCAACTGCCAGGATTCCTTCCTCCGGGGCCTTCCGAACGCACCTCACGGGGGAACAAGGTGCCTGCAAGATGGTATTAGCAGGATTGACCATTTTGGGCCGGGTCTACGTATTTGTGTATTCGCAGCAAACCAGCTTAATTGAGCAAACCTGCCAATTATAAACTAGCAAACCTGCTCAATTGAGCAGGCCGTCCTCTATCCGCCACCTGAAGACCCTCCTAGTAGTGGATGGTCATAGGCCAAGGATATCTGACAATACACTGACGACATGTTTTAGCAACTCCACCCCCCCCCCCCCCCATCCCTTTCTGTATGATTCTCCTTTCGATAAGATAGTTTTCTCTTCAGTAAGGCTATCCTTCTAATCCGGTGCTTATATGGAATCAGCTGCGCGATGTCTGGTTTAGTCAATGACACATTTTTATTCAATGAATTCCTAGTTCAATCACATGTACATTCTCTCAGACATTTTTATTCAATGAATTCCTGGTACAATAATATGTACATTCTCTCAAATCACCATTAGCTATCCTGGTCGCGTTTGTTTGGATTTACGTCAGTCAGCGTGAGGTAGAAATCGCAGTGTATCTGAATTTCTGTTCAGTCTTTCAGTGTTCTCTGGGTTTTCCGATTGTCGCATGGGACAGTAATCATCTTTGTGTCTCTCCTTGTTAACATCTCTTCGAGAAAAGGTTTTCTCACAATACTCACAGCAATGAACATTCATGTCTTCACTCGACGGCAGTAGGGAACAAATAAGTTTTCGATGTCGTGTACATCTTTTTTATACTTTCCCCAGAATGTTTGCTAAAACTGGTGGGATGAGTGGTGAGAGAGAATCACATTTCGGTAACACATTTCTTTATATGTCGGCAGACATTAAATCATATGCCGACAGCTTCAATACACTGTCGTGTTTTTGCAGTTCACAGTATTCCGTTACATTCAGTGGTATCCTGTCTTCGAGGATGTTGACTACACATCTGCATAATCTGTATAAACACGTAATCAAATCTCCACAGGCTGCTCGTAGAACGGCCTATACACCCCTTTGTTCGTATAAGATAAATCCCCCAAGGCTTCGGCATTTCTCTTTATCAACGGGAGCAGGTCTTCAGCATATGCATCTGTATGTGAAGGGTACTTTTCTTTTCAATCTGTTTTGGTATCTCTCTGTGGACAGTAATGGTCTTCATCCCCCTTCCTGTTGTATAGTCGGTAAACATCCTTGCGCATTATCTACAGAGCCGATAATTCTGAATATCTTCACTCGGCGATGGTCAGGGCACAAATGAACTGAAAAACGAGCTCTCTCCATTTTAAAACCCTTACCCACTGACGCACCCGAAAGTAGAAGCCACAGGTTTCTACAACTCTCTCCAAAAGAGATCCTCCAAAAAGTACCCTTCTTACGGAATTTTGAGAATCCCCTTTTGTAAAAACGTATGTGATTATCAAATCCCTTTTTCCGAGATGAGTCGTGGAGTCGTAAGAGGAGTCAATCGTTCGACCAATTGCTCGATGGCTTATATGCTCGATTAGAGCAAGCAGATAAAATTCGACTGCTAGTTGTAGTGGAAACCAAAGCTAGAGTAGGCAGTGGTAAGTGTTGGAAACTCTAGCACAGGGCACCAGATGGTAGCCAATGTAAGTGGTACAGACTAGTATTAGTGACAGAAAAAGTGAAAGCTAATCATATTGACAGACTCTGGTGACAATGGCCAAATCAGCAGTAGTTGTCTTGGAGCTATGAAGGTCATGGGGAAAATCTGGTAGCCAGAAACCTATCAGGTGTTTGGAGCCATAACTATCTTCAGACAGACACCCCCGATGAGTATTCCCTAAACGGGATCATCCGGTACTACATCACCATGTCATTGGTAACCTCCAATACCCAGATGAGCATAAGAGTAGTATGTGGAGTCACTCGTTCGAGTAATTACTCGATGTCTCATTTGTTCGATTAGATTCGAATCGTTCAAGCAATGCTTGTCCCTGTCGATTGACTCTTGGCTTTAGGAACCATATGGAACTTCGTTATAGACAGGGGAGATAACTCCTATGGTATGTCCAGATTACGGTAAATGAATCAGGCTGACTGGTAATTATAAGACTTGGGCGAGGGCAGGGGTCGGGACAGGTCCATGGATACGTGGAAGAGACGCAAAGTCTAAACAGACTGCTAGGATAGTCAGTGTAGGGTCAATGAGAGGAAAAACATGTCAAGGAATAGAAGAATAAGCCACAGAATAGATTGTGATAGGCAGAAAAACGAGAATTTCGCAGGAATCGGAACCAATAAAATTACTCTTATACAAAGGAATGCTCCTATTATTTAAAAAAAAAGGATTTTAGGGGAATCCGAACTCATTTCGGTAGTTTTTGGTTGGCTTTTTGGTGATTTGAGGAAATTGTCGGGTCTTTTGGGGTCATTAGATTTACTCTTATACAAAGGAACGCACCACTCAAACATATTCCGTCCTATTGTATACCTTTGAGTCACATAGACCACGCATCACTATGGGGATGACGCCAAAATAAGGCCGTTCATACGGGCTGCCATGACATCCATACATGACGTAAATTGGGCACGTGACTATGATGTCACCTCCGAGGTCGCCGCTAAGATCACCTTTAAGGGCATGGCCGGGTATATGTTATACTACGTATGATCGTACGATATTATCTCATAGGTCTTGCAGCATGTTTATTGTTAAAAGAAAAAATTAATTCAATTCTGTTTATTTATTTATTGGTGTTTAATATAGCATCCGAAGTTGTAGTAGGACCCATAGTCATTCCAGCTTTTACACTGTTCCGCTAAGAATTTACACCAACGTGTAGTTCTCAGCAGAAATTGCAAAACTCTTATGAATTTAATCTATGTGTACAAATAGGGTATATCATATATCATTATTTTATTGGTGCTTAACTCCACATCAGCAGCTAAGGTTACATCGTGGCGAGAAAACGTTAAAAGGAAAACATGGCAGTAATGAAATACAAAGATGAGTAAAACAACTACAATAAAGATGATAAAAACAATGTGGTATGAACAATGATGCGTGGCGAAACAAGAAATATGAATAGCTCACAAATCAACCTGGTGAATTTAAGTCTTGAAGACTCTAGTTTAAAATAATAAAAATAATTTGATTGATTTCAAAAATGAGAGTATCTTATTCGGGCTCGTGCGATAAAAAGATCTCTTAGAGATCCTACAGAAAAATACCGCCCTCTGACATGATTAAAATCAGTACAATTTAAAAGAATGTAAGAATGTGTTCCACTGACAACACCTGCTGGCAGGGAACACATTCTGGTCTCACAGTACCCTCCAACAAAACGGAATGTGTTAGTCGTGTATGATCAATATGACACCGCGTCAAAACTGCAAGATCCTTTCTACAAAGGTCACTGGATGGGTAGTGATCACAAATAGTTGGTCGGAAGCAATGGAGCTTGTTATTTGTCGCTCCATCCCAATCCGCCTGCCACACAGATTTGATGTAATTGCTGATATGTGGTTTGAAGACACCGAAAGGGATGTTAAAATCGGAGAGAGGCTTGGTTAAAGCCTGTTTTGCTGCACTGTCCGCTCTGGTGTTACCAGCGATACCTACATGTCCGGGTAACCAGCAAAACACGATATCGTATTGGTCAGACATGAGAGTTAACTTCTCACGAAGTTCCAAAATGAGAGGATTCTTCAACCTGGGGTTGAGTAAAGCAAGTAAAGAGGAAAGAGAGTCGGAAAAATAATCGACTTCTTTTCCTGTACATTCTCGATGTGCTCAAGTGCGAGTTGTATAGCTTTAACTTCAGCTGTGAAAATAGAACTCTGATTCGGTATTCTGATTGAGGTGATATGATCACCAGTAAGAGCAGCTGATGATACTTTGTCACCATCTTTAGATCCATCTGTATAGATCCTTGTATATGTACTATACTTGGACTTTATTTCGGCATATTTTGGTTTAAACTGCATAGAATTTGTATGATACTTTTTGGTAGAAGCAAGGTCTAAAATAACTGTGGGTTTTTTACGATGCCAAGGAGGAATATGTGATTTACGGTTTTCTTTTATAGAATCAGAATCAATTTTGGCAGACTCCATGTGGGGTTTAATTCTAATTCCCAATGGAGGAATATGTTTCTGGTGGCGGTTAAAAAATTCAACATTTGGAGGTTCTGAAACACAATTATAAGCAGGATTTGATGTATTAGCCTTAAGTTTAGATACATATTGGAGAGACAGTTTAATTCGACGTTTCTCAAGAGAAGGCTCCTCAGCTTCAACGAGCATAGAATCTATTGGTGATGTTCGAAGTGCACCTAGACTAATTCTAATGCCATTATTATGAATCGCATCAAGTGGCTTGAGATACGACTTCCTTGCAGATCCGTAAACCACACAACCGTAATCTAATTTAGATCTAACAAGTGATCTATACAGATAAAGTAATGTTTTTTGGTCAGCACCCCAATCAGTGCTACCAACAACCTTCAGGAGGTTTAATGCTCTCGTACATTTAACTTTCAATTGTTTTATGTTTGAAGTGAAATTCAGTTTGCTGTCAAACAACAAACCTAAGAATTTCACATCTTTTACAACTTTAATGGTACTTCCATTCATTTTCAAATCTGGATCAAGATGATGCTTCCAGAGCTTACAGAAATGAACACAATTAGTTTTGGTCCTTGGGAACTTGAAACCGTTTTCTGTTGCCCATTTCTGGATTTTATTTAAACACAACTGAAGTTTGAGCTCGATGGTATTCATTTTTTTACGGCTATAACAGATTAACACATCATCAACATACAATGAGGAATCTACCATATTCTCAATTGCGTCGATGATGCTATTGATTTTAAATGACAAAAGGGAAACAGATAAAATACTACCCTGAAGAACCCCAATTCCTGTTGGTGAGGATCAGATAACGTTAACCCAACACGAACCTAAAATATTGGGGTTCTTTAAAAAGTTTTCAATAAAAAAAGGCATAAGCCCTCTCAACCCCATGTTAAAAAGATCCTTTAAAATCCCATACGTCCACGTTGTATCAAATGCCTTCTCCAGATCAAAGAAGATGGCGACCACATGTTCTCTTCTGGCGAAGGCATTTCTAATCAACGTTTAAAGTCTGACCAAATGATCTACAGTACTTCTCTGGCTTCTGAAACCACACTGAACATTCGCAAGTAGATTGTTCCATTCCAGAAACCAGACAAGTCGGTCATTGATCATCCTCTCCATGGTTTTGCACAGCCAACTGGTTAAGGCAATAGGCCTGTAATTACCTGGGTTGCTGTGATCTTTATCAGGCTTAGGAATAGGAATTATTGTCGCTTTACGCCAGGATGGTGGAAACTGGCCAGTCCCCCAAATGTCATTAAAAATTGATAATAAAAGTTCAAATGAAGATAGAGGCATATGTTTTAGAATTTTATAGTGTATTTCATAGGTACAAGTGGCAGTGCCCTTTGCTCTATGCAAAGAGTTACTTAACTCTTCCATAGAGAAAGGTCATTTGTAATTCTCTAAATTGTTGGAGGTAAATTTGATCTTTTGTTTTTCTTGCTGTTTTTTAATTTTGATAAATTCTGGATTACAATTTTCATACGACGACGAATGTTTCGAAAATGTGAAGGCCAACGTGTTTGAAATTTCTTTTTGTGATTAGGATGTTGTTTTCCTTCAGGTGTTGTACAGTTGATTTGGTTTCTTTTCCTTTAATCTTTTTAATCATTTTCCAAATCTTAGTGGTGGGGGTGTTTTGGTTAGTCTTAGAAACGTAAGATTCCCAAGAACTTTTCTTTTTTCGTTTTATAAGTCGTCTTGTTTTTGCCCGATTTTGACGCAGTTTATCCAAATTATGTGTGGTTGGCGATTTGTTAAATTCCCGTTCAGTTCTCTTGCGATTTTTGATAGCCTGTTTACATTCATTATCAAACCATGGTTTTGGATTTGCCGATGTTTTAGGGATGACTGTGTTTGCAATGTCAAGCAGCTCGTTTGTAAAGTGTTCTATTTGGTCAATTTCTCCCGTGAGAGGCGCTCAGAACAAAGCGATGAAAAAGTGTCCCAGACACCTTTTTTTAAAGTTCCACTGGGGCACTCTCTCATCATCCGCCGGAACTACACTCTCCATCACATTTGGAAAGTGATCACTCCCGCACAAGTCATCTTCTACCTTCCACGAAAAGTCAAGAAAGATAGAAGGGCATGTAATTGAAAGATCAATAGATGAATACGAACCAGATGCGGGGTGCAGATATGTGTCTGATACGTTATTGAACAAACACAAGTCATGTTTTGTAATAAATTCTTCCACTGTTTTGCCTTTTAAGTCCTCTTTCTTGCAGGAATCACCCCAAAGAGGACTATGAGCATTAAAATCACCCCACAAAATGTACGGAGTTGGGAGCTGGTGAATTAGTTGTTCAAGATCATTCACCTGGAAGTGTTTTATTTGGTGACACATAAATTGAACATACAGTAACCGTCTTGTCTAATATTAAACGTACCGCCTCAGCTTGTAAATCTGTTTGTAAAGAAACAGAACTGTGAATAATGTCGTCTCTAACCAACACAGACGTTTCGCGAACATGAAAATCATCTTCGCCAGTCCAAGTATTGTACGAAGTGTAATGCTTAAAAACCGAATGATCTTGAGTGTCAGGTTTCTTTAAGAGTGTCTCCTGCAAGCAAAAAGCAGCAGGCTTATATTTTTTGCTTAGAAGGCCGAGCTCATTAAAATTAGCTCTAAAACCTCGACAATTCCATTGTATAATGGTGTGTTTGTTTTTATTATCGATATTGAGATGGAGAAGTAGATGGTGGGCGTATGGGCGATATAGCCCCGGTACATTTCTTCGGTGTTTTTTTTTCTTGGGGACCTATTCTTCGAGTTCTGGCCCAGTTGCCAGAACGTTTCGTCGATGCATTCATCGACTGCCATCTCCTCATAGTCTTCAAATCTGTTGCGTGTTACAGGATCTTGAAGAGTGTTGGGTGTTCCGTCGGAGGGCTGTTTTTGTTTGTCTTTTTCTGCTTTCTTTTTGAACTTTTCTTGATTCCTTCTCTGACTCTGACTTAAGTTTTATTGTGGTCGCTGTTTCAGATCTGGGTTCTGTTTGTTCGGATCATTTTTTTCTGATATATGTTTTTGATCGTTAGGAGGGCTTGATGATTGTATAACCTTTGCTTGTTCTTATTGATTATTTGTTTTTGTTGCTGACTCAATTAAAGCTGGAGCATCTGACGTTGTCTGTTGATTTGGGTTCAAATTGATCGGTAATTCCTATTGTAAATGACTGTAGTAAACGTGGAATGGAGCCAGTGAGCCATGTCTATGGTGTTTGACATTCCAAGGATTGTGTTTGTTTCCTTTGCTTTAAAGTTGTGACATATGATGGAGTTGTTATTCTCATGCCAGGCATTGATGACACTATGTCTCTGGCCTCTTTAAAGCTAATTTGTTTCTCTGTTCTCACTTTTTGTATGGTCTTCTCTTTTTTCCACATGGGGCAATCTTTCGAGGATGACATATGTTTGCCCTCACAATTAACACATTTAATGATATCATTACTACATGACTCATCATGTTTTTGGCCGCATTTGTGGCATACAGGCTGACCTTTGCACGTATTCTGGCTATGACCGAACGTTTGACATTTGAAACACCGGAGTGGATTAGGGACATAAACATCCACTCCGACATTCATATAACCTATTTTTGCTGATTTTGGTGCTTGAGGAGTATTGAAGTTGAAAATGTAAGTATTTGTGATTATTTCATGTCCATGTTTCCTGATTTTAACCCTTTTGACCCCTGTTACGCCTTGCATTTTCATTTCATTTATGATTTCTTGTTCGTCAATGTCGGAAAGCTCACGAGTGCGTACAATACCTTTGCTGTTATTGAGGGTTTTGTGAGCTTCCGCTGTAACTTCAACATCTAAAAACTTTTGGGTTTTTTAAAAGATTGAAAGACTGTATATTTGAAGTACATTCAATCAAAATGCCACCTGATCTTAACTTCTTAACATTTTTAACTGTCCCAGCGATTCCTTTAATAGCCTTCTCTATTGCAAAGGGATTGAAATTTATTTATTGCTCTGTTTTCTTTCTTTGGTCGAATAAAAATGAATTTTGGCCAATGTTTCGGAGTAGAAGTCTTTGACGAATCATATTCAGTGTCAGAGTCAGAGGAATTTGAATTGTTTGATGGTTCATAATGTCGTTTTGTTTTGTTTTTGTTGCCATGTTTAGAGATTTAAAGATTCACTGCCCCGGCTCCCACCCACCACGGAGTCCAACAAGGGTTAGAGTTACTGCTGTGCGGTGAACACACCGGGTTGCCGGTATTCCCACATACCTGGTATGGGGCAGTATACCAGTCAGTGTTGATGCCGAGGCATACCACTGACTGATAGACCCGTGTGCGGAAATGCCATGTCTTCAGATGGCGGCCATTCAACCAATCACATAACAAAACACTGTAATAAAAGTTGTCATGTATGACTGAAACAGACAGTGCAGCAAAACCGAGTATTTGTTAGAAATATAACGTTTAAAAACAGTACACAATGGCAATTATGGTATGTGATTAAAAGAAATGACTGATTGAATACCCACCAAATTCCCCCCGACGTGATACCCAGTACTTTTTGGGGTGGGGGCTCCCGATTGTCCAGAACGGACCATCCGACCATCCTTCTACTCCCGAAGTTGGGGCCAAAACAGTGTATTGAACAGGTACCTCCATGATGGAGACCAGGGCCAAAGCAGTGTTTACGACCTGATCTCCATCCCGGAGATGTGCCCTAACCGGGGCCCAGTCTGTTCTCAACTGCCAGGATTCCTTCCTCCGGGGCCTTCGGAAGCACCTCACATGAGAACAAGGTTCCTGCAAGATGGTGTTACAAATAGAGTAAATATCATTTTTCAGTTTCAAGACCTACGGATTGCTCCCAAATTTTGCAGAATGGCTGTGACAGAAATGGTGTTTACAAAGTTTATCCGGCTGAAGTTTCAAGAGGTCTACATGTATATTGTGACCAAGAAACAGATGGAGGTGGATGGGTGGTAAGTATAGTATATAGTAAAGATCTTTAGATGCAAGGCGCGGGAGTGATGTGACTCAGTGGTTAGAATGCCGTCAATCAGTTTCCAATAAACTGGACTTTAACCCAAAGGAACGATGGTTCGATCTTGACCCACGGGTAAGACATTTAACCCGATCGCCCACATTGGAACACAGTGGCGCTGTGTACTAAGGCGCACTGCGCGTCGATGGTAGCAGACTAATCCTTGCTTGTGCATAGTAAGCAAGTTGGAAAGTCTGACAGTTGCTCTTCGCCGCTAGGTGGTTCTCTTCGGGTACAGCTACACCATCTAAGTAATGAAAGCTGTCACTATAGGGACAAGCATTTAACACCGAATTCCCCATACCATTCTCCATAGGGTTTTGTCCCTATAGTGACATTTTTGTCCCTATAGTGTCATTTATACCTCCAAAAATGACACAATAGGGACAAAACACTATGGAAAATCCTATGTTAATTTTGTCCCTATAATGTCAACATTGGGGTATGGGGAATTCAGTGTTGAATGCTTGTCCCTATAGTGACACCACAGGGGAAAAACTCCCCGTCCAATCACTAAGTCCCGCGAGTGTCAGTATTGGGGTATGGGGAATTCAGTGCTAAATACTTTTCGCCATAGTGCCATCCATGGATAAAAATAAAAAGCCCTATGGAGAATCCTATGTTAATTTTTTCGCCAGAGTGGCACTATTGGTGTATGGGGAATTCAGTGCTAAATGCTTTTCGCCAGGGTGGCAGCCACGGGTAAAAATACTTGTACCCAGAGTGGCCACTACGGGGTAAAAAACCTCTTCCAATCACTAAATGTTTGCATGTTTATTAACCATTCTCTCCACGTTGTAAACTTATAACATTTTACACTATGGAGTGGTTGTTTAGTAAACATACATTATTAAAGGCTAAAATACCCAAACAGTGAAAAAAGAGAAGTATCTCTTAACTCTTTCTTACTGTTGGGAAGGATAGTGGGCACTACTACTTTTAAATAGACAAGATTTATTTTAGGTACCAATATTTAATATATGAAGTGAGAAAAAGCATATATACACCGAGATCTGAGTGTTTGCCTATCTAAAGAAAACCTTGTACATCGAGATTTTGTTTGTTTTTTTGAGTGATATCGCTTTATTTCAAGATTTTTTTTGGATAAAATATCGAGAGTCAGGGGTTTTGTTTTAAAATAAAGTGGTATCACTTGAGCGTTTTTGAAAAAAACTATTTCCTATCTCTGATACATAATTGATTTCTATGATACAATTATAAAAAAGACAAAAAATTAAAAACTTTCCTCTGTGGGTTGTTTTGACAACTGATGTTTGATTACATAAAATAATGTCTATCGGTTTACTAACGATCCTCTCTGTCATTCTCTTGGAAATTTCGTGGATCGAATTTGATAGTAAGAAATGTCTCTAAATCATATCCTCTTGCAAGATGATCAAAACAAATATACAGTACATTCCACACACCACAGTACGAGAATTTTGTAGGCTCATTGTGTTAATAGTCCTTGAATCTGTGTTTTTCACAGTGAAATTGTAAATGTCTTTATCCATTGGTGATAATCCATAGGAATCAAAGTAGATGGGTGAATGATTGTCTTTGAAATATATCACCACCCAATGTTCTCCTGGTTCTCTTGGTGAATCTGTTTTCTATGTTTAAGCTTTTGTGTTGGTAATATGTCTCTTGAAAACACTTTTCCATTCAATGATGATAACCTTGGAGAATTGTTCAGTATATATTGTAGCTGAGTAGTTTCCATTTCTTCTTAGCCCTGAAAAGGGCTGTTATGAAGTTGTACTTTTAATCAACTTCTTCTTTAACAAGTGGTGTATGAATGAAGGATTTTATTCTGTAGCACATCATGCACAAAGTTACACAGTCATAAACAGTAAAATACATTTTTAAAGTCATAAACGGTAAAATAGATTTTTAATTGACATAATTGCACAACAGGGAGATGACATACCCTCTAGGTCTGTCTTCCTGTCATTCCCAGAAGGATGATAAAAATTAGACAATTCTGACAGCAACGCATATGCATAGAGCAACATGGGTTGATCATTATTGATTAAGATGGTTCTCTCCTTGTAAGTGAACTATTTTGCACATTTTTTAGGATAACACATTTAAGCTCCGTCAGTGGGTATTGATGCGATGACAGAGTTAGGACCTACAGTCTGGGCAAGTGGGATTGTCACAGTCTATATTACCTGAATACGAATTCCGAAATTGTTCCAATAAGATCTTTTTGAATAACGATCTTGATACGTTTTGTACCAATGGCTCTACAGTATTCCACATCCTTGGGAAAGTGTGAATTGGTAAGTTTGCAGAGGACTGAGTTCTTGGTTTGTGTGTATACAGTGTGCCAGATTGTCTTGTATCCATTCTTGAGGGATTTTGGTACACTTTAAAAGTATTTTTAAAGCTATCCGGCAGCAAGTTATTATGCCAATCATGCATGAATAACAAGACATGAAGTTTGTACAGGTCATTGAATTTTAGAATTCGATGCTCACTGAACAGTGGGTCAGTATGCGCATTATAGCGTTTGTTAGATATGATACGAATTGCTTTCTTTTGTATTTTAGTGATTGTTCGAGTGGAACACTAGTGGCCCCATATGTGAATACCATACATCATATGGCTATGAATCAGAGAGTAGAATAGTCCCTTGAGGCATTTTTGGGGTATGATCCTCTTAACTTTGTTTATAACATAATTTGCTCTGGACATCTTTGAACAAATAACTGAAATATGTTTCTTGAAGCTCCGATTTTCGTCAACATGAATTCCAAGAAACTTAAGAGATTTTCCATCTTGATTATTTCCAACTATCAAGATAGATGAATTTTTAAGCCTCACGCGATTGCTCCCATTATAGTATAGGTCACTTTGGGGGTGAAATATGATCACTATCGTTTTACCCTCGTTTAGAACAAGTTTATTTGCCGCACACCAGTGAGATATTTTATTGAGTTCATTATTAACCTGATCTGTAATTGTTTCCAAACTGTTATCGGAAGTATGTGCAGTAGTGTATGATAAAACCTTCAAAGATGTGGAGTTAATAATATCATTAATATAAATTATAAAAAGAAGAGAGGACCAAGAATAGACCCCTGGGGGACACCTGTTGATGTGACCTGGAAATCTGAATTCGTTTCTGGGAGGGAAACCGACTGAAATCTGTTTGTAAGGTAATTTCTAAACCATAAATTTGCGTGGCCTCGTATTCCATAGAATTCAAGTTTTTTTTTAGTAGGATATCGTGATTTATGGTGTGAAATGCTTTCGAAAAATAAAAAAAAACACGGCTAACGTGCAGTCTTTGGTTGTTTTGTCGTTCATCTCGGCAATATTGTTTATGAGGTGCAGAAGGGGGTGTATTGTTGAATGTCCTTTTCTAAAGCCAAACTGGTTTTGATGAATTATTTTGTTATTTTCCAGGAAAGTTATCAGCCTGGAGTACATTACTTTTTCTAGTACTTTGGAAAAGCTAGAGAGGATGCTAATGGGCCTATAGTTGTTGAATAACTGTTGATCGCCAGATTTAAATACAGGAACTACTCTTGCGATTTTCATTTTATTTGGGACGATACCAGTTGAAAACGACAAATTGATCAAGTGAGTTAGAGGGATGGCAATTTCATATATAATTTCCTTTAGGATTTTGGAGGACATATTGTCAAGGTCTTTACTTGCTTTTGATTTCAGTCTTCGGATGCAGTTAATCACTTCATGTGGGGTAGTGGGGGAAATAAAAAAAAATGACTCAATGGGATTTCCTCTGATATAATCAGTAACGTGATGACAAGAGGACTGTACTGAATTGCTTAATTCTGAGCCAATGTTTGCGAAGTAAGAATTAAATTATCAGCTGTCTCTTTAGGGTCAGCTATCTCCAGATTGTTTTCGACAAATTTGGACGGGAAGGTGTAGGCAGAAGTACCTTTGTTGACAGCTCTTTTCAGGATGTCCCAAGTTTTTTTCACGTTATGTTTATTTTCTTGAAGAATAGATTTATAATAATCAGACTATCGAGCCCTTTTCAGTCTATTGAAAGTAGCACAATATGTTTTATATCTTAATTTGTTTTGTGAGGTTGGTGATTTTATTTTTTTCATATATAAACTTCATATAATATCACGAAAAGGCAAACCATGGCCATATCAGAGATATAAATTCAAGTTTAGCCCATCATTTATATCCATGATGCCCATTTTAAAGGGCGTCTACTCCGGGCTTTGGTTACTGGTGCCTATTTTACTAGTTAGACAGCAATACTTTGGATAAAAGAAAATTTAAATAATATTTTGGGTAACGCCCTGTCGTGGAACAAGAACTAGTTTTTGAAATGAAATTATGTCTGTGTAAGATTGATATCAGACATCACAGGAGTGAGTTGCCAACTCTCACGATTTCTATGATATATGAAATTCTTTTAACTCAATAAAAACTCAAACTACTAATCAGATTCTCAAATTGGGATTTCAAAATTAACTGCCATTGTATTGCAGTTTGTGTGTGTGTGTGTGTGGGGGGGGGGGGGGGTGTATTGACCATCATTAATTATAGTAACGGACACCCTTATATACTGTTTCCTAATCAGGGAAGAGGGCAATTCAATGGAATGAAATCCCCTCCTCACTGATCAAGTTACAGTTTCACCCAAGAACACCCACCTCCTAAGTGTTCAGTGTGTTCCAAGTAATACTATCATCAGTCCAGGACCTCCAACACCAAAGTCATGAACTGAGAGAGAAGTACCAGTCAGTAGAGTATATCTTTAGTATAGTAGTATAGTATATAGTTCCCAACCCTGTCTATCAAAAGGTGTTCAAAATGATACTTTCACCAATGCAGGACCTCCACCACCAAAGTGGTGGAGGTCGTGAACTGAGAGAGAAAGCACCATTCAATATAGTATATATAGTTCAAGTTATAAGTTATTGTTTAGTATCCTGGTTAACAAGCTGAAAAGTCCTTCCACGGATAGTTTCCAGTTGTCTTCACCTCTAAAACTGCATTAACACCACTAACACGGATTCGAGTCTTATATCCCTTTTCTGTTCTTAGTCGAAAGGCAATACTGGACAGTTGACCTCGTTCCCTCTTCAGTGCTGGAGGAAGATCTGTGCAGACACTTTTTCTACTCCCCCTTCAGGTTCGAACTCACGTTCAAGATATCCTGCTTGTCTCTTTCCAGTCCCAGACGGACAATGATAGGCCTAAGTGGTGGGGGTAGCTGGTTTCCAAAATTCGACGATGGAAGTCTATGCACATTCACTACCCTATTCATGATGTTTGTTGCGTTATTGTCCTGCATTTTGAGGTCACTCATCTGAAAATCCTTAACAGTGGAATAAGGGTTTTTTCACCCTGACTCTCCGTTAAACCATATAATAATAAGTTAAGTTTTCTGTCGTGAATTTCTGCCAAAATTAATTTCTCCTCTAGTGCTTGAATTTCTGCCTTGAGAGAGGTCTTTAAATCAGGAATTATATTATCCTCAATATCCACAACTCACTGCACGTTGAACGCTTTTGGACAAATCAGTCAAGTTGGTTCTTATTTCGGTAATTGAATGATTTATAACAGCAATTTCTTTCTTTACGTCTGATAAACTGTCCTTCAACACTTTGAATTTAGAATCGAATGAATGCTCCATATCAATAATTATTTTTTCTTAGATCTGCATTTGTAACATTCTCCACATCTTTATCAGAACTGGACCTTGGCATTATCGGAATTTGAATTTACAAAACGTTGGAGAGCCGTTGCTATGCACGAACTTATGCAACTGTAAACTGCGATTTAAATACAGTTGACAATATCAGTAGATTATTCACGTATTCTTTTATCCTCTTCCCATCAAGATTTTTAACCTTCCTGCCGCTATTTGTATCATTGATTCACATTAACTCACTGGCAAATGATAGAAAACAGAAAAAAGCCCCAACACAGTTGACTACTTCCAACCTCACTCATCCGCCATTATCGTGTATAGTGTCCCCACTCTTTATCTACTAAATCTGTCAACTTTTGAAGGTCTTCATTGGTGTTAATTTCAAATTTCACATTTATGCAAAACGTCCTTCAATATTCAGACTCTTTGCTTTTTTGTGTAGTTTATATAGTACACTTGATGGACACACTTGTTCCATACACTCTTCCATATACAATTCAATCCATACTCTTGCATCTTTTTTTATACAAAAGTCGTGTTTTTGTCCAGGTGTTCCTAGACATGCTTCACACAGTGCTCTCATTTTTTCTTTTATCAATGGTGTTACTTCACTCACAACAATTTCTTTAAATAATGTAATAAACAGTATTTCATTAATCTTCTTCTGCTTCTTCATTATTCCTATTCTTTTTCTCATTTCCTTTTACATCTTGCAATGTTCACATTTATTCATTGTTAATAGTCAAATATCACTTCTCTGAATTTATTGATTTCTATCTCACTATCAAATTCTGCATAGATAACAACGTTGATCACTTCCGGAAGAGCTTGAGCAAACTGAAGATCTATTCGAAAGTTGCCAGACTTTATAGGATGAGCTAATGGTCCACTACTTGACTGATCAGATGTCAAATTAATTCCCCAAAGGGTATATCCTTTTGCATAATCCTGCATACATACATTAAATGTTTAGTTTTGTCCAAAATACCCTATCGTTTCAAATAGTGATTATTATTATTTATTATTATTTATTGGTGCTTTACGCCACATCAGCAGCTTAGGCTATATCGTGGCGATGAAAGTGTATATTTCAAAAAGACCATTAATTAAAATATGAAACAAATTGAATAAGAGGTTTAAAAATGATGAGTGTGAAACATAATGAGAAGGTGAGATCAGTAGTGCAAAAATACTGTGTAATCAACCTGTGAAATAAATGCAGATAGATGAAAATTAAAATGGTAAAAACAATTTAAAATTTATTAAAAAGGTTGATTACTTTCAAGAATGAGATGACTTTTTGCGGGCTCGTGTGATAAAATAAATCTCTCAAAGATCCAACTGTAAAATACTGCCCTCTAACATGATTAAAATCAGTACAATTCAAAAGAATGTGTTCCACTGACAGCACCTGCTGGCAGGGAACACATTCTGGTCGCAAATTACCCTCCAACAAAAAGGAATGTGTAAGTCGTGTATGACCAATATGACACCGCGTCAAAATTGCAAGATCCTTTCTACAAAGGTTACTAGACGGGTAGTGATCTGAAATAGTTGGTCGGAAGCGATGAAGCTTGTTATTTGTCGCTCCATCCCATTCCGCCTGCCACATAGATTTGATGTAACTACTAATATGAGGCTTAAAATCACTGAAAGGGATCTTAAAATCAGTGAGAAGCTTTGTTAAAGCCTGTTTTGCTGCACTGTCTCCTTTGGTGTTACCAGCGATACCTACATGTCCGGGTAACCAGCAAAACACGATATCATATTGGTCAGACATGAGAGTTGATAACTTCTCACGAAGTTCCAAAATGAGAGGGTTCTTCAACTTGGGGTTGAGTAAAGCAAGTAAAGAGGAAAGAGAGTCGGAAAAAATAATCGACTTTTTGTCCTGAGCAGTCTCGATATGTTCAAGAGCGAGTTGTAAAGCTTTAACTTCAGCTGTGAAAATAGAACTCTGATTCGGTATTCTGATTGAGGTGACATGATCACCAGTAACAGCAGCTGATGATACTTTGTCGCCATCCTTAGATCCATCCGTATAGATCCTTGTATATGTACTATACTTGGACTTTATTTCGGCATATTTTTGTTTGAACTGCAAGGAATTGGTATCAGATTTTTTGGTAGAAGCAAGGTCCAAAATAACAGTAGGTTTCTTAAGATGCCAAGGAGGAATGTGTGATTTACGGTTTTCTTTTATAGATTCAGAATTAATTTTTGAAGATTCCATGTGGGGTTTAATTCTAATTCCCAATGGAGGAATATGTTTCTGATGTCGATTAAAAAATTCAACATTTTGAGGTTCTGAAATACAATTAAAAGCAGGATTTGAAGGATTGGCCAAAACTTTAGACACATATTGTAGAGACAATTTAATTCTGCGCTTCTCAAGAGAAGGCTCCTCTGCTTCAACAAGCATTGAATCTATTGGGGATGTTCGAAAAGCCCCTAGACTAATTCTAATACCACTATTGTGAATTGCATCAAGTGGTTTTAGGTATGACTTCCTTGCTGAACCGTAAACTATAGAACCGTAATCTAATTTTGATCGCACAAGTGATCTATACAGATTGAGCAAAGTTTTTTGGTCAGCACCCCAATCAGTGCTACCAACAACCTTCAGTAGGTTCAGTGCTCTTTTACATTTAACTTTTAGTTGTTTTATGTGGGAAGTGAAATTCAGTTTGCTGTCAAACAACAAACCTAAGAATTTCACTTCCTTTACAACTTTAATGGTGTTTCCATCCATTTTCAACTCTGGATCAAGATGGTGCTTCCGGAGCTTACAAAAATGGACACAATTAGTTTTGGTCTTTGAAAACTTGAAACCGTTTTCTGTAGCCCATTTCTGGATTCTGTTTAAACACAGCTGAAGTTTCCGCTCTATAGCATTCATTTTTTTGCTGCTATAGCAGATCAAAAAATCATCAACGTACAATGAAGAATCTACCATATTCTCAATTGCATCGATGATACTATTGATCTTTATCGAGAACAGGGTAACAGACAGAATACTACCCTGAGGAACCCCCAATTCCTGTTTGTGAGGATCAGATAACGTTGACCCAACACGAACCTGAAACTGGCGGTCCTTTAAAAAGTTTTCAATAAAAAGAGGCATACGCCCTCTCAACCCCATGTTAAAAAGATCTTTTAAAATCCCATACGTCCACGTTGTATCATATGCCTTCTCTAGATCAAAGAAGATGGCGACCACATGTTCTTTTCTAGCAAAGGCATTTCGAATAAACGTTTCAAGTCTGACCAAATGATCCACAGTACTTCTCTGGTTTCTGAAACCACACTGAACATCCGCAAGCAGATTGTTCGATTCCAGAAACCAGACAAGTCGGTCATTGATCATCCTCTCCATGGTTTTGCACAGACAACTGGTTAAGGCAACAGGCCTGTAATTGCTTCGGTTGCTGTGATCTTTATCAGGCTTAGGAATAGGAATTATAGTTGCTTTACGCCAAGATGGTGGAAACTGGCCAGTCACCCAAATGCCATTAAAAATTGATAATAAAAGTTCTAGTGATGTTTGTGGCAGGTGCTTTAAAAGTTTGTAATGTATGTCATCGGGACCAGTGGCAGTATCCTTTGCTCTATGCAAAGAGTTACGTAACTCTTCCATAGAGAAAGGTTCATTGTAATCCTCTAAATTGTTGGAGGCATATTTGATCTTTTGTTTTTCTTGTTGTTTTTTAATTTTTAGAAATTCAGGATTACAATTTTCACACGACGAATGTTTCGAAAATGTGGAGGCCAAAGTGTTTGAAATTTCTGTTTTAGATGTAATTAAGGTGTTGTTTTCCTTCAGGTGTTGTACAGTTGATTTTGTTTCTTTTCCTTTAATCTTTTTAATAATTTTCCAAATTTTAGTGATTGGAGTGTTTTGGTTAATCTTAGAAACGTAAGATTCCCAAGAACTTTTCTTTTTTTGTTTTAAAAGTCATCTTGTTTTTGCCCGATTAATACGCAGTTTATCCAAATTATGTGTTGTAGGTGACTTGTTAAATTCCCTTTCAATTTTTTTTCGATCTTTTATAGCCTGTTTACACTCACTATCAAACCATGGTTTGGTGAAACGTTTTGGATTTGCCGAGGTTTTAGGGATGACTGTGTTTGCAATGTCAAGCAGCTCGTTTGTAAAATGTTCTATTTGGTCAGCACTATCTTGAAATTTCTCCCGTGTGAGGCGCTCAGAACAAAGCGATGAGAAAGTGTCCCAGTCAGCCTTTTTAAAGCTCCACTGGGGCACCCTCTCATCGTCCGCTGGAACTACACTCTCCAGCACAACCGGAAAGTGGTCACTCCCGCACAAGTCCTCTTCTACCTTCCAAGAATAATCGAGGAAGACAGAAGGGTATGCAATTGTAAGATCAATTGATGTATACGAACCAGATGCGGGGTGCAGGTAAGTGTCTGAACCATCATTAAACAAACACAGATCATGTTTTGTAATGAACTCTTCTACAGTTTTACCTTTTGCATCTTCTTGCCTGCAGGAATTACCCCAAAGGGGGTTATGAGCGTTAAAATCGCCCAACAAAATATATGGAGTAGGGAGCTGTTGGACCAGTAACTCAAGATCATTCAGCTGTAAAGCTTTACTTGGTGAAACGTAAATTGAACAAAGTGTAACTGTTTTGTCTAATGTTAGGCGTACCGCCACAGCCTGTAGATTTGTCTGTAATGGAACAGAACTGTGAATGATGTCGTTCCTAACTAAGACAGTCGTTCCACGAATATGAAGATCATTATCATCTGCCCAGGCATTATACGAAGTATAATGCTTAAAAGCTGAATGATCTTGAGCCTCAGGTTTCTTTAAGAGAGTTTCCTGCAGGCAAAAAGCAGCAGGTTTATATTTTTGGCTTAGAAGACCGAGTTCATTAAAATTCGCTTTAAAACCTCGACAATTCCACTGTATGATGTTTTGTTTGGGTGTATTAATCATGTTTGTTTGGCGATTTGGAAGGTGGACGTATGGGCGAAATTGCCCCAGTGTTTCTTTTCGGTGATGTTTTACGTGGGGACTTTCCCTGAGAAGAACTCAGGCATTTGGTTGAGAAGGTGTCATCGATACACTCATCGACTGACATCTTCTCAATGCCTTCAAACATGTTGCTTGTAACAACATTTTGAAGGCGTTTTGGTAACCTATCCGATTCTTGCTTCTGTTTTTCTTTGTCTGTTTTCTTGATAAGACGTTCCTGTTGGCGTCTTTGATTCTGACTCAGATTCTGTTGGGGTCTGTGTTGTGGATTTGGTTTCGGTTTGTTTTGTTGATTCGGCTTTTCTGCTTTAGTGTTTTGTTCCTTTTGGCGTTGTGGTTTAGGTACTTCTGTTGCTTGTTCTTGTGTTTGTGCTGTATTTGGTATTTTCTCAATTGTTTGGGCTGCTGAATTTGTTTGTGTAATCTGGAATTCTGTTTCTTGTATTGTAAATGCTGTTACTAAAGATGGAATTGTTCCTTTCAGCCATGTAAACTGAGTCTGGCATTCTACTGATTTAGTTGATACTTTTTGTGATAGTTTTGCAGCATATGAAGGTGATGAAATATTCATACCAGGCATCGATGTTACAATATCTCTGGCCTCTTTAAAACTTACTTGCTTTTCGCATTTTATTCTTTGTATAGTTTTTTCTTTTTTCCATACAGGGCAATCTTTGGATGATGACATGTGATTGCCCTGGCAGTTGACACATTTAATGGCATTGATACATGGCTCTTCTTGGTGTTGTTGGCCGCATTTAAAGCATACTGATTGACCCCTGCAGTTGTTTTGCCCATGGCCATATTTTTGGCATCTGAAGCATCGAAGTGGATTCGGTATATATAAATCCACTTTGATGCTCATGTAACCAACTTTGATCGATTTTGGTGGTTGGGCTGAATCAAATGATAAAATATAAGTATTTGTTTTGATGACTGATCCATTTTTTTTAATTTCTATATTTTTCACAGCTGTTACGCCCTGTGATTCAAGTTCTTTCTGAATTTCAAGTGTGTCAATTCCTTCTAATTCCCTAGTTCTAATTACACCCCTGCTGGAATTAAGTGTTTTATGCGGAAACGCATTCACCTCCATATCTGCTAATTTTCCTGTATTGAGTATATTAATTGCTTGGGCCTCCCTTTTACATTCTATGAGAATTCCACCAGTTCTGAGCTTTTTAACATTGTCAACAGTGCCAGCAATTCCTTTAATAGCTTTTTCTAAGGCAAAAGGGTTCATATCAGTTGCCTTTTTACTTGAGTGAGCAGCATATATTATGACAAATTTTGGCCATTTAGTTTGAATAGATGAAGTCTTTTGATCTGAGTCAGAATCACAACCATCTGAAAATAAATCTCTTCCACGTTTAAGTTTTTTGGAGTTTGAGGTATCCATGATTGTTTTGATTAATGATTCATTGCCCCGGCTCCCACCCACCACGGAGTCCAACAAGGGGTAGGGTTACTGCTATGCAGTGAACCCACCGGGTTGCCGGTATTCCTACATACCTGGTATGGGGCAGTATACTCAGCCAGTGTTGATACCGAAGTATGCCACTGGCTGATTGGCCCGTGTGTGGAGGTGCCAGGTCTTCAGATGGCGACCATCCAACCAATCACTTTATAAAACACTGTAATTACGGTTGCCACGTGAAACTGAAACAAACAGTGCAGCAGAAATAAGTATTTGGTTAAAAAATCAGTTTAAAAACATCACAATATGGCAATTATGATAAATGATTAAAAGAAATGACTGATTGAATGGCCACCAAATGCCCCCCGACGTGACACCCAGTACTTTTTGGGGTGGGGGCTCCCGATTGGCCAGAACGGACCATCCGACCATCCTTCTACTCCCGAAATTGGGGCCAAAGCAGTGTGTTGAACAGCATTACCTCCGAAATGGAGACCAGGGCTCCATCCCGGAGACTGCCCTAACCGGGGCCACGAGTCCTCAACTGCCAGGATTCCTTCTTCCGGGGCCTTCGGAATGCACCTCACGGGAGAACAAGGTGCCTGCAAGATGGTATTAGCAGGGTTGATCATTTTGGTCCGGGGCTGCGTATTCCTGTATTTCGCAGCGAACCAGCTCAATTGAGCAAACCTGCCAATTAAAAATTAGCAAACCTGCCCAATTGAGCAGGCCGTCCTCTATCCGCCACCTGAGGACCCGCCTAATAGGGGACGATCAAACCCCCCTAGGTTCAAATAGTGATAAATATCAATTTAAATAAAGTGTACCTTCGAAATTTAGTTCGAAGGGGCGTGCATTAATGGAATGTGCATCTATTGTGATTTCCAACTTGTTCAAATTGAAATGTTGAAAATTAAATGGAGTTGTGCCAATATCTCCATTTATATCTTTATTCAAAACTAAACCAAGGATTAATCGTTTTGGCTCTGTTTATGAAACAGATGGTCTTCTATTTTTGATCGAAGACCACTTCCAATGGTAAATGTTTTAATTTCTACACGTCTTATTGGGATTTTATAATTTGTTTGATCTATTTGCGCATTAAGATCATTTGCAAATTTAGGAATTAAATCCAAAACCGGTATTTTGAATATGGCTTTTTGAATTTCTATTTTTCCATTTTCATCACCAAACAGACAAAATTTAGTTGGAGAACGATGAATTTTTATTCTCATTTCCACACCGTTTGGTAAATATTTGTCTTCCACGAATAGATCTAAATGTAATTTTTCTCTTAGTTGTACAGATTTACTGTCTGCAATTAATTTGTTACGCTGAACCAAACTTTTGTGATTCGAATCTTTAGCTATTGCTGGGTGGTATCCAGGAGTATCTGCATACCACATCTCACAACCACCCAGATGGGTTTTTTTAACATCTTTAGAATAGCTTAACAGATTTTCAAAAAATCCTCGATAAGGATACATGTCTACATTGGTTGTTATCAGACTACCATTCAGTGTAACATCAATTTTACTGAACATGCTGTGAAAAAAAATATTGATAGGAGTAATATTTGTATCTCCACCCAATAAACTCCCATCTTGTTTTGTAATTTTAAATTGAACTTCAAGTGTAGATGATGCAAGATCTAACCACTTGGTTGTTTGTTTTGGAATTAAAAATTCTATTGGTGAAGAATTGTTTAAAGATGCAATAGGAAATTGCTCAATTTCATGAATATTTTCTATACCACTCGATGTTGGTGATACATTATCTGGATCAAAACCACTACAAAAATGCTCGCAAGATCCATGTAACATCATGATTTAATCAAATATATCAAGTGGCCTCGAATTTCGTTTTGGATGAGATTGCCTTTTTCGTGTCTTGACTCTATGAGAACGAACCTCAGACTGATGTTTCAGTTCTCGCTTCTGTCTTTTTAATCCCAATGTCGCTTTACCCACTGATGCCATAAGATCTTTTGCATGAGAGAGCATTACTCCTTTAGGTGGTTTTTGATTTCTCATCAACATATTTGCTATTTCAATACCATGTTTTAATCCTTCTCTCTTTAAAGTTCGAAATGCATTTTTTGCAATTGGTTTTATTAATGGTACCGCTGATCTTATTGCTGAACGAAAAATAGACCCTAATCCATATCCGTATTGCCGCGGTACACCTCGATACACTGGCATCATTTTTTATAAATGTAATTTTTTAAGTTCTCTAAAATGCAATTTGATGACACTCTTACCACTTAAAAACGGAATGTTTTTACCAGTGTTCCCATATATATTTATAAAGATCTGATCAAAAGAAGATTTTGATGCTGGTACGTAATGTACATTATCAAATACTTTATGAGTGTGCAGAGATTCGTCACGTGTTTCAAAAGGTATTACACATAAAATAGGTGCTTCTACATCACCAAGAAATGTATATTCTGCAATGTCAGAATAAATAAAGAGTTGATTAAAATCCATATTTAAATCCACGTTATATTTAAACGCATCTTTTGCTGTGTTAGGAAAATTTACTGGAAACATGCCATCTTTACATTCCAATTTTTGTGCTAAACTTTCTGATAATTCAAGTCCAACTGTTGCAATACTATTTGATACAATTTTTATATGCGAATGTTGAGATGAATAACAAGATGAAATGACACACCAAACTCTTTTAACATACCCCCAAGTTTTTCTTGAATTTCGGATTCTATTGCTTCCGCAACATGTCCATCATTTGCATATGCCCCCGATAAAATACTTAGCTCAACAGTAGCAACACCCTTACATACTGTATGTTTGAAAAACGATTTATTAATATTATTAATGCGTGATGATATTTTCGGGTCTGTCACAATGATTTTAAATTTTGTTTCATCTTCTGTTATATTTTTTGCCTCAGAAGGTAAAATTATTTCATCTACACCCATTTCAAAATGTACTTTATTAATATGAACCGGTTCAGACAATTGTGTTTGAAAACAACATTGTGTGTTATTTGGAAACATATCCACAGAACTATCACTCAGCAGTGTTACATAAAATGAATTCATTTTTCGTATCATGTGGTTTCAAATATTTTAAACCTGGACTTGGAAGAATATAACCTAAAGAACTACTCAATAACACTAACCACAATTCTTTGTTGGGGGACTGTAAACTAAAATGAATGATAGCCATAATTATAATTGCATAAATGACAATTATTTGGGTGAAATAAGTCACTTGATCTTTTGCAACAAGACTCCCACAAAAATTAAATTATGGTTGTTGACTTTGTACTTCAACACTTGCACTTTCACCACTCAATGCATTTTCATTTACTGACATATTCTTTTTATACTAAATCAGATTCTGATATCCAACTATCAAATTTCGCGGGATAACCTTCCCAATGTACTTCAAGTTCCTTGATGAGTTTCTTACCCACACGTCTTGAACGCCATGCAAGAACCGAATCAATGATATATTTTTTATAATCTTTTACACTTTGAATTTCTTGTGGATAAAATGTTCCCTGTATATTGTCACCACCCATATCTTCAAGTTTATAAGTGGGTGGTATTGTATGTTTTACATGGGTGACTTTAAATAATTATTTTGTCCAATTTGGTAAATACCCTTTTTCAAATGTGTGCTTGGTTTTGTTAATGCGTACTATATCGCCAACTTTAAATTTTATTTTTTTCCCTTTAGATTTTTTACCATGCAAGTTTTGACTTACTTCTATTTCATTTTCTATTGATACAAATGTGGGAGTTCTCTGAATACTACGATGGAAACTGTGATTGTATCCATCAACTAAATTTTGTAGCACCTCAATATATCTTAATGTATGCTTGTGTGTAAAATATTTCCACATTCGTGTTTTCAATGTACGTTGAAAACGTTCAACAATACCAGCTTTTGTTTTAGGATTTTCTGTTGTGAAAAAATGATTTTTTTATTTCTTAAAAATTGTTTGCACATCTTTATTTTTAAATTCAGAACCTTTGTCTAATTGTAATGATAATGGCTTACGTCCAGAAGTTTTCAAAATACTTTGAAAAGATTTTGTTAATGTTTCTCCTGATTTATTGTTAATGCATAAAATCCATGCATATTTTGAAAATACATCGATAACACAAACTAAATAATGAAATCAATCATTGTAAGATTGTAAACTTTGTAAATCCACTAAATCCGCCATTGATGATCAATTACACCCACTACAGTCTTTCGTCTTGCAAATTTTTTATGAATGGGTTTATGTAAAGTGTAAGTTCTTTCTACTTTCAACCATTTTCACTTGATCAACTGTGATGGAATTATTTTTTCTATAAGCTGATTTGTATAATTTATGTATACCCCCCATAACCAGCAGGACGATTTGTATTGTAATATATTTCAGTTAATAAATCATTCAATAAGCATCCCATTTTTCAGAAATTCTACATTTTGTCAATTTATGCTTTAGTGCTGACTTTGGTGTGTCTTCACACCACTGCACTCTGACCTCAATGAACTTTACGTTTCGGAGATATGATTGAGGAGTTTCTAACCAACTATCTTTTGGAGAACTTTGATATTTACTGGGTTTTGACACCTGATCTCTATTCATCCACAACCAATGTTCACGATTTCCAACAAAATCTTGAGAGATATTTATAGCTTTTAAACCATGATTGAATATTTCCCAAACAGTTGGTTTAAAACCTTTTCGATGTCTAAGAACAGCATTGACCAAATTGATGATATTTGAACCTTTATGAGTTCTCCATCACCACTTTAAACACCATGATCATCCCAACTCATGTGTGGATGAGATGATAAAGCAGATAATAATGAATTTGCTTTACGTCTCATTGTAACAGGGACATTTTTTATAATATGACCTCGTAAAAACATTGATTCTCGGTCTGGCTCAGGCATAACCAGTGATGGTTGTAATGCCTTCTTCTATGACAATTGAATTTCTTGTAAATGTTCACCATACTTTCGTTTTTTTCTCACTTTCTGATAACTCTGAATTTTCTAACACAGATGACAATTCATTCTGCAGCTGTGCTGTATCAATAATTTGAGGATCAGGTGGTAATCCTGGGCATTGAAATTTTTCACTTCTATAATGTTACATTTCCTCCATCATTTGATAAGGTACAATAGCCACTTTCCTTCATATTTTACTCATTAATTTATTTACAAGATTTGTTGCAACTCCAATAGCAGGCCCAATTAAACCAAGTAATGGTAAAAAAACACCGTTTTGATTTACAATTTGTTTTTTCTTTTTAATAGATACAGATTTACTAGCAATAGATCTTAGTTGCTCACGCTTCAGTTGCAATTTTCGTTTCTGAGCAGGGGTTAGATATATGTTTCCTTTTAAAAGATTATGACAACATTCTGCCATACAATTAATCAATTCTTGAGGTGCATTTTTCATAATTTGTTTTTGAAATGCTGGAGGTGTAAAACTTAGTGCCAATAACATCCCACCATATTTTTTAGCTAGAGGAATTTTACAAGATTTTTTTACCATCTTGCTCTCACAAAGTGCATTCCTAAAATGATATGATAGACAAATATGCAATTCATTTTATTCAACGAAAATAAGAACTCATCCCCTTAACACATTTAGGCACATTCAAAGCTGTGAAACATGCCAATGTTGGAATATTTTCTTTTAGAGTTATATGTCCCACATTTTGTCTAGAACCTATAGGATCATGTGATACCTCTATTACCCATATTTAATATGTGTTTTAACTTCAGTGACGGCACTTGTTTTTGTTTTTGAAGGTTACTCACTAAAACTGATTTTGTTTTTGTCTCTTTTTCAGGAGTGACTAAAAACTTTGCATACAGGTAATTTGTACCAACATTTCTTTTCTTTTTAGGTGATTTTCGTTTCTTACTTTTTGTTTTTTTGAATGGTGAATAAAAATTTCGACTCATTTTATGACCATCCCACCGAATTAAATTATCAATAATAACACTACCAAAACATCCACCACCACCTGGTTTTAAAATAATGTTTTGTTTGGTTGAAAGATCTACTCTTGGATTTGCAAGTTGTTCTAGATCATCTCTATGCTTATCCATATACGTTAAAGTTTGTTTTGGCAATTTAATTTTCTTATTAAGTATGATTCTACTTGCTAACATAAACCATTTTAAAATTTTCTTGAAACCTTTCTTAAGTAATTTTTCTCTTGCAAATGGATTTGTCTGCTGACTTGTTGAATTGTTCTAATGATTGGATGAAAGATACCATGATGATGTGTACTTATTGAAAAAAACTTTTAACAACTGACACAAAGTCATTAGTGCACCATTTTTTATAGTTTTGTATAAATGATAGGTCCACGTTCATTTTGCATCCCTCAAGGATGAAAAATACCACTTCTTAATCTCAAAGAATCAGGGGTTTTAGGATGAAAATCAATTAATAAATAACCATGATCAGTACTTGTTGCATCTTGATAAGATGCATTTAATTGTGGTAATTGAACTTGATTTGCTAATACTTTAATTTGTTCTTTGTCTCTAGTATTTTGAAATAAAATCATATAATGTGCATTTAAACTTATGGTACAACTAGATTTAGATTGTTGAAACATATTTTGTGTAATGTAAATGACCCTTGTATTTCTATGATGCCCTTTTCGTGTGAACCATAATTTAATTTTTTCTTCATCTTTATCTCCTAACATATATCATCGACAACTGCAAGATGTGGAATAGTGACATCACTAACAATTTCATATTCGTCATCAGAGATGCCTTCTATGAATTTAATATCTTCACTCTCTTTAAGTAAAGTATATGTATTTTTCCCTTCTTTATAACACCAAACGATTTTTGTGGGGGGAATTTGAAATAAGTCATGTTTCATATCAATAAGATTTTTGACAAATTCTGTTTTCCCTGAACCACTAGGCCCCGAAATAAAGATATTACAGGGATGTTGAAACAATAAACATTCACTTGATGCCATGATTTTTGTGAGAGAGTGTTGTCAAAACACTAAGTTTTATACTTTCTGTTTCCATAGCTTCTTCAAAACTGTGGGTGGGTTTTCTTTTTAAGGGTGATTTTAATTCATATAAAGTTTCTGAAGAATCTATTCTTCTATCTATTTGTGGTACACATTGTCTATATAAATAATCTATGATTTGTTCATCATAAATAATAAAATCCCACATAACTCTTGTCCAAAGAGTTTGTAAATTATCTTTATAAAAAGCATTCATGATTTGTAATGCATTACAGAATTCCCCATACATTTCATCCTTTTCCAATTGATTTTGAATAACATCTTTTGTTATTGTTAGATAACCAGGAATGATCGATTGAAATGCATATAATAATGTCTTATGTGTGATCTTGTTTTCTAAAAAGACATCCAGCCAGATCCATGGTTAAAATCAAGCTGTTGATTCTTTTGTCTGTTCTGATGTACTTTGTGTATCAGGTACCACATTACACCATGTACTTGGTACATCAAGATAGTCAGGAAAATCATTTTCTGTACCATCTATAAACATTTTGTCTAACTTAGTTTTGAAACTATTTGAAAGTGCAGCTTTTCTTGCAATTATGGTACTAAATGATTTGCTTTGATCATTTAGTAGCATGAGTGCAAATAAAGAATTAGAATCTGGAAAATCATCCAGACACTTGTCATATTTTTTCATTGTTGAAAATATTTGATTTAAACTGAATCCATAATCCATCACTGCTAATATTTTATCTGGAGGTGTTTGCATACATGATGGTGGATTGTATAATTGACAATTTGTTATCAACTGAATATAAGAACAATTTGGTGACCACTTAACATGTTCTTGTAAAGGGATATCTTTAGGTTCCCAATTATGTAAACCTTGTCCACATACAAAACATTTTACTTTACTATCTCCTACATAAAACACCCAGCTTTAGCTAAATCTACTTTCTTGGATTGTAAAATAGGATTTGTAGTCATACTAAAACTGGAAAGTCTTCTTAACTCTGATAAGTATATAGGATGTGTAGGATTAAGTGGTAGAAACATCTTGCCTGTTCAGTGTTCAAGCTTGAAATGAGAAATCTGAAGGGTGATTTATACCTTAAACTCATAAGGTTTTGTGTCATATTTATCGACAACAAAACGATTTGTGTAAACAGATCTGAATGTTTCACTCTGTGTTTCACTTGTGACTTGTCTATTTTTGTTACGTTTAATTCTATGTGTATATTCAATGTTTATTTTGTATTTCTCTTTGTCTTGTGCATACTCAATCATGCTTTCAAAATTAACTTTTTGTGATGTCTTATAATCTAATGTGACCCCCTTAACTTTACATGTGGTATATGTTTCTCCATCTTCAATATATTTGTATCCATAATTTTTCGGACCTAAACCAACAAACTCTGTGATTTTTGCCCCTGGATGTTCATCTGTCCACTGCCCTAATCTACTATTGACAATTTCTGGATTCCAGAGGGACAGTTTATGTTTGTAAATACAACTGTCTGTATCAAAATATAAAACTCGTGTTCCAAATTGTTCCAAAACTTTGTATAATTCCAATCATGCATAGGCTGTGACAAATGAAGCTACAACAACATCGGCTGAATTGTGTCGATTGTAAACATCTGTAGTGTTAATGTAGCTTACTAAAACAAACTGATCGTGGTCGAAAAATTCCACATTCTTCACAATTTTGTCTTTGTTCTGTATTATTTCAAAATATTCTGATGGTTCATTTATGTATTTTGTTTTAGTTTTTGTATTGTTTTGTGCATTTTTTCCTCAGAGACAATTTAACATGGTTTTGGCAAATGATCTTTTTCCCGTTTTTTTTTAAAGTCTTCTAAAAAGATATTTTCAATTAGTGCATAATCTTTTTTAAATTCTTTTTTGTGTCTTTCTGTTTTCACCCAATCTGGGTACCCACTAGCTTCTTGTTTCATTTTTAAATATTTATTCACATAATGTTTGTAAATATCTGAAGACCATTCACCCCAATGCCAAATCTGATAGGTTTCAAGTAGAGTGTATCCCAAATCCAATGCTTTGCAAAATTCAACAGATGTCCATGTACCTACAAGTGCACATTGTTGTGGTGTGTGATGACAGTGATCTGATTCGTGTTCTGCACACGTTTTACAAAGTGTAAATGTCATTTTCTTATTACAATGAATGGGTAGAACTGAAAAAAAAGATTTTGAGGTGGTAAAATCTTACACTTGATAAGGTTTTTATATTGCCTTATTTTGCCAGTGTCTATGTTTTCCTTTGTGGGTATATCTGGATGACCCCATGGATATTCCCTGTGTTTGTTGATATATGGGTAAAGTAAACAGATATCTATGTATTTGATTTCTGTGTGTGTGTGTTCATCAGTTTTTTAGTGTAATTCAATGGCATTTGTTCCCCCGCCAAATAATGCTTCTCATGGTTTAATTGGGTCCATATGTGGAAAAAGTGTATCTAAAGAGCCTTGAACTTCAGGATCTGATTTGCATAGGTGATCAAATTCGTGTTTC
Source organism: Pictodentalium vernedei (assembly GCA_031216915.1). NCBI lineage: Eukaryota > Metazoa > Mollusca > Scaphopoda > Dentaliida > Dentaliidae > Pictodentalium > Pictodentalium vernedei. Next base: position 50,970,726 of record CM062289.1, read on the forward strand.
CACACCACTTATATATTATACCCCAATGATTTGAAATTTTTATGCATGATTGGGTTTTGTTGTACAGAAGTTGATAGAATTGTGAATTCAATTGGTTTTTCCCAACTCTGTCAGGGTAGCAAGTTTCACATCCATGCCACATACATCCATAAAATTCATAGATTGTATTTGCTTCTTTGTGAAAACCATCTACATAATAATTACCAATTTTAATTTCTCCACCTTTTAGTGCATGTTGTATGTGTATGCCTTCTTCTTGTACAGGTAGCTGTAAGTATCTAATGGCTTTTCATGGAATATCTAACAGCTTTGGGGTACACTATATCTGAGATGAGGGCAACTTTGTTTCCTGGCAATGATTTTTTGTGCCAAGCTTCATTACAGGCATCAGCTAAAGTTACGGCTTCCCTGAAAGGATCTACCCCAATGCATTCAAGAAATTGTTTTCCGAATTCCCTGCACCCTCTATGTAAAATATCCACATCAGACTTACAGTACATGTCCATTTCTTTGGCAAAATTGAAAGTAGCATTACTAGTAAATTTTCGATTGTACCATTTAATAAAATCTTATCTGACTGTGGGAGACATAGAGTCAGGCATGTACAATTTTGCATCTAAATAAGGCCCAATGTAGTTTTGATATGATTTTGTGTTTGCCAAATGAGGAAAATAAACTTTTGCTAGTTCACTTAAACCAAATGTTTTAGGGGATTGTGCCAATCTCATAGAAAGAAAACTCAACGAATCAATGAGTCTAATACCACAAGCTTTCAGAGAAATAATTTTGTTTCCATTCATGATGACGTCGTGTTTTGTTGTATCAGTTTCAATGATATGTCTTAAGATTTATTATGCATCAAACCCTCATGAATTATGAGCGATTGGTGTTGTATCTAAATGTTCCTTACTGAAAAGCCAATTGCAAAAATCAGTCAAAGTAGATTCTCCTTTAAAAATATATTCCCTTTTTCCAACTTTGTCACATTGTGAACAAGTTTCATGAATAGATTTACAAATACATTCCCCACATGCACGATGAGCAACTCAGTAATTCAGGGTGTGGACTCCTGAGTTGTTTCGAAATCCTAAAACACAGATGGCACTTTTGGCATTTTGTCTTTCTTGGGTGATTTGTAATTTTGGAATGAAACAATAATGTTCAGTTTTGACTAATTGATGGCAATATTTACATTTTTTTTTATAGCCATCACAAATGTGTTCTCCGTTCCCTGAATATATTTGCATTTTACATGATAGACATTTCTTAACTAACTGAGAGATTGCTTTTTCTTGGTTCTGTGTTTGGGTTGTGTGATTTTGATAAGAAGATGAACTTACAAAATCCCAATAACAAGTATAGCAATGAACAGAATGTTCAGGTGTACATGGCAGTGGAGAATAGCAAACACATCCTCTGGGGCATATATGGCGTTCTCTGTTATCATACCCTACATTGCAATATCCACAATAGTAACCACATTAATAACTTTACTATCTTATTGTAGTTTGTGCTGGTTCAAATAAAAACTTTTCTTTGGCAAATGGTTGGTGAATTGTAATCACATAGTGTGGGGAGAGAAGGTCTTGAATTTTACAGTTTTCTTCATATCCACAAGGTTTATTGTAATCAAAACCTGCTTTGTCCATCAATGCCTTAGCTTCCTGCTCTTGTGTTGGTCTATTAGATCTTTTCATTTTGTCCCATTTCTTTTGCCAAAGTTCTGAATTATCTTATCGACATGACATTTTCCCACCACCAACTCCCGTGCAAAACACATAGAATCATTGATATTTTTGATTTCAATAATACTCTTCTTATTTCCAACCATTTTACCAACAGCACTAAATGAAACCCTTGTGGTAGTGAAGGGTGTGTTATTTCTAAAGATAATTTACCATCGTGAATAGTAAACTTATCATTTGACTGAATTACTTTATCAATTTCATCTAATACTGTTAGATTATATCTTGGTGTTTTTTATATCGCTTCTTCTATTTTTGCACCACAATGAAGAAAATCACATGAAATGTTTAATAATCACACAGCAAGTTTTGTCAGTATAAAATGATTGGAATACACCCCTCCCCTAGACCTGCCAGTATAGCAGCAATCATTTAACATACATTTTTGTCAGTATAAAGTGATTGGAAGACACCCCCCCCCCCCCCCCAACCTGCCAGTATAGCAACAAACATTTAACATACATTTTTGTCAGTATAATGTGTTTGGAAGATTCTTACTCTGTGACTGGGGTTATAGGGACAATAATTTAGCACTGAATTCCCCATACCCCAATACTGCCACTCGAGGTTGGCACTCCGCCGAGAATCATTTTCACTGAATTCCCCATTCCTCAATGGGATCACTATAGGTACAAAATTAACATAGGATACTCCATAGGGTTCTTTTATTTTTACCCATGGCTGGCACTATGATGAAAAGCATTTAGCAATGAATCCTCCATACCCCAATATTGACACTCGAGGGACTTAGTGATTGGACGGTGATTTTTTTCCCCTGTGGCTGTCACTATAGGGACAAGCATTTAACACTGAATTCCCCAAACCACAAAAGGGACAAAATTAACATAGGATTTTCCATAGGGTTTTGTCCCTATAGTGTCATTTTTTCCCTTTTGTGTCATTTTTGGAGGCTTTTTCCTGCCTCCAAAAATGAAACTATAAAGACAAATATGACATTATAGGCACAAAACCCTATGGAGAATCCTATGTTAATTTTGTCCCTATAGTGTGAACATTGGGGTATGGGGAATTCAGTGTTAAATGCTTGCCCCTATAGTGACAGCCTTAACTACTCATCTACGCGTAAAATTCTTCGACACCCCATAAGTAGATCTTTTGTTTTGCAAGCCATTCTTTGTAAAATTGCATGTGGTCGGGCGGTTTTTTGTTTTATTTTTGTAATTTTTTTGCCATCAAAAGTTCATGTTATTGGTGTGCTTTATGTTTTAGACCTCATAATCTGCAGAATAGCATGGGTGGTGGTGTATTTGGTCCCTTGGGTGCAAGAAGGCTTTGCAAAGCCTTTACTCAAGGGACAAATGTATCAGTTTTATCAACTTGAGTAAAATATCAGACATGAACCATTGATTTTTTTTAAGTTTGCATAGGTTATGAAATGAGAGACTGCAACGAAAATACCACACGTGAGGACCTGATAAACATATTTTTAACTTTTTAGGCCTAATAAAATTTCTTTTCGCGAACCATCTGACTAAAATTTCCCCACTGCTCTTAAGTTCTTTCTCAAAGAAAGAGAACAATTAACGTGAGAGGGGAATTCACTCGGTGGGTGATTTTGTGGTAGCCCATCCTTTTTGCATTGTTTAATATTCTTAATTTCTTATTAAACTATATGTTCATTTTAACACTTGATTTTTACAGACAATTCAGTTTCGCAACCATTTTTCTAACAATGCCTTTCATGCACATTTAAACCTTGCTCTTTCAGAGTACTCTCTTCCTCGTTGAAAAGTGTGCACTGACAAGGATTAGATACATACATGTAACCAGCTGTGGAGTTGGTCTTTGAATTTTTCCAAATTATTTAAGTGCGTTTACATGAAATGGTGTGAGCAGATACTATTCAAAAATGTAAGGGATATCCAAACTGATATTGATATTTTCGGAAAATGGTATTGGATACGCGTGATTGGACACATCAATATATTACCAAGTTTAGTGGGTATCATGAATGTCATCGGCCCACCAAAACTTCGTGCAGGTTTTTCGAATGAGCGCCGTGTTAATGTCTGTTGGGTACGTTTTGAAATGTTCATTTTACTAGACAGGCTTTTTCTGAGGTCTCATCGTTCTTTTCTTGGTATAAACTCGTTCATCAGTAGTTTCTGATCGAAACATAACTTTTGAGGTATGCGAAGACTGGCACGTGACGAACGTTAACGTACCGTTGGCATGTTGGAAGCTTGCAACAGACAGACTGCAGTGGCTCAAATTTTCAACGTTAGTCAATCGGTGATTAGCAGGTTGTCGTCACTCTACCGTCAGACAGGCAATGTTGATGGCAGACGCCGGTCAGGTCGTCCAAGGGCGACAACTGCTAGCCAGGATCGTTTCATCCGCACCACAGCATTACGTAACAGCTATCAAAGTGCCTCAGAAATTGGACAGCAGCTGCACCGAGCGACAGATGTGCGAGTCAGTGGTCAGACTTTTCGAAATCGCCTACAAAGCTGGAATTTGTACGCTCACCGACCTCGAATAATTTCACGTTTCACTGAACGTCACATCGCAGCAAGGCGTAATTGGTGTGGAGCACGACAGCGCTGGGAAAATCGTTGGTGGAGCAACGTCATGTTTTCCGATGAATCGGAGTTCACTCTCGACGTCCACGACTGGCGAAATAGAGTGTGGCGGCGGCGGAACGAACGATAGCATGAAGTAACCGTTAGGAAGCACCATCGTTTTGGTGGTGGATCGGTTATGGTGTGGGGAGGCATAAGCATGACAAGCAGAACAGCATTTCATGTCACCCAAGGGCGTGTCACGGAGCAGTACTACCGTGACAACATGTTAGCAGCTCATGTGGTGCTATTTGAGCGACGTCAGGCCCGCCGATTCATTTTTCAAGATGACAATGTAAGAACACACAGGGCCTGTGTCGCTACATAGTTCCTCCAGAACAACATCACTACACTGCCTTGGCCAGCACTAAGTGTAGACCTTTCACCAATCGAGTACGTCTGAGATATGCTTGGCAGGCGCGTACGACAACGCCAACAACCCGCTACCAATGTCCAAGAACTCGCCGCTGCACTGCTGGAAGAATGGAATAACATCAGTCAAGTTGATATTGGACGTTTGGTGAGGAGTATGCCACATCGGATCCGCGCTTGTCTCCCGAACCGAGGAGAATTTACAAGATATTGAGGTCTTGGACTGAATGTGGTAAATTCTCTGACTGACCGTCAATGTCTTCTACAGCTCTGTGCGTGGAATGTATTCTTGTGAAAAACCCAACTAACGCTGAAATCATTCACCAGATGTCGCAGTGCAATGCCTCAACTGCCCTTTTGATGAAAACATAAATATATTTCTTCAGATATCTAACTTTCATCAAATATGCCCTACTTTTTTAATAGTATATATAGGATAGGAAATTAAATATACACAATACCAGAATTGGGATAAATATTACAAGTGTGTTGAGGATATCTACGCTGTTTTAGAGAATATCGGGAAAATAATCTTATGATTGTGGACTTGGAAGTTTTATTTTTTCGAGCGCTTGCGCGAGTAAAAACAATACTTTAGGATCCACACAAATGCGATATCTCCCGATATTTAATAAAATAGCGTAGATTTTCTTTTTATTATATGCTACGTGGCGTTTCACTGAGCAATATTCAGCCCAATTCGACTGCAAAGAATTTCAAGACAATAACAAAGACCTGCTGATCGTTCCTTCAAGACGACATTGAAGGCGACGTCATGCGCCGAAGCGTGACGTCATTTACTGAGGGATATTTCTCGATATCCATCGAGTCCACTGATATCGAGAAATAAATTTTAGATAATTTGCGACATTTCACAGGCTTGCTTATCATAAATCATTAATTTTCTGTTCTTATGGATTTATATAATATATATATTTTTTTAAAGAACATCCGCTCTAAATTATAATAAATCCATCTCCAGTTATGGATTGTTACAATTACGACTTCCAAATCCTTTCAGTGATTACAAACCACATATGGGATGGCACGACGAATAATAAGCTCCATCGCTTCAGACCAAATATTATTGCTCATTACCCGTCTAATAACCTCTGAAGAAAAGGCTTTGTTATTATGACATGATGTCATCTTGGTGATACAAGACTTACGCACTCCTTTTTGTTAACCCTTTACCCAACACAGACGATATCAAAATTTATTATTTTAAATAATTTTTTTTAAAATTTTTTCAAAAAATTTAAACAAAACCATATCATGTGACCCCTCTTTGGAACGAGTTCGACGAGCTCGTTCCAACGAGGGGTCACATGATATGGTTTTGTTGAAATTATTTGAAAATAATATTTTTTCAATTGGTGAATTTGCATATTACGAGGCCGGATGTGGGCGATTCGTTGGATAAAGGGTTAAAGGGACTAATACTATAAAACTTTTACATTGTATTTTCTAGAATTGTATTCTCTAGTTATGACTTTAAATGGGTTGAAATAAACCATTAGCATTTTTAACTGGCAAATTGTCACATCTTTAAAAAATTTAATGATTCATTTTAGTCAGTTTTATTAATGGGTAGAAAATACAATTCTAGAAAATACAATTGTAAATGTTTTATAGAGTTGGCTCAGTATGTGTCCATTGCCGGCAAATTTTGACAATGCAGAGCATACTCTTAATTAATTTCGCCACATGGTAGTCCTTTACTGCATTGTTTCTTAGAGACTGATATTAACACAGAACCTATGAGAGTGGTGGCCGAGTGGATAAGTGCGCTGGTCTTTCCCGGTCGGGGAAAGTTCTCGAGGTGTCCGAACATTCTCTGTCAGCATCAATTGTGGGGTTGATGCTGTCACAGCGTACCGTCCTATCGGGTGGGGACGTAAATGGCTGCCCTCTGTGCGGAGAGAGACACACTCCGTGCAGGCTAAAGATCCCTTCGTAGTATTCGAGAAGAGCTAGGCCACGAAGTTGCCGCTATGAAGGTCATCCCACACACCTACGCCATTGGGCCAAGGAGAGGCGTTAATATAAGTTGCATAACTTGTTCGCCAATCCTTGTAAAACAAATAAGATTAAATAAAAATACATAATCTCCAATAAAATTCTGTTGTATCAACCTTTTTAATAAACAGTGAACAGTTTGTAGTTTGTTAAACTCTTCTATACATTTCTATTCAAAACTGGTTTCATCTTCTCATTATTGTTTTCACTGCTATTTTGATTCCTTGTGTTCTATTCTGATTTACTTCAAAGAAGATAATGATCTCATTTCCAATACATTAGTTTCGTCGCCACGATATAGCCTTAGCTGCTTATATGGCGCAAAGTACCAATAAACAATGCTGGCTTTATAAACAATAGCCTTGCTACAATGATTTCAGCAATAAGATTCCTTTGATATACAATAAAGTCTCCGTGGACTGGTTTAAATCCACCCGTGGGAAGTGATGTCCACGCATGCATTTACCAGGTAATAAAAATCATCATCAGCAAAATTTTGTTGTCCCCGATGCTTCATTTATTACATTTTTTTATGATTATTCTCACAGTTAGTGTCTGGAATCTAATATTATTGCGTCTGTGGAAATATTGCACTTTGTCTCAGGAGATATACATATCGACGAGTCAGTTATGACCCAGATGCGAGGTCTAAACCAGACAGTGAATTTTGACCAGGGACTTATTCATGATTCAGTCAAAATTCTTTGTCCGTTTTCGTATGACAGTATTTATGTATACCATCTCGGAAGCTCCCTTAGTACTAATAACCAATTTATCTCACAATATTCTGCTCTTTCTTGATTTGTTCCCACATATTTTGACTATCGGCTGAATGGGATTTTTATGAATGAAGATTATGACGTCTTGGTATTGAGTTCTTGTGCTGTGCATGACTTAATCCCCATTCAGTGTTCTAATTGCACTCGCACCGCTGAAGGTTATAGCAGTGTTTCAGCGGGGTGTTTCTTTGTTTTATTTTTCAGGTTTAACGCGGTGCAGGCCTCTATAAAAAATATTATAATGGCCAAAAATAGTATTATCCCATTTATTTCATTGAGTTGGTAATTTATATAATATTACTATTATCAAAATCAGCTGGTCTTGGCATGCTGTTGTATGTGTAATCAGGTGTCGATGAGGGCAGGTATTTAGAATATACCCATGGCGTAATAACCCGAATGTAGAGTGTATCAGTGGCCCCTGATACAAATTGTGTATCCTGCAGCTGTATAATACAACCGCGTGGTGGGTAACGATTTGTTTACGCTATTTATAGAATACTACACGTTTTCGAATCGCGTTTGCGAGGGACCTTGTTCGTTTCCTATAAGAAAAGGGAAAACAACACTTCTTGATTGTATAATTATTTAATTATGGAACCACATTGCTTTTATGTTTTTTTTATCTGAATCACTGGAAGCATTCATGCTGGCACAACACACTGCTAAAGTACAGTCGCTGTAGACTGGTCGTAATCCACGCGTGCGCAGTAATGTCCACGCATGCGTTTACTAGGTAATAAAATTATCATCAACAAAATTTTAATTAATGAAGCACCGGGTTCTATCTGGTGCTTCATTAATTAAATTTTTGATGATTATTTCTATAATTAGTGTTGAAATCAAATATTATTGTGTCCGCGGAAATATTGCCCACCCGTGGAAAGTGATCAGTTCACGACGGCCGTACTGTAAATTAGCACTATTTATATCCATCGTGTTAGAGCTGAAGTGTCTCATTTCGTGTGAAATCAACCAGGGACCGACCTGGGCATGCGCCGGTGCGTATTTGGTTCTGAAACATCAGGACCTGGCTCTTAAATCTCAGAAATAGGCTTCTCAGTTGGCGCGTAACTTCTCAGATCATATTTTGATATTCTTTCGATGGATAATCGAGAGAGACACTCTTACATGTATTATAAAAATGATTATCATTTATCATTGTTGTAGAGTGCTTAAGTTAATACTTCAAGTCTTAATTACCAAGCATTAATCTTCACTGTGTTTCTGATCAAGTCTTGGCTGCCTAAATAGGCAGCCAAGACTTGATCAGAAACCACAGCGAAGATTAATGTTTGCTATAGTGTACTAAATGAAAATGATGAGAGCTATTACAAACTTGCAGTGTGTGTTACAAACAGCAGTGTGACTCCGTAAATTGAAATCAGGCGCATGAATTGAAAAAATAGGCTCCGAGGCTAGAGCGTATTTTAAATAGTCCTGATCGGTCCCTGCATAGTAGCTTGGTGTATCATTTGTTCGCCACGTGTGATGTTAACCCCGAGCCTTTAGCGAGCGGTTAACCCCACTCCATCATGAGTGGTGAACATTTGGCACACCAAGCTCTTTGGGTACATTTTATTTACACCACGATCGTCAGATTATTAAGAGTTTAAATGTTAAATAATACAATATTCAATATTAAATTCTAAACAATGCCCCTTTTGTGTATCCCGCTATAAGGAAGAATTCGGTGCCTTGTATGTATTCATATTCTTATGTGATCGATCAGCAGACGATATCAAAATTTATTTTTTTAAATATCATTTTTTCAAATTTTTAAAAAAAATTTCAACAAAACCATATCATGTGACCCCTCGTTGGAACAAGTTCGATGAGCTCGTTCCAACGAGGGGTCACATGTTATGGTTTTGTTGATATGTTTTGAAAAATAATATTTTTTCAATTGCTGAATTTGCATATTACGAGGGCGGATGCGGGCAATTCGTTAGGTAAAGGGTTAATATAAGTTTGTTAGGCAACTATAACTACAATTCATAAAACATAATATTTTTAATATCAACGAAATATTACACTTTGTATTGATAGTCATCTGGAACTATATTTTGTTGCTGGCACTCACAAACAACGGACGCCATTCGCCGAAGTCACTGGATTTTCTCGAATTTGAATGTTTTCATTTATGAAAGACACCGAAGACGTTTAAATTGTTAATTTGGATATGGTTTCTGCGAAAAAAAAGTGCTTAGAACACTTTTAGGTGTGAGTGGCACGTGGATATCCGACATGGTGACATTAACAGCTCTAGGATTCTGCTGAGAAATGAAACAGTTTGTGTTTGGAATTCTTGAATTATTTCGTTGCTTGTTGAGTTGTAATGAGGAAGCATATCTGTGATAGTACTGATGACCGTGAAACACAATTGTAAGAGTCATATCGTCCTACGAGTTCGTCATTATCTTACATGAAGCTTGACAACTGCGAGCCACCTAATCAGAAACACCCCTTTGGGTAAACACTGGAGGTGCACCGACCCAGAATGAAGCAGTTAAAGGTGTCGGGATTTTATAACAACAAACTTAAAGTGGCTGATACCTTCCTTTATATACATGTCTTTTGCCTTGTCGGATTTCCACCGTCCGTGCCTTTTAAACAAACGGTCAGCCACATGATTGTGAGCTGCGGATGTAGCTCCACCCACTCTTAAACTGTGAGTACCAAACAAATTGACATCCAAACCCAGTCCTGAAAATGCTTCCCGGATAGGCTGCCTTGTCCTTGTGTAGGAAATACATTTGCCTGGTCTGAGAACATATCTATGTTGAGATTTAAAAAAAACGACAGCTCGAAAAAATGAATTCCTCACTCTCCTTGATTATTTGAAATTCCTCAAATAATTATAGAGGAAAGAATAGGGACAAGTTGAACGTGTTTCCTATTAACCCTTTACCTAACCTGAAAAGCAGACGACACTTGCAAAAATAATTCTTGAATAACTAACTTTTTTCATTTTTTTCTCAAAAACATAGGTTATGACCCCTCGTTGGAACGAGCTCGACGAAAAATGAAAAAAATAATGAAAATTAATTGGCAATTTTTGAGAATAGCGCTGGCAGATTTTGGCCGTTACGTTAGGTAAAGGATTAAAACCCAATTCTCGTCCCGACACACATCGTTTTTAGCCTTGACTATAAAAATTCTGACGTGGGAGGCCTCGAAAAGAATGTCACAAGTTCTTACTTTTGACAGCTCGTCGAACCTTAAAAAACCAGCATAACCTAACAAACACATTGTCGCGGTCCTCAGCGAATAATCTGAGGAATTTTCGTGTTATACATCGACCAACTGTTTCCCAATCACGGGTGTGATGAGTTCCTTACGGTTACGATTTGGATTCGAAGTACGTGCCATGGCCTCCTTAACCATCTGAGGTAATGGATGTGCAGTAGGGTCGTTAAACAATGCGACTTTATGGGTCTAAGCTATGCTGTAAAATGCAGAGTTTACGGTAGCACTATAGTTCGAAGCTTGTAAAACACTTTACTGGTGTTAAAAAGTTAATGTCACTGAAACCTGAACACCATCTCTTCCACTTGAGGAAATTATAGATATAAGTCCTGACTGTTCCTTCCTGTCTGGATTGTAAGACCACCGACGGCGAAGCATCCGCTAGCACCTTACAAGGCTGAGTCCGAGATATCCGATAAAGCTTTCCATTGATCAAATTGAAAAACAGCTGCAATAAAATGAAATTAGAGGTAAGTAGTCACATCGAAACATCCATTAAGCTTTATGAAACATTTACATGGGCCTTTTTCCCGACCCAGATTGTTGGGTGGGTGGGTGGGTGTGTGGGTGTGTGGGTGGGTGACTGTGAGGATGTTAAAGAAGCGACTTGCACTGGTAACCGCCGAACTGAGAATGAACAATCAGCCCGTGCTGATTTAATTAAGGTGAGAATTTTCAAAATAAACAAAATTTCATTACTTATATAGGCCCTTAATTAACACTCAGTAATCTCCCATTCGACTGCTGCGAGGGAAAACATGAGAAGAGAAGAACTCCTTTCCATTCTAATTCGAAAGCTCAAACGAATGAAAATCAATTTAAACCAGATCGTGTTTAGAATGGACTTCGGTGTTGATTCCCAAAAAATTCCTTTCTGGTATAGCAGGATTATTTTGTGATCGTTTATCGGTTAAGCTGTTTTGGGTCTGTTCCCTTTTCCAGCCCGTTTCGACTGCTTTTGCTCAGCAATAGTGCTCTTCAAGTAATGTCAAATAAATCGTCAGACTTGTTCATGATGGATGTTCCATATTTATTTAAGAATTGAATGCAATTTTTATAATTCCCACACGTTCATACTCCAATAAAGATTATAAAAAGTGCATTCAATTCTTATAATTACATTCCGCAACTGTTTAAACTATTTTATCCAAACAACAAAGCAGAAAGACGAAATGAAACATGTACGAACGAACGAGGCGAAAAAACACCCTCACACAACAGACAAAGCGCACAAAGCTGATTTTTAATTTTCACAACTTTAGAAATGGAAACGAGCATTTTAGTAACGGGCTTTATGCCACATTTGGGAAATGTCACCAAAGAAACAGCAGCGGTGTTGATCACTGCGAGAGGCGCTAAAAGTTAAAAACCCGCCCAAACACCGCCCGAGTTACATTCTGTCAACTGCGCTCTACCGTAACTGCGGGTCAAAGTTCGACCAAATGCATTCATCAGAAAATTAATTACATTTGGTAATGACGTTTTCATCTAGCTGACCAATGAGAATTGAGTATTTGGACCCAAAATGTATAACTACATTATCAATGTAATTATTCCGTTTTAAGAAGCGGTCAGTACTGGAAATTTGGCCTCGTCGTAAACTCATCTCGATATCGGTGCCATCGTTACGTCGTACACTAAGAATGTAATTAACAATCAGAGGATCCAATTCCTTCACTGGTATCTCTTGTATTTCACGGCTTTCCGACTGCTTCCCATAGAAAAGGTTTAAACAGCTTTGAGTCGTGCAACGATTTCTTGAGTGCATGACTACTCTCTTTTTCTGTAATGAAGTTAGTTTTCAACGTTGTCGTTGGAAAAACATCTTTAAACCTGCTTGACGTTCACTGCGTATCAAGGCATTTTCCACCGGGAATGCATTCAGAGGCTGGGCAGGAACGGTGTCTGCCTCGTTGGGTTTGGTTTTTGGTTGACAGCCAATCCAGGTACATTGGGGGCATCATGTATTGTGATTAACTCTTGGCGACATGGTTGCATTTTTTAGCAATTTTAGTGTCACACAGAGTAGGAATTGAAATTGTTTTGTTTGCAGTAGTAGCATTCATAGCTTCAGACGCAGCATTTTGAGTGTCAGACTAAGTACTTGTAATATACTCTTTGCGATATGGTTGCATTTTTTAGCAATGCTAGTGTCACACCGAGCAGTAATTACAACTTTGCTTGCAGTAGTAGCATTTATCGCTTCAGGGGCGGGATTATCAGTGTCAGTATTAGCACTATTAACATCATCATAGGCTACTCATTATTCTCTATATTGTATTGAATGTCAAATACTCCCATGGAAATTTGATCGTCGAAGATATCTTCCAGATCGCTGGCACAAGTAAACCCACCAAACATAATTAGTACACGATGTTATTCGACAAATCTCGATTCATAAGTCGCTATTATTTATTCTCGGTTTTACTGAGCAGCAGACGTACACACGTGCGAGTCTGTTTTTGTTTACTTGAGCACCGGTGGGCGGTACTTTTTCATTTTAACAACATACTATTTCGAGTTATGGATGCCTTATTAACATGAGGAAATGCATGTTTGTTAATGTTAGGTATATTAAGAGGTAAACTCATTTAAAACGTAATAAATAATGCCGCTTTCATTTCAGTCTTCGCGAGGTGACGAGCAGTAAATTTAGACAAGTTCAGGTCGAGGTCACTAAAGGTCAACTTGGATGTAGTTCCACTGAAGCTGTGAATTTTAACTATTGAAATCCCATTGCTGGTATGTTCACAACAGACACATATGTTCACCATGGTTGGTGTGTAAAGCTAAATTTAAGTCACAGGCTTTTTATATGTAGTAGGACAGGCAATCATGGTATAAGAAACGTCCTCTTTCTGAATCGAATGATCGCACGTGTGGTTGCTACCCTCAGTACAGATTTAGATGCGATCTAAACGTTTTTACTTGTATCATAGAAAATACTTTCTTGTTGTAATAGTCTGGAGGAAATGGACCCCAACCGTGAATGGAATGACCCACATGAGATTATTAGTGTTTTTGATTCCTCAGATGGTGTATTTTTAGAATCCAGTGAGTACCACCGGTGTACTGTTGGGCAAACTTTGTAATTCAAGATGGCGTCCAAAATGGCCGCCACACGCCCCAAATTTTCTAACTTTATCATTTTTTGTCCAATATCATCATGTAATATATCGTTTCCTAGGTTTTTCGACATGAGGAACTTAATGGAAATGTTATTTTCACGTTTTCTGGTGTATTTAGCGTGAAAAATAGCATCCTGTTAACTTTTTTTGTGCAAAATTAAACTTTTTATAATAATAAAGTCACATAAGTAAAACATCAATGTGTGGTAATTTTATTCCAGTGTAATTACTGTTCCAACTTTCTGCCATTTTACATCTTACATATCACCTTTCTCCCCAGATATTATCTTTTTTTTGTTCAATTGACAGTCAAAATTAACAAACAGCATCAGCGTCATCCCAAAATGTCATTCACAGCAGCCAAACCCTTTTTATTTATATCATCAATTATATCAGAACAATTAGCAACATAATTTTCTAATTAGCTTCTTGCAAGATTCTGTTTATCAGTTGAATGTCTTAAACTAAAGAAGCCATGATAACAGCAGGACTGAGAAATCACACGAATCTTGACAAGCTGGTATTAATTCATTTTCAAAATTTCCAACTTAGTTTTAGCAAATATAGTAAAGTTTTTTGTATTATTGATACTAATACTAGTTCCTTTATTGTTTTCCCATCTCTGCCTCTGTTATTGACAATGTGATTTTTCTATTTGCAGATAAAAATGGAAAAGTGTTTTTTCCCATGGTGCCAAAGACAAGAGAAAGGTGTCAAACTTTCAACTTGGACTGAGAAAAGGGTTGACACAGTCCGAAATGCCAGCAAGCAGCGTGGAGATGACATTGAATCTCACCTTGAGAACCACATAAAAAATGGCAGTGGTTCTAACATTAGAGCACACCACCTTTGCACCAGCGAATATGTTGACAAAAGTAAAATCAAGCGAGCTCTCAAACGCAACTCCGCAGAGACTGTGACTGAACCATCAACTAGCAAGCGCACTCGTCATTCCAGTGATTCTTTTTTGTTCAAACAACACTGTATTTTTTGTGGTAAGGATTGTTGTGTCGATAAGAAACACCCCAATAGGAGGCGTGTAGTGATTTGTCAAACCGCCAACTATGGCAAGGAAGCTGGAGGTTTCAAAGAAGCTATCCTAGAGGTATGTGGCAAACGGCAAGACCAGTATTCAGAAGATGTTAAGTTACGCGTCTTATCTGCGACAAGTGATTTGCATGCAGCTGACGCACGCTACCACAAAGATTGCCGAGACAAATTTATGATTCCTTCAGTTCTCACAAAAGTTAATGTCAATGAACATCAAAATTCAGCAAGCAAAAACCAGGAGGCAGTTGACAACACAAATAATGAAATCTGACATCGACCGGGTGTGGACATCAACTGAACTGTATGGCATATATACAGAGCTCTGTACAGATGGCAATGTGATGTGCAAGAGAACATTTGTGGATCAGCTCTGTGATGTTCTGGGTAACACACTGATTGTTTTACATAGTCCCGGTCTAGCCAGCATCCTTATGTTTCGTTCCAAGGCAACAGAGGTGATAAAACTTGTTGAGGAGAAATCGGATTGTGGTAACTTGAATCCAGTGGCCAAACAGATAGTGGATGAATCAAAAAATATTCAAAACGAAACGTGTAAAGAAACCTACAGCACCCACATTGATACGAACACAGCAATGGCTGATTGCAGTCAGACTCTTCTTGATCTTCTTGTGCTGATTTCACCCAAATTCAATGGACTTCCTGGCTACTTGATCGGCAACATCATCTCCTATGTTGTTCGAAATCAGTGCACAAGCTTGCTTCTTGCACTTGGAGTTCTTGTTAGAGAAAAGAACCTAGTTTCACTGCTCAGCAAATTTATGGTCACCTGTAACTATGATGAACTCTTACGATTTAGAACATCTGTTGCTCGCGATTGTGTCCAAAATTATGACAATGATCAGAAGGCGTTGGACAATCTGAATGGACTCATTCAAGTTGTTATTGACAATTTTGATGCTGAGGTGTCCACTCAGAACAACCTTGCAATGGTTCACAAATTAGCAATGATTGTGTGTCAATCCCCAAATCAAACTAATGCATATGACTTAGTTCAGGATGAGAAAGTCATCCGTCGAATTTCCAAAGCAGAGATGCGACTACCGATTGATCTAGCACTTCCGGTGCACTGCTATTCAGGACCTAAGAAACCTGATATGATTGCCTGGTATGAACCTCAAACGAATACTACTGGTCACATCGAAGAACTTGCAGCAGTGAGTGTAGCACAAGCCAAGATTTTAGATTTTGAATTTTTAAAAAGTGCCGTTAAAAAGACACCAATCGAATATGGAGGGTTTATCACAAAGGTTGCTCGTGAAAAAGGCCAAAGCATCCAACCACAATCAAAAGTTGTGTACCAGCCACTCATTAACATGAACCCATATGACTATTCAACAATAAGAACAGCTATGGTTGAAGGACAACGGCTGTCTTTGACTTCAGGTCAACAATTCACTGTGATGACAGCTGACCAGGCAATTTACAAACTCATTGTAGACAATTTATGGATGGACCCTGATGAAATCTTCAAAGGGTTTTATGCTAGACTTGGAGGCATGCACATGCTAATGAATTTTGCTGGTGCAGTGGGCAAGCTCATGCAAGAGACTGGTCTCTATGAGATTTTGGGGAGTGCTTTTGGTTCCGTACAGAAAATGATGTCAGGTAAACTCTATCCACAGAATGTTCGTGCTCTGAGGATGGTTGCAGAACTACTACTTGCCAAATACATTAATGCTCAATATACACATCAAGATCTAGAGTATTTTCTCCAATCAATATCAGAGAAATCACCTACTTCAAAACTCTGGGCAGAAAACCTCATCCATCCAGTTCTCTTGATGATGATGTTTACGCGAGCTGAAAGGGAATCAGATTGGTACCTTCATTTGTACGCTACGGACAAGATGATTGACTATTTTCATGCCGCTGGTCATGTAAATTATGCACGCTACGGAACTCACTACTTGCACACAATGATTTGCCTACCTGAAGATGTAAAATCACATTTTCTCAAAGGGGAACACACTGTGGGCTTAACTCCAGGCAGAACTAATAGAATCTGGACTGACCAAGCCATTGAATCCACAACTATGCAGAAAGGTCATAACACAGGAGGTCCTTGTCGCACAGGAAACATAACTAGTCCAAAGGCTGAGGCACGTTGGGCGTTGTCTCTTCCAACCGAACTCCGACTGAAACAGGATTTACAACAGATGACTGATACTGAGCACGACTGTACTTCTGGAGAGAGTAAACACAAGGAAGAATCAGCTGGCCGCATTCAATCTGATGCAGTGGATCGCGAGAAGCTCAAGATGTATGTTGCTGACATAATTGATCCACTGGACCCAACTGGTCACCCCAAAGATGCTGCGATTAACATAGTTTCAGGCAAAGTTGCACACCCTTCAGTCAATGTGCATGAATCTCTTCAGTTGGGAAAGACTTCTAGGAAGAGTTATGAAAGCAAACTTCCAGCAGGATTTCATGAGAGTATCAATGCAGGGGTGAAAACAATGGCCTACAAAGAATCTCAAAAGAAAACGGCCACAAAGTCTGTCATCAACCCAAATGCTATCATCAACCGTGCTTTGCCACTTTTGAGTTCTGGCGACATAGATCTCTCTGCAGTCTTTGCTACAGAATTATCAGAGGTGGTAACATCTTTATTCCAAGCTAATGGTGAAATAAGACTCGCCACAGACAAGTCCAAACTCATGCAACAACTTGCCAGTTTCAGGTCACACAGGACGATTCCAAAGGCAGACTATATAGTCATTGATGGTGTGGCCATGCTTTGGTCCATATACTGGCCCACTGAAGGGAAAGTGCGTGACTTAGTGGGTGGCGTGGCCAAATACCTTGCTTGCCAGCTTGCGTCATCAGTTCATGGCATCCATCTGATTTTTGATCGTTACAGAGAGTTCAGCATCAAAGGGGGCGCAAGGGCAGCACGTGCTCAAGATTTATTAGATGCCAAGGCAAAGAAGAATGCTGCCGATTTTGTGCTCAGTCTGGATTCTCCACTCCCACCACAGTCAGTATCCCTGAAGGTAAATCAGAACAAAGTGCAGCTCATAAACCCCATAACTGCCAACCTGTGGGAACCAACAAGACAACTTTTATATGGAGAACAATACATTATAGTCTCAGGCTTAGACGATGAACCACTCAAAATGAGTACAATCGACTCAGAGCCTGAGAAGTGCAACTCTCAGGAATCGCCAAGAGGAAGCAGATACAATTATGATCCAACATGTTGTTGAATGTGCAACAAAAAACCCTGATTCTGTGATTCATGTACGATGTAATGACACAGATGTATTTGTTTTACTCTGTCACTTCAAGTATTCTCTTGGTATCTCTGCTGATATCATGATGGTTCCTCTCTCACAGAAAATGAAACCAATTGATATTGGCCAAACTGTACTCGATCATAGTGATGTTGTGCCTCACTTGCTGTCCCTTCATGTGATATCGGGCTGTGACACTGTCAGCAAAATCCACGGCATTGGGAAAAAAACAGCTCTTGGAGTTTTGAAAAGTGGACATGTCCCTCCACCACTTGGGAATCTTAGTGTTTCGCAGGAACAGCTTGTTAAGCAGGCCACCTCTTTTATTGGGGTTTGTTATGGAAACTCACCGTCGGTAATGACTATGTCGGAGCACCGGTTTCTAAAATGGAAAAATATGACCAAGGGCAAAGGCAGAAGGTTCAGACTCGAAAACTTACCACCAACATCAGAAGCATTTGCTTTACACATACAAAGAGCAAATTACCAGGCTGCTGTGTGGCTAAGTGCCAAATTAGCAGATCCTCCAGACATCGACCCATCACAGTATGGATGGGAAAAGGATCTCATCGCCCAAACATTTGTGCCAACCCAGCTTCCTCCTGGAACTGGAATTGCACCACAAAGTCTTTTGAAATTCTTGTGTTGTAATTGTAGTTCCAATGAGCCATGCAAAAGCAGACACTGTTCGTGTCACCACAACAATTCAGGCTGCAATACATTTTGCAAGTGTGTGGAGGGTGGGAAAGACTGTCAAAATCCTTTCTCCCAAAGCCTGTCTGATTCTGAAAGCGATGACAACTCGTCCGATGAAGACGAATAAACAATTTACTTGAACTTTAACTCATTAGGCCCCAGAAACACCTAATTATTTTTATAACAGATACTTTCTGGAATGATTTGTAATTATTTCACAACAAAACTGTGTAAATATGTAAGTTTTTAGAACTGGCTCTTAGAGCCCGTTCCAATGACTTACATATTTACGCGGTTTTATTGTGTAAGATTCCTTGCATGTCAGTTACATAGGTTATTGATGAACACATCCAAACATGTTACCACATGATGCGATATTGATAAACTAAGCAACATTTCTGTTTTGTCCGCAATTTGGCGATAGTTTAGTTGTTCGTGATTAGGATAAGAGCAATGTGCAAACAGAATCATGAAATTTTTGATTATTATTTGGATGCAACAATCCATTGCATCCAAATAATAATCAATTATTTTATATTTCTATTTGTACATTGTGATGATAATTATTACAATAATGTGACTACTTGCTGATGTACACATGGTGTTTTTTTTAATAAAAAAAGTCAAATTACTAAGAAAAATATTAATTTATATTATGATAAATACATTAGATAATGTAAAAATATCATTTTCATTGAATTCCTCGTGCCCAAAAACCTATAAAACGATGTATTACATGACGATATTGGACAAAAAGTGACAAAGTTAGAAAATTTGGGGCGTGTGGCGGCCATTTTGGACGCCATCTTGAATAACCCAGTTTGCCCACGGGTACACCAGTGGTACTCACTGATTTCTAAAAATACACCATCTAAGGAATCAAAAAAACTAAAAATCTCATGTGGGTCATTCCATTCACGGTAAGGTCAATTTTGGCCAGATTTCCTCCAGACTATAAAATAGATTTATTAGTAGAACTTTAGACAAAACCCCCGGCTACGCGCTTTCTGCTTTCTGCTTTTCATGAGGTAATTTTATAATATAAAATCTCCATTCACATTATCATAATGACATTTTTTTATCATTCAGGGAACATTTCGTATGAACGTTCCAACAAAATTACTAAAAATATCAAGTAAGCGTAACATTGTACAGATTTTCGGCCGATGGCATGTTTAATGTTTATTTTGGAAACCATGCTATTGAGTCTAAAAAACAGATGTTGTACTATTTACGACTAGACTGGTTCCATGCTATAACAGACGATGTACTATTTAGGACTTGGCTGGTTCCAGGCTATAATAACAGACGATGTATTTATTTATTTATCGGTGCTTAACGCCACATCAGCAGCTAAGGCTATAGCGTGGCGAGAAAACAGTGGAAAGTAAAAAGTCATTATCAGTTATGAAGTAAAAAGACTGAATAAAAATAGAAAATAAGTACAATAGATCTGTCAAAGACCAGAGTGATTTAAACAACAATGTGTAATGAGATAAGAGAAGTGAATAACTTCTAAATCAACCTGATGAATTGAGACTTGAAGAGTCTTGATTAAAACAATTTTAAAATTTATTAAAAAAGGTTGATTTCCTTCAAGAACGACATAATTTTATGAGGATTTGTACTGTAAAATAGGTCTCGAAGGGACACAACATTAAAATACTGTCGTCTACTAAGATTAAAATCAGTACAATGTAAAAGAATGTGCTGAGAGACCATGTGCTATTTACGACTAGACTGGTTCTATGCTATAATATCAGACGATGTACTATTTACAACTGCACTGGTTTCAGGCTATAATAACGTATGATGTACTATTTACGACTAGACTGTTTTCAGGCTATAATAACAGACGATGTACTATTTACTAGACTGGTTTCAGTTTATAATAACAGACGATGCACTATTTACGACTAGACTGGTTCCAGACTATAATAACAGACGATGTGTGACCGTATGAGCGATCGATTCGGACTCCTACGTTGTGTCCTTGGGCAAGGCACTTCACCCCGATTGTCCACGTGGTGGCACGATGACGCCGTATACTAAGGTGTGCTGTACGTTGGTGGCGCGCATGTCTTCAACCAATCTAATCCTGCCTGTGCTACAGTGCGGAGTTAGCATGTTGGGGAGCTGGCAGCTACACGTCGTTGCTCGGTGGTTCTCTCCGGGTACTCCGGCTTCATCCACCCGTAAAACTGTCACCGACACGATATGACCTTGGCTGTTAATGTGTCGTTAAACCATAATAACTAAATTAAATAACAGACGATGTTCAGTTGAAACTAGAAATCCTGTCACGAATAGTGCGCTTATGTAGGCTTAATTGCGCGTTGGAATTGCGCGCAATTTCCATATCGAATGGCATCCAAAGCACGCCAGGTTCTCCTGGTTACTCATAGCAAACACATGCAATGTTTCTGCCAATGGACCTCCGGATTACCCGGAGGTCCATTGGCTGAAACATTGCTTGTGCACAGGCCATATGTACATAATTTGATAGCTTTATTTGGGCCACAACGCGCACATTAACGCGCATATCAACGTGCTATTTGTGCGCATTTCATGCCAGGACTTCTAGTTTTAACTGTACTATTTACGACTAGACTGGTTCAAGGCTATAACTGCAACAGATACGATTACTAATTTGTCTTGTGGCGTTGTTGCTTAACCCTTTCTACGTGTCAGATTAACAATGTGATAATGAAAAGACCAAAAGAAAAGCAAGTTTTGCTTTTGGGCTGACCGAGGTTAGGATGGAAGGGGTCAGTTAGATTTCCCCCTAAAATGATTATGTAGTCCAACAGTCATAACATTTACAACTGCTGGGAAGGGGGTGCATTTGTAATTCATCAAGTCAATGTTAACCTATTCTCGGGTTTAACATCCTCTTTAAAAGTCTCTGACGGACAAATTCATTTCTTTACCTATTCTATTAGTGGATTGCTTTTGGTATTAGGTAGTTTTTGTTGAGACTTTAAACGTTTGTGTTTCTATATTAAAGTAGAGGCCGCTTAATTTAATACATCTTAATTGAATACCTCTGTTAATTACATGTAACTTATTACTTTCCAAAGTGTGATTTACTGGGATTTTCGGGTTTGATTATAAACGATAACTTCACAAGTGAATTATGGAATCAACAATTGGGTCATGTATCCGATCGCGCAAACGAAGACGCTTTGTCGTGGGAGTAATGGGGAATTCATTGTTTTTTGTTTTATCAACCCTTTACCTAACATGAAAAGCAGACGACACTTGCAAAAAACTCTTTAATAGCTATTATTTTCATTTTTTATCTCGAAAACATAGATTATAACCCCTCATTGGAACGAGCTCGACGACAAAAAATGAAAAAATAATGAAAATTAATTGGCGATTTTTGAGAATAGCGCTGGTCGGTTTTGGTCGTTACGTTAGGTGATGGGTTAAATAATATAATTATCGTTAATAATGAAAAGTAATAAGCAGAGTAATCGCCTGACTGGACTGGTCACGTGAAATAATTCATTCGAGGCGAGGAACTATATTGTAAAACACCCGTGCGCATTCGCGCACTCGTGTTTGTACAACGTCCCCCACCTCTCATGAATTATTTCACGTAACCACTCCAGTCAAACGATTACTCTCTGTAAATTGCCTGTAGGCCATATAGAGTGAACTCATGTTGATTTAATAAGAAATCTAATAATTCGTTGACAAATTCCTCAAAGTCTTCTTATTCATAAATCAACTTTGTATCAGTAAATCTAATACTTGCTTTAATTAATTATATCTTGTTTGACAGAGCTCAATCAGCTTTGTCAAGCGGAATACAATGGAATGCATGCTTAGTCTATCTGCAGAATACTTGAAAGTGACCGAATCCCCATTAATGAAAGACTCCTGTCTATAGAACTATTCAGTTAACAGGGTTCCGTTGTATAATGTTTCCATTATGGCCACGATTACGTGGGCTATTGTTGACAAATAGCGAAACAAATAAAGCGGATGATAGCAGAAAAGGAATTTTGAAAGTGATAACACAGAAGTTGAAGAAAATGAGAGGAGATCGACGGACCATTATAGCTAAGGAGTTTATGTTAGTAACACAGGGCATCACGAGGACTTGATTGTTTCGTATATTGGAATTAGCTAGCCAAGTAAAGTTTTTCGCTCATTTGTGTCCTCCGCTATCGGGTTATTTGTGGCAATTAGATATATTGCGTTCAATCGAAGACTCCATCTAAACACATTCCCTTCCTGTTAGAGGCCTTCTAGGCGCATAGAAACGACGAGCCATTATTCCAACCAAGATGGTGGCCCCCGGTAAACGAAATGGGCGACAAAAACACGTATTACTATAACAACACGCTGTGAGCATGCACACTGCCACACGTTTAACTAGTAAAAAGCCGTCACAACAGAGCCGTTAACGTGGATTATCATGACAATTCCACATGTATTCACTGGGTTATATTACTGTGACCTCATGTATGACATTTCCCCAAAAGTGTCTTAAATTGCACGATAAACCACTGAGCTCAAGTAACACTTTTACAGTTTCGTAAACTGCTGTCTCATCAAAAGCATCAACATTCCTTTTTTACTTAAAAAGGAGGAAAACTACAAAACGGCCATTAAAAAACACGAAGGATAACTCCAAAAAGATCTTCACAGCCCAAGCGGAACGACCATCTCAAACTTGACGGATAACCCCAAAACGACCACCAAAAACTATATATATTACCACAAACTAGACACATAACTCTAAAACATCTACCGAAAATCTGTATATTTATCAGCTGAGGATAAATTGTGTTACAGCAGTTTGTTTTGCAATATATGCCTTTTTGGGAGATCGTTCTACTGATAGAAATTCCATATATTTATGTTTGAAGGTTTTTCAAAGAAGAATGGATGGCTCGGTTGATTTTAACAGGAAATGGATCGATTATAAGTATGGATTCGGTGATGTCGGAGCAGAACATTGGTTAGGTGAGATGTGTGAAAAATTCTATTCTGTTCATTTGTAATGCCTGACTCCTTGTTCCTTTACCAAAACGTCGCAAAAACATATTTAATCGTTTTGAAATTAACCCTTTACCTAACCTGAAAAGCAGACGACACTTGCAAAAATAATTCTTGAATAACTAATTGTTTTCATTTTTTTGTCTCAAAAACATAGGTTACGACCCCTCGTTGGAATGAGCTCGACGAGCTCGTTCCAACGAGGGGTCATAACCTATGTTTTTGAGACAAAAAATGAAAAAAATAATGACAATTAATTGGCGATTTTTGAGAATAGCGCTGGCCGTTTTTGGCCGTTACGTTAGGTAAAGGGTTAAATAAGATAGAATATTTTGAGTTGATGTCACGTGGTTCGAAACAACAGTGTTTCTACCAATAGTGAAAGGATACAATTTCAGGGACCTGGTGTTGTTCCTAGGTCTGGATCACTCTGGGACACCTATAGTTATTATTATAGAAAACTTTTTGCCAGGGTACTCCGCTATACTGGTCAATTGGCAAACACTTCATTAGAAGAACATGTTCAGTAAATTAAGTCTGGACCTTGCTGTAGTCCCGATATAGACCTAATCTACTGACTGCGATTCGTAAAATTCTCTGTCCACTAAAAGAAGGAAATTCTGGAAAATAAACTGTGTATGCAGGTCAGAATATTTGGATAGACTAATATTTGATATCCACCCAATCTAAACCTGTATTTTTTCACGGCTGATTTTCAAACACCCCCATACCACATGTTGTTGCTTTTTCTCCCAGTTTTCTGAAAGAACCACATCAATTAACCCTTTACCCAACGTAACGGTCAAAACCGGCCAGCGCTATTCACAAAAATCGCCAATGAGGGGTCATAACCTATGTTTTTGAGACAAAATATGAAAACAATTAGTTATTCAAGAAGTTATTATGCAAGTGTCGTCTGCTTTTTATTTTAGGTAAAGGGTTAATTGTTGTGAAAGGGCCACAAAAAATAACCGGTGAAGCCCTTTCAGAGAATCTGGGCCATGAGTTCGCCTTCCATTCTAAGCATATATTTTGAGGTAATAGTCGATATAAGTAGCTGTTAAACATACCAAATGATTTATACCGAGATGGCGGCCCCCGCTAACCAACATGGACGATAAAAACACGTATTTAACAACACGCTGTACGCATGCAAACTGCCACACGTGCAACCATTAAAAAGTCGCCACAACATAGCCGTTAACGTTGATTATCATGGCAACTCGACATGGATTCACTGGGCCACATTACTGTGACTTCATATATGGCATTCTGCAAGAGGGGTCTTAACCCTTTACCCAACGAATCGGCCGCATCCGCACGCGTAATGTTCAAATTCAGTAGTTGAAAAAATATTATTTTTCAAAACATTTCAACAGAAACATATCATATGACCCCTCGTTGGAACGAGCTCGTCGGGGTCACATGATATGGTTTTGTTGAACTTGTTTGAAAAATTTGAAAAAATTATATTTAAAATAATAAATTTTGCTATCGTCTGCTTTGGGTAAAGGGTTAAATGTGCATGATAAATTGCTGAGCTCAAGTCACACTTTTACAGTTTCGTAAACAACTACCTCATCAAAAGCATCAAAGCTCCCTTTTACTAAAAAAGGAGGAAAACTACAAAACGGCAGTTAAAAACAGGAAGGCTAACTCCAAAACGACCTTCACAGCCCAAACGGAACAACCATCCCAAACTTGTTGGGTAACCCCAAAACGGCCACCACTACTTTTATAGAGCAGAGAAAACCTTGTTGTCGCTCACAGCAACACTGCATTGTCATTCTTATTTTATACCACCACCGGGACATCATACAGGTTTCGATATTTCGGAACAGTGAAGGTCATGTAACCTGGTTGTCTGGATTAGGAAGATGTTCCGATGTGATTATAAGCATAAAAGTCGATTTAAAAAACGCGAAATTTTGATAAAAAGCTACTCGTAGTACCAAAGCAAAGCCAAAAATTCAGCGGGCCCTCCCATCTTGTGCGGCCAATATTTTCACTTAATGGAAAGTAATAGATTCTGTTTGCGAACAGAACTTCGCGGGATACTCACACTACTGGATAAAGGTAAATTTATTGGTACCTGTCTTCCCATATGTGTGTCGTTACTGTAGAAATGCCTTATCCTTCGTTTTCGTTTATTAAAAAACATAAGATTTTCACAGCGAATCTCGTAGTATGCACACCGAATCCTTTAGACGATTGAAGAGTGTGAATACAAGTGACACGGACTTTACTGAGAACGTCTTTTAGCGACAGTGAGGCATGTCTCTTGTGGACAGGTCCAGCAGTTAATATCCAAAATGAAAATGCTTATAATCTTCCAGACTGTGAATACTTTTTAAACCCTTACCCAACGTAAAGACCAAAACCGGCCAGGTCTGTTCACAAAAAATCAGCATTCAATTTTCATTATTAAGTCAAAAACATAGTTTATGAGCCCTCATTGGAACGAGCTCATTGAGTTATTAGCTATGTTTTTGATGCAAAAAATGAAAAGTATTAGTTATTCAATAGTTTTGTTTGCAAGTGTCGTCTGCTTTTCCAGTTAGGTGAAGGGTTAAAGCGATGCTGTCTTATTATAGGGAACGAATTACTACACATAATGGTTGTCTTATTATAGGTAACGAATTACTACACATAATGGTTGTCTTATTATAGAGAACGAATTACTACACATAATGGTTGATGATAAACCACATCTTATTACAGAGAACGAATTACTGCACATATTGGTTGTCTTATTGCAGGGAACGAATTACTGCACATATTGGTTGTCTTATTGCAGGGAACGAATTACTGCACATATTGCTTGTCTTATTGCAGGGAACGAATTACTACACATAATGGTTGTCTTATTACAGGTAACGAATTACTACACATAATGGCTGTCTTATTATAGAGAACGAATTACTACACATAATGGTTGTCTTGTTACAGGTAACGAATTACTACACATAATGGTTGTCTTATTATAGAGAACGAATTACTACACATAATGGTTGATGATAAACCACGTCTTATTACAGAGAACGAATTACTGCACATATTGGTTGTCTTATTGCAGGGAACGAATTACTGCACATATTGGTTGTCTTATTGCAGGGAACGAATTACTGCACACATTGGTTGTCTTATTGCAGGGAACGACTTACTGCACATATTGGTTGTCTTACTGTAGGGAACCAAATACTGCACATATTGGTTGTCTTATTGTAGGGAACGAATTACTACACATAATGGTTGATGATAAACCACAAGAGTTTCGAGTTGATCTGGAAGACTTTAATAATGAGACAAGATATGCAACGTATGAAATCTTTACCGTTGACGGGGAAGACCATTTCTACAGAATGCAAGTGGTTGGATACAGCGGAAATGCAGGTATTTTAATGAATAGACAGATACCGTCCATGTGTTTTGTTTTGGCCTTCTTTGTTTCATTTTTGTTTCTTTTGTTTTTTTTCTTTATCCCCTTAACCCAGTCTAATTCTAATGACAACCCGAATTAAATCATGTTATAAGCTGTAAAATAGGCATGTCTGCCTCTCATTTGTGGCATGTGTGAGTAATACTTTAATCATACAGCGATACGGAACTGTAAGATTGAATTATACAATAATTCCTGTGTGAAATCAAAGTTACCCGATACAAATCAGACAGTGTGAAATATTCCAGGTACACCACACGTGTAATCCGTCCTACGTGTAAAAAAGGCGTGACAGAATGCGTCTGATTGGTTGTTACGTATATGAGTGACGTTAATGAAATGCTTCGGCACAAAACAGTTCCAAGAAAGATGATAAACAGATATCCCTCAAGCGATATCTTTCTTTGAAAATATCAGATTCATCCACTCAACTCAAGTTTGCTCGTGGTATAAATACAAAAAACAACTTGGGTATACTGTGGAGAACAGGAATCAAATATCCTTATTGGAGTGTGTCTGTGGCGCGCGTGAAGTACAGAAAAAACCTCTAACTGCGACTGTTGATTCCAGTCCCCGAGTTCTCCAGCCTGGACGTGTTCTGTCTTATTTCACTGATCCTCACCCTGCCCAGTTAATTATGTTGTCGACTCGTGGATTACCAACTTTTGCTTTACGCATAAATCTATGCATATCAGATTACAAGGGTTTATGTGTGTCTTGCGAGTTAGAATCGCTCTCTATGAATATCATAATGCAAGCAACGAATTGATGAATTTAGTTTCTAAAACTGGAGTAACTTTTCTATTTAATCTACGGTTTTTAGCTGTAATATCCACACAGAAATAAACAACATCAAAAACACTCTCTTGCATTATGTTATCTCTTTCTCATTTGAAGAACCAACTGACTTAACGGCTACACTTACAGAGTAATATTTTATTAGCTTCTCTCGAAAGGAAGGCTCATAACAGTTTGTATATGTTTTGTTAACCCTTTACCCAACACAGACGATATCAAATTTATTATTTTAAATATCATTTTTTCAAATGTTTCAAAAAATTTCAACAAAACCATATCATGTGACCCCTCGATGGAACGAGCTCGACGAGCTCGTTCCATCGAGGGGTCACATGATATGGTTTTGTTGAAATTGTTTGAAAAATAATATTTTTTCAACTGCTGAATTTGCATATTACGCGGGCGGATGCGGGCGATTCGTTGGGTAAAGGGTTAACATATTTTTAACGAATTCATTTTTGAATCGAAACCTTTAAAAATTCCGCGGAAATAATTTTAATCTTCCTCCTGTCATTTTGGTTTAGTTTAAACACATTTTTTTTTTGCCACACTTTGGTGCAAATTGGATTGGAGGACAAGTGCTAAGCAATTAGTTTACCCTTCACTCCCACAAATTTAAAATACATATACAACATGCCAAACAAAATACTAAATAACAAAATCAAATTTTAGATTCAGAAAGAAAACAAAAACGGAGATTGAGAGAAAGAGAGTGAAAGAAGGAGGGAGGGTGAAAGAAAGAGAAATAGGAGAAAGGAAGAGGGACAAGGTGGATAGGTGATAACTCATGAGTACTCCCCCGCGTGATGTTATGTGGAGCTACATATATTTCGTCACGTCAGTTTAAAATACTAATTGTCATATAATAAACAAATTAGTACAACAGTCAGTTGATATGTGTTGTATTCCATCTCGTTGACGAGATGAGATTAACTGTTGTAGTAATCTATATGTACGTATGTGTTTTGAAAATAGACCACATGCGATCGAATCTAGGTCATTATAGTACATCAAATAAAACCTTGTGAACGGGTTACAAGCACGCCCGTTTCCCGATCCCTACTAACTACAATTCGTAAGAGTTCACATATTTTTCCATGTTCTTTCAAAAAATGAGTCACATCAGATCGAAAGATAAGTCACTAGGTCACATGAAAGCAAATCAACGTTAATGCGATGAAATCCAACTTGCATTCTGGACAACATAGGGACCGCGTTCGTCCTCAGATTCTTATCGATCTCACTCATTAGTCGTGTATTTATGGGTCTTCTATTCTATTACTGCAATGTACCAAGTCGGGTAAACTTCCAACAAGATCACTAGCTCACGTTAAGAAACAAAAAATGTGAGTATGATTAAGAATTGAATGCAATTATTTTTCTTTCCTTCAAGTAATTTGAAATTAATATTTCGTATAAAATATAACTTTGAACGTCTTATTAGAATTACGTTGCGTAGTTTCCTTCTGCTTCGCCATTTAGACTGGCTACGTTGCGTAGTCAGTCCTAATGGCGAAGCAGAAGGAAATTTTTTCCTCGCTTCCATTTACTTCTCCCTGTTAGAGCGTTGAGGCTGTGTACTCCCATAGAAGAATGTTCCGAGTCAATCGTCAGGGAAACATGTTAACTATTCATGCCATTGGAGCAACGTGAGTATATCTTTATGTCTCACGTTCCCACATATCAAAAATAGTCTGTCTATTCTCCTCTTACTAAATCCTTATTACATATATAAATGAGCATTCATTTAAGAATTGAATGCAATTTTTATAATCTTTATTGGAGTGTGAACGTGTGGGAATGGGTACAAATTATGTATGAATCCCAAATCTTTGTTGGAGAATGGACGTGTGGGAATGGGTAGAAATGATGTATGAATCCCTTCGGGATTCATACATAATTTGTACCCATTCCCACACGTTCATAATCCAATAAAGATTATAAAAATTGCATTCAATTCTTATAATTACATTCCGTAACTGTTTAAACTACTTTTTACCAAACAACAAAGCAGAAAGACGAAATAAAACATGTACGAACGAACGAGGCGAAAAAACACCCTCACACAAAAGACAAAGCGCACAACTCTGATTTTTAATTTTCACAACTTTAGAAATGGAAACGAGTATTTTAGTAACGGGCTTTATGCCACAGTTGGAAAATGTCACCAAAGAAACAGCAGCGGAGTTGATCACTGCGAGAGGCGCTAAAATTTAAATACCCGCCCAAACTCCGCCCGAATTTCATTCTGTCAAGTGTGCTCTACCGTAAATGCGGGTCAAAGTTCGACCAAATGTATTAATTGGAAAATGAATTACAGTTGGTCATGACGTTTTCATCCAGCTGACCAATGAGAATTGAGTATTTGGACCCAAAACGTATAACTACATTAACAATGTAATTATTTATTTATAATATTCCAACTAAACTTACTCAAACAAACAATCCATTAATTTAAAAAGTCGGTCTTATTTGTAGAGTATGCAGTTTTGATATCTGCTTAAAATAAAAACAAAAACAAAACTCAGGTGTGAGTGGCAAACACTTGACAGATTGAAACGTAAACAGAAAAATATAAATGAAAATTGTGTCCAAATAGGTTATTTATTCGAATTTTTAAGAAATAGATCGCCGTTATCTGGAAGATATTCGCTTCAAAGTGAGAACTTGATTGTTACCACAGACTCCGAATTGATCTTGATCGGAATGTGACGTTTCGATTGACCGAGTGGGAAAATAGGCGGAGCTTAGTTCTTTTGATGAATGCATGACGTCAGTTATAAAAATAGCTCGTCAAAGGAAATTCGTATGGAACACGTGTTCCGTGCGGGCTTATAAATATTGAACTGGAGGAAAAGAAATTGGTCTCCAAAACTATGGGGTCAGTCCGCTCGATTTTGCCGCGTTTACGGTAAGGTGCTGGCTTAGAACTTACCGAGACTTCGTGGCAGTGTGCATGGGTGGGGACGTTGTATCTTCAGTTGCCATTGACCAAAGAAATTATATTTTAGAAGTGATGTTATTTGATTACAAGGTTGGCACACCTTCCTTCGTCATTGCTGCGGCCTCTTGTGGAATCTCATTCGAGCATTCCAGATGATTTTTCCAATTTTTATCAGCTAAATGAAATGCAATATTCAGCGTGAGAGTACATAGGGTTGGATCATTTAGTTTGGGAGTCAGTCTCCGAACTTTCGTAGAAACCGGGTAACCTCATAAGCAACATAAACGCCAGACTTTGTTCGTATTTGATTTGTTGCCTATGTGTATTAATATGTCCGCCTTTCCTGAGTTTGATATCTTTCGCCTTCCTTGGCCCCCGGGAAACACCCGTAGTAAATAACTATCAGAGACTGATCATTTGTGAAACCAGTGATCCGTTTCTGAATATGTTTTTGGAAGTTAGAAATCAGTCGATTGACTTCCCTAACAACCTGTTAAACTCACCAGTAATAAGAACGATAATGAGAGGATTTAGTTACAATTTAATACATAGCCTGTTGTATAGAGATTAATGATAGGGCTGCTTCCACATCCTCGGATGAACAATTACTTCTAATGTTTTTTGCTCCTTATGTACTGTGCGGCCGCTGTGGATTGGCCACATTCCAGGAGTTGGCACTTTGTTCACGGACGCAATAATATTAGATTCCAAACACTTATTATAGGAATATTCATTAAGTATTTAATTAATGAAGCACCGGACACAACCCGGTGCTTCATTAATTAAAATTTTGCCGCTGATAATGTTTATTACCTGGTGAACGTATGAGTGGATATCACTGCCCACGTGTGGATTTCAACCAGTCCACGGCATCTCAATTGTAATACTAATCGTCAACAGCCATAAGTCTGTTACAAACTATGCACGTTGTGATGCAATAATAATTAGAATCATGTGTACTCAGTTTGCAGTTATGACACTCCAGATTACGACAGGGAACGCTCGTCTCTCAAATCTCGATACGTTATTCATACTCTCGTCTCCAATAATCCAAACAAATTATCTGGCTTCAGGCGAAAGTGTTGTTCTGGTTATTTTTCTCCAGAACATTCTTATTTCAAAGCCTTTTCGGCCCAATTATGAACGTTCTGCAAAAAATACCGGGGGACTATATTTGCAGTAGCAGGCCAATATACACAGTAAGGAGTGATTAGACAACAATTCGCCGGTGGCTCTAACTGGAATGGAAACCGCATATAAAAAGGATAATTGCTTTGATACAATCATCCCATTTGTGGACATGAGATGTCACACTTATTTATTCATCTGAAATTAAGTATTTATATCCACAGAAAAGCCGCCTGTGGAATTATTTATTGTGACAATGCAAGAGATAAGCTTGGTCTTCCGACAAGCTTCGCAATTCGATTCGAAATCGGCCCGATTCGCACCACGCTGATTCGAAAATCTTGGAATCGTAGAAATGTTTTCAAAATCTAACCAAGTGTTGCATCTTGAACCCGTCTTCTCTCGTCAGATGATGAGAGAAGAAAAGATTAAAGAGGCTCCGTTTTCGAAACTACTTTAATTCCGCCTATTTCGTTTCTTTGCTTGAGTGGGAGCTAGAAATAGTTACGGTTATATTTACAATTTGAAGAGACGCGAGATTCGATTTGAGAATTTCTGCCTGATTCGATTTGTGATTCTTAAATCTGATATTGCCAGGACCATGCGATAATGGCCGGTACCAACGCGAAAGCATTCAGTACACCTTTTTCTGCTGCATCTTTTAATCAGTTCACAGTGATAAATATTGATTGATTAATGTACGTAATAATAATATAACCCATTCCTCCCAGTCTCTATGATAAGTATACTAATCCTCATCTTTCTGTCACCCAATACCCACATTTATTACACGCATATTCTATGAAATTCCCATCTTCAGCAACACTAAACAATGCGGAAAACGATGATCCATTCTGCACACATGTGCCGAACGGAAAGCGTTGATGGACTGGTTTTGGACTATCACGTCATCTGTCAAAACTTAACATAACCACGCCTACCTGGAATTTCCGTTTGACCCACAATCACGGATGCTGTGCAGTTTGAACGAAGCGATTGCGTTCTAATAAACTATCGCAAAGACAATAAACTAACTAAAAACATCTCTGTGTGTAGAAGGGAGCGTTCACACAAATCATTATTAGCTGTATAATGATAACAATGTGAATAGAACTAGCTCAAATATACATGTATTACGATAGTACAAACACGCGTGCACCACATGTTGGGGCTTTTTTTTATAAATCAACCCAGGGAATTCCCCCCCCCCCAAATCGCACATGTGTTTGTAAACATTACCAGACAATTGATCACCTGAAACTTAACCGATTGCGAACTAACTTTTGGATAGTTGTCAAATGAATTACTGAGTGTAACGGAGACCTGCATAGGATGTGCAACTCGCAACATATCCATGCCCTTTTAAATGTGCGTTTGATGAAAAATCATTTGCACATTTTGTCCAGATTTTAACAGTATGAGTAATATAGAGAACCATAAAAATCTTCTTATCCGAAACCGCTGCATCAAATCCTTACAGGAGCCAATACTATAAAACGTTTACACTTGTATTTTAGAGAATTGTATTTTCCTCCATATTAATATAACTGACTAAAATGAATCATTAGCATTTTAAAAGATATAGCACTTTTCCAACTGGCAAACTGCCACATCTTTGAAAGTGCTAATGGTCCATTTCAACCCATTTAGTGTCATAGGAAAACAATACAATTCTAGAAAACACAACTGTAAGGGTTTTAAAGTATTGGCCCCTGGTTTGATATATCCTCGCCTGAGTTCTAGAATGTTCTATGTCCCCTATGGAGCATAGAACATTCTAGCACTCAGGCGACGATATACATGTAGCATGTTTGTAAGGATGTATTACAGGTACATTTGAATCTAGTTATTGGTGAATTTGTGAGATTGTCAGGCGCGTAGCAAGGAATTTTATTGGGGGTGTTGTGGCTAAGTTGCAATCGATGACCACCGTCATCACAGGACACTGAGTAAAATGCAGCAACTTTTCGGAAACCAAGTTCTAAAATGTGCAATGCTATCTGACATACATGCATGTTTAGAGTTGTCCCAACAAGTCGAGCTTTCCTGAGGAAAGTGTGTGTAGGGGCGGGGTTCGTTCCTCTACCTTTGTTAGAATGGGGATTCCGTTCTCCTATAATTTTAATCCTTGGAATGGCTTGTTTGATGTTTGGGGGATATATAACGCAAGGAACAAATATTCGTCTTGATAGCCACACTAAAACCATTTTAACTGTGTGTTACACGCGCGTCCTCACCCAAATGCAGCGACCACTTCTTTTGTAGAGTTTGGGTAATAAAGTTCAAAATTTTCCCGGAGGTGGCCCTACAGATCCTGTACTACGAGCGGGGTGCCACCTGTGGTAGGCCGTTCCCTAACTCCGTATTTTCGTATTGAGTAGTTTCGTTTGTTTTCCTTTTCGTAACGCTATAAAAATTTTAATTAGCGAATTTGAATTAAGGACTTTGCAGACATAAGAAACAATTCAGATGTTATATACACAGTAATCTTTGAGTTGGATATCAACAAACAGCAATAAAAATAGAATTTGTTGAAATTTTATTTTTTATTTTTTTTTGGACAATCTTGCATGTTGAATGAACACCCAATATCTACTGACGGAAAAAAGAAACGCAAGTTCAGTTTTGGTAATAATTTTTTTTTTTATCCGTAGACCAAGCGTAGTAAAGTTTGACACATAGCTGTCTCAGTGTACTGTCAACAGTCTCATGTTCATCCAGGGCAATCTTACAGCCGTAAGATATCGGGATTAGGTCCTCATGGCTCACGCCCTTCCACTTATCCATGCGCGTTACCTTGCGTTGCAGCAGGATAATGCGGAGCCGCACGTTGCTAGGGTTTGTCGTGACTTCCTCAACCACATCAATGTCCCAGTTCTCGATTGGCCACCTTAAAGTCCAGATTTGTCCCCGATCAAGCATTTGTGGCACGAGCTAGACAGGAGAATCAGGAAGCGCGTCAACGCCTTAAACAACGTCACGCAGCTCACACAGGCCCTTATTCAGGAGTGGAATAGCATCCCACAAAGGACCAAAAAACAACATGATGGGGTTAATTGTAAGGAGAGTTAGAGCAGCGACTGAAGCCCTGGGTGGACACACCCGCTATTGATTTTGATCAGGGAATGGCGAAGGGTATCCACGTTTGAACGTTATCCTTGCACACGCTGCCTGAGTTAAGACAACAAAACTCATCAAAATTTAATCAGATCCGAAGACATAACATCAAAATCTAAACAATTAAATAATTATCCATAACACATTTGAAATATTTACCACAGAAAAAAAAACTTGCGTTTCTTTTTTCTGCAAGTATATATTCAGAGTTACCAAGACTGAAGTACTGCTATATTTGAGAATAAGCTCATGTAGCCACTCTTCTCTTTCTTGTCCTACATGTGTATCAGTCTTCTGTAAATCATTTATATATATTCTGTAAATCATTTAACGAGCTCGTTCCAACGAGGGGTCACATGATATGGTTTTGTAGAAATTTTTTGAAAAATTTGAAAAAATGATATTTAAAATAATAAATTTTGATATCGTCTGCGTTGGGTAAAGGGTTAATGACGTAGTTAGAATATTACCCGATAAGGTTTTTGTTCAAAAGCAGAAACGGATGCTGTGTGCGAGAATTCTGTACTAGGCACCACACGGGGCTGGCCGTTAGCAACCGTCAGCACATCTTTAAATTTTCTTTCAGCAGTGGTAGTGACTTGTTAACCAGGAATTAGTCTGGGTGGTGCCATGGGTACTATTTATTAATTTATTTATTGGTGCTTAACGCCACATCAGCAGCTAAGGCTATATCGTGGCGAGAAAACGTTAAAAGAAAAACATGAAAGAAACGAAATACAGAGATGAGTAAAAACAATTATAATAAAAATGATACTCAATGTAATATGAACAGTGATGCGTGAAGAAACAAGAAATATGAATAATTTACAAATCAATCTGGTGAATTTGAGTCTTAAAGACTCTAGTTTAAGATGATAAAAACAATTTTAAAATTTACTAAAAAGGTTGATTGTTTTCAAAAATGAGAGAATTATATTCGGGCTCGTACGATAAAACAGATCTCTCAGAGATCCTACAGAAAAATACTGCCCTCTGACATGATTAAAATCTGTACAATGTAAAAGAATGTGTTCCACTGACAACACCTGCTGGCAGGGAACACACTCTGGCCGCACAGAACCCTCCAACAAGAAGGAATGTGTTAGTCGTGTATGACCAATATGACACCGCGTCAGAATAACATGATCTGTTCTACAAAGGTTACTGGATGGGTAGTGATCAGAAATAGTTGGTCGGAAGCGATGGAGCTTGTTATTTGTCGCCCCATCCCATTCCACCTGCCACATAGATTTGATGTAACTACTAATATGAGGCTTAAAATCACTGAAAGGGATGTTAAAATCAGTGAGAGGCTTTGTTAAAGCCTGTTTTGCTGCACTGTCTGCTTTGGTGTTACCAGCGATACCTACATGTCGGGTAACCAGCAAAACACAATATCATATTGGTCAGACATGAGAGTTGTTAACTTCTCACGAAGCTCCAAAATGAGAGGGTGCTTCAACTTGGGGCTGAGTAAGGCAAGTAAAGAGGAAAGAGAGTCGGAGAAGATGATCGACCTTCTTTCCTGTGCATTCTCGATGTGCTCAAGTGCGAGTTGAATAGCTTTAACTTCAGCTGTGAAAATAGAACTCTGATTTGGTATTCTGATTGAGGTGATATGATCACCAGTAACAGCAGCTGATGATACTTTGTCACCATCTTTGGATCCATCCGTATAGATCCTTGTATATGTACTATACTTGGACTTTATTTCGGCATATTTTTGTTTGAACTGCAAGGAATTGGTATCAGATTTTTTGGTAGAAGCAAGGTCCAAAATAACAGTAGGTTTCTTAAGATGCCAAGGAGGAATGTGTGATTTACGGTTTTCTTTTATAGATTCAGAATTAATTTTTGAAGACTCCATGTGGGGTTTAATTCTAATTCCCAATGGAGGAATATGTTTCTGATGTCGGTTAAAAAATTCAACATTTTGAGGTTCTGAAATACAATTAAAAGCAGGATTTGAAGGATTGGCCAACAGTTTAGACACATATTGTAGAGACAGTTTAATTCTGCGCTTCTAAAGAGAAGGCTCTTCTGCTTCAACAAGCATTGAATCTATTGGGGATGTTCGAAAAGCCCCTAGACTAATTCTAATACCACTATTGTGAATTGCATCAAGTGGTTTTAGGTATGACTTCCTTGCAGAACCGTAAATTATAGAACCGTAATCTAATTTTGATCGTACAAGTGATTTATACAGATGGAGCAAAGTTTTTTGGTAAGCACCCCAATCAGTGCTACCAACAACCTTCAGTAGGTTCAGTGCTCTTTTACATTTAACTTTTAGTTGTTTTATGTGGGAAGTGGTGCCATGGGTACAGATGCTCTTTATCTTAATATAGCTGAAATTACACTCAGTCTTTATTTTCAACGATCCAGTGTACTTTCGCCTACAGTGCACTTTCGCCTACAAACATTATCAGGTAAAAGTGTAGTCGAAAGTGTACTAACTAAGGTATAGGGAGTAGTAGTAGTAGTAGGCGAAAGTGCACTGTAGGCGAAAGTAGACGACACCTTTTCAACAAGATTTATGTACAATTTCAGCTATACGTTTTGTGGGTTCAATCCCGTTTGTCCCACTCCTGGATTTTCACACCTCGGGATAGATTTCCTGGTTGTCCCACGTTGCTTAAAACAACATGTTATAGTCTTTATTATATTAGTCTTTATTATAATCTGAACGCAGGTTCACCTGATATGGTGATCATTTATTAATGAACATTTATCACAGAATTGTTTTTAAAAATGATTAATTTTAACCGATGAATTATACACAACATTCGATCAATCGTTTTAAGTTTTTGGTATAAGTATTTGACATTTGGCAGAAATGCTCCTGACTGAACACATCTCACAGCTTGGATATTAACAAAGCCTATTGTTCCCTGTACCACTTTTGTGCACTCCAGTGTAATTTTGTAAGTGTTTATCTTTAACTCTATCTATTTTCTGTCTGCTTTTCTCTGTTAAAACTAAATATACTTCAACGAAATATTTTACCAATAATTTGCTGATAACTTAGACAATAACTGATAACTGAACAGAGTGACATGGCAACTAACTCCACCACTGAACCCACTTCGGGAATGGATTTAATATCGATGATATCTGGATTTCAAAAAGAGATAGCCAGATTGAACGACACTATAGAGGGTTTTCGCTCGGATATTAGGGCTCAAAAAGAACAGTTCGAGAAAGAAAAAATGGAATTAATAAAAGCTTCGACGGAATCAAAAAAGGAAAATAAGTCGGCATCTGGAAAAAAGGGAAAAGGAAGAAATAAGTCAGGTTTGGGTTCGTGCCCCAGCAACGGAAACTCTAAACAAAAGGGCAAGGGTGTGGAGTCCAACTCGTTGGGCCCTAAAGCGAACACAGTTACGGATATCGCTAGTGTTTCTAAACCAGTTGATACAACTCAGCAGTTTTCGAAAACTAATCCTAGCAAGGGGATAGTGGGCAAAACTAATCTGACACCTGTTTCGCCCTTTATAGATAATACCGCTGAGATGGAGAGACCTGTGCACGCCATCTCTTTGGAGGTACCACCAAATCAGGGCTCGGAACTCGCTACCACCAGTCAAGACAACTGGTTGCGTTCGCTCATAGAGCAAGAGGCAACTACTGTTCCCACCTGTGATGTGGTCAATCCGATTACGCCGCGCCCGAAAAGGAAATTGGATACAGACTTCCAGGAAAATGGCGAGTCCCTGGAAATAGAAACGGTGGCTAAGAAAACCCGGAAAGCGTCGACACACACCGATAACCCGGGTGTTGTTGTCGTTGAGACCTCGGACACCATGGATGTTACAGTAGTAACAACCAGTGCGGAGATCCACAATGGTGGGAAATCGGCAGACAGTAACGCAACGGAAACGATACCGGCGACGCCAACATTCACCACTGACGGTGGTGTATCTTTTGCCGACAAGGTAAGAGCCCTTTCTAAACAACCTCAAAAGGATAATACGGCCAAACACCGGACGAATAAACAACCACATCAACCGCTGCAAAACCCTTGCGTAGTCGTCACAAGGGTTCCCACAAAGATCAATGATGGGGATATTGATGAAGCCCTGTCAGGATACTCGTAGGGGAGACTAATATCTAAGACTACAGGCAACCCTACGTGGAAAATTAAAGTAAAATGCCCCAATAGAGACATAAAACTTAACTTCATTAACAAAGGTGTTTGTATAAACGGACAAAAATATGAGACTGAGGAGTATCGTGTTTTGCCTCAGCCCACACAATGTCATAAATGCCGGAAATTTGGCCATATGTCGAACAGATGCAAAGGAGAGTTGCGTTGCATGAAATACGGCGAAAAACATATAACAAAGTCGTGCAAGGTTTCAACACTGAAATGCCCAAATTGTAACGGGCAACACCCAAGCAATTATCGGGGGTGTCCCCACTACAAAAAAAGTTAAAACCGACATAGAACTCAAAGCTATTAATGTCAACAGCATAGAAAACTCAACCTCTCCACATTCGATGTGCAGCCTAATGGCTGGTTCAATTTTTAATATAATGAACAAACACTTCGACGTCAGTCTCTCCGACATATGTAAAGAAGTTGGGAAAACAGCATCCAAATTATATCGAACTCAAATTTCTTCCTCGCTAATAGAAGCCGCCATAAATAAAATATTAATCACACCCACAACACGTTAACTAGTAAAATTACGTCAGGTACTGAACACTTATGGATAAGTTGAAAATAATTCAGTGGAACGCTCGAAGCGTTAACTGCAAAAGCTCACAGATGTCCGATTACTTCACAAACGTAGATGTAATTGGTATCAGCGAAACATGGTTAACGCCAAGTAAGACATTTTTGCTAAGTGGATTCAACATCATTAGACGAGACCGTCCCACACAACGTGGAGGCGGAGTCGCTCTCCTCATAAGGCAGGACTTAAAATATAAAACGATATCAAGCGATCATCTCAACGCAGAGGTGATTGCCGCTGAGATTGAACTAGATCATAAAAAAGTTGCCGTAATCTCATATTATAATGAACCGAAAAAACAGTTGACAGCAAAGTCTTTGAATTCTTTGTGAAAAATCACAAACACTGTATTTTCTTAGGTGATTTCAATGCCAAACATCAGGTTTTCGGATGCAATAAAACGGAGCCCAATGGCGACGCTCTCCTCAATATCATCGAACAATTTGATCTTTTTGTATTAAATAACGACCACGACATTACTCACGTCAGTAACAACACCCTCCACCAATCCGACACCCTTGACCTAATTATAACCAGTAAATCACTAACTAATCAAATGCAAGACATATATATGGGGGACGATGATTTAGGTAGCGACCACCTTCCTGTTCATGCTAAATTACACGGTTGCAGCGGACCCGCAAGATACCCCACAATGAGGAGGAGGAATCTATCCTAAATTGACTGGGACCTCTTCAGAAAAATAATTCAGGTTAAAATAAACAAAAACGACCCAATGAACACCTGCGAGCTCGAGCAAGCATGTACAAATCTCAGTGAAGTCATTAACAACACTCCTGATGAGATTTGTCACAAACAGACAGTTAAACCACGGGCCAACAGAATAATTGAAACCACACTCCAAATAATAAAACAAAAAAGAAAGGCCTTCCGTGCATACAAATCAGAAAAACTTCCAACTAAAAAGGTCGAACTTAAAGCCGTGTATAATCGCCTCCACGGCGAAGTTAAAAAAGCAATAGCAAACGACAATCGCGTGAGATGGGAAAAAGCAACGGAAAATCTAAATGGACTCAGGGAGACTAAAAAGTTTTGGCATACTTTTAAAACCCTTACTGGACAAAAACATAAAGACGCCAACAGTAAGGCACTAAAGATCAACGATGGAATTATGGCCCTGGATGACAAGGCGAAGGCTAGCGCCTTTGCTGAGCTCCTTAAGAAATATCATCGTCCTCATGAGGGCGATACGTTTGATGACGAGTTCAAAGAAAAAGTAAACAAATTTGTTCAAGACAACAAGACAACGTTTAACGATGCCAACTTCGGCCAAACGCCCGAGGACGGGGATGGCCATGAACTCACGGAACCGATAAGCAAAGAAGAAGTGGCTAACACAATTAAAAAGTGTAAGTCTTCTTCTTCCCCAGGAGGGGACGAGGTCTCATACAAAATCCTGAAACAATGTCCCAACACTTTTTTCGGTAGACTCACTAACCTCCTAAACTGCTGTCTCTCTAGTGGATACTTCCCAAAATGTTGGAAAGTAGCTACAGGAGTCATGATACCCACACCCGACAAGGATTTGAGCAACCCAGCTAATTACCGCCCAATCAGCCTACTCAGCTGTATTGGAAAAATTTTCGAACGGATTCTCACGACTAGACTCCGCAGCCATCTCGAATCAATCAGCTTTTTCAATAAGTGGCAAAGGGCATACAGGAGCCAAAGAGAGGGAATCGAGCATGTTTATAGACTGGTAGATTATATGAAAACGGCGTTCAGTCAAAATGAAATAGGAACCGCGCTATTACTCGACGTACAAAAAGCGTTTGACTCTGTCTGGCACAATGGCATGAGATACAAACTAGCTAAAATGGGGCTACCTACCAAAATTCTAAGGATCATATCATCATTTTTATCTGATCGAAAAATCAAAGTGAGGGTCAACCGCGAAGTGTCAGCCGAGGTAAAACTCGAAGCGGGCACTCCACAGGGTTCGGTCCTCAGCCCGCTTCTATCTATATTATATGTGAATGACATTGACAAACTAGGGAAGAACCATGTTGAACTATCTCAATTCTCAGACGACAAAGGAATGTGGACGGCCAGTAAGTCTGGAAACATAATACAAAACCGCCTGCAGGATACCATCCGCGACCTGCAAGACTGGTGCGCTCTGTGGCGCATCAAGCTAAATGCCACGAAAACACAAAGAATCACATTCTATAAAAAACAAAGGAAAAAGCCTGTCCCGAATATTGAGCTTAAGCTTTACGATCATAAACTTGAAGCTAGTAATGAGGCAAAGTTTCTGGGATTCAACCTGGATAGCAGTCTCAATCTAAACAATCACATAAACTCAGTCACCGTCAAAGCCACTAAACGCATCAATTTCCTGAAAATGATTAGAGGTAAAAATTGGGGAGCCAATAAAGAAATTCTCCTCAATCTTTACAAATCATATATACGCCCAGTACTAGAGTATGGGGCAATAATAACAAGTGGCCTGAATAAAACCAACATTGAAAAACTACAACGGGTCCAAAATCATGCCTTGCGCGTGGCTCTGCGCAAGCCCACGTGTACATCGATAAAACAACTTCACGAGATAGCAAAAATAGACACTATAGCAATGCGCTTAAAAGATCTTCAAAGCAAAACTCTAAATAGACTTCATGACAGCGAATTAATAATAGAACTCAATGAGCATCGCGTCCTCAATAGGAAAACTAAATAATCTGGGGGCATGTCTATCGAAAGGGTTAAAGATTACATCATTGTGATGGGGTGAGCCAGGCATTCTGTGACCTAAATTTAGGACTGGCTGCGGGTGACACGATACGCACGAAAGCTTGCCTCTGTTACCAGTGGGAGTTGCAAACAGCGAGGAAAATCTCCACCTGCTGCCGGGTCTCTCCTCCCTGAGATATAAATCTCGGGAAAAAAATGCTGGCTTCCCCATCCAAAAGGACGGAAAAATTGTAAATTAAAAACCGAATTGCTCTAATTTCCAGCTCTCTACCTTTTCTACCTCCTCTATCTCATCAGACACACGACCAAACTGAATGACAAACTATGAGGGATTGAAACAATCCTCAAGCAAAGATGTGCAGAAAACCTAACAAGACCAAGGCAAGGATCGAGACAATCTTGCCAGCAAACAGCCCTTTTTTTTTGGGGGGGGGGGGGGTGGGTGGGGGGTGTTGGAGGTCATTTGGAATTCCCGAAGGATAACCAGATACCTCAAATCACATAAGGCATCCTATCTCCCAGAAGGCTTGATGGATGACTCCCGCTTTTTTCAAACTAAACTGTTGGAGCTTTCTCCATTCCTTTTTTGTAACTGCTATGGTCAAAATACCGGGGCCGCTACCAAACCGGCGTTGCTGTTTAGTTTTCTTTTTTCTTTTTCCCTTAAAATTGCCATCGCACAACATTATATTCTGGCTCGCCACCATGGTGGGACTCAAACCTCTACCATCGCCAAGCTGGAACCGAACAGAGCCCACTCTCTAATAGTCTTAATGGCGTTGAGGGTTTGGTCTTTGAAAATCCATCACTCCAATGCAAACTGCCGGGAATTCTAACCGCGTGCTTACCCCTTCAGACCCCATTTGAGGCAATAGGAAAGCTAGGCCTGTGTGATCCAAGATCCAAGGGAATAAAATAAGGCTAACCGGGTCACAAGGGATTTGTAAATCCCACATAATCCCTGCGCGCCTTCGGCGCGCTAAAACCTTTCATTCATTCAAATGTTTCACAATTTCATTTCACAATCCTATCGTCGACATGGCAAGTGCACAGATTCAAATTGAGTTCATCGAGAATAAACGTGGTGGACAAAACCTTGTGTTCAACAATTACTGTTATATGGTCAAAAATCGAAGACAAGATAAAGTATATTGGAGATGTGCTGTAAGAACGTGTCCTGCAACACTGCGTACACATAATCAAATACTAGTTGGGTTCAATCATCAGCATAACTACGAAGCGAACAACACAGGTATTAGTGTGAGAAAGACTTTAATTAATATTAAAAAACGGTGTAGGGAAGAAGCAACACCCGTATCCCAAGTGTATAGACAAGAACTTTCAAAGCTTCGAACAACTGACTGGAATGTCGATGTTCAGAACCTGGTGGAAAAACTACCCACACTACAGTCGTGTCAC
Organism: Pictodentalium vernedei; assembly: GCA_031216915.1. NCBI lineage: Eukaryota > Metazoa > Mollusca > Scaphopoda > Dentaliida > Dentaliidae > Pictodentalium > Pictodentalium vernedei. Next base: position 51,014,915 of record CM062289.1, read on the forward strand.
AGTGCGCTACACCCAGTGGTCCACAAGATGAAATTTTGCTAGTTGTTTCTAGATAATATAAATAATACATACTACACGCGTCCACGAGCTGAAACTTTGCTAGTTGTTTCTGGATAATATAAATAATACTTTCACATTTTTGAGTGTTTTATTTGCTGAAAATTATGGGTGCACAGAATAATATATCTTTAAACAACTTGTTAAAATTGTGCTAATTATTTCAAGATTTTGTTTATTCTATGCACGTCTAATTTTCAGCAAATAAACACTCACTAATGTGAAATAAACTATAAATCAAAACCTTTCATCAAACCGCCTAACAAGTAATTAAAACTTCCCGATTGTCCCACTTTTTTATTACGTTTTAACTACCTGAATTAAGAAAGTGGGACAAACGGGAAGTCACCGTTTTGTGAGACGACAAAGATGACTGATCCCAAGCGAAATACCAGTGAAAAGATTCGAAGGAAAGCGAATCGGACAGACGATTTTGAATCGAACCAAATACAAACTTAAGATTGGAAATCGAATCGCAACTCGAAGCTTCGCAGGGCCCTACTGTTGGATTTAAATTATCACTGATTCTGCTGCTTATTTGGGTGTTTACTGTGTTGTCAACTCACGGACTTTCACCTTTTGCTTCACGCAAACATTTATACATACCGTGCTTAAGAAATTAACAGTATTCATTTTAAGTGGTCTGCGGTTAAGCAGTTGTCACTGCAGCAGATATTAAATGGCATAGCGACAGAAATCCCCGAAAGTCTTTTGACCAAGGGCTAACGGCACTTACCTAGAGCCAAGCGCACAGGCTGTGGAGAGCTCGAGAGAAACCGGGGGCTGTTTTTACCATATGTTCACTGGAGAGATGTAAATGTGTTGACTGGTTGAGTGCTTGGCGCCCATATTTCTGATCTCACGAAAAGTGCGACTGTCTCAATTAATAAGCCTCATATTCCGCAGATGTGCTTCATTTTATCCTGGAAATATTTGTTTTTGTATTCAAGTGGATTTAACCTGTAACAATTTATTGGAAAGTGCCTTAAGGCACTCTCCAATAAATTGTTACAGGGCAAATGTATATGAACAAATTGTAACCGTCAAAACTAATCTAACTGTTGGCAGAGTTGGAGTTCAAAATTTGTGGGAGATAACAGGTAGACAGCCAATCTGGCTATGTCATCTCCCGACGGTGTAAATCATTGTAAATTTATAATATTTCTGTCACATTGTAATTTGGGCTATTTTCAATTTTATTTTTCAGGAGATTCACTGGCCACAAATAGCGGTCATCGTTTTTCCACGAAAGATAAAGATTTCACAATAAACGATATCCCATTGTATCGTCAAGGAGGGTGGTGGTACGAGTATGGTAGCGGATTATCTAATCTCAACGGCATTTATGGTCCAGCGGGAAACTCTCTTGGAAAACGAGGGATACAATGGAAAACTTGGGAACAAGACAAAACGTTGAAGAAGACCGAGTTGAAATTTCGACCGCACTAATTCAGTTTTTCAAGTCGAACGCAGCCCAGGAATCTGTTGACGTGAAAGTGATCTTTTTGAAATGGGTTCCAATAAATCCGTGTATTTCTGAAATAAGGAGATTGAACTTTTACTTTTTATTCAAGCCTAAAAAGTTAAAAATCTGTTTCTCATGCCCTCTCGTGTGATCCTTTTGACTTCCGCATGCTCTGTTTTTATAACCAATACAAACTTAAAAAAAATAATAATTAAATTGTTATTGTCTGATATTTTACCTAAGTTTGTAAAATTGATAAACTTGTCCCTTGAGTGCAACAAGGCTTTCCAATGCTTTAGCATTGCAAAGTCTTCTTGCACTCACAGGATGAAATACACCACCACCCATGCTCTTCTGTAGATTATGAGGCCTAAAACATAAAACGAACCAAGAACATGAACTATTGATGGCAAAAAATAATTACAAAAATAAATTTAAAAACCTCCTGCCCACATGCAACTTAACAAAAAATGGCCAGAGAAACAGAAGATCTACTTTTTGGGGCCTTATTGTACTATGTTTCTGTTTATTACAGTACGTGGAGAGTGTGTTATCACTAAATCACCCACAGAGTGGAGATTCCACCCAAGCAATAATTGCAAATCTGTTGCATAGCATAACCAGCACAAGCAAAGTTTCAGCCAATGGACCTCCGGGTTAAACTCGGAGGTCCATTGGCTGAAACATTGCTTGTGTCTTTTGTCAATATGTTCAAAATTTGAAAGTTATAGCTTGGGTGATAACTCCACTCCGCGGGTGATTTAGTTACAAAGGAATCTGTGCAATGCTTTTTATTTATTTATTGTTGCTTTACGCCACATCAGCAGCTAAGGCTATATCGTGGCGATGAAAGCTATGCATTTTAAAATAGATCACCATTTGCCATGAGGTAGTTAAAAACCAATCAACGAAATATGAAGTATGAGGAATAAAATTAATCAAAGAACACAGTAAGGTGAAAGTGAAATCAAGTGTTCAGAAAATGCTGCGTAAATCAGCCCTGAATGAATGAGAATGTGAAATAATAAAAACAAACAATTTAAAATTTATTAAAAAGGTTGATTTCCTTCAGGAACAGCAAAACTTTATGTGAATTTGTATGATAAAATAGGTCTCGAAGAGACACAACATTAAAATACTGTCGTCTAACAAGATCAAAATCAGTACAATGTAAAAGAATGTGCTCCACTGACAACACCTGCTGGCAGGGAACACACTCTGGTCGCATATTACCCTCTAACAAAAAGGAATGTGTAAGTCGTGTGTGACCAATATGACATCGAGTCAGAATAACATGGTCTTTTCTACAAAGGTTACTGGATGGGTAGTGATCAAATATGTTTGGTCGGAAGCGATGGAGCTTGTTATTTGTCGCTCCATCCCATCCCGTCTGCCACAGAGATTTGATGTAGTTATTAATATGTGGTTTGAAATCACTAGAAGGGATGTTAAAATCAGTGAGAGGCTTGGTTAAAGCCTGTTTTGCTGCACTGTCCGCTTTGGTGTTACCAGTGATACCTACATGTCCGGGTAACCAGCAAAACACGATATCATATTGGCCAGACATCAGAGTGGTCAACTTCTCACGAAGATCCAAAATGAGAGGGTTCTTCAACCTGGGGTTGAGTAAAGCTAGTGCAATGCTTTAGCACTTCAAAGCCTTCTTACACTCAAGGAACGAAGTACACCGCCACCCACGCAATTCTGTAGATTCTGAGTCCCAAAACATAAAACAAACCAAGAACATGAACTTTTAATGGCACAGAAATAATTACAAAAATGAAAAATAAAATACCCCCCCCCCCCCACCCCCAATGCAGTTTTACGACAAATGGCATGAGAAACAGAAAGTCTACTTTGAGGGGCCTTACTAATAATAGCTTATGCATCACACTGTTTCCCTTTCATTGTTATTTTCAGAATCAACAACCGAAAGAATAACTAGCGCCATTTAATTTATTTATTTATTGGTGCTCTACGTCACACCAGCTGCCAAGGCTATATCGTGGCAATGAGAATTATGCGTTCTAAAAAAGATCACCATTTGCCATGAGGTAATAAAAAACCAACCAATGAAGTATGAGGTATGAGGAATAAAATTCATCAGTGAGCACACAGTAAGGGGAAAATGAGATCAAGTGTTCAGAAATGCTGCTTAAATCAACCCGTGAAATAGACATGAATGGATAAAAATTTGAAATAATAAAAACAATTTAAAATTTATTAAAAAGGATGACTTCCTTAAGAAACGACAAAACTTTATGTGGATTTGTATTGTAAAACAGGTCTCGAAGAGACACAACACTCAAATACTCAAATACTGTCGTCTAACAGGACTAAAATCAGTACAATGTAAAAGAATGTGCTCCACTGACAGCACCTGCTGGCAGAAAACACACTCTGGTCGCATATTGTCCTCTAACAAAAAGGAATGTGTAAATCGTGTATGACCAAAATGACATCGCGTCAAAACTGCAAGATCCTTTCTACAAAGGTTACTAGATGGGTAGTGATCACAAATATTTGGTCGGAATCTATGGAGCTTGTTATTTGTCGCTCCATCCTAATCCGCCTGCCACATAGACTTGAATGTAACTTGCCAGAGCAACTCTTTCCTGTGCAAAACTTCGGCCCCATGTGTCTTGATCCGCAAGCGGTGTACGTGCTGCATATATAGTATGCTAAGAAATATATAGGGATATATGTAAACACAGGGCTATGGGTATATAGCATGAGTATGTAATGGAATATCGATGGGGGAAGGCGAGTTTTCTTGAAGGTTTCCCCCGCGAAAACGTTGAAGTCGTAACGTCAAGAAGCGCGCGACGTTATAGAAACGCTGACTGCTATTGCTGTCTACTGTACAATTTGACATAACGTTTTTCGAGCCTGGGGGTGGCCTGGTATGATAGTAGTGGTATATATATATTCTGCTAATCGACCGAATGCTTTATACTATCCTACGACTGGTATATGTAGTACGCAATGCTAGTCCAGGCAGTATTATGGGGTGGGTGGGGGTAATGCATGGTCGCCTAGTGCGGTATTGTAAGGTAGTCCTTGGTCGTTTGGAACGATAGAATAGTAGGTCCCATTTCAGTCATTGGTACTACTAATGGACCAAATTCTTCATATTGTTCTGTAACTGGTATATGTAGTTCGTAACGCTAGTCTAAATTGTGCGTGGGGAGGCGAGGGGGTATGCATGGTTGTCTAGTGTGGTAGTATAGGATGTGTGGTTTGTACCCCTGCTGGTTCAATGTTAGCCTTCAGTACCACTCTCCATTTAGAGCTGTGTTCTGACCCACTGATTCTATAGGTAGTACGTTATGCTAGGGCAAGCAGTATACCCCTGTTGGTCTACTGTTATCACTTTATACCACAATACTAAAATATGAGACTGATGAGGCAAATTGAGAATTTTCGGGGTTTATATTAAGGGCTATAGTCAGTTCAGGGTTGGGGTTAGGGTTAGTGTCTCTTCAGGTTTAGGTTTGGGGGATTTAACTCTGTCCATATCCTCCGACATTTTAAAAAAACGAGGTTTTAACCGTTGTCCGAAAGAATTAAAATGATCAATTTTACCGTAATTTTTTTAGCCCGTCGTCCGTCTGTCCGGAATTTTTTAATTTTTTTTTGAGGGGGAGGGGGTTCTGAGGACGGATAACACACCCCCTCCCGCCTCCCCCACCTCGTGCGATTACTATGCCACTGGTTGTGCGGTGATTTACATTTATGAGTAAAAGTTGAGGCACCGCTGGCAATCTTTCAAATACCGCTAGCGCTTCTATTTATTTATTTATTGGTGCTTAACGCCACATCGGCAACAAAGGCCATATCGTGGCGAGGAAGTCATGAACATGAGTTAAAAGGTAAAGGTCAGGACTGCTTTTAAAAAGAAAAGAATTGTGATAGATGAACGATAATACAATGAAAATGTGAAAATGAATATTCATAATGAAAGAAGAACAACAAATATAATACAAATCAACCTATTGATACCAAATCATGATGGGAAGATTAAAAGACAAAGCTCTAAAACTTGCTAAAAAGGTTGATTTCTTTGAGAAAAGACAAAAGCTTGCGCGGACTGGTAGTGTAAAAAAGGTCTCAAAGAGACTCCACAGTGAAAAACCGCCGCCTAACGTGATCGAAATCTGTACAATCTAAAAGAATGTGTTCCACTGTCAGCCCCTGCTGACAAGGAACACATTCAGGTCGCAGAGTGCCCTCTAATAAGAAACTATGAGTGAGTCTGGTATGACCAATATGACACCGTGTAAGGATAACGTGATCTTTTCGACAAAGATGAGAAAGCGGATAATAATCAGACACAGTTGGTCGGAAACGGTGGAGCTTGTTATTGGTAGCTCCACCCCATTCCGACTGCCACAAAGACCGGATGTATTTAGAAATAAGTGGCTTGTAATCACTGTAAGGAATTGGAAAATCAGTGATTGGCTTACACAGGGCCTGTTTCGCTGCACTGTCTGCCCTGGTGTTACCAGCAATACCAACGTGTCCAGGTAACCAGCAAAACACAATATCATATTGGTCAGACTTCATTACAGTAAGTCGTTCACGAAATGACAAGATTAGAGGGTTCTTCAACCTGGGGTTGAGAAGAGCCTGTAAACAAGAAAGAGAATCGGAGAAGATAATGGACTTCCATTCCTCTTTTGCCTCAATCTCATCGAGCGCAAGGTCAATAGCTTTTACCTCAGCTGTAAAAATGGAACTCGTATCAGGTATCCTGGTTGAGGTGGTCTGATCACCACTAACAACAGCAGATGATACTCTATCATTATCCTTGGATCCATCCGTATAGAACATAGTGTATGCTCTATAGTGAGACTTAATCTCGGCATACGCTTGCTTAAATTGCAAAGAATTTGTGTTTGCCTTTTTAGAAGAGGCCAGATCTAAAATAACCTTGGGTTTTGACAGACGCCAAGGGGGTATATTTGGTTTACGATTTTCTGCCACAGAATCTGGAGCAACACCAGTAGCCTCCATGTGGGTTTTGATTCTGAGTCCCAGTGGAGGAATCTGTTTTGGATTTTTATAAAAAAAAAACCCTTTATTTAGAGGTTTAAAAACATAGCAGTAAGCAGGATTTGAAAGATTTGCAGATAATTTTGATACATATTGCAAAGAGAGTTTAATTCGACGCTTCTCAAGAGAAGGCTCAACTGCTTCGATAAGAAGAGAATCTAAGGGTGACGTACGAAACGCACCAAGGCTAATTCTGATACCACTATGATGGATGGCATCAAGAGGTTTCAGATAGGATTTCCTAGCCTAACCGTAAACCACACAACCATAATCCAACTTTGACCGTACAAGAGCTCTATACAGATGAAGCAGAGTTTTTTGGTCGGCACCCCAATCAGTGCTGCCAACAACTTTTAGCAGATTAAGTGCTTTCTTGCATTTAATTTTTAGTTGTTTGATGTGAGACCTAAAACTTAGTTTCCCATCAAACAACAAGCCAAGGAATTTCACTTCCTTTACAACTTTAAGTTGAGTTCCATCTAAAAATAACTCCGGATCCAGGTGGAGTTTCCGGAGTTTACAGAAATGAACACAATTTGTTTTACTTTTTGAAAACTTGAAACCATTTTCAGTAGCCCAGCGCTGAACCTTGTTTAAGAATAGCTGAAGTTTGCGCTCAATAGCAGGCATTTTCTTGCCACTGTAGCAGATGAGGAAATCATCTACATACAATGAAGAATCAACATTTGTTTCAATAGCTGTAACAATGCTGTTGATTTTTATTGCAAAAAGAGTAACAGATAGAATACTACCCTGAGGTACTCCCAATTCCTGGTCGTGAGGGTCAGATAATGTTGACCCAACACGAACCTGGAAATTGCGGTCCTTTAAAAAAATTTCAATAAAAAGTGGCATTCTGCCTCTCAACCCCATGTTGAAGAGGTCTTTTAAAATCCCATACGTCACGTAGTGTCATATGCCTTCTCCAGATCAAAGAAAACGGCGACCACGTGTTCTTTTCTGGCAAAGGCATTTCTAATAAACGTTTCAAGGCGGACTAGATGATCAACCGTGCTTTTCTGGTTTCTGAAGCCACATTGAACATCTGCCAGCAGATTGTTCGATTCCAGAAACCAAACAAGCCGATCGTTGATCATTCTTTCCATGGTTTTACAAAGGCAACTAGTGAGTGCTATTGGTCTATAGTTGCTTGGATTGCTGTGGTCCTTATCAGGCTTGGGAATAGGAATTATTGTTGCTTTGCGCCAGGAAGATGGAAACTGGCCAGTCACCCATATATCATTAAAAATAGAAAGTAAAAGCTTGAGCGATGAATTTGGCAAATGTTTTAAAATCTGATAATGTATTTCATCAGGACCAGTTGCTGTATCTTTTGCTTTACTCAATGACGCTAGTAGCTCATCAATAGAAAATGGTTCATTATAATTTTCATCATTATCAGATTGGAATTTTAGTCTTTGTTTCTCCTGTTGCTTTTTAACAGGGATAAATTGCAGAGTGCAATTTTCAGAAGAGGAATTTTTGGAAAAGGTAGAAGCTAGGGTGTTCGAAATATCTGTTTTAGATGTTATTTTATTATTATTATGTTCGAGGTGCTGTACTGTAGATTTTGATTCTTTACCTTTAATTTTCTTGTTCATTTTCCAGACATTTTTGATGGGGGTATTTTGATTCAATCTTGAAACATAATTTTGCCAGGACGTTTTCTTCTTTTGTTTGATGAGCCGTCGGGCTTGTGCTCGACCAATACGTAATTTATCTAAATTATTCGTCGTTGGTGACTTATTAAAATCCCGATCAGCCTTTTTGCGTTGATGAATAGCCTGTTTGCAATCCGTGTCGAACCATGGTTTATGGAAACGTTTTGGATTTGCCGAGGTTTTAGGAATGACTTGGCTTGCAATGTCAATCTACTCTGTGGTGAAGTGTTCAATCTGGTCAGTACTGTCCTGAAATTTCTCCCGTGTGAGGCGTTCAGAACAAAGCGATGAGAAAGTGTCCCAGTCAGCCTTTTTAAAGTTCCACTGGGGCACCCTCTCATCATCCGCCGGAACTACACTCTCCAGCACAATCGGAAAGTGGTCACTCCCGCACAAGTCATCTTCTACCTTCCAAGAAAAATCAAGGAAGACAGAAGGGCATGCAATTGTTAGATCAATTGAAGTGTAAGAGCCAGATGCGGGGTGCAGATAAGTATCTGACCCATCATTGAACAAGCACAAGTCATATTTTGTAATGAACTCTTCTGCAGTTTTACCATTTGCGTCTTTTTGACTGCAAGAATTACCTCAAAGGGGGTTATGTGCATTAAAATCACCCAACAAAATGTATGGAGTTGGGAGATGTCGGACCAGCAGCTCAAGGTCATTCAGTTGTAAGGCTTTACTTGGCGAAACGTAAATAGAACAAAGTGTAACAGTTTTGTCTAAAGTTAGGCGTACCGCCACAGCCTGTAAATTTGTCTGTAATGGTACAGAACTGTGAATGATGTCGTTCCTAACCAAGACACTCGTTCCACGAATATGAAGGTCATTATCGTCTGCCCAGGCATTATGCGAAGTGTAATGCTTAAAAGCTGAATGACCCTGAGCCTCAGGTTTCTTTAAAAGAGTTTCCTGCAGGCAAAAAGCAGCAGGTTTATACTTTTGGCTCAAAAGGCCTAGTTCATTAAAATTCGCTCTAAAACCTCGACAATTCCACTGTATAATATTTTGTTTGGATGTATTATCCATTTATGAGTGGTGATTTAGAAGGTGGACGTATGGGCGATTTGTTTGAGAACGTGTCATCGATGCACTCATCGACTGACATCGCCTCAATGCCTTCAAACATGTTGCTCGTGACTACATTTTGAAGACGTTTAGATATTCTATTTGAATCTAGTTTCTGCTTTTTCTTTTCTTTATTCTTATCTTGTTGTGACTGTTTCCTTCTCTGACTCAGATTTTGTTGAGAGCTATGTTGTATGACTTGGTTTGGTTTATTTGGCTTATTCTTTTCAGGTTTAGGTTTTGGTTCTTTAGTTTGTTCTGTTTTAGGTAGATTTCTAGGGTGTTGTTCCTTTTGGTCGGTTGTTATTTTTTCTGTTGTTTGGGCAGCTGTATTCTTTTGGGTGGATGGTGATTCTAAATGGTCTATTGTAAATGACTGCACTGAAGATGGTATTTACCTTTGAGCCATGTGTATTGTGTTTGGCATGCTACTGATTGAGTTGGTGATTTTTGAGGTAATTTTGTGGCATATGATGGTGATGATGCACACATTCCTGGTATTGATGACACGATTTCTCTGGCTTCTTTAAAACTTATCTGTTGTTCACATTTCACTTTTTGAATAGTTTTCTCCTTTTTCCAGACAGGGCAATCTTTGGACGATGAAATGTGATTGCCCTGGCAGTTAACACACTTGATGGGATTGCTGTATGGATCCTGATGTTGTTGGCCACATCGATAACATATTTGTTGACGTCTACAATTGTTCTGTCCATGTCCGTACTTCTGACATTTGAAGCATCGAAGTGGATTTGGAATATACAAATCCACTTTGATGTTCATATATCCAACCTTGATAGCTTTTGGCGGTCGAGTGGAACTGAATGTTAAAATGTAAGTATTTGTTTTAATCTGTGTGTTATCTTTTTTAATCTGTATATTTTTAACATCGGTCACTCCTTGGGCTTTTAATTCCATTTTTATTTCCATTTCATCAATGCCATTTAACTCTCTGGTTCTTATTACACCCCTGCTGCTATTTAATATTTTATGCGGAAAAGTGTTTACCTCAATGTCTGCAAGTTTTTCTGTTTTCAATAAATTTACCGCTTGAGCTTCCCTTTGACATTCTATCAGTAGAGCGCCAGATCTTAGTTTCTTGGCATCTTTAACTGTACCAGCAATCCCTTTGATCATTTTTTCTATTAAAAATGGGTTCAAATCTGAGAGTCTTTTATTTTCATCAGCTGCATACATAATAATAAATTTTGGCCAATTCTTTTTTGAGCATTCTATATCCGAGTCAGAGTCAGTAGAGAGTAAGTCCCTAGCACGTTTTTGTTTTTTATTTGTGTTATCTATGTTTAAGTATTTATTTATTTATTTATTGGTGCTTTACGCCACATCAGCAGCAAAGGCTATATCGTGGCGAGACAGTCATGTATATGAAACTAAAAAAAAACATTGTAAAGTCTGTATTTAAAAAAGGTAGATGAACGATGAACTATGAAAATGAAATGATAAAAACAACAAACGTTTAACAATTATTTATTTATTTATTGGTGCTTTACGCCACATCTGCAGCTTGGGCTATATCGTGGCGATGAAAGTGTATATTTAAAAAAGACCATGGATTAAAATATGAAACAAATTGAATAAGAGGTTTAAAAAAGATGAGAGTGAAACATAATGAGAAAGTGAGACCAGTAGTACAAAAATGTAAATCAACCTGTGAAATAAATATAGATAGATGAAAATTAAAATGCTAAAAACAATTTAAAATTTATTAAAAAGGTTGATTACTTTCAAGAATGAGATGACTTTTTGCGAGCTCGTATGATAAAATAAATCTCTCAAAGATCCGACTGTAAAATACTGCCCTCTAACATGATTAAATCAGTACAATTCAAAAGAATGTGTTCCACTGACAACACCTGCTGGCAGGGAACACATTCTGGTCGCAAATTACCCTCCAACAAAAAGGAATGTGTTAGTCTTGTATGACCAATATGACACCGCGTCAAAACTGCAAGATCCTTTCTACAAAGGTTACTAGACGGGTAGTGATCTGAAATAGTTGGTCGGAAGCGACGAAGCTTGTTTTTTGTCGCTCCATCCCATTCCGCCTGCCACATAGATTTGATGTAACTACTAATATGAGGCTTAAAATCACTGTATGGAATGTTAAAATCAGTGAGAGGCTTTGTTAAAGCCTGTTTTGCTGCACTGTCTGCTTTGGTGTTACCAGCGATACCTACATGTCCGGGTAACCAGCAAAACACGATATCATATTGGTCAGACATGAGAGTTGTTAACTTCTCACGAAGTTCCAAAATGAGAGGGTTCTTCAACTTGGGGTTGAGCAAAGCAAGCAAAGAGGAAAGAGAGTCAGAAAAAAGAATCGACTTCTTTTCCTGGACATTTTCGATATGTTCGAGTGCGAGTTGCAAAGCTTTAACTTCAGCTGTGAAGATAGAACTTTGATTCGGTATTCTGATTGAAGTGACATGATCATCAGTGACAACAGCTGATGCTACTTTGTCTCCATCTTTTGATCCGTCTGTATAGATCCTTGTATATGTACTGTACTTGGACTTAATTTCAGCATATTTCTGCTTAAACTGCAGAGAATTTGTTTCAGACTTTTTAGTAGATGCTAGGTCCAAAATAACTGTTGGCTTTTTAAGATGCCAAGGAGGAGTTTGTGGTTCACGGTTCTCTTTTATTGTAACTGGTTCAATTTTGGCAGACTCCATACGAGGTTTAATTCTAATTCCCAATGGAGGGATATGTTTCTGATGACGGTTAAAAAATTCAGTATTTTGAGGTTCTGAGACACAATTGTATGCAGGGTTGGACGGATTAGAAAGAAGTTTTGAAACATATTGGAGTGAAAGTTTAATTCTGCGCTTCTCAAGAGAAGGCTCCTCTGCCTCAACAAGCATCGAATCTACCGGTGATGTTCGAAAAGCACCAAGGCTGATTCTTATGCCACTATTATGAATGGCATCAGGAGTTTTGAGATATGACTTTCTTGCTGAACCGTAAACCACACAGCCGTAATCTAATTTTGATCTGACAAGTGATCTATACAGATGGAGTAATGTTTTTTGGTCAGCACACCAATCAGTGCTACCAACTACCTTCAAAAGGTTCGGTGCCCTTTTACACTTTACCTTTAGTTGTTTTATATGAGAACTGAAATTCAGTTTGCTGTCGAACAACAAACCCAAGAATTTCACTTCCTTAACAACATTAATTCGACTCCCGTCTATTTTCAATTCCGGATCAAGGTGGTGTTTCCGGAGCTTACAGAAATGAACGCAATTAGTTTTCGTTTTAGAGAATTTGAAGCCGTTTTCTGTAGCCCATTTCTGGATTCTATTCAAACACAGCTGAAGTTTGCGCTCTATAGCATTCATTTTTTTGCTCCTATAGCAGATTAAAAAGTCATCTACATACAATGACGAGTCAACCGTATTCTCAATTGCATCAATAATACTATTGATTTTTACTGAGAAAAGGGTAACAGATAAAATACTTCCTTGAGGAACCCCCAACTCCTGCCCGTGAGGATCAGATAACGTTGACCCAACACGAACCTGAAATTGGCGGTCCCTCAAAAAGTTCTCAACAAAAAGAGGCATACGCCCCCTCAACCCCATGTTAAAAAGATCTTTTAAAATCCCATACGTCCACGTTGTATCATATGCCTTCTCCAGATCAAATAAGATGGCGACCACATGTTCTTTTCTAGCAAAGGCATTTCTAATAAACGTTTCAAGTCTGACCAAATGATCCACAGTACTCTGGTTTCTGAAACCACACTGAACATCCGCAAGCAGATTGTTCGATTCCAGAAACCAGACAAGTCGGTCATTGATCATCCTCTCCATGGTTTTGCACAGACAACTAGTTAAGGCAATAGGCCTGTAATTGCTTGGGTTGCTGTGATCTTTATCAGGCTTAGGAATAGGAATTATAGTGGCTTGACGCCAGGATGGTGGAAACTGGCCAGTCACCCAAATACCATTAAAAACTGATAATAAAAGTTCTAGTGATGTTTGTGGCAGATGCTTTAAAAGATTGTAATGTATGTCATCGGGACCAGTGGCAGTATCCTTTGCTCTATGCAAAGAGTTACGTAACTCTTCCATAGAGAAAAGTTCATTGTAATCCTCTAGGTTGTTGGAGTTAAATTTGATCTTTTGTTTTTCTTGCTGTTTTTTAATTTTAATAAATTCTGGATTACAATTCTTAGACGACGAGTGTTTCGAAATTGTGGAGGCCAAAGAGTTTGAAATTTCTGTTTTAGAGGTAATTAAGGTGTTGTTTTCCTTCAGGTGTTGTACAGTTGAGTTTGATTCTTTTCCTTTGATCTTTTTAATCCTTCTCCAAATTTTAGTGATAGGGGTGTTTTGATTAATCTTGGAAATGTAAGATTCCCAAGAACTTTTCTTTTTTTGTTTTATATGTCGTCTTGTTTTTGCCCGATTTATACGAAGTTTGTCTAAATTATATGTAGTTGGTGACTTGTTAAATTCCCTTTCAGCTTTCTTACGTTCCTTTATAGCCTTTTTGCATTCATCATCAAACCATGGTTTGTTGAAACGTTTTGGATTTGTCGAGGTTTTAGGGATGACTGTGTTTGCAATGTCAAGCAGCTCGTTTGTAAAATGTTCGATTTGGTCAGCACTATCCTGAAATTTCTCCCGTGTGAGGCGTTCAGAACAAAGCGATGAAAAAGTGTCCCAGTCAGCCTTTTTAAAGTTCCACTGGGGCACTCTCCCATCGTCCGCCGGAACTACACTCTCCAACACAATTGGAAGGTGATCACTCCCGCACAAGTCATCTTCTACCTTCCACGAAAAGTCAAGGAAGATAGAAGGGCATGCAATTGAAAGATCAATCGATGTATACGAACCAGATGCGGGGTGCAGATAAGTGTCTGACCTATCATTAAACAAACTCAAGTCATATTGTGTAATGAACTCTTCTACAGCTTTACCTTTGGCATCTTCTTGACTGCAGGAATTACCCCAAAGAGGGCTATGTGCGTTAAAATCACCCAACAAAATGTATGGGGTTGGAAGCTGTTGTACCAGCAGCTCAAGATCATTCAGTTGTAAGGATTTATTTGGTGAAACGTACATAGAACATAATGTAATTGTCTTGTCTAAAGTTAGGCGTACCGCCACAGCCTGTAAATTTGACTGCAAAGATACAGGACTGTGGATAATGTCGTTTCTAACTAAGACGGACGTTCCACGAATATGAAGATCAGTTTCATCTGCCCAGTCATTATACGATGTATAATGCTTAAATGCTGAATGATCCTGAGCCTCGGGTTTCTTTAAAAGAGTTTCCTGCAGGCAAAAAGCAGCAGGTTTATATTTTTGGCTTAAAAGGCCCAGTTCATTAAAATTTGCTCTAAAACCTCGACAATTCCACTGTATTATGTTATTTTTATTCGTTCTATCCATATTTGGTTGGAGATTTATCTGGTGGACGAATGGGTGAAATAGCCCCAATAGTTTTCTTCGGCGATTTCTGTCTTGGGGACCTTTTCTGGGAGGCGTTCGGGCATAAGGGCCCGAACGTTTCATCGATGCACTCACCGACTTCCATTGATTCAAGGCCTTCAAACCTATTACGAGTAATAGGGTCTTTTAGAGCCTTGGGAATTCTATCCGACTGTTTTTGAGTTTCTGTATTCTTTTTGTTGTATTTTGCTGTATTCTTTTTCTGATTCTGACTAAGATTTTGATTGTGTGGTTTCGGTTTTGTTTGATCTTTTTTCTGTTCAGGTTTTGCTTGTAGTTTTTCCTGTTCTTTCTTTGGATTTGGTGTTGATTTATTTTCTAATGTTGTGTGAGGAATTGAAGGTGTTTGGGTGGATTTTGGTTCAGTTACATTTGAATGTTGTTCTATTGTGAATGCTTGCACTAGAGATGGTAACGTGCCCTTGATCCATGTATATTGGGTTTGGCAACCTGCTGCTACTGATGGTACTTTCTGTGATAGTTTTGCAGCATATGAAGGTGATGACGTGCTCATACCAGGCATTGTTGTCACAATATCTCTGGCCTCTTTGAAACTTATTTGTTTCTCACATTTTATTCTCTGTATAGTTTTTTCTTTGTTCCAGACAGGGCAATCTTTCGACGATGACATGTGATTGCCCTGACAATTTACGCATTTAATGGCATTGTTACATGGCTCGTCTTGGTGTTGTTGACCGCATTTATAGCATATAGTTTGACCCCTGCAGTTGTTTTGTCCATGGCCAAATTTTTGGCACTTGAAGCATCGAAGTGGATTTGGTATATATAAATCCACTTTGATGTTCATATAACCTACTTTGATTGTTTTTGGTGGTTGGGCTGAGCTAAATGGGAGAATAAAAGAGTTTGTTTTGATGGTTGAACCATTTTTTTTAATTTCGATATTCTTAACTGATGTTACACCCTGTGGTTCAAGTTCTTTCTGTATTTCTAGTACATCAATACCTGCTAATTCCCTTGTTCTGATTACACCCCTGCTGCTGTTAAGCGTCCTATGTGGAAAAGCATTCACCTCCATATCTGCAAGTTTGTCTATATTTAGTAAATTTATTGCTTGTGCTTCCTTGTTACATTCTATAAGTATTGCCCCAGTCCTCAGCTTTTTAACATTTTTTACTGTACCAGCAATCCATTTAACAGCTTTCTCTAAGGCAAAAGGGTTGATATCAGTTGCCCTTTTACTTGAGTCACCTGCATATATTATAATAAATTTTGGCCATTTATTCAAAGCTGTTGAAAGTTTTGGATCAGAGTCAGAATCAGAATCATCTGAGGGAAATTCTCGACCTCGTTTAAGTTTTTTGTTTTGTGTGGTTTCCATGATAGAATTGTATAATCGTTCATTGCTCCGGCTCCCACCCACCACGGAGTCCAACAAGGGGTAGGGTTACTGCCAAGCAGTGAACCCACCGGGTTGCCGGTATTCCCACATACCTGGTATGGAGCAATATACTCAGCCAGTGTTGATGCCGAAGCATGCCACTGACTGATTGGCCCGTGTGTGGAAGTGCCAGGTCTTCAGATGGCGGCCATCCAATCAATCACTGTATAAACCACCGAAATAAAAGGTTGCCATGCATAACCGAAACAGACAGTGCAGCAAAAATAAGGGGCTATTAAAATATAAAGTGTTTAAAAACAGTACACAATGGCAATTATGTTATGTGAATAAAAGAAATGATTGACTGAATGGTCACCAAATGCCCCCCGACGTGACACCCAGTACTTTTTGGGGTGGGGGCTCCCGATTGGCCAGAACGGACCATCCGACCATCCTTCTACTCCCGAAATTGGGGTCAAAGCAGTGTGTTGAACACCATTATCTCCGAAATGGAGACCAGGGCTCCATCCCGGAGACTGCCCTAACCGGGGCTACGAGTCCTCAACTGCCAGGATTCCTTCTTCCGGGGCCTTCGGAACGCACCTCACGGGAGAACAAGGTGCCTGCCAGATGGTATTAGCAGGATTGATCATTTTGGTCCGGGGCTGCGTATTTATGTATTTCGCAGCGAACCAACTCAATTGAGCAAACCTGCCAATTAGAAATTAGCAAACCTGCCCAATTGAGCAGGCCGTCCTCTATCCGCCACCTGAGGACCCGCCTAGTAGGGGATGATCAAACCCCCCTAGGACGTTTAACAATACATACAATAAGAATCAACTTGTTGATGTTAAATCATGATTAAAAGTATAAAAACTAGATTTAAAAACTGGTAAAAAGGTTGATTTCTTTCAGAAAAGATACAATTTTGTGCGGACAAGTTGAATAAAAGAGGTCTCTAAGAGACCCCACGGTGAAATACTGCCGCCTAACATTATTAAAATCTATGCAATTTAAAAGAATGTGTTCCACTGTCAGTACCTGCTGGCAGGGAACACATTCAGGTCGCAACGTTCCCTCTAATAAAAAGCTGTGGGTGAATCTGGTATGACCAATATGACATCGTGTGAGAATAACATGATCTTTTCGACAAAGACGAGAAAGGGGATAGTAATCGGACACAATTGGTATGAAACGGTGGAGCTTGTTGTTAGTGGCCCCATCCCATTCCGACTGCCACAAAGATCTAATATATTTAGAAATGAGAGGTTTGTGATCACTGTGTGGAGTAGAAAAAACAGTGATTGGCTTATTAAGAGCTTGCTTTGCTGCACTGTCGGCATTAGTGTTACCAACAATACCAATATGTCCAGGTAACCAGCAAAACACGATATCATATTGGTCAGACTTCAGTCTTGTAAGACGTTCACGGAGTGACAGAATTAGGGTTCTTCAACCTGGGGTTGAGAAGAGCCTGCAAACAAGAAAGAGAATCTGAGAAGATAATGGACTTACGTTCTTCTCCAACTGCAATCTTGTCAAGTGCTAGGGCAATAGCTTTCACTTCAGCTGTAAAGATGGAACTATTATCAGGTATCCTGACTGAGGTGGTCTGATTTCCACTGACTACTGCACGACGACGATACCTTATCATTATCCTTGGAGCCATCTGTATAAAACTTTGTATATGCTGTAAAGTGGGATTTAATTTCAGCATAGCGTTGTTTAAAATGCAAAGAGTTAGTTTCTGCCTTTTTAGTAGAGGCTAAATCCAAAATTACCTTGGGTTTTGACAGTTCCCAAGGGGGTATATTTGGTTTACGGTTCTCTGCCACAGAATCAGAAGCAACACCAGCAGCCTCCATGTGGGGTTTGATTTTGAGTCCCAAAGGAGGAATCTGTTTCGGATTTTTATAAAAAAAAACTTTATTTTGAGGTTGAAAAACACAAGAATGAGCAGGATTTGAAGGATTAGCAGATAATTTTGAAACATATTGCAAAGATAATTTGATGCGACGCTTCTCAAGAGAAGGCTCGCCTGCTTCAACAAGCAGAGAATCTATGGGTGATGTACGAAATGCACCAAGGCTAATTCTGATTCCACTATGATGGATGGCATCAAGAGGTTTCAGATAGGATTTCCTAGCTGAACTGTAAACCACACAACCATAATCTAACTTTGAACGTACAAGAGCTCTATACAGATGGAGTAGAGTTCTTTGGTCACCACCCCAATCAGTGCTGCCGACAACTTTAAGTAGATTAAGTGCCTTTTTACATTTAATTCTTAGCTGTTTGATGTGAGACCTAAAAGTTAGTTTCTCATCAAACAGTAAGCCAAGGAATTTTACTTCTTTTACAACTTTAATTCGAGTTCCATCCAAGAGTAACTCCGGATCTAGATGGTGTTTCCGGAGTTTGCAGAAATGAACACAATTTGTCTTACTTTTAGAAAACTTAAAACCGTTTACAGTAGCCCATCGTTGAACCTTATTCAAAGACAGCTGAAGTTTCCGCTCTATAGCAGGCATTTTCTTGCCACTGTAACAGATTAGAAAATCATCCACATATAATGAAGAGGCAACATTTTGCTCAATAGCTGTAACAATGCTATTGATTTTTATTGAAAAAAGGGTAACAGATAGAATATTACCCTGAGGAACCCCCAATTCCTGGTCGTGAGGGCCAGATAATGTTGACCCAAGACGAACCCGGAAATTGCGGTCCGTTAAGAAATTTTCAATAAAAAGTGGCATTCTTCCTCTCAACCCCATGTTGAAAAGGTCTTTTAAAATCCCATACGTCCACGTAGTGTCATATGCCTTCTTCAGGTCAAAGAACACTGCGACCACGTGTTCTTTTCTGGCAAAGGCATTTCTAATAAACGTTTCCAGACGACGAACCAAATGATCAACCGTACTTCTTTGGTTTCTGAAACCACACTGAACATCTGCCAGCAGATTGTTCGATTCCAGAAACCAAACAAGCCGATCATTGATCATCCTTTCCATGGTTTTACAGAGGCAACTAGTGAGTGCTATTGGTCTGTAGTTGCTTGGATTGCTGTGGTCCTTATCAGGCTTGCGAATGGGAATGACTGTTGTTTTACGCCAGGAAGAGGGGAACTGGCCAGTCACCCATATATTATTAAAAATGGAAAGCAAAAGCTGGAGCGATGAATTTGGCAAATGTTTTAAAATTTGGTAATGTATTTCATCAGGACCAGTTGCTCCATCTTTTTCTTTACTCAACGACGCTAATAGCTCATCAATGGAAATGGCTTGTTATAATTTTCATTATTGTCAGAGTGGAATTTTAGTTTCTGTTTCTCCTGTTGTTTTTTAACAGAGAGAAACTGCGGAGTACAATTTTCGGAAGAAGAATGTTTAGAGAAGGTAGAAGCTAGAGTGTCAGAAATGTCTTTTTTAGATGTTATTTTGATATTATTTTGTTCCAGGTGCTGTACTGTAGATTTTGATTCTTTGCCTTTAATTTTTTTAACCATTTTCCAAACTTTTTTAATGGGGGTATTTTGATTCAATTTAGATACATAATTGTGCCAAGATGTTTTCTTCTTTTGTTTGATGAGCCGTCGGGCTTGTGCTCGCCCAATACGTAATTGATCTAAATTGTTGGTCGTTGGTGATTTATTAAAATCCCGTTCAGCCTTTTTACGTTTATGTATAGCCTGTTTGCAATCCGTATCGAACCATGGCTTGTGGAAACGTTTAGGATTTGCCGAAGTTTTAGGGATGACCTTGTTTGCAATATTAAGTAATGTGGAAGTAAAATCTTCCACCGGGTCACAATCAGCGGTAAATGAATCTGGAGTAAGTCGTTCACAACAAAGCGATGAGAAAGTGTCCCAGTCCGCTTTTTTGAAGTTCCACTGAGGCACCCTCTCATCCTCAGCGGGAACAAAGCTTTCCAAAACTATTGGAAAGTGGTCACTTCCATACAAGTCACCTTCCACCTCCCAATAAAAATCAAGGAGAAGTGAAGGGCTTGTGATTGTGAGATCAATGGAAGTGTACGATCCCGATGCAGGGTGTAAATATGTGTGTGACCCATCATTAAACAAACATAAGTCATGTTTTGTAATGAACTCTTCGACTGTTTTGCCCCTTGTATCTTCCTTGTTGCAGGAATCTCCCCAAAGAGGATTATGGGCATTAAAATCACCCATCAAAACATAGGGCGTGGGAAGCTGATTTATGAGTTGCTCTAGGTCGTGTAATAATAGAGGCTTATTAGGGGATATATAAATTGAACACACAGTAATCGTCTTGTCTAAAGTTAGGCGTACTGCTACAGCCTGTAAATTGGAATTTAAATTTACATGACTGTGGATAATATCGTTTCTAACTAAGACAGACGTCCCACGAACATGAAGATCAGCTTCATCTGCCCACGAGTTATACCCTGTATAACCCTTGAACACACAGTCATCTTGGTTACTCGGTCTTTGTAAAAGTGTTTCTTGCAAACAGAAAACAGCAGGTTGATGTTGCTGACTTAACAGTCCAAGTTCATTAAAATTAGCCCTAAAACCTCGGCAATTCCATTGTATTAATTTATGTTTGGATGTACTATCCATGTTTGGTTGGCGATTTTGATGGTGGACGTATAGGCGATATAGCTCCGGTCATTTTCCTTGGTGATTTTTGTCTCGGAGACCTACTCCGAGACTTGTGTTGGCTAACCGTTTGCCAGAACCCTTCATCCATGCAGTCCATGCATTCAGCTTCTTCAGAAATGTTGCTGGCAACAGGATTCTGAAGAGCTTTGGGTATCCGGTCAGTAACTGGCTTTTTTTCCTTATCTTTCTTCTGATTGAGATTCTTCATTTGCTGTGATGTTTGCTGTTTTTGTTCAGGCCTTTTATTTTCTTCTGTTTTTTTCTGATTGAATTTTTATTTTTATGTGTTGCTGGTTCTTGAGATGGTGTAAGTTGAGTAGATTTTGGTTCAGTTCGGTTAGCATAACCAATGGCGAAAGGTCGTATCAATTTAGGGATGGATCCTTTCAACCATGAGTATTCTGTTTGACATTCGATTGATTTAGTTGTTTTAAAGCTGATGCATACGATGTACCGGAGCTCATGCTTGGCGTGGAACTGACTAATTCCCTGGCTTCCTTGAAACTAATCTGGTTCTCGCATTTCACCTTTTGAATAGCCTTCTCCCGTTGCCAAACAGGGCAATCTTTCGAGGATGTTACATGATTGCCCTGACAATGGTAACACTTTGCAGGGTTGTTACAGGGCTCCTGGTGTTGTTGGCCGCACCTGAAACATACCGCTTGTCCTCGGCAAGTATTTTGGCCATGTCCATACCTTTGACATTTAAAACACCGGAGTGGATTTGGGATATATAAATCCACCCGGACGTTCATGTAACCAACCTTGATTGATTTAGGTGGTTTTGGTGACTCAAATGTCATAAAATATGTATTTGTCTCGATGATGGTATCATCTCTTTTAATCTTAAGCCGTCTAACATCGGTCACATCTTGAGATTTCAATTCTTTTTTGATATCCATTTCATCTATGCCAGACAGTTCTCTTGTTCTGACTACCCCTTTACTGGTGTTAGGTGTCTTATGAGGGGTAGCTTTTACTTTCATATCCAGTATCTTTTCAATTTTCAATAGGTTAATTGCCTGAAATTCTGAACTGCACTCAACTAATAAAGCCCCTGATCTTAATTTTTTGCAGTCTTTTACTGAACCAGCTATTCCTTTGATGTTTTTTTCTACAGCAAAAGGGTTTAAATTTGATGGGTGTTTACCCTCCTCAACAGCAGAAATTAAAATGAATTTCGGCCAGTTTCTATTTATGTTCATATCTTGTTCTTCTGTATCCGAATGGTTAGAATTTTCCAATCGACCACGTTTATTATTTTTTGGGGGGTTTTCCATGTTTTTGTTTTTTTTAATAGTTCACTACTCGGGCCTGGCACCCTGACTTCGAGCCCAACAAGGGGATGCACATCGTCGCCGGATATCCACACGATCGGCACCACCAGTACCCAAGTAGTATACCCAGCCAACGTTGATGCCGAAGCATAGCCGCTAACTGATTGACCCGTTAAGCCACGCTATCCAATAGTGGTCGATCAACTAACCAAACGTGGCTAGTTCAGCGACCACTAAATGCCCCACGTAACGTCACTGGGCTCCCGATTGATCAATCCGGGCCGAAAGACCAACATTCAACGCCATAAAGTATTGGCCGAACTGATGTATAAGACTATACCGTCAATACTTGCACAGAGGTTGACTGACCTCAGTGAAAATACCAAGAGTTGCCCAACCGGGGCTCTAAGTCCACAACCAGCAGATCTCGTCCCCTATGACGTCATGTACGCACCTCACGGGAGAACAAGGTGCCTCTTTTACCGGACTTTTACCGGAAGCAGAGGTACTGCGGGCAATTCTGATCCGGACACCGCACGGACTGTGACCTGTTAAGACATTAGAAAGTTGTAAATAAAGTAAGAGCTGTCAAGACATTATAAGGTTTTTTTTAAAAAAAGATTGAAACGGAGAAAAAATTAATGGAAACTGAAGGAAGGATGGAAAAAAGAATATCATTTCTCTAAGCTGGCTACCTGGTCAAGTTTTAACCCACCATACCTGTCCACGGCTGCTTATTTGTTATTCGCAGCAATCCTGCAAACAGACTGTTTGCAGGACTTTCCTCCATCCGCAACCCGGAGGACGCGCCTAGTAGGGCCATGGTGGCGAGTCCCCTAGGTCCATGTTTAAGTAAGTATGTCGTTCACTGCCCCGGCCCCACCCACCACGGAGTCCAACAAGGGGTAGGGTTACTGCCATGCAGTGAACCCACCGGGTTGCCGGTATTCCCACATACCTGGTATGGGGCCGTATACTCAGCCAGTGTTGATACCAAAGTATGCCACTGGCTGATTGGCCCGTGTGTGGAAGTGCCAGGTCTTCAGATGGTGATCATCCAACCAATCACGCTATAAAACACAGTAATGAAGATTGCCACGTGAAACTGAAACAAACAGTCCAGCAAAAGTAAGTATTTGTTAAAAAAGTGGTTAAAAACAGCACACAGCGGCAAATATGATACATGATTAAAATACATGACTGATGGAATGACCACCAAATGCCCCCCGACGTGACACCCAGTACTTTTTGGGGTGGGGGCTCCCGATTGGCCAGAACGGACCATCCGACCATCCTTCTACTCCCGAAATTGGGGTCAAAGCAGTGTGTTGAACATTATCTCCGAAATGGAGACCAGGGCTCCATCCCGGAGACTGCCCTAACCGGGGCCCGAGTCCTCAACTGCCAGGATTCCTTCTTCCGGGGCCTTCGGAACGCACCTCACGGGAGAACAAGGTGCCTGCAAGATGGCATTAGCAGGGTTGATCATTTTGGTCCGGGGCTGCGTATTCGTGTATTTCGCAGCGAACCAGCTCAATTGAGCAAACCTGCCAATTAAAAATTAGCAAACCTGCCCAATTGAGCAGGCCGTCCTCTATCCGCCACCTGAGGACCCGCCTAGTAGGGGACGATCAACCCCTCCCCCCCCAGGACTCGCAGGAGTATCGAACATTCAAAATCAGGAGTTGGGTCCGGTGGGAGATCAGCCGACTATGGGGAGGCAGGGCATGTGGACTATGTCAGCTCAAGTCGGTCACGACCCACAATGGCAAGCGGTGTCCCAAAACCGACTCTGCCGGTGGGTTACCAGCAGAGCTGGGTGGGGTATCAATCTTACCCAGTGCTCTTTTCCCCTGGATAACAGACAAGGGCCATATAGGAGGAAAACGAAGATACCCAAGTCCATGCAGTATGATGGGTCAGAACCGTGGCATTTATTTAAAAGGAGGTTTCAGGATTGGCTCCAGTATGAGGAGGTACAGGAGGAAAATGGCCGAAAATGTATATTTTGGTTGTGTTTGAAGGGCAGGGCAGCGGAGCACGCTAACTTGGTGGCAGAGCGTAACCAAAATATGACATAGGCCGAGTTGCTGCAGGGTATGGAGAACCGATTCGGGTTTCATGACTTGTCACAAACTGCCCAACTTAAGTTTCAGCAGGCTAAGCAGGGGCAAACGGAGGGCCTGGGGAAATGAGCCGACTCCATTTTGGCATTGGCTAATCGTGCTTGCCCTGCACACTTTACACTAAAGCAGGCCATTATCAAATTTTGTCATGGTTGTTACGACAGTCGAGCGGGGGAGGCAGTGATAAACCAGCGCCCCGCCACCATTGAGGATGCCATAAACAAAATCAGCTGGCACCAGTACAACCAAACCGCCATACGGACAAAAGAACAACCAAACCCAATGAGAGGTACGCGAGCTGAGTCCTTTCCTTAACGACTCGGTTGAGGAGGAAGACCCTCCCCAAATCAGAGTGTTGAAACAAACGGGACGGGGAAGGTCACCCGAAAGAGACAAATATAGTCAGGAAAATAGAACTGATTTAAACAACGGGAGGAAGACCGTAATCAATCTCATTCACCCAACATCATGAACTTTTATACTGAGATAAAAAGTTTGAAAGCAGAGTCTTTTGCTATAAAAACACAAATTGAGAAGGTCCAAAAACAAGTGATTGGGAACCAGGAAGGGTTAACCAAACTCACCACCATGGTGGGAAATGTTTTAAATAAACTGGATAATCCAAATGAGTCTTTGTCCTGGGGGAGGGATGAACAGACCCAGGAACAACCTAGGTCTGGGTCACCCTCACCTAGTAGGGCCCAGTGCTACTCATGTTCAGGTATTGGGCACCTCCAGGGCGACAGTCCGTCCAGAATTTCCCCAAATCTGGCAAGTGGGAATCTCGCGTACCACAATGGCGTCAAGGACTCTGATAATGTGATCACTATTCGACAATGTAAACCGTCATTCTCTGTCCGGATCTCTCTCCAGATAAAGTCAGTTGAAACAATCTCAACTGTGGATTCGGGTGCCATGGTCACAGTTATGTTGGATAAATTGTTTGGAAAACTGAAACCAACTCTACCCATAATTAAGAAAGCAGTGCTTCAAACTGCGGAGAGGGACAGTAAACTGCAAGGTTAGTATGTAGGCCCACTGAAAATCAAAATAGGTGACCGAATTTTTAATGAATTCTTATATGTGGCACCAATCAGCGATGCGGTCTTACTAGGGTGTGATTTCCTGATTAAACACGATGGAAGAGCCTACTTCGGGGAGGAAGTTCACTCCTTGGGGAATTGGGTTGTTCCTAAAGTAACTAATGAATGTCAGGAATTGAGTGAAACCAAGCTCCGAAAAGTATACGAAAAAGAGTGTCGGACAACATTGGACTAAGGGAACCCACAGGGTCTTGAAACTAATTCCGAGACCAAACAAACTGAAGTACAGGGAATATCCCTGTCGCCTCAGGGAGTTGCCCAGGTGACTATGTGTAAAGACGCTGTGAGTCCAGCAAGCTCTGTCACATCGCTTAAATCTGAAAAGGGGCCACTGATAACCGACTTTATAATTAAACCAGCAAAAACAGAACCAATGTTAGAGTGCCAATCGGTGCTTGGCAAACAGACGCAACCTGTTGGATGTGTCCTCAACGTAAACCATCGCAGTCGATCATTGCACAACTCCCAAATCATTGCAGAAGCCAATGGAACTGATGCTGCTTTGGGTACAAAGTCAGGCCAAAATATTGGTAAGGCAGACTGGGAGGAAACATTTGCTCAGGTGGCAAAAGAGTTTTCGCAAATCATGATAGATGACGCAGAATCCCATGGCATTAAACAAATGAATAATTGCCCCACAAAAGAGCAGCAAAATGTTAAAACTAGACCAGGAAGCCTAGGAATACCCTGGGCCATACCCTACCAATCACAAGCAGACAGGGATAGTACCGAAAAACAGAGATATACGAATTCATACATTGAACCAGGGTTGTCTGGACAACCATGGGACCCCGGTGGAGTCACAGTTGAAGCTGACAAAATAAGATCGGGTTACGAGGTACGTCAACTTGGACCTGGAGTCTTAGGAATACCATGGGACCCTGGGGAAGGTTGGACAGAATATTCACAGGATGTGGGTGCATTTGCCCTGCTGCAGGGTTGGTTCATTTCCAACTTACAGCAGACATAAATAGACTCAAAACTTGGCAGATATGGGCAGACCAGTCAGGGCGTGAATGGGCTAGGAAGAACCATGGTCCAATCCTGCGGCACCAGACAGGGAAAAGTTAGGATTCGCAAAACGGGAATAAGAGTCGCTAATGGTGATATCTTCCTTGAGGACCCTAAATTCAAACATTGCGGCTAAGTCTCACCTGCCGGGAAGCCCCCAGCAGAAATGTAGACTCTTATAAATTTAAATTAGGAAGCTGAAAAAAAAATAGTGCCAACAAATGAAGCCCGACCAAAAGAGTTAAACTTGGGGAACAGATTCGATCTGGACCAACGGCTGGGGCTTGAAGGATTCCAAGCCCACATTAACAGTGTCTGTCACTGATTTAATGGAGGACGTATTAGCCCAAAACAACTAGAAATACCCGCTGTTTGTTTGGAATGTAACAGTTGCTCCCCATCACCCTAGACAGGAAATGGTAACTCACTATTTCCAGGGGGGGGGGGGGGGGGGTGCAAGGGGTGAAGGATCATCAAAAATTGTTAGGCTGGCGACCTGAGGATTAACCCTCAGGTCAATATTTATGAATTCCTTATCCATCCACTATCAAAGGGCATAGTCAAAAATTGATTAGGACAGTATTCATATTTATTTATTTATTGGTGCTTTACGTCACATCAGCAACTAAGGCTATATCGTGGCGACGAAAGTATGAAATGTTAAAAATGATCATTATTTTGAACGCAGAAGTTGAAAAAGAGATGACGACACATGAAAAACGTGGAGTACACCTGACAAGTGAACAATGAAATTAAAAAATGAGTGCAGTTCATCAAAACAGTTGTGAAAATCAACCCGTGAAACAGATATAAAGGATAGATGAGAATTGAAAATAATAAAACCAGACTATTTAAAATTTATTAAAAAGGTTGATTTCCCTCAGGAACGACAAAACCTTATGAGAGTTTGTCTTGTAAAACAGGTCTCTAAGAGACACAACATTAAAATACTGTAGTCTAACAAGATTAAAATCTATACAGTGCAAAAGAATGTGCTCCACTGTCAACACCCGCTGGCAGGGAACACACTCTGGTCGCAAATTACCCTCCAACAAAAAGGAATGTTTAAGTCGTGTATGACCAATATTACATCGCGTCAAAACTGCAAGATCCTTTCTACAAAGGTTACTAGACGGGTAGTGATCTGAAATAGTTGGTCGGAAGCGATGAAGCTTGTTATTTGTCGCTCCATCCCATTCCGCCTGCCACATAGATTTGATGTAGTTACTAATATGTGGTTTGAAATCACTGAAAGGGATGTTACAATCAGCGAGAGGCTTGGCTAAAGCCTGTTTTGCTGCACTGTCTGCTCTGGTGTTACCAGCGATACCTTCATGTCCGGGTAACCAGCAAAACACGATATCATATTGGTCAGACATGAGAGTTGTTAACTTCTCACGAAGCTCCAAAATGAGAGGGTTCTTCAACTTGGGGTTGAGTAAAGCAAGTAAAGAGGAAAGAGAGTCGGAGAAGATGATCGACTTTCTTTCCTGTACATTCTCGATGTGCTCAAGTGCGAGTTGAATAGCTTTAACTTCAGCTGTGAAAATAGAACTCTGATTCGGTATTCTGATTGAGGTGATATGATCACCAGCAACAGCAGCTGATAATACTTTGTCATCATCTTTAGATCCATCTGTATAGATCCTTGTATATGCACTATACCTGGACTTTATTTCGGCATATTTTTGTTTAAACTGCAAGGAATTGGTATCAGATTTTTTGGTAGAAGCAAGGTCCAAAATTATTGTAGATTTTTTTAAGATGCCAAGGAGGAATATGTGATTTACGGTTTCCTTTTATAGAATCAGAATCAATTTTGGCAGACTCCATGTGAGGTTTGATTCTAATTCCCAATGGAGGAATGTGTTTCTGGTGGCGGTAAAAAAATTCAACATTTTGAGGTTCTGAAACACAATTATAAGCAGGATTTGAAGGATTGGCCAAAAGTTTAGACACGTACTGGAGAGATAATTTAATTCTACGCTTCTCAAGAGAAGGTTCCTCTGCTTCAACAAGCATCGAGTCTATTGGGGATGTTCGAAAAACCCCTAGACTAATTCTAATGCCACTATTATGAATTGCATCAAGTGGTTTGAGATATGATTTCCTTGCAGAACCGTAAACTATACAACCGTAATCTAACTTTGATCGAACAAGGGATCTATACAGATGGAGCAAAGTTTTTTGGTCAGCACCCCAATCGGTGCTACCAACAACCTTCAGTAGATTCAGTACTCTCTTACATTTAACTTTTAGATGTTTTATGTGGGAAGTGAAATTCAGTTTGTTGTCAAACAACAAACCTAAGAATTTCACTTCCTTAACAACTTTAATAGGACTACCATCAATTTTCAACTCCGGATCGAGGTGATGTTTCCGAAGTTTGCAAAAATGAACACATTTCGTTTTTGTCTTTGAAAATTTAAAACCATTTTCGATAGCCCATTTTTGAATCCTATTTAAACACAGCTGAAGTTTGCGCTCTATAGCATACATACCATATTCTCAATTGCGTCGATGATACTATTAATTTTAATTTAAAAGAGGGTAACGGATAAAATACTACCCTGAGGGACCACCAATTCCTGCTCGTGAGAATCAGATAACGTTGATCCAACACGAACCTGAAACTGGCGGTCCTTTAAAAAGTTTTCAATAGAAAGAGGCATGCGCCCTCTCAACCCCATGTTAAAAAGATCTTTTAAAATCCCATACGTCCACGTTGTGTCATATGCCTTTTCAAGGTCAAAGAAGATGGCGACCACATGTTGTTTTCTGGCGAAGGCATTTGGTATAAACGTTTCTAGTCTAACCAAATGACCCACAGTACTCCTCTGGCTTCTGAAACCACACTGAACATTTGCAAGTAGATTGTTCGATTCCAGAAACCAGACAAGTCGATCATTGATCATCCTCTCCATGGTTTTGCACAGACAAATTGTTAAGGCATTAGGTCTATAATTACTTGGGTTGCTGTGATCTTTATCAGGCTTAGGAATAGGAATTACTGTAGCATTATGCCAAGAAGGTGGAAACTGGCCAGTCACCCATACGTCATTGAAAACTGACAGTAAAAGTTCAAGTGATGATTGTGGCAGATGCTTTAAAATTTTGTAATGTATTTCATCGGGTCCGGTGGCAGTATCCTTTGCTCTATGCAAAGAGTTATTTAACTCTTCCATAGAGAAAGGTTCGTTATAATCTTCTAAATTGTTGGAGGTAAATTTAAGCTTTTGTTTTTCATGCTGTTTTTTTAATTTTGAGAAATTCTGGATTACAGTTTTCAGACGACGAATGTTTCGAAAATGTGGAGGCTAATTTGTTTGAAATTTCTTTTTTTTGATGTGATAAGCGTGTTGTTGTCTTTTAGATGTTGTACAGTTGATTTGGTTTCTTTGCCTTTAATTTTTTTAATCATTTTCCAAATTTTGTTGATGGGGGTGTTTTGGTTCAGCTTGGAAACATAATTTAACCAGGAAGATTTCTGTTTTTGTTTTATTAGTCGTCTTGTTTTTGCCCGATTTATACGTAATTTATCTAAATTATTTGTGGATGGTGATTTGTTGAATTCCCGTTCAGTTTTCTTCCGATCCTTTATAGCCTGTTTACATTAGTTATCAAACCATGGTTTGGTGAAACGTTTTAGATTTGGCGAGGTTTTAGGAATGACCTGGCTTGCAATATCAAGTAACTCTGTTGTAAAATGCTCAATCTGCTCAGCACTTTCTCTAAATTTCTCCAGTGTGAGGCGTTCAGAACAGAGCAAGATGAAGGCCTCCCAGTCAGCCTTTTTAAAGCTCCACTGGGGCACCCACCCATCGTCTGCCGGAACTACACTCTCCCACACAACCGGAAAGTGGTCACTCCCGCACAAGTCGCCTTCCACCTTCCAAGAATAATCGAGAAAGAGGGAGGGGCTTGCAATTGAAAGATCAATTGAAGTATAAGAACCAGATGCGGGGTGCAGATAAGTGTCTGACCCATCATTGAACAAGCACAAGTCATATTTTGTAATAAACTCTTCCACAGTTTTTCCTTTTACATCCTCTTGACTGCAGGAATTACCCCAAAGGGGGTTATGAGCGTTAAAATCACCCAACAAAATATATGGAGTTGGGAGCTGTTGGACCAGTAGCTCAAGATCATTCAGTCGTAGGGCTTTACTTGGTGAAACATAAATAGAACAAAGTGTAACTGTCTTCTCTAAAGTTAGGCGTACCGCCACAGCCTGTAAATTTGTATTCAAAGGTACAGATCTGTGAATGATATCGTCTCTAACTAAGACAGATGTTCCACGAATATGAAGGTCATTATCATCTGCCCAGGCATTATACGAAGTATAATGCTTAAAAGCTGAATGATCCTGAGCCTCGGGTTTCTTTAAAAGAGTTTCCTGCAGGCAAAAAGCTGCAGGTTTATATTTTTGGCTTAAAAGGCCCAGTTCATTAAAATTTGCTCTAAAACCTCGACAATTCCACTGTATAAAACTCTCTTTGGGTGTATTATCCATGTTTGAGAGGTGATTTTGAAGGTGGGCGTATGGGCGAAATTGCCCCAGTGTTTCTTTTTGGTGATGTTTTACGTGGGGACTTACTACCCTGTGAACTATTTTGGCGCACTTTGGAAGAAAACGTGTCGTCAATGCACTCATCGACTGACATGTCTTCAATGCCGTCAAACATGTTGCTCGTGACAACATTTTGAAGGCGTTTAGGTAGTCTGTCAGGCTCCTGTTTCTGTTTCTCCTTTTTCTTTGTGTCTTTTGCTTGTTGTCGTCTCTGACTCTGACTCAGATTTTGTTGGGATCTTTGTTGTGCGTCTGGTTTAGATTTGTTTGACTTATCATTCTTTTCCCCTTTTGTGTTTTGTTGTGTTTTACGTTCCAATTGATACATGTCTTTTGTTTGGTCTAGGTTTTGTCTGGCGTTTGGGATTTTCTCAGTTGTTTGAGTAGTTGTATTTGTTTGTGTGGACGATGGTTCTTTCTGGTCTATTGTGAAGGATTTCACTAAGGATGGGATTGTTCCTGTGAGCCACGTGTATTTAGTTTGGCATTCTGCTGACTTTGTTGGTAATTTGTGTGATACTTTTGTAGCATATGACGGCGAAGAAGTATTCATACCAGGCATTGATGCTACAATTTCTCTTGCCCCTTTGAAACTAATTTGCTTTTCGCATTTTATTTTTGTATTTGCTTCTCTTTTTTCCAAATGGGGCAGTCCTTCGAAGCCGCTACATGGCTACCCTGGCAATTGCAACATCTAACGGCATTTGTACAAGGGTCTTGGTGTTCTTGACCACATTTGAAGCAAATAGTTTTCCCCCTACAATTGTTTTGTCCGTGACCAAACTTCTGGCATTTGAAACATCGAAGTGGATTTGGGATATACAAATCCACTTTGATGTTCATGAAACCAACTTTTATAGATTTAGGCGGCTGAGAGGAATCAAATGTAAGAATATATGTGTTTGTTTCAATTGTGGACCCATCTTTTTTAATTTCAATTCTTTTAACATCGTTGACACCTTGTGAATCAAGTTCTTTCCTGATTTCGAGTACATCCATGCCCGCTAACTCCCTTGTTCTAACCACACCCTTGCTGATATTCAGGGTTCTGTGTGGGAACGTATTCACATCCATATCTGCCAATCAATGAGTGTTTAATAATTTTTTTTATCTGATAACTATAGAGTATAACACCATTTGTATATATTTCAAGTATATACAACAGGTGTTGTATATAATTATAATTTATGCGAATAACCTTTGACCTCGTTCGATTCTTTTTCATTCATTCATTCATGGAACATCGTTATATCACAGGTCAGGTTTTAATTGTACGCTTATTGCACTTTGTCAAAATCCTCTGATGGTGTCATTTCTTATTTATTTTGCTTCAATAAAGGCAACCTAAAATTTTGCTTCAAAACATTGTAGAAATTACTTGAATGTTAATAGTAATTAGTATGCGGCGACTGCGAACTATTTATAGTCACGGCCTCGATCAAAAGTACTCGCGGAACTGCGCTAATTAAAAGTTCGTCTGCTCTACCTGAAAAAAAAAAC
The DNA here is from genome assembly GCA_031216915.1 of Pictodentalium vernedei. Lineage (NCBI taxonomy): Eukaryota > Metazoa > Mollusca > Scaphopoda > Dentaliida > Dentaliidae > Pictodentalium > Pictodentalium vernedei. The sequence goes on from CM062289.1 coordinate 51,047,275, forward strand.
ACTTCGTAAAAATTGTAAACAAACGCAAAATTAATGAAATTTGGTAACTTCTCAGTCAATTATACAATGTCGACGTCGCCAATCAGAAATGAAAACCACATGAATGGTGAATCAATTGTAAACGGTGCTAACAATTCTATAGCAACAGCCGAAACACCGTGTAATGTTGACAGTGAATCTGACGGTTCTGATTTTGGGGAAGACATTTCGACGGAAACGCGATTCGTGGAGATAGATACTGAAGGCATTGACAATTTTATTTCGAGTAAGGAAAACAAAAATACTGTAAGAAAAACATTCTATGATTTAATGCTTTTCAAGAAATTTCTCAAAAGTAATAATTTAATTATTGGTGCTTAACGCCACATCGACAACAAAGGTCATATCGTGGCGAGAAAGTCATGAAAATGAGTTAAAAGGTAATGGTCAGGACTGCTTTTAAAAAGAAAAAAATTGTGATAGATGAACGATAATACAATGAAAATGTGAAAATGAATATTCATAATGAAAGAAGAACAACAAATATAATACAAATCAACCTATTGATACCAAATCATGATGGGAAGATTAAAAGACAAAGCTCTAAAACTTGCTAAAAAGGTTGATTTCTTTTAGAAAAGACAAAAGCTTGCGCGGACTGGTAGTGTAAAAAAGGTCTCTAAGAGACTCCACAGTGAAAAACCGCCGCCTAACGTGATCGAAATCTGTACAATCTAAAAGAATGTGTTCCACTGTCAGCCCCTGCTGACAAGGAACACATTCAGGTCGCAGAGTGCCCTCTAATAAGAAACTATGAGTGAGTCTGGTATGACCAATATGACATCGTGTAAGGATAACGTGATCTTTTCGGCAAAGATGAGAAAGGGGATAATAATCAGACACAGTTGGTCGAAATCGGTGGAGCTTGTTATTGGTAACTCCATCCCATTCCGACTGCCACAAAGACCGGATGTATTTAAAAATAAGTGGCTTGTAATCACTGTAAGGAATTGGAAAATCGGTGATTGGCTTACTCAGAGCCTGTTTCGCTGCACTGTCTGCCCTGCTGTTACCATCAATACCGACGTGTCCAGGTAACCAGCAAAACACAACATCATATTGGTCAGACTTCATTACAGTAAGCCGTTCACGAAGTGACCAGATTAGAGGGTTCTTCAACCTGGGGTTGAGAAGAGCCTGTAAACAAGAAAGAGAATCGGAGAAGATAATGGACTTCCATTCCTCTTCAGCCTCAATCTCATCGAGCGCAAGGTCAATAGCTTTTACCTCAGCTGTAAAAATGGAACTCGTATCAGGTATCCTGGTTGAGGTGGTCTGATCACCACTAACAACAGCAGATGACACTCTATCATTATCCTTGGATCCATCTGTATAGAACATAGTGTATGCTCTATAGTGAGACTTAATCTCGGCATACGCTTGCTTAAATTGCAAAGAATTTGTGTTTGCCTTTTTAGAAGAGGCCAGATCTAAAATAACCTTGGGTTTTGACAGACGCCAAGGGGGTATATTTGATTTACGATTTTCTGCCACAGAATCTGGAGCAACACCAGTAGCCTCCATGTGGGTTTTGATTCTGAGTCCCAGTGGAGGAATCTGTTTTGGATTTTTATCAAAAAAAACTTTATTTAGAGGTTTAAAAACATAGCAGTAAGCAGGATTTGAAGGATTTGCAGATAATTTTGAGACATATTGCAAAGAGAGTTTAATTCGACGCTTCTCAAGAGAAGGCTCACCTGCTTCGATAAGAAGAGACTCTATAGGTGACGTACGAAACGCACCAAGGCTAATTCTGATACCACTATGATGGATGGCATCAAGAGGTTTCAGATAGGATTTCCTCGCCGAACCGTAAACCACACAACCATAATCCAACTTTGACCGTACAAGAGCTCTATACAGATGGAGCAGAGTTTTTTGGTCAGCACCCCAATCAGTGCTGCCAACAACTTTTAGCAGATTAAGTGCTTTCTTGCATTTAATTTTTAGTTCCTTGATGTGAGACCGAAAACTTAGTTTCTCATCAAACAACAAGCCAAGGAATTTCACTTCCTTTACAACATTAAGTGGAGTTCCATCTAAAAATAACTCCGGATCCAGGTGGTGTTTCCGGAGTTTACAGAAATGAACACAATTTGTTTTACTTTTTGAAAACTTGAAACCATTTTCAGTAGCCCAGCGCTGAACCTTGTTTAAGGATAGCTGAAGTTTGCGCTCAATAGCAGGCATTTTCTTGCCACTGTAGCAGATGAGGAAATCATCTACATACAATGAAGAATCAACATTTGCTTCAATAGCTGTAACAATGCTGTTGATTTTTATTGAAAAAAGGGTAACAGATAGAATACTACCCTGAGGTACTCCCAATTCCTGGTCGTGAGGGTCAGATAATGTTGACCCAAGACGAACCTGGAAATTGCGGTCCTTTAAAAAAGTTTCAATAAAAAGTGGCATTCTGCCTCTCAACCCCATGTTGAAGAGGTCTTTTAAAATCCCATACGTCCACGTAGTGCCTTCTCCAGATCAAAGAACACGGCGACCACGTGCTCTCTTCTGGCAAAGGCATTTCTAATAAACGTTTCAAGGCGGACTAGATGATCAACCGTGCTTCTCTGGTTTCTGAAGCCACATTGAACATCTGCCAGCAGATTGTTCGATTCCAGAAACCAAACAAGCCGATCGTTGATCATTCTTTCCATGGTTTTACAAAGGCAACTAGTGAGCGCTATTGTCTATAGTTGCTTGGATTGCGGTGGTCCTTATCAGGCTTGGGAATAGGAATGATTGTTGCTTTGCGCCAGGAAGATGGAAACTGGCCAGTCACCCATATATCATTAAAAATAGAAAGTAAAAGCTTGAGCGATGAATTTGGCAAATGTTTTAAAATCTGATAATGTATTTCATCAGGACCAGTTGCTGTATCTTTTGCTTCACTCAATGACGCTAGTAGCTCATCAATAGAAAATGGTTCATTATAATTTTCATCATTATCAGATTGGAATTTTAGTCTTTGTTTCTCCTGTTGCTTTTTAACAGGGATAAATTGCGGAGTGCAATTTTCAGAAGAGGAATTTTTGGAAAAGGTAGAAGCTAGGGTGTTCGAAATATCTTTTTTAGATGTTATTTTATTATTATTATGTTCGAAGTGCTGTACTGTAGATTTTGATTCTTTACCTTTAATTTTCTTGATCATTTTCCAGACATTTTTGATGGGGGTATTTTGATTCAATCTTGAAACATAATTTTGCCAGGACGTTTTCTTCTTTTGTTTGATGAGCCGTCGGGCTTGTGCTCGACCAATACGTAATTTATCTAAATTATTCGTCGTTGGTGACTTATTAAAATCCCGTTCAGCCTTTTTTCGTTGATGAATAGCCTGTTTGCAATCCGTGTCGAACCATGGTTTATGGAAACGTTTTGGATTTGCCGAGGTTTTAGGAATGACTTGGCTTGCAATGTCAATCAACTCTGTGGTGAAGTGTTCAATCTGGTCAGTACCAGTACTGTCCTGAAAATTCTCCCGTGTGAGGTGTTCAGAACAAAGCGATGAGAAAGTGTCCCAGTCAGCCTTTTTAAAGTTCCACTGGGGCGCCCTCTCATCATCCGCCGGAACTACACTCTCCAGCACAATCGGAAAGTGGTCACTCCCGCACAAGTCATCTTCTGCCTTCCATGAAAAATCAAGGAAGACAGAAGGGCATGCAATTGTTAAGTCAATTGACGTGTAAGAACCAGATGCGGGGTGCAGGTAAGTATCTGACCCATCATTGAACAAGCACAAGTCATATTTTGTTATGAACTCTTCTACAGTTTTACCTTTTGCATCTTCTTGACTGCAGGAATTACCCCAAAGGGGGCTATGTGCGTTAAAATCACCCAACAAAATGTATGGAGTTGGGAGTTGTCGGACCAGCAGCTCAAGGTCATTCAGCTGTAAGGCTTTACTTGGTGAAACATAAATAGAACAAAGTGTAACTGTTTTGTCCAAAGTTAGGCTTACCGCCACAGCCTGTAAATTTGTCTGTAGTGGTACAGAACTGTGAATGATGTCGTTCCTAACCAAGACACTCGTTCCACGAATATGAAGATCATTATCATCTGCCCAGGCATTATACGAAGTATAATGCTTAAAAGCTGAATGATCCTGAGCCTCGGGCTTCTTTAAAAGAGTTTCCTGCAGGCAAAAAGCAGCAGGTTTATATTTTTGGCTGAGAAGACCCAGTTCATTAAAATTGGCTCTAAAACCTCGACAATTCCACTGTATTATATTACTTTTGTTTGTATCAGCCATATTTCATTGAAGAATTAGAGGGTGGACGTATGGGCGAAATAGCCCCGGAGGTTTTCTTCGGTGAATTTTTCCGCGGGGATCTATTCTGTGAGGAAGTCGGACGTAAGTGTTCGAAGGTGTCCTCGATACAATCACTTGCCTCCATTCCCTCAAGGCCTTCAAACCTGTTACGAACAACAGGGTTTTGAAGCACCTTAGGTATTCTGTCCGATAATTGTTTTTGTTTCATTTTTTCTTTTCTTTTTTCTTCTTTTTCTAGTTTTCTCGTTTGATTCTGACTCAGATTCTGGTGTTGAGATTTTTGTTCTTGCTGTGTTTTAGACTTTGTTTTATTTTGTTCACTTTTGTGTTCTGAATTAGTGATATGTTCTTTATTTTGTACAGCTTTAGGTGTAATGTTTTCTAGTTTTCGTTCTGGTTTGTCCCCTGTTTTTGAAACTGTAGGTTCTGGTTTGAGGTTTTGTTCTTTTTTCTGTTCAAATTTATCTTTTAATTTCTCTGTTGGTTGCGTTGTGGAATTTGTTTGAATTGACTGTGTGTCGGGTTGGTCTATTGTGAAGCCCTGTACTAAAGATGGAATTGTTCCTCTAAGCCATGTGTATTGAGTTTGACATTCCACTGACGTTGTTGGTAATTTTCGAGTCAATTTTTAGCGTATGTAGGTGATGATAAATTCATGGCAGGCATTGATAATACTATGTCTCTGGCCTCTTTGAAACTGATCTGTCGTTCACATCTAACTTTTTGAATTTATTTTCTTTTCTCCAGACAGGGCAATCCTTTGATGCAGCCACATGGTTGCCCTGACAGTTACAACATTTGATGGGATTAGTGCACTGGTCTTGATGTTCTTCGCCACATTTAAAACAAATTTGCTTTCCTCTACAGTTACTCTGGCCATGGCCATACTTCTGACATCTGAAACATCGAAGTGGATTTGGTATATATAAATCCACTCCGACGTTCATATATCCTATTTTTAAAGATTTTGGTGGCTGAGAGGAGTTGAATGTTACAATGTATGTATTTGTTTGAATAGTTTTACCCTCTTTCTTTATTTCAATCCTTTTAACATACGTGACACCCTGTGATTGTAATTCTTTTTGTATTTCTAGTACATCAATGCCTAACAGTTCCCTAGTACGTAAAACGCCTTTGCAGCTATTTAGAGTTTTATGCGCAAAGGCGTTGACCTCCATATCGACGAGTTTATCCATCTTCAATAGATTTAATGCCTGCATTTCTCGTCTACATTCAATTAGTATGGCACCTGATCGTAATTTTCGAACATTTTTCACGTCGCCAGCTATACCCTTGATGGCTTTAGCCAATGCAAAGGGGTTAATATTTGATGCCTTTTGATCTTCATTGTTTGCATAAACTATAACAAATTTAGGCCAACTGTTTACTATAATGTTATCTTTTTCATGATCAGAGTCAGAATCAGAATCAGTTAAATCTAATGCATATCCTCGTTTTTGTTTTTTTTGGTTGTTGCCATGTTGAGAAAATAGGTTGTTCATTGCCCCGGCTCCCACCCACCATGGAGTCCAACAAGGGGTAGGGTTACTGCTATGCAGTGAACCCACCGGGTTGCCGGTATTCCCACATACCTGGTATGGGGCAGTATACTCAGCCAGTGTTGATGCCGAAGCATGCCACTGACTGATTGGCCCGTGTGTGGAAGTGCCAGGTCTTCAGATGGCGGCCATCCAATCAATCACTGTATAAACCACCGAAATAAAAGGTTGCCATGCATAACCGAAACAGACAGTGCAGCAAAATTAAGTGGCTATTAAAATATAAAGTGTTTAAAAACAGTACACAATGGCAATTATGTTATGTGAATAAAAGAAATGATTGACTGAATGGTCACCAAATGCCCCCCGACGTGACACCCAGTACTTTTTGGGGTGGGGGCTCCCGATTGGCCAGAACGGACCATCCGACCATCCTTCTACTCCCGAAATTGGGGCCAAAGCAGTGTGTTGAACAAGATTATCTCCGAAATGGAGACCAGGGCTCCATCCCGGAGATTGCCCTAACCGGGGCCACGAGTCCTCAACTGCCAGGATTCCTTCTTCCGGGGCCTTCGGAACGCACCTCACGGGAGAACAAGGTGCCTGCCAGATGGTATTAGCAGGGTTGATCATTTTGGTCCGGGGCTGCGTATTCGTGTATTTCGCAGCGAACCAGCTCAATTGAGCAAACCTGCCAATCAAAAATTAGCAAACCTGCCCAATTGAGCAGGCTGTCCTCTATCCGCCACCCGAGGACCCGCCTAGTAGGGGACGATCAAACCCCCCTAGGTCTCAAAAGTAAAAACGTTTCACGAAATGTTGAAGATATTCCAGTGGATGAGCTCGATATTCTTATTGCAAATTTCATTTTCAGTGTCCGCAAAAAAGACGGCTCGGAATTTGAACCAGTTTCGTTAAGAAGTTTAGTTTCGAGCATTGACAGGCATCTGAAACGTCACCGGTACCTACACAGTATAATGAGAACAAATGAAGTGGGGGTCTTTCTGACTACAAGACAGGCACTAAATGCAAAACAAAAAGATTTAAAGCAAAAGGGAAAGGGTAACCGGCCAAACAAATCCGACGCGATGAGTGATGAAGAAATTAGAATGCTCTTTGATACGGGAGTATTGGGAGGCCACACCCCAGAATCCCTCTTATATACTGTGTGGTTCAATAACGCTGTGCACCTAGGTATCCGAGGTCATCAGGAACATTATAATTTGTGCTGGGGTGACATTGTGTTAGGAAGAACGGCCAATGGTACTGAATACTTGGAACACAATGAGAGACAAACAAAAACTAGAACAGGACAGAATGTTGGTGACACACGCCAAGTACATGGAAAAATATTGTCCAATCCCTCCCTCGGTGATAATAACCCAGTGGAAATTTATAAAAAAAATATGCTAAATTAAGACCACAAGATTTTTGTAATGACAGTGACCCATTTTACATAGCAACTAGAACCATTCCATTAAGTGACAAACGAAGTGAAAAATGGTTCATGAAGCAAAGAGTGGGTATAAACAATATAGGGAAAATAATGAAAACTGTTGCAGCAAAGTGCCCACTGTTATCTGATTCCGGTAAACGCATCACAAACACAAGCACCCGCAAATATTGCATACAAAAGTTAAGAAGTGAGAATATTCCCCCAACAGACATAATGCAAATTACTGGACATAAAAATGTTTCTTCCATCAATAACTATTCTGAAATAACACTAAATCAGCAAAAAAAATATTCCAACATACTTTCTGACCACGGACGAAAATCAACCAGCCCTTCAAGTTCAGCTTCATGTGCTAACACTATTGTTGCTTCTGCAGTAAAATCACCGATTCCACGAACAAAGAGTCAAAATTACCCCACCCCAGCAGCAGCTGTACCCTTGATTCAGAATCATGAACAAATCACATTTTCAACAGAGAACGTTCAACAATTATTCTACGGTGCAACATTAAATGTACAAAATATGAACATCTACACTTACCCGTTCTCAGCAAATCCTGCGAGTCCAGTCAGTCCACCAAGAAAACGCAAATACCAGAGAGTAATTCCTATTTTATCCGATTCCGAATGAAAGCCACAAACAATCCACTTACCCACTACCTGTTTACTGGTTTCAAATTTATGTGAATAATGCAACATTGTTAGTTTTGTTTTATATTGATGCAGTTTACGAAATCTTCAAATGAGGTCATTGAAAAGTCCAATCTTATTTGTTATATTGGGACTACAGCATAAAACACGGAAGAAAACTGGAACTATGTCAAAAAAAGAATAACTCTACTGAAACACCGTTTTGTTACTGTTAATAAAATAGTTGAAATTTACTTTGTTCCAGCGCAGTTACATGATGCAAGAAGTGCAATCGCACTTTACAATCGCCGTCATGCGATTATGCGTTATGCGTCTTGTCCTATTTCTTTTGTCTCGTAGACTGGTTTTCTTTGGAGGCCCGTGGGAAGCTATATAAGTCGGGTAGACGCACGAGACGGGTGTCTGTTTGTTATCAGATAAAAACAATAAACATATAGTGTGTTTTTATATCTGTGTTATACAACTCGTTGAAATATGGTTTATTTTTTTCTCGGCGAAGCCTCGAAAAAATAAACCATATTTCAACTCGTTGTATAACACAGATATAAAAACACACTATATGTTTATTGTCTATAGCTTGTATTTCTTTCTGACATTCTACAAGTAATGCACCGGACCTAAGTTTTTTAACATTTTTAACGGTGCCAGCGATTCCCTTGATAGCCTTCTCCAATGCAAAGGGATTAATGTTGGAGGCCTTTTTGCTCTCGTCAGCCGCGTAAATGATAATAAATTTTGGCCAGTTGTTGGAATTTGAAATGTTCTGATCTGAGTCAGAATCAGAGTCAATAGAAAAATCTCGACCACGTTTCTGTTTTTTGTTTTGCGTGTAATCCATGTTTTTGTTTTAGTCGTTCATTGCTCCGGCTCCCACCCACCACGAAGTCCAACAAGGGGTAGGGTTACTGCTATGCAGTGAACCCACCGGGTTGCCGGTATTCCCACATACCTGGTATGGAGCAATATACTCAGCCAGTGTTGATACCGAAGTATGCCACTGGCTGATTGGCCCGTGTGTGGAAGTGCCATGTCTTCAGATGGCGATCATCCAACCAATCACTTTATAAAACCTTCTAATTAAAGCTGCCACGTAGAACTGAATCAAACAGTAGTGCAGCAAAAGTAAGTATTTGGTAAAATGTGTTAAAAACAGTACACAATGGCAATTATGATATGTGATTAAAAGAAATGACTGATTGAATGACCACAAAATGCCCCCCGACGTGACACCCAGTACTTTTTGGGGTGGGGGCTCCCGATTGGCCAAAACGGACCATCCGACCATCCTTCTACACCCGAAGTTGGGACCAAAACAGTGTATTGAAACAGGTAATCTCCACGATGAAGATCAGGGCCAAAGCAGTGTTTACGACCTGATCTCCATCCTGGAGACCTGTCCTAACCGGGACCCAGTCTGTTCTCAACTGTCAGGATTCCTTCCTCCGAGGCCTTCAGATCGCACCTCACGGGAGAATAAGGTGCCTGCAAGATGGCATAAGCAGGATTGACCATTTTGGTCCGGGGCTGCGTATTCATATATTCCGCAGCAAACCAGCTCAACTGAGCAAACCTGCTAATTAAAAAACCAGCAAACCTGCCCAATTGAGCAGGCCGTCCTCTATCCGCCACCTGAGGACCCGCCTAGTAAGGGATGGTCAAACCCCCCTAGGACAGTATTCATTGAGGGCTCCTCTCGTCCACGGGGGTATTCCCCAGTGGTAGAGCGGATGTTACGATCTCTTTTAGAAATTTATCGGGATCTTTTATTTCTACATGTTTAGGTCACCCCATTTGGTATAGGGGATCAAAAGATCAAACTCTTAAAGTTTGAGCGCAATCTTCTTTCCTGACTTCCCGGAAGTACTCCAGGTCAGTTGGGTTCCCGACAGTTTTTTCTTTGGCATGATAATCTTTGGCTTTTTAAATTAAACGGAGAAGAGTGTTGTAGAATTGCTATATAATCCCACCCGCGTGACGTCATCAGACACGTTCTGCGAACCAGGAAAGACTTCCAGAACTCTCCGGAACCTGTTCCAGTTGTGAAGATGAATACCACCACTCTGAGGTCTCATGTGACCGGGATTAACCAACTGGGATCAAAGAACAAAGAAGAAGACCAGCCTCTGTCTCTTTTCAACCGGACCGCGAAAGCGACAGTTTGGAATTCACATACAGTTTCTAATTAGGAGTTTTTGCCAGAAAATATTGGTAAGACCATAGTTATCTCTACCCGCAAGTTTTATCTAAAGTATAGATTTACTCAACCCAGAATCTACTTTAGTATACACCAATTCTGGACCCTGTGTGACAGGAATGATAGTCCGTAGGAACGTTAGTCCCTCTGGACTATTATTCCTAGAAATGGTAGACCTAGGACTATAATTCCGCGGAATAATAGTCCAGAGGGACTAATTTTCCTACAGACTATCATTCCTGTCACACCGGCATTCACTTTTGAGTGATAGCCGTTAAAAAGAGCGTTGTTAAATGTTTCGACTCTCAAGTTCGTGCGTTGCCGCACCGAATTCAGTATCTTGGTGGTAACAATGCACAACTAGTTATCACCACGATAGATAGAGCCCAAGATGCTGATGTGGCGTTTTTAATCGTGCTTAACGCCATATCAGCAGCTAGGCCTATATCGTGGCGAGAACCAGTGGAGAGGTGAACATGTCTGTTACGAAGCATAAAATTAATTAAAGTTAGGCAATATGCACAATAAAATGTTCAAGACAGTAGTTTGTGACGTTAAGGACTAATACTTTGAAATCATTCTGTACAGTCAAATGTCATTATTTCTTGTTTTACAACAGTTATATCTTGTTTATAACATCTAATCTCTTTTTACAATACCCACTAATGTATCGCCGCGACATAGCTTAAGGGCCTATATAAGTAACGAAATTTTGTTTCTTTTGAAAATTTTCACCTCTGATATTCCTTCAATTCAAATTAAATATACACAAAATGTACATCAAAATGAAGGTTGGGATGTATAGAACACGAAACACATACGCAATCAACTCATTGAGTCGACGGTAGGCACCACTGGTTCCTGGAAGTCTGCTGCCCTATTCGCACCAGAACTGATAATTTAATAATATTTCACGAAAACAACTTGTGGCCAAGTGTGCTTTATATATCCAAGAACAAAGCTAGGGGATAAAAATTCTTCAAAACACGGCGACAGAGCTACATTGGGGAAAATTCCAAAGCCTTTGCTTTTGTTTACGTGTGAGTCTACTTTCGATTTCCGGTCGACGTCATCGGACAGAAAAAGCATGTAAAAACAACGCCGTCTAAAAATCAAATAATGAAAAAGATCGCCTTCATACAGTATACTGTTATTAGATAGAGATTGCACAGTTGCCATATTCAGTGCAAGGTATCATGATACCAGTTGAAATTTCTTAGAATTACGATTTTGCTTTTGGATGGAAATTCGTAGTAACGAGTGATTTGCGCATGTCTGTCGAGCATGGAAACCATCTTCAATAAAAAATGCAGACAGTGTTGTCCTTTTCCAAAATGCAGTCCTACCGCTGTATTCGAAAGTGTTTTGAATGCCTATCTTTGTTCTTGGATATTTATTTATTATTTATTGTTGCTTAACGTCACATCAGCAGCTAAGGCTATATCGTGGCGAGAAAACTACTTAAACAACAAGTGTCAAGTATGAATTAAAATTAATTGGATAAAATATGAAACAATCACAACAAAAACTAAAACCCGGTGCAGTTGAAACAGCAATAACAAAGGTTATAAAAACCAGAATACTTATAAAATCAACCTGTTGACATTCAGACTTGTAGAGTCTACGTTAAAAGAATAAAAACAAGTTTAAAATTTATTAAAAAGGTTGATCTCTTTCAAAAATGAGATTATTTTATGTGGGCACATGTGGTAAAATAAATCTCGTAGAGATTGAACTGTAAAATATTGCCCTCTAACAAGATTAAAATCAGTACAATATAAGAGAATGTGCTCCACTGACAACACCTGCTGACATGGAACACATTCTGGTCGCATATTACTCTCTAACAGAAAGGAATGTGTAAGTCGTGTGTGACCAATATGACACCGTGTCAAAATAACATGATCTTTTCTACAAAGGTTACTGGATGGGTAGTGATCAGAAATAGTTGGTCGGAAGCGATGGAGCTTGTTATTAGTTGCCCATCCCATTCCGCCTGCCACATAGATTTGATGTAACTACTAATATGAGGCTTAAAATCACTGAACTGGATCTTAAAATCAGTGAGAGGCTTTGTTAAAGCCTGTTTTGCTGCACTGTCTGCTCTGGTGTTACCAGCAATACCTACATGTCCGGGTAACCAGCAAAACACGATATCATACTGGTCAGAGACGAGAGTTGTTAACTTCTCACGAAGTTTCAAAATGAGAGGGTTCTTCAACCTGGGGTTGAGTAAAACAAGTAAAGAGGAAAGAGAGTCGGAGAAAATGATCGACTTTCTGTCCTGTACATTCTCGATGTGCTCAAGTGCAAGTTGAATAGCTTTAACTTCAGCTGTGAAAATAGAACTTTGATTTGGGATTCTGGTTGAGGTGACATGGTCACCAGTAACAGCAGCTGATGATACTCTGTCACCATCTTTAGATCCATCTGTATAGATCCTTGTATATGTACTATACTTGGACTTTATTTCGGCAAATTTTTGTATGAACTGCAAGGAATTGGTATCAGATTTTTTGCTAGAAGCAAGATCCAAAATAATTATAGGTTTTTTAAGATGCCAAGGAGGAATATGTGATTTACGGTTTTCTTTTATAGAATCAGAATCAATTTTGGCAGACTACATGTGGGGTTTGATTCTAATTCCCAATGGAGGAATGTGTTTCTGGTGGCGGTTATAAAATTCCAACATTTTGATGGTCTGAAACACAATTATAAGCAGGATTTGAAGGATTGGCCAAACGTTTAGACACATACTGGAGAGATAATTTAATTCTACGCTTCTCAAGAGAAGGCTCCTCTGCCCCAACAAGCATCGAGTCTATTGGGGATGTTCGAAAAGCCCCTAGACTAATTCTAATACCACTATTATGAATTGCATCAAGTGGTTTGAGATATGATTTCCTTGCAGAACCGTAAACAATACAACCGTAATCTAACTTTGATCGATCAAGAGATCTATACAAATGGAGCAAAGTTTTTTGGTCAGCACCCCAATCGGCGCTACCAACAACCTTCAGTAGGTTCAGAGCTCTCTTACATTTAACATTTAGTTGTTTTATGTGGGAAGTGAAATTCAGTTTGTTGTCAAACAACAAACCTAAGAATTTCACCTCCTTAACAACTTGAATAGGACTACCATCAATTTTCAACTCCGGATCGAGGTGAAGTTTCCGAAGCTTGCAAAAATGAACATAATTCGTTTTTGTCTTTGAAAATATAAAACCATTTTCGATAGCCCATTTTTGAATCCTATTTAAACACAGCTGAAGTTTGCGCTCTATAGCATTCATCTTTTTGCTGCTATAGCAGATCACAAAGTCCTCAACATACAATGACGATCTACCATATTCTCAATTGCGTCGATGATACTATTAATTTTAATTGAAAAGAGGGTAACAGATAACATACTACCCTGAGGAACCCCTCAATTTCTGCTGTTCTTGGATATATGAAGCACATTTGGCCACAAGTTGTTCTGATGAAATATTATTTTATTATCAGTTCTGGTGCGAATACGGTAGCAGACTTCCAGGAACCAGTGGTGCCTACATTCGACTCTGTGTGTTTCGTGTTCTGTACATCCCAACCTTCATTTTGATGTATAATTTGTGTAGATTTAATCTGAATTTAATGAATATGAGAGGTGAGAATTTCAAAATAAACAAAATTCCATTACTTATATAGGCCCTTAAGATGCTGATGGGGCATTACGGACCAGTACATAAATAAATTTTAGTAACTTCCTGCTAACAAAATTAATATTTGTAGAAGACATCACAAACAACGGGTTTGACCACCCGCCGGGGGCATTGGATTTCAAATCAAACCGAATGTAAACAGTACGGTTCGATCCAAGTATGGGAGGGGTAACTGTCTCGTGTCCTTGGGTAAAGGTCTTATTAATCCCGATCGCCCGCGAGGGTCAAGGTGGGCTGTGTACTACGACCCACTGAACGTCGATGATGCACTTGTCTTCAAGCAAGGTGTTGAATCCTGCTGGTCGGAACTCCGAACGAACGTTTGGGAATCTTGACAGTTTTTCGTAGCTGTTCGGTGTTTCTCTCCGGACATTCCAACTTTCTCCACCCTTAAAACGTTCCGACACGAGGCGACCTTGACTGTTGAAAATGTTAAACCCCAATCAGATAGAAGAAACCCCGCAGAAAACTATTTCACTCTCTGAAACACGAACGTTCAGCGCCACATCGACAAAATGTTTTTGTTTCAAATTAACAACGCTCTTTTAAATGTGCTTTTACATCCACGATGCACAGTTCTCGGTCTACTGACAAAAAATTACGTCTGTGAGAAGAGAAAGCTAATCTGTTTTCCACTTAACGACAAGGAACACTAGTTTTCCATTGCAGTTGGAACCATTGTGATTTCAGCTTAACCCTTCACCCAACGAATCGTCGCATCCGTCCGCGTAATATGCAAATTCAGCAGTTGAAAAAATATTAGTTTTCAAAAAATTTCAACAAAATCATATCATGTGACCCCTCGTTGGAACGAGCTCGTTGAGCCCGTTCCAACGAGAGGTCACATGATGTGGTTTTGTTGACATTTTTTGAAACATTTTAAAAAATTATATTTAAAATAATAAATTTTGATATCGTCTGCGTTGGGTAAAGGGTTAAAGGGATGTTTCATCATCATTATCAGATAATCATGGATACCTGGATACCACGTATCGTAACTGTCCCAGATTTCGATTGAGAAGAGCGGTCAGTTGATAAGCTGATTTCAGATAATTTAGGGCGCGGTGTCCCAATGGTTTCGGAATTGGATACTTCAAAAAGAAAGAACCATGGTTTAATCCCCAACAGGGGTTACTGCCTCGTGTCCTTGGCAAGGCATTTAATCCCGATTGTCGACGTGAGAGTACGATGGCCTTGTGTACCAAAGCATGCTGTTCGTCAATGGTGCACTTGTATTCAACCAATGATAACCTTCTGTGGAGATGGTACGTAGGGGAGCCTGGTAGTTGCTCGCCTTTGTTACGTGGTTGTCTCCCGATACTCCGGCTTCCTCCAACCGTAAAATCGTCCGACACGAGGTGACCCTGACTGTCGAAAGTGTCTCCAAATCTATTTATTTATTTATTGGTGCGTAACGCCACATCAGCAGCTAAGGCTATATCGTGGCGAGAAATCAGAGAAAAGTAAAAAGTCAATATTATGAAGTAAAAGATTGAATAAAAACAAAGGATAATCACAATAGACATGTCAAAGACAAGAATAATTTAAATAACAATGAGCAATGAGATAAGTGAAAGATGTCTACTTTTAAATCAACCTGAGGAACTGAGCTTGATGAGTCTAGATTAAAAGAATAAAAACAATTTTAAAATTTGTTAAAAAGGTTGATTACTTTCAAAAATGATACAATTTTGTGGGGGCTCGTATTGTAAAATAGATCTCTAAGGGATCCAACTGTGAAGTACTGCCCTCTAACAAGATTAAAATCAGTACAATTTAAGAGAATGTGCTCCACTGACAACACCTGCTGACATGGAACACATTCTGGTCGCATATTACCCTCCAACAGAAAGGAATGTGTAAGTCGTGTGTGACCAATATGACATCGTGTCAGAATAACATGATCTTTTCTACAGAGGTTACTGGATGGGTAGTGATCAAATATGTTTGGTCGGAAGCGATGGAGCTTGTTATTTGTCGCCCCATCCCATTCCGCCTGCCACATAGATTTGATGTAACAACTAATATGAGGCTTAAAATCACTGAAAGGGATCTTAAAATCAGTGAGAGGCTTGGTTAAAGCCTGTTTTGCTGCACTGTCTGCTCTGGTGTTACCAGCGATACCTACATGTCCGGGTAACCAGCAAAACACGATATCTTATTGGTCAGACATGAGAGTTGTTAACTTCTCACGAAGTTCCAAAATGAGAGGGTTCTTCAACCTGGGGTTGAGTAAAGCAAGCAAAGAGGAAAGAGAGTCAGAAAAAATAATCGTCTTCTTTTCCTGTACATTTTCAATATGTTCAAGTGCAAGTTGTATAGCTTTAACTTCAGCTGTGAAAATAGAACTCTGATTCGGTATTCTGATTGAGGTGATACCATCACCAGTAACAGCAGCCGACGATACTTTGTCAGCATCTTTAGATCCATCTGTATAGATCCTTGTATATGTACTATACTTGGACTTTATTTCGGCATATTTTTGTTTGAACTGCAAGGAATTGGTATCAGATTTTTTGGAAGAAGCAAGTTCCAAAATAACTGTAGGTTTTTTAAGATGCCAAGGAGGAATGTGTGATTTACGGTTTTCTTTTATAGATTCAGAATCAATTTTTGCAGACTCCATGTGGGGTTTAACTCTAATTCCCAATGGAGGAATATGTTTCGGATGTCGGTTAAAAAAGTCAACATTTTGAGGTTCTGAAATACAATTAAAAGCAGGATTTGAAGGATTGGCCAAAAGTTTAGACACATATTGGAGAGACAATTTAATTCTGCGCTTCTCGAGAGAGGGCTCCTCTGCTTCAACAAGCATCGAGTCTATTGGGGATGTTCGAAAAGCCCCTAGACTAATTCTAATACCACTATTGTGAATAGCATCAAGTGGTTTTAGGTATGACTTCCTTGCAGAACCGTAAACTATAGAACCGTAATCTAATTTTGATCGAACAAGTGACCTATACAGATGGAGCAAAGTTTTTTGGTCAGCACCCCAATCAGTGCTACCAACGACCTTCAGTAGGTTCAGAGCTCTCTTACATTTAACTTTTAGTTGTTTTATGTGGGAAGTGAAATTCAGTTTGCTGTCAAACAACAAACCTAAGAATTTCACTTCCTTAACAACTTTAATAGGACTCCCATCAAGTTTTAACTCCGGATCGAGGTGATGTTTCCGAAGCTTACAAAAATGAACACAATTTGTTTTCATCTTTGAAAATTTAAAACCGTTTTCCGTGGCCCATTTTTGAATTTTGTTTAGGCACAGCTGAAGTTTGCGCTCTATAGCATTCATTTTCTTGCTGCTGTAGCAGATTAAAAAATCATCTACATACAACGAAGAATCTACCATATTCTCAATTGTCTCGATGATGCTATTGATTTTCACCGAAAAAAAGGGTAACCGATAAGATACTACCCTGAGGAACCCCCAATTCCTGCTCGTGAGGATCAGATAACGTTGACCCAACACGAACCTGAAATTGGCGGTCCTTTAAAAAGTTTTCAATAAAAATAGGCATACGCCCTCTCAACCCCATGTTAAAAAGATCTTTTAAAATCCCATACGTCCACGTTGTATCATATGCCTTCTCTAGATCAAAGAAGATGGCGACCACATGTTCTTTTCTAGCAAAGGCATTTCTAACAAACGTTTCAAGTCTGACCAAAGGATCCACAGTACTTCTCTGGTTTCTGAAACCACACTGAACATCCGCAAGCAGATTGTTCGATTCCAGAAACCAGACAAGTCGGTCATTGATCATCCTCTCCATGGTTTTGCACAGGCAGCTGGTTAAGGCAATAGGCCTGTAATTGCTTGGGTTGCTGTGATCTTTATCAGGTTTAGGAATAGGAATTATAGTTGCTTTACGCCAGGATGGTGGGAACTGGCCAGTCACCCAAATGCCATTAAAAATTGACAATAAAAGTTCCAGAGATGTTTGTGGCAGATGCTTTAAAATCTGGTAGTGAATTTCATCGGGACCAGTGGCAGTATCCTTTGCTCTATGCAAAGAGTTACGTAACTCTTCCATAGAGAATGGTTCATTGTAATCCTCTAAATTGTTGGAGGTAAATTTGATCTTTTGTTTTTCTTGCTGTTTTTTAATTTTGATAAATTCTGGATTACAATTTTTAGACGACGAATGTTTTGAAAATGTAGAGGCCAAAGTATTTGAAATTTCTGTTTTAGATGTAATTGAGGTGTTGTTCTCCTTCAGGTGTTGTACAGCTGATTTTGTTTCCTTTCCTTTAATCTTTTTAATCATTTTCCAAATTTTAGTGATAGGGGTGTTTTGGTTAATCTTAGAAATGTAAGTTTCCCAAGAACTTTTCTTTTTTTGTTTTATATGTCGTCTTGTTTTTGCCCGATTTATACGAAGTTTGTCTAAATTATGTGTAGTTGGTGACTTGTTAAATTCCCTTTCAGCTTTCTTACGATCCTTTATAGCCCGTTTACATTCAATATCAAACCATGGTTTGGTGAAACGTTTTGGATTTGCCGAGGTTTTAGGGATGACTGTGTTTGCAATGTCAAGCAGCTCGTTTGTAAAATGTTCTATTTGGTCAGCACTATCTTGAAATTTCTCCCGTGTGAGGCGTTCAGAACAAAGCGATGAAAAAGTGTCCCAGTCAGCTTTTTTAAAGTTCCACTGGGGCACTCTCTCATCGTCCGCCGGAACTACACTCTCCAATACAATTGGAAAGTGATCACTCCCGCACAAGTCATCTTCTACCTTCCAAGAAAAATCGAGGAAGATAGAAGGGCATGCAATTGAAAGAGATCAATCGATGTATACGAACCAGATGCGGGGTGCAGATAAGTGTCTGAATCATCATTAAACAAACACAAGTCATATTTGGTAATGAACTCTTCTACACTTTTACCTTTTACGTCTTCTTGACTGCAGGAAGCTCCCCAAAGAGGGTTATGCGCATTAAAATCACCCAACAAAATGTACGGAGTTGGGAGTTGTTGGACCAGTAACTCAAGATCATTCAGCTGTAGCGTTTTACTCGGTGAAACGTAAATAGAACAAAGTGTTACTGTTTTGTTTAATGTTAGGCGTACCGCCACAGCCTGTAAATTTGTCTGTAATGGAACAGAACTGTGAATGATGTCATTCCTAACTAAAACAGATGTTCCACGAATATGAAGATCATTGTCATCTGCCCAGGCATTATACAATGTATAATGCTTGAAAGCTGAATGATCCTGAGCCTCGGGTTTCCTTAGAAGAGTTTCCTGCAGGCAAAAGGCAGCAGGTTTATATTTTTGGCTTAGAAGGCCCAGTTCATTAAAATTCGCTCTAAAACCTCGACAATTCCACTGTATTATATTGTGTTTAGGTGTGTTGGCCATGTTTGAGTGGCGATTTTGCTGGTGGACGTATGGGAGATATTGCCCCCGTTTTTCTTGGTGAAGTCTTACGTGGGGACTTACCCTGTGATGAAGACAGGCGTGGCTTAGACGAGAATGTGTCATCGATGCACTCATCGACTGACATTGCCTCGATGCCATCAAACATGTTGTTCGTCACAACATTTTGAAGGCGTTTTGGGAGTCTGTCTGGTTCTAATTTCTTTTTATCCTTTTCTTTTTGCTCTTTTTGTTGTTTTCTCCTCTGACTCTGACTCAGATTTTCTTGCTGGGATCTTTGTTGCTGATTTGATTTCAATTTATTTGACTCATTCTTTTGTTCAGGTTTTGGATTAGAATTTTTATTTTTTTGTGATAGCTCGTTTGTGTGGTCTTGCGTGTGAATTGTTTTTGTTATTTGGTCGTTTGTTGAGGGAACAGTTGATTTGGTTTGTGTTGATTGTGTTTCTGTTTGATTAGGATGATCCATAGTAAATGCCTGTAATAAGGAAGGAATTGTGCTGTTGAGCCATGTATACTGTGTCTGGCATTCTACTGACTTTGTGGGTACCTTTTGTTTTACTGTTGTGGCATACGATGGTGCTGATGTATTGAAGCCAAGCGTAGATGTTACAATTGCTCTGGCTTCCTGAAAGCTTACTTGTTTTTCACACTTCACCTTTTGGATGTTTTTTTCTTTTTGCCAGATAGGGCAATCTTTAGAGGATGACATATGATTGCCCTGGCAGTTTACACACTTGATTGGGTTGTTACATGGCTCTTCATGTTGTTGACCGCATCTAAAGCATGTTGTTTTGACTATGACCAAACTTTTGGCATTTGAAGCATCGAATTGGATTTGGTATGTACAAATCCACTTCGATGTTCATGTAACCCACTTTAATTGATTTTGGCGGTTGAGATGAGCCAAAAGTTAAAATGTATGTGTTGGTCTGTATGAGTTTACCCTCTTTTTTAATCTCAATTCTTTTGACTTCTGTGATATTTTGTGATGTTAGTTCCTTCCGTATATCCATTACATCCATGCCTGCAGGTTCTCTTGTTCTAAGCACACCCTTGCTGGAATTTAGGGTCTTGTGCGGAAAGGCTACAACTTTCATATCCATAATGTGTTCAATTTTTAATAGATTCACTGCCTGAAATTCCGTCTTACATTCGACCAATATTCCCCCTGATCTTAATTTTTTTACATCCTTCACTGTCCCTGCTATACCTTTAATAGTTTTTTCTAATACAAATGGGTTGACTGATGATGCCTTTTTACCTTCTTCTTCCGCATAGATGATAATAAACCTTGGCCAATTCTTTGAAAAGTTATAAGTGTCGGTACCCTTATCTGAATCAGAGTCTGATGAAGTGAGCTGTATTTCTCGACCTCGTTTCTTTTTTTTTATTGGGTATGTGATCCATGTTAATGTAGTAATGCGTTCACTGCTCCGGCTCCCACCCACCATGGAGTCCAACAAGGGGTAGGGTTACTGCCATGCAGTGAACCCACCGGGCTGCCGGTATTCCCACATACCTGGTATGGAGCAGTATACTCAGCCAGTGTTGATGCCGAGGCATGCCACTGACTGATTGGCCCGTGTGTGGAAGTGCCAGGTCTTCAGATGGCGACCATCCAACCAATCACTTTATAAAACACTGTAATTACGGTTGCCACGTGAAACTGAAACAAACAGTGCAGCAGAAATAAGTATTTGGTTAAAAAATTAGTTTAAAAACATCACACAATGGCAATTATGATAAATGATTAAAAGAAATGACTGATTGAATGGCCACCAAGTGCCCCCCGACGTGACACCCAGTACTTGTTGGGGTGGGGGCTCCCGATTGGCCAGAACGGACCATCCGACCATCCTTCTACTCCCGAAATTGGGGCCAAAGCAGTGTGTTGAACAAGATTATCTCCGAAATGGAGACCAGGGCTCCATCCCGGAGACTGCCCTAACCGGGGCCACGAGTCCTCATCTGCCAGGATTCCTTCTTCCGGGGCCTTCGGAATGCACCTCACGGGAGAACAAGGTGCCTGCCAGATGGTATTAGCAGGATTGATCATTTTGGTCCGGGGCTGCGTATTTATGTATTTCGCAGCGAACCAACTCAATTGAGCAAACCTGCCAATTAGAAATTAGCAAACCTGCCCAATTGAGCAGGCCGTCCTCTATCCGCCACCTGAGGACCCGCCTAGTAGGGGATGATCAAACCCCCCTAGGTCTCTAAATCCTCCTACCAAATAAATCAAGTCGGATAATTCATCATCAACTTCTTAAGAACTTAAATACTCTCATGTCTGACCCTCATATTGGAGTGACAGTTTTATTCTACTCTTACAGCATCGCCAGTTTCATTGACGCTCTCGCCGCTAGCTATCCATTTAAAAAAATACCAAATCATTTGCTTCCTTGCCTTTACTTGTCGGTACAGTTGTTAAAGACGACAAATGAGTCGCATCAGCAACTTGATCTGTATAACGTTCTGGTATACAGAGGATATGGAATGAGTGTTTTTCTCATATAATATTTATGAAAGGAGTCTAAGAATTTTCCGTTTTGGCGAGCCCAAACGGAAAATTCGGACGAGTTTCATAAATATTATATGAGAAAAACACTCATTTCATATTCTATTTATATATACACGCACAAATTAGCCACTTAGTATGACTTTTTAACCCATCACCAAACTTGAGTTGCAGACGGCACTTGGAAAAAACATCCCTGTATAACTAAAAAATTTCATTTTCTGCTTCCAAAACATAGGTTATAACCTCTCATTGGAACGAGCTCGTCGAGCTCGTTCCATTGAGGGGTCATAACCTATGTTTTGGAAGCAAAACCTGAAAATATAAAAAAAATTAATGGCGTTTTTCTTGTAGGTAAAAGATTAATACAAGATAACACACCCTAAACAGGACAGATAACGTAAATTCTCCGTACTGAAATTATGCAAATGTAACCAAGTTGTATTTTGTTTAGCCAATCAAATTGTCCAGTTTTGAAAATGACCAATGAAATTGACGGAGGGCTTTATTTATCACTGATTAATACGAAAACAAAATATCAAATGTTTTATCGTGAATAAAACGGACGAATCATATGATAAAATTAATTTCCATATTTTTTAAATACTTTATATACTTTATAAATAATCACATTTCTATTGGCCGCATTTTATTCACGTGATTGGTACTCAAAAATCCATGTGCACTGGTTTTCCACTGAATATCAACTTCCTGAATATAGCTTCAAAAAGGAATGTGTAAGTCGTGTATGACCAATATGACACTGCGTTAAAACTGCAAGATCCTTTCTACAAAGGTTACTTCACGGGTAGTGATCTGAAATAGTTGGTCGGAAGCGATGAAGCTTGTTATTTGTCGCTCCATCCCATTCCGCCTGCCACATAGATTTGATGTAACTACTAACATGAGGCTTAAAATCACTGAAAGGGATCTTAAAATCAGTGAGAGGCTATGTTAAAGCCTGTTTTGCTGCACAGTCTGCTTTGGTGTTACCAGCGATACCTACATGTCCGGGTAACCAGCAAAACACGATATCACATTGGTCAGACCTGAGAGTTGCTACCTTCTCACGAAGTTCCAAAATGAGAGGGTTCTTCAACTTGGGGTTGAGTAAAGCAAGTAAAGAGGAAAGAGAGTCGGAGAAGATGATCGACTTTCTTTCCTGTGCATTCTCGATGTGCTCAAGTGCGAGTTGAATAGCTTTAACTTCAGCTGTGAAAATAGAACTCTGATTCGGTATTCTGGTTGAGGTGACATGATCACCAGTAACAGCAGATGATGATACTTTGTCACCATCTTTAGATTCATCGGTATAGATCCTTGTATATGTAGTATACTTGGACTTTATTTCGGCATATTTTTGTTTTGAACTGCAAGGAATTGGTATCAGATTTTTTTGTAGAAGCAAGATCCAAAATAACTGCAGGTTTCTTAAGTTGCCAAGAAGGAATGTGTGATTTACGGTTTTCTTTTATAGATTCAGAATGAATTTTGGCAGACTCCATGTGGGGTTTAACTCTAATTCCCAATGGAGGAATATGTTTCTGATGTCGGTTAAAAAAGTCAACATTTTGAGGTTCTGAAATACAATTAAAAGCAGGATTTGAAGGATTGGCAAAAAGTTTAGACACATATTGTAGAGCCAATTTAGTGCTGCGCTTCTCAAGAAAAGTCTCCTCTGCTTCAACAGGCATTGAATCTATTGGGGATGTTCGAAAAGCCCCTATACTAATTCTAATACCACTATTGTGAATGACATCAAGTGGTTTTAGGTATGACTTCCTTGCAGAACCGTAAACTATAGAACCGTAATCTAATTTTGATCGAACAAGTGATCTATACAGACGGAGCAAAGTTTTTTGGTCAGCACCCCAATCAGTGCTACCAACTACCTTCAAGAGGTTCAGTGCCCTTTTACATTTAACTTTTAGTTGTTTTGTGTGGGAAGTGAAATTCAGTTTGCTGTCAAACAACAAACCTAAGCATTTCACTTCCTTTACAACTTTAATGGTGTTTCCATCCATTTTCAACTCTGGATCAAAATGATGCTTCCGGAGCTTACAAAAATGAACACAATTAGTTTTAGTCTTTGAAAATTTAAAACCGTTTTCTGTAGCCCATTTCTGGATTCTCTTTAAACACAACTGAAGTTTGCGCTCTATAGCATTCATTTTTTTGCTGCTATAGCAGATTAAAAAATCATCAACATACAATGAAGAATCTACCATATTCTCAATTGCATCGATGATTCTATTGATCTTTATTGAAAACAGGGTAACGGACAAAATACTACCCTGAGGAACCCCCAATTCCTGCTCGTGTGGATCAGATAACGTTGACCCAACACGAACCAGAAATTGGCGGTCCTTTAAAAAGTTTTCAATAAAAAGGGGCATACGCCCTCTCAACCCCATGTTAAAAAGATCTTTTGAAATTCCATACGTCCACGTTGTATCATATGCCTTCTCCAGATCAAAGAAGATGGCGACCACATGTTCTCTTCTGGCGAAGGCATTTCTAATAAACATTTCAAGTCTGACCAAATGATCCACAGTACTTCTCTGTCCTCCCAAACCACACTGAACATCCGCAAGCAGATTGTTCGATTCCAGAAACCAGACAAGTCGGTCACTGATCATCCTCTCCATGGTTAAGGCAATAGGCCTGTAATTACTTGGGTTGCTGTGATCTTTATCAGGCTTAGGAATAGGAATTATTGTTGCTTTACGCCAGGATGGTGGACACTGGCCAGTCACCCAAATGCCATTAAAAATTGATAATAATAGTTCTAGTGCAGATTGAGGCAGATGCTTTAAAATTTGGTAGTGAATTTTATCGGGACCAGTGGCAGTATCCTTTGCTCTATGCAAGGAGTTACATAACTCCTCCATAGAGAAAGGTTCATTGTAATCCTCTAAATTATTGGAGGTAAATTTGACCTTTTGCTTTTCGTGTTGTTTTTTTAATTTTGATAAATCGATTACAATTTTCAGACGACGAATTTTTCGAAAATTAAGAGGAGAAAGTATCTGAAATTTCTGTTTTAGATGTAATTAAGGTGTTGTGTTCCTTCAGGTGTTGTACAGTTGATTTTGTTTCTTTTCCTTTAATCTTTTTAATCATTTTCCAAATTTTTGTGATGGGGGTGTTTTGGTTAATCTTAGAAACGTAAGATTCCCAAGAACCTTTCTTTTTTTGTTTTATTAGTCGTCTTGTTTTTGCCCGATTTATGCGTAGCCTATCTAAGTTATGTGTAGTTGGTGACTTGTTAAATTCCCGTTCAATTTTCTTCCGATTCTTTATAGCCTGTTTACATTCATTATCAAACCATGGTTTGATGAAACGTTTCGGATTTGCCGAGGTCTTAGGGATGACTGTGTTTGCAATGTCAAGCAACTCGTTTGTAAAATGGTCAATTTGGTCAGCACTATCCTGAAATTTCTCCCGTGTGAGGCATTCAGAACAAAGTGATGAGAAAGTGTCCCAGTCAGCCTTTTTAAAGTTCCACTGGGGCACTCTCTCATCGTCCGCCGGAACTACACTCTCCAACACAATTGGAAAGTGATCACTCCAGCACAAGTCATCTTCCACCTTCCACGAATAATCAAGGAAGATAGAAGGGCATGCAATTGTAAGATCAATTGATGTGTATAAACCGGATGCAGGGTGCAGATAAGTATCTGACCCATCATTGAACAAACACAAGTCATATTTTGTAACAAGTTGTTCTATGGTCTTGCCTTTCGGGTCTTCTTTGTCGCAGGAGTCACCCCAAAAGGGGCTATGAGCGTTAAAATCACCCAACAGTATGTACGGTGTTGGGAGCTGATGAATCAGATGTTCAAGATCAGTCAGCTGAAGTGATTTATTTGGAGACACATAAATTGAACATAACGTGACTGTCTTGTCCAAAGCGAGGCGTACTGCTACAGCCTGCAAATTTGAATGTAAAGATACAGAACTGTGAATAATGTCGTTTCTGACCAAAAGAGGCGTTCCACGCACATGAAGGTCATTTTCTTCTGCCCAAGCATTATATGAATTATAACCCTTGAAGACAGGATGAACGTGAGTGTCAGGTTTCTTCAGAAGTGTTTCCTGCAAACAAAAAGCAGCAGGTTTATATTTTTGACATAAAAGACCCAGTTCATTAAAATTTGCCCTAAAACCTCGGCAATTCCATTGTATAATTTTAGTATTATTGGTATTATCCATGTTTAGTTGGTGAGTTGGATGGTGGACGTATGGGCGAAATTGCCCCAAAAGGTGTCCTAGGTGATTTTCTGTTAGGAGACCCTCCCTGAAACGAACTCAGGGGCATTTTGTTGGAAAAAGTGGTGTTGATGCACTCATCAACATCCATTTCTTGCAAACCTTCGAATATGTTTGAAATATCATTTTTATGAAATTTGGGAGTTCGTTTTGAGTTTAACTTTTGCTGTTCTTTTTCTTTGTTCTTTTGCTCTCTGTTGTACTTCCTTCTCTGACTTAGATTTTGTAGTTCTGGTTTCCATTTAGTTTGTTCAGTTTTCTGGTCTGATTTCCTTTCCTTTCCTTTAATCTCGTTTGCTATAGTTTTATTTTGATCTTTTTTTGGAACATTTTTGATTTGTCTTCTGTTATTGGAGTAGTGATTGTAGTTTGAGTTGATTTTGGTTCAGTTTCTTGACGTAGTGAAATAGTAAAAGGCTCTATCAAGGTTGGCAGTACTGTGTCATTTAACCAAGTATGTTGAGTCTGACATGCAACAGATTTAGTGGGAACTTTTTGAGCTACTTTGGTTTCATATGTGGTAGATGAACTCATACCAGGCATTGCTGTAACTATATCTCTGGCTTCTTTAAAACTTATCTGCTTTTCACATTTAATCTTTTGTATATATTTTTCTTTTTTCCACACATGGCAATCCTTAGAAGATGCAGTATGATTGCCCTGGCAGATACAGCATTTCACGGCGTTATTACATGGGTCCAGATGTTGTTGACCACATTTAAAACATGTTTCTTTTCCCCTACAGCTATTTTGTCCGTGTCCATATTTTTGACATTGGAAGCATCGAAGTGGATTTGGAATATATAAATCCACTTTGATGTTCATGTAACCAACCTTGACAGATTTCGGTGGTTGTACAGTGTTGAATGTAAAAATGTGTGTGTTTTTATTGTGGTGCCGTCTTTTCGTATTTCGATTCGTTTCACGTCACTTACACCCTGTGGTTTTAATTCTGATTTAATTTCTAGTTCATCTACGCCAGAGAGTTCTCTTGTTCGTACTACACCTTTACTGCTGTTGAGTGTTCTGTGTGGTAAGATTTTGACCTCTAAATCAACTAGCATTGTTGTTTGTAATAAATTTTTTGCCTGGTTTTCTCTATTACACTCTATCAATAGTCCTCCTGATCGTAATTTTTTAACACTATTGACAGTACCTGCTATACCTTTTACAGCTTTTTCTAGAGCAAACGGATTGATATTGGTAGCCTGTTTCCCCTCTTCGTCAGAGTATTCAATAACAAATTTTGGTCAAGATGGCAATCCTTGACTACTTCTGAGTCAGAGTCAGAGTCTGAATATCCTCGTTTTTTAAATTTGTTGTGTTGATTATCCATGTGTATGTTTAAAAATTCTTCTGTTCATGGCTCTCACCCTTATTCCGAGCCCAACCTTGGGGGTTACGTCGCGGAATTCCAGCGAACAACACCAAGAGTGCATGAACAGCATACTCCCCCAGCGTTGATGCTAATGCATACCGCTGGATGAGTGACCCGTCGAATGTTTATGGGAAGTGTCAGATCGTGGAAGCCATTCAACCAACCATTTCATTAAAAACGAGTACATCAAGAACTACTACTGATGATCAGTGCAGACAGCGCGACAAAACGAAAGCTGTTAAACAAGTATTAAGATCATTAAAAATCGGTATAGGGTAGTAGTGATAAAATTCAAATAAAAGAAATGACTGGCTGAATGACCACCCAATGCCCCCCGACGTGACACCCGATATTTTTGGGGTTGGGGTCTCCCGATTGATCAGAACGGGCCATCTGACCATCCGTCTACTCCCGAAATTGGGGCCAAAGCGGTGTGTTAGACATTATCTGAAAAAATGGAGACCAGGGCCAAACAGGGTTTATGACCTGATCTCCATCTTGGGAGACTGCCCTAACCGGGGCCACGAGTCCTCAACTGTCAGGATTCCTTCTTCCGGGGCCTTCGGAACGCACCTCACGGGAGAACAAGGTGCCTGCCAGATGGAATTAGCAGGGTTGATCATTTTGGTCCGGGGCTGCGTATTCGTGTATTTCGCAGCGAACCAGCTCAATTGAGCAAACCAGCCAATTAAAAATTAGCAAACCTGCCCAATTGAGCAGGCCGTCCTCTCTCCGCCACCTGAGGACCCGCCTAGTAGGGGACGATCAAACCCCCCTAGGAAATTACAAAGATGAATAATCCATCTTCTAGACTCATTTGTGCCAAAATGGACCATCTTCGAAATACATTTCAAGTGACATCAAGTATTGTTGCATATCCAAACTGTGTCATATTGGAAACTTGACCATTGTGGGATTCTCTTAGCCCTAACTAGGACGGTCAAACCCCCAGGTCGATTATTTTTTTCCGACTCTCTTTCCTCTTTACTTGCTTTACTCAACCCCAAGTTGAAGAACCCTCTCGTTTTGGAGCTTCGTGAGAAGTTAACAACTCTCATGTCTGACCAGTATGATATCGTGTTTTGCTGGTTACCCGGACATGTAGGTATCGCTGGTAACACCAGTGCAGACAGTACAGTAAAACAGGCTTTAACCAAGCCTCTCACTGATTTTAAGATTCCATTCAGTGATTTCAAGCTTCATATCAGTAGTGAAATCAAATGTTTGTGGCAAACGGACTGGGATGGGGCCCTAAGGGGGTTTGATCATCCCCTACTAGGCGGGTCCTCAGGTGGCGGATAGAGGACGGCCTGCTCAATTGGCAGGTTTGCTCAATTGAGCTGGTTTGCTGCGAAATACACAAATACGCAGCCCCGGACCAAAATGATCAATCCTGCTAATACCATCTGGCAGGCACCTTGTTCTCCCGTGAGGTGCGTTCCGAAGGCCCCGGAAGAAGGAATCCTGGTAGTTGAGGACTCGGGCCCCGGTTAGGGCAGTCTCCGGGTTGGAGCCCTGGTCTCCATTTCGGAGATAATGTTCAACACACTGCTTTGTCCCCAATTTAGGGAGTAGACGGATGGTCGGATGGCCCGGTGTGACCAATCGGAAGCCCCCAACCCCAAAAATATCGGGTGTCACGTCGGGGGGCATTGGGTGGTCATTCAGTCGGTCATTTCTTTTAGTTCATTTTCAGTGTTGCTACCCTATACGACTTTTAATGATTTTATTATTTTTTTAACATCTTACGTTTTGTTGCACTCTCTATGTCTATTGTCAGTAGTGGCATTTGTTACACTTTTTTAGGGAAATGGTTGGTTGAATGACCGCCACGACCTGGCACTTCTAACCAACTCTACGGGTCAATCGGGTAGCGGCTACGCAACTGCATCAACGCTGCTCGAGTATACTGTCGTATGTACTCTTGGTGTCAATCGGTGGTTATCCGCGATATTAACCCCCAAGGTTGGGCTCGGAGTAAGGGTGGGAGGCATACGCAGAATAATTTTTCATCTAAACGCTATGGTTACAACACACAAAAAACAAAAACGGGGTTACGAATTTGGAACGTCTTCCGATACTGATTCAGACAACGAAATTTTACCACAAGATCACAGTTGGCCAAAATTTTTAATGATATGTTCAGCTCATGAAGGGAAACCAGTAACAAGCTTAAATCCCTTTGCATTAGAGAAATCTATCAAAGGCATAGCAGGAGATGTTAAAAATGTTAGAAAACTCAGATCAGGTGCTTTGTTAGTAGAATGTCAACGGGAAAATCAGGCAAAAAATTTATTGAAAACTTCGAAGCTGGTGGATATAGAGGTGAGTGTGTTTCAGCACTTAACAACAGTAAAGGAGTTGTACGGACAAGAGAACTAGCTGGTATAGAAGAATCGGAAATAGTTAATGAATTAAGATCACAATGTGTTACTGGTGTAAAGAGAATAGAAATCAAAAAAGACGGAACTGTAGTACCAACAAATACATATATATTTACTTTTGACAGTACACAGCCACCAGATTCTATCAAAGTCGGGTATATGAATATCAAAGTGGAATTAGTCGGGTATATGAATATCAAAGTGGAATTATATATTCCAAACCCACTTAGATGTTTTAAATGTCAAAATTATGGTCATGGTCAAAATAATTGCAGAGGTCAGGCTATATGATTTAGGTGCGGTCAACATCATCAAGATCAGGAACCATGTACCAATGCTGTTAAATGTTACAACTGCCAGGGTAATCATATAACATCTTCGAAGGATTGGACTGTCTGGAAAAGAGAGAAGCTCATACGAAAATTTAAATGTGAAAAACAGATAAGTTTTACAGAGGCCAGAACACTTGTTACAGCCATGCCTGGTGTGAATACATCAAGACCATCGTATGCCACCATAACTCAACACAAGGTATCCACAACATCAGTCGCATGTCAGACACAATATACATGGCTCAAAGGAACAATCCCGACTTTAGTTAAAGCTTTTACTATAGATAAACCAGTAATACAACAGATACACAAACAACTGAAAAACTACCACAACCCAATCAAAAACAAGAACAATCAACTCATTTATCTCAATCAGAACATAAAAAAGAACAAACATCTAAAGCAGAAAACAATAAGACAAATACAACCAAAGATACACAGCATAGACAAAAAATGAGTCAGATTCAGAAAAACGAGAAGAAAAAAGAAAGACAAAAACTAGAATCTGATTGAATAACCTAGCGCCTTCAAAATGTTGTTACAAGCAACATGTTTGATGGCCTTGAAAACATGTCCGTCGATGAGTGCATCGACGACACGTTTTCCACCAAATCACGCCCAAACTCTTCACAGGGCAGATCTCCTCGTAAAACGTCACCAAAGAGAACTACGGGGTCAATATCTCCCATACGTCCACCATCAAAATCGCCACCAAAACATGTGTAATACACCTAAACACAATATAATATAGTGGAATTGTCGAGGTTTTCGGGCCAATTTTAATGAACTAGGCCTTTTAAGTCAAAAATATAAACCTGCTGCCTTTTGCCTGCAGGGAACTCTTTTAAAGAAACCCGAGGCTCAGGATCATTCAGCTTTTAAGCATTATACATCGTTTTATGCCTGGGCAGATGATAATGATCTTCATATTCGTGGAACGACTGTCTTGGTTAGGAACGATATCATTCACAGTTCTGTACCATTACAGACAAATTTACAGGCTGTGGCGGTACGCCTAACTTTGGACAAAACAATTACACTTTGTTCTCTTTACATTTCGCCACCTAGGGTTGTTTGATCATCCCCTACTAGGCGGGTCCTCAGGTGGCGGATAGAGGACGGTCTGCTCAATTGGGCAGGTTTGCTAATTTCTAATTGGCAGGTTTGCTCAATTGAGTTGGTTCGCTGCGAAATACACAAATACGCAGCCCCGGACCAAAGTGATCAACCCTGCTAATACCATCTGGCAGGCACCTTGTTCTCCCGTGAGGTGCATTCCGAAGGCCCGGAAGAAGGAATCCTGGCAGTTGAGGACTCGGGCCCCGTTTAGGGCAATCTCCGGGATGGAGCCCTGGTCTCCATTTCGGAGATAATGTTCAACACACTGCTTTGGCCCCAATTTCGGGAGTAGAAGGATGGTCGGATGGTCCGTTCTGGCCAATCGGGAGCCCCCACCCCAAAAAGTACTGGGTGTCACGTCGGGGGGGGGGGGGGGGCATTTGGTGGCCATTCAGTCAATCATTTCTTTTATTCACATAACATAATTGCCATTGTGTACTGTTTTTAAACACTTTATATTTTAATAGCCACTTAATTGTGCTGCACTGTCTGTTTCGGTTATGCATGGCAACCTTTTATTTCGGTGGTTTATACAGTGATTGATTGGATGGCCGCCATCTGAAGACATGGCACTTCCACACACGGGCCAATCAGTCAGTGGCATGCTTCGGCATCAACACTGGCTGAGTATACTGCCCCATACCAGGTATGTGGGAATACCGGCAGCTCGGAGGGTTCACTGCTCAGCAGTAACTCTGCCCCTTGTTGGACTCCGTGGTGGGTGAGAGCCGGGGCAATGAACGACTTACAATAAAATATGGCAAACATACCAAACAAAAAACAAAAACGCGGGCGCGAACTTCGGTTCACTGATTCTGATTCTGACTCAGATCAAGACATAGGCAATACGTCAATTAACACTTGGCCCAAATTTATTATGATTTATGCTGCAGAGGATGGAAAATTGGCATCAAATATTAACCCCTTTGCATTAGAAAAAGCAATCAAAGGAATAGCTGGGGAGGTCAAGAATGTTAAAAAGTTACGATCAGGTGGGATACTCATTGAATGCAAAAGAGAAATGCAGGCTATCAATTTGTTAAAAATTGAAAAACTGGTTGACATGGAGGTCCACGCCTTTGCACACAAAACACTAAATAGTTGCAAAGGTGTGCTACGAACAAAAGAACTGTCAGGCATTGATGTGCTAGAAATTCAGCAAGAACTAAAATCACAGGGGGTCACTGATGTTAAAAGAATAGAGATTAAACGAGATGGCAAGATTATTCAAACAAACACTTATATTTTAACTTTTAACTCATCCCAACCACCAAGGTCATTAAAAGTAGGATACATGAACATCGGAGTGGATTTGTACATTCCAAATCCACTTCGATATTTCAAATGTCAGAAGTATGGTCACGGCCAGAATAATTGTAGAGGGAGAAGTATTTGTTTTAAATGTGGTCAAGAACATCCAGACCCATGCACAAACACCATTAAGTGATGTAACTGCCAAGGCAATCATGTAGCTGCCTCAAAAGATTGCCCAGTCTGGAATAAAGAAAAAGAAATCCAAAAAATTAAATGTCAAAAACAGATCAGTTTTAAAGAGGCCAGGGAAATAGTATCATCAATGTCTGGCATGAATTTATCATCGCCGACATACGCTAAAAAATTAATCCAAAAATTACCAACAACGTCAGTGGAATGCCAAACTCAATATACATGGCTTAAAGGTACAATTCCATCTTTAGTACAGGGTTTCACATTAGACCAAACAGACACACAATCAACAAAAACAAATTCTACATCGCAAACAACAGAGCAATTAAAAGCCAACTTTGAACAGAAAAAAGAACAAAATCCCAAACCTGATCAGACAATTTCAAAAACAACAGAGGACAACCCAGAACAAAAACTAGGAAACAATTCGCCTAAACCCGTACAAAATAAGGATCATACTACGAATTCAGAGCAGAAAAAGGAACAAAACAAAACAAAGCCAAAATCACAACAAGAACAAAGATCACAACAACACACTCTGAGTCAGAATCAAATGAGAAAATTAGACAAAGAAGAAAAGAAAAAAGAAAAGATGAAACAAAAACAGTTATCGGACAGATTACCTAAGGTTCTTCAAAACCCTGTTATTCGCAACAGGTTTGAAGGCTTTGAGGATATGGAGGTAGGTGATTGTATCGATGATACATTCGAACAATTACGTCCGACTTCTTCAAAGAATAGATCCCCGAGGAAAAATTCACCAAAGAATATTACAGGGGCTATTTCGCCCATACGTCCACCCTCTAAATCTCCCTCGAAATATGGCTAATACAAACAAAAATAACATAATACAGTGGAATTGCCGAGGTTTTAGAGCCAATTTTAATGAACTGGGCCTTCTCAGCCAAAAATATAAACCTGCTGCTTTTTGCCTGCAGGAAACTCTTTTAAAGAAACCAGATGGTCAAGGTCATTCAGCCTTTAAGCATTATACATCGTGTATTGGAACGAGTGTCTTGGTTAGGAACGACATCATTCACAGTTCTGTACCACTACAGACAAATTTACAGGCTGTGGCGGTACGCCTAACATTGGACAAAACAGTTACACTTTGTTCTATTTACGTTTCACCAAGTAAAGCCTTACAACTGAATGACCTTGAGCTGCTGGTCCGACAACTCCCAACTCCATACATTTTGTTGGGTGATTTTAACGCACATATCCCCCTTTGGGGTAATTCCTGCAGTCAAGAAGATGCAAAAGGCAAAACTGTAGAAGAGTTCATTACAAAATATGACTTGTGCTTGTTCAATGATGGTTCAGATACTTACCTGCACCCCGCATCTGGTTCTTACATGGAAGGCAGAAGATGACTTGTGCGGGAGTGACCACTTTCCGATTGTGTTGGAGAGTGTAGTTCCGGCGGATGATGAGAGGGTGCCCCAGTGGAACTTTAAAAAGGCTGACTGGGACACTTTCTCATCGCTTTGTTCTGAACGCCTCACACGGGAGAAATTTCGGGACAGTACTGACCAGATTGAACACTTCACCACAGAGTTGATTGACATTGCAAGCCAAGTCATTCCTAAAACCTCGGCAAATCCAAAACGTTTCCATAAACCATGGTTCGACACGGATTGCAAACAGGCTATTCATCAACGCAAAAAGGCTGAACGGGATTTTAATAAGTCACCAACGACGAATAATTTAGATAAATTACGTATTGGTCGAGCACAAGCCCGACGGCTCATCAAACAAAAGAAGAAAACGTCCTGGCAAAATTATGTTTCAAGATTGAATCAAAATACCCCCATCAAAAAGGTCTGGAAAATGATCAAGAAAATTAAAGGTAAAGAATCAAAATCTACAGTACAGCACCTCGAACATAATAATAATAAAATAACATCTAAAAAGATATTTCGAACACCCTAGCTTCTACCTTTTCCAAAAATTCCTCTTCTGAAAATTGCACTCCGCAATTTATCACTGTTAAAAAGCAACAGGAGAAACAAAAACTAAAATTCCAATCTGATAATGATGAAAATTATAATGAACCATTTTCTATTGATGAGCTACTAGCGTCATTGAGTAAAGCAAAAGATACAGCAACTGGTCCTGATGAAATCCATTACCAAATTTTAAAACATTTGCCGCCTTCATCGCTCCAACTTTTGCTTTCTATATTTAATGATATATGGGTGACTGGCCAGTTTTCATCTTCTTGGCGCAAAGCAACAATCATTCCTATTCCCAAGCCTGATAAGGACCACAGCAATCCAAGCAACTATAGACCAATAGCACTCACTAGTTGCCTTTGTAAAACCATGGAAAGAATGATCAACGATCGGCTTGTTTGGTTTCTGGAATCGAACAATCTGCTGGCAGATGTTCAATGTGGCTTCAGAAACCAGAGAAGCACGGTTGATCATCTAGTCCGCCTTGAAATTTATTTATTTATTGGTGCTTAACGCCACATCAGCAGCTAGGGCTATATCGTGGCGAGAAAACAGAGGTATATAAAAAGTCATTATCAAGAATGAAGTAAAAATTGAATGAAATGAAAATAACCAAAAAAATCATTTCAGAGACAAAAATGATTAGAAAAGCAAAGAGTAATGAGATGAGAAAAAACATTATGAATCAACCTATAGAACTGAGACTTGATGATTCGAGATTAAAAGAATAAAAACAATTTTAAAATTTTGTAAAAAGGTTGATTACTTTTAGAAATGACACAATTTTGTGTGGGCTCGTATTATAAAATAGATCTCTAAGGGATCCAGCTGTGAAGTACTGCCCTCTAACAAGATTAAAATCAGTGCAATGTAAAAGAATGTGTTCCACTGACAACACCTGCTGATATGGAACACACTCTGGTCGCAAATTACCCTCTAACAGAAAGGAATGTGTTAGTCTTGTATGACCAATATGACATCGTGTCAGAATAACATGATCTTTCCTACAAAGGTTACTAGATGGGTAGTGATCGAAAACAGTTGGTCGGAAGCGATGAAGCTTGTTATTAGTTGCCCCATTCCATTCCGCCTGCCACATAGATTTGATGTAGCTACTAATATGTGGTTTGAAATCACTGAAAGGGATGTTAAAATCAGTAAGAGGCTTTGTTAAAGCCTGTTTTGCTGCACTGTCTGCCCTGGTGTTACCAGCGATACCTACATGTCCGGGTAACCAGCAAAACACGATATCACATTGGTCAGACATGAGAGTTGTTAACTTCTCACGAAGTTCCAAAACTAGAGGGTTCTTCAACTTAGGGTTGAGTAAAGCAAGTAAAGAGGAAAGAGAGTCGGAAAAAATAATCGACTTCTTTTCCTGAAAATTCTCGATATGTTCAAGAGCGAGTTGTAAAGCTTTAACTTCAGCTGTGAAAATAGAACCCTGATTCGGTATTCTGATTGAGGTGACATGACCACCAGTAACAGCAGCTGATGATACTTTGTCACCATCCTTAGATCCATCCGTATAGATCCTTGTATATGTACTATACTTGGACTTTATTTCGGCATATTTTTGTTTGAACTGTAAGGAATTGGTATCAGATTTTTTGGTAGAAGCAAGGTCCAAAATGACTGTAGGTTTTTTAAGATGCCAAGGAGGAATATGTGTTTTACGATTTTCCTTTATTGTGTGTGGTTCAATTTTGGTGGACTCCATGTGGGGTTTAATTCTAATTCCCAATGGAGGAATATGTTTCTGGTGGCGGTTAAAGAAATCAACATTTTGAGGGTCTGTAACACAATTATAAGCAGGATTTGAAGGATTGGCCAAAAGTTTAGACACATATTGAAGAGACAATTTAATTCTACGCTTCTCAAGAGAAGGTTCCTCTGCTTCAACAAGCATCGAGTCTATTGGGGATGTTCGAAAAGCCCCTAGACAAATTCTAATACCACTATTATGAATTGCATCAAGTGATTTCAGATATGATTTCCTTGCAGAACCGTAAACTACACAACCGTAATCTAATTTTGACCGAACAAGTGATCTATACAGATGGAGCAAAGTTTTTTGGTCAGCACCCCAATCGGCGCTACCAACAGCTTTCAGCAGGTTCAGAGCTTTCTTACATTTAACTTTTAGTTGTTTTATGTGGGAAGTGAAATTCAGTTTGTTGTCAAACAACAAACCTAAGAATTTCACTTCCTTAACAACTTTAATAGGACTCCCATCGATTTTTAACTCCGGATCGAGGTGATGTTTCCGAAGTTTACAAAAATGAACACAGTTCGTTTTTGACTTTGAAAATTTAAAACCATTTTCTGTGGCCCATTTTTGAATCCTATTAAAACACAGCTGAAGTTTGCGCTCGATAGCATTCATATTTTTACTGCTATAACAGATTAAAAAATCATCGACATACAATGAAGAGTCTACCATATTTTCAATTGCATCGATGATACTGTTAATTTTTACCGAAAACAGGGTAACGGATAAAATACTACCCTGAGGAACCCCCAATTCCTGCCCGTGAGGATCAGATAACGTTGACCCAACACGAACCTGAAACTGGCGGTCCCTCAAAAAGTTTTCAATAAAAAGAGGCATACGCCCTCTCAACCCCATGTTAAAAAGATCTTTTAAAATCCCATACGTCCACGTTGTATCATATGCCTTCTCTAGATCAAAGAAGATGGCGACCACATGTTCTTTTCTAGCAAAGGCATTTCTTATAAACGTTTCAAGTCTGACCAAATGATCCACAGTACTTCTCTGGTTTCGGAAACCACACTGAACATCTGCAAGCAGATTGTTCGATTCCAGAAACCAGACAAGTCGATCATTCATCATCCTCTCCATGGTTTTACACAGACAACTGGTTAAGGCAATAGGCCTGTAATTGCTTGGGTTGCTGTGATCTTTATCAGGCTTAGGAATAGGAATTATAGTAGCGTTTCGCCAGGAAGGTGGAAACTGGCCAGCCACCCAAATGTCATTAAAAATAGATAATAAAAGTGCAAGTGAAGTTTGAGGCAGATGTTTTAAAAGTTGATAGTGTATTTGATCAGGTCCAGTGGCAGAATCCTTTGCTCTATGCAAAGAGTTACTTAACTCTTCCATAGAGAAAGGTTCGTTGTAGTCCTCTAAGTTATTGGATGTAAATTTAATCTTTTGTTTTTCTTGTTGTTTTTTAAGTTTGAGGAACTCTGGGTTACTATTTTCAGACGACGAATGTTTAGAAAATGTAGAGGCCAACTTGTTTGAAATTTCCTGTTTTGATGTTATGAGTGTGTTGTTATCTTTTAGGTGTTGTACAGCTTTTTTTTGTTTCTTTTCCTTTAATTTTTTTAATCATTTTCCAAATTTTCGTGATGGGGGTGTTTTGATTTAATTTCGAAACGTAAGTTTCCCATGAACTTTTCTTTTTATGTTTTAAAAGTCGTCTTGTTTTTGCCCGATTTATACGTAATCTATCCAAATTTTGTGTAGTTGGTGACTTATTAAATTCCCTCTCAAATTTCTTGCGATCTTTTATAGCCTGTTTGCACTCGGTATCAAACCATGGTTTAGTGAAACGTTTTGGATTTGCCGAGGTTTTAGGAATGACTTGGCTTGCAATGTCAATCAACTCTGTGGTGAAGTGTTCAATCTGGTCAGTACTGTCCTGAAATTTCTCCCGTGTGAGGCGTTCAGAACAAAGCGACGAGAAAGTGTCCCAGTCAGCCTTTTTAAAGTTCCACTGGGGCACCCTCTCATCATCTGCCGGAACAACGCTTTCCAACACAATTGGAAAGTGGTCACTCCCGCACAAGTCATCTTCTACCTTCCAAGAAAAATCGAGAAAGGTAGAAGGGCATGCAATTGAAAGATCAATCGATGTATACGAACCAGATGCGGGGTGCAGATAAGTGTCCGAACCATCATTAAACAAACACAAATCATATTTTGTCATGAACTCTTCTACAGTTTTACCTTTTGCATCCTCTTGACTGCAGGAATTACCCCAAAGGGGGCTATGTGCATTAAAATCACCCAACAAAATGTATGGGGTTGGGAGCTGTTGGACTAGCAGCTCAAGCTCATTCAGTTGTAGGGGTTTACTTGGTGAAACGTATACAGAACATAATGTAATTGTCTTGTCTAAAGTTAGGCGTACCGCTACAGCCTGTAAATTTGATTGCAAAGATACAGAACTGTGAATAATGTCGTTTCTAACTAAGACGGATGTTCCACGAATATGAAGATCAGTTTCATCTGCCCAGGCATTATACGAAGTATAATGCTTAAAGACTGAATAATCTTGAGACTCGGGTTTCTTTAAAAGAGTTTCCTGCAGGCAAAAAGCAGCAGGTTTATACTTTTGGCTCAAAAGGCCCAGTTCATTAAAATTCGCTCTAAAACCTCGACAATTCCACTGTATAATATTTTGTTTGGATGTATTATCCATGTTTGAGTGGTGAATTAGAAGGTGGACGTATGGGCGAAATTGCCCCAGTGTTTCTTCTAGGTGATGGTTTACGTGGGGATTTTCCCTGAGACGAACTCAGGGGTGGTTTGTTTGAGAACGTGTCATCGATGCACTCATCAACTGACATTGCCTCAATGCCTTCAAACATGTTGCTTGTGACAACATTTTGAAGACGTTTAGATATTCTGTTGGATTCTAGTTTCTGTTTTTCCTTTTCTTTATTCTTATCTTGTTGTGACTGTTTCCTTCTCTGACTCAGATTTTGTTGAGAGCTATGTTGTATGTCTTGGTTTGGTTTAATTGACTTATTTTTTTCAGGTTTGTGTTTTGGTTCTTTATTTTGTTCTGCGTGAGGTGGATTTTTAGGGTGGTGTTCCTTTTTGTCTGTTGTTATTTTTTCTGTTGTTTGGGCAGCTGTATTCTTTTGAGTGGATGGAGGTTCTATTGTAAATGACTGTACTGAAGATGGTATTGTACCTTTGAGCCATGTATATTGTGTTTGGCATGCTACTGATTGAGTTGGTAATTTTTGGGATAATTTTGTGGCATATGATGGTGATGATGCACACATACCTGGCATTGATGACACGATTTCCCTGGCTTCTTTAAAACTTATTTGTTTTTCACATTTGACTTTTTGAATAGTTTTCTCCCGTTTCCAGACAGGGCAATCTTTGGACGATGACATGTGATTGCCCTGACAGTTAACACACTTGATGGGATTGCTGCATGGATCTTGATGTTGCAGGCCACATCGGAAACATATTTGTTGACCTCTACAATTGTTCTGTCCATGTCCATATTTCTGACATTTGAAGCATCGAAGTGGATTTGGAATATACAAATCCACTTTGACGTTCATATATCCAACTTTAATAGCTTTAGGCGGTTGAGTAGAATTGAAAGTCAAAATGTAAGTATTTGTTTTAATTATTGTGTTATCCTTTTTAATCTGTATATTTTTAACATCGGTCACTCCTTGGGGTTCTAATTCCTTTTTTATTTCCATTATATCAATGCCATTTAATTCTCTGGTTCTTATTACACCTCTGCTGCTGTTTAAAATTTTATGTGGAAAAGTATTCACCTCAATATCTGCTAGTTTTTGTGTTTTAAGTAAATTTGTCGCTTGAACTTCCCTTTGACATTCTATCAGTAAAGCGCCAGATCTTAATTTCTTGGCGTCTTTAACTGTTCCAGCAATCCCTTTAATTGATTTTTCTATTAGAAATGGGTTCATATCTGATAGTCTTTTATTTTCGTCAGCTGCATACATTATAATGAATTTTGGCCAAGTATGTGTCGTAGGTTCAAAATCTGAGTCAGAATCCGAGTCAGTAGAAAGTAATTCCCGACCTCGTTTTTGCTTTTTATTTGTGGAGTCCATATTTGATTTTTAAGGCGTTCACTGCCCCGGCTCCCACCCACCACGGAGTCCAACAAGGGGTAGGGTTACTGCCATGCAGTGAACCCACCGGGTTGCCGGTATTCCCACATACCTGGTATGGGGCAGTATACTCAGCCAGTGTTGATACCGAAGTATGCCACTGGCTGATTGGCCCGTGTGTGGAAGTGCCAGGTCTTCAGATGGCGGCCATCCAATCAATCACTGTATAAAACACCGTAATAAAAGGTTGCCATGCATAACCGAAACAGACAGCGCAGCAAAACTAAGTGGCTATTAAAATATAAAGTGTTTAAAAACAGTACACAATGGCAATTATGTTATGTGAATAAAAGAAATGATTGAATGAATGGTCACCAAATGCCCCCCGACGTGACACCCAGTACTTTTTGGGGTGGGGGCTCCCGATTGGCCAGAACGGACCATCCGACCATCCTTCTACTCCCGAAATTGGGGCCAAAGCAGTGTGTTGAACAAGATTATCTCCGAAATGGAGACCAGGGCTCCATCCCGGAGACTGCCCTAACCGGGGCCACAAGTCCTCAACTGCCAGGATTCCTTCTTCCGGGGCCTTCGGAATGCACCTCACGGGAGAACAAGGTGCCTGCCAGATGGTATTAGCAGGATTGATCATTTTGGTCCGGGGCTGCGTATTTATGTATTTCGCAGCG
Source organism: Pictodentalium vernedei (assembly GCA_031216915.1). Taxonomy (NCBI): domain Eukaryota; kingdom Metazoa; phylum Mollusca; class Scaphopoda; order Dentaliida; family Dentaliidae; genus Pictodentalium; species Pictodentalium vernedei. The sequence goes on from CM062289.1 coordinate 51,088,419, forward strand.
AACCAACTCAATTGAGCAAACCTGCCAATTAGAAATTAGCAAACCTGCCCAATTGAGCAGGCCGTCCTCTATCCGCCACCTGAGGACCCGCCTAGTAGGGGATGATCAAACCCCCCTAGGCCGCCTTGAAACGTTTATTAGAAATGCCTTTGCCAGAAGAGAACACGTGGACGCCGTATTCTTTGATCTGGAGAAGGCATATGACACTACGTGGACGTATGGGATTTTAAAAGACCTCTTCAACATGGGGTTGAGAGGCAGAATGCCACTTTTTATTGAAAATTGTTTAAAGGACCGCAATTTCCAGGTTCGTCTTGGGTCAACATTATCTGACCCTCACGACCAGGAATTGAGAGTACCTCAGGGTAGTATTCTATCTGTTACTCTTTTTTCAATAAAAATCAACAGCATTGTTACAGCTATTGAAACAAATGTTAATTCTTCATTGTATGTAGATGATTTCCTCATCTGCTACAGTGGCAAGAAAATGCCTGCTATTGAGCGCAAACGTCAGCTGTCCTTAAACAATGTTCAGCGCTGGGCTACTGAAAATGGTTTCAAGTTTTCAAAAAGTAAAACAAATTGTGTTCATTTCTGTAAAATTTTTTGAAGGACCGCAAATTTCAGGTTCGTCTTGGGTCAACATTATCCGACCTTCACGACCAGGAATTGGGGGTACCTCAGGGTAGTATTCTATCTGTTACCCTTTTTTCAATAAAGATCAACAGTATTGTTACGACTGTTGAAAAAAAAATGTTGACTCTTCACTGTATGTGGACGATTTCCTCATCTGCTATAGTAGCAAGAATATGCCTGCTATTGAGCACAAACTTCAGCTGTCTTTGACTAAGATTCAGAACTGGGCTACAGAAAACGGTTTTAAGTTTTCTAAATGTAAAACGAATTGTGTTCATTTCTGTAAACTCCGGAAACACCACCTTGACCCGGAGTTATTTTTAGATGGAACTCGTATTAGAGTTGTAAAGGAAATGAAATTCCTTGGCTTGTTGTTTGATGAGAAACTCAGTTTTAGGTCTCACATCAAACAACTCAAGGTTAAATGCAAGAAAGCACTTAATCTTCTGAAGGTTGTTGGCAGCACTGACTGGGGTGCTGACCAAAATACTTTGCTCCATCTGTATAGAGCTTTTGTACGGTCAAAGTTGGATTATGGTTGTATGGTTTATGGTTCGGCTAGGAAATCCTATCTGAAACCTCTTGATGCCATCCATAATAGTGGTATCAGGATTAGTCTTGGTGCGTTTCGTACGTCACCTATAGACTCTCTTCTTGTCGAGGCAGGTGAGCCTTCTCTAGAGAACCGTCGAGTCAAACTCTCTTTACAGTATGTTTCTAAATTATCTGCGATACCTTCAAATCCTGCTTACCTTTGTGTTTTTAAACCGCAAAATAAACTGTTTTTGACAAAAATCCAAACCAGATTCCTCCATTGGGACTCAGAATCCAACCCCATATGAAGACCGCTGGTGTTGCTCCTGATTCTGTGGCAGAGAACTGTAAACCAGATATACCCCCTTGGCGTCTGTCAAAACCCAAGGTTATTTTAGATCTGGCCTCTTCTAAAAAGGCAAACACAAATTCTTAGCAATTTAAGCAAGCGTATGCCGAGATTAAGTCTCACTATAGAGCATACACTATGTTCTATACAGATGGATCCAAGGATAATGATAGAGTGTCATCTGCTGTTGTTAGTGGTGATCAGACCACCTCAAGCAGGATACCTGATACGAGTTCCATTTTTACAGCTGAGGTAAAAGCTATTGATCTTGCGCTCGATGAGATTGAGGCTGAAGAGGAATGGAAGTCCATTATCTTCTCAGATTCTCTTTCTTGTTTACAGGCTCTTCTCAGCCCCAGGTTGAAGAACCCTCTAATCTTATCACTTCGTGAACAACTTACTGTAATGAAGTCTGACCAATATGATATTGTGTTTTGCTGGTTACCTGGACACGTTGGTATTGCTGGTAACACCAGGGCAGACAATGCAGCGAAACAGGCTCTGAGTAAGCCAATCACTGATTTTCCAATTCCTTACAGTGATTACAAGCCACTTATTTCTAAGTACATCCGGTATTTGTGGCAGTCGGAATGGGATGGAACTACCAATAACAAGCTCCACCGATTCCGACCAACTGTGTCTGATTATTATCCTCTTTCTCATCTTTGCCGAAAAGATCATGTTATTCTTACACGATGTCATATTGGTCATACCAGACTCACTCATAGTTTCTTATTGGAGGGCACTCTGCGACCTGAATGTGTTCCTTGTCAGCAGGGGCTGACAGTGGAACACATTCTTTTTGATTGTACAGATTTCGATCACGTTAGGCGGCAGTTTTTCACTGTGAAATCTCTTATAGACCTTTTTTACATTACCAGTCCGCGCAAGCTTTTGTCTTTTCTAAACGAAATCAACCTTTTAGCAAGTTTTAGAGCTTTGTCTTTTAATCTTCCCATCATGATTTGGTATCAATAGGTTGATTTGTATTATATTTGTTGTTCTTCTTTCATTATGAATATTCATTTTCACATTTTCATTGTATTATCGTTCATCTATCACAATTTTTTTCTTTTTAAAAGCAGTCCTGACCATTACCTTTTAACTCATTTTCATGACTTTCTCGCCACGATATGGCCTTTGTTGCCGATGTGGCGTTAAGCACCAATAAATAAATAAATAACAAGTTGTCTGTGCAAAACCATGGAGAGGATGATCAATGATCGACTTGTCTGGTTTCTGGAATCGAACAATCTGCTTGCAGATGTTCAGTGTGGTTTCAGAAATCAGAGAAGTACTGTGGATCATTTGGTTAGACTTGAAACGTTTATAAGAAATGCCTTCGCCAGGAAAGAACATGTGGTCGCCAACTTCTTTGATCTGGAGAAGGCATATGATACAACGTGGGCGTATGGGATTTTAAAAGATCTTTTTAATATGGGGTTGAGAGGGCGTATGCCCCTTTTTATTGAAAACTTTTTAAAGGACCGCCAATTTCAGGTTCGTGTTGGGTCAAAGTTATCTGACCCCCGCGGGCAGGAATTGGGGGTTCCTCGGGGTAGTATTTTATCCGTTACCGTGTTTTCGGTTAAAATTAATAGTATCATCGATGCAATTGAGAATATGGTAGATTCTTCATTGTATGTCGATGATTTTTTAATCTGTTATAGCAGTAAAAATATGAATGCTATCGAGCGCAAACTTCAGCTGTGTTTGAATAGGATTCTAAAATGGGCCACTGAAAATGGTTTTAAATTTTCCAAGTCAAAAACGAATTGTGTTCATTTTTGTAAACTTCGGAGACATCACCTCGACCCGGAGTTAAAAATTGATGGGAGATCTATTAAAGTTATTAAGGAAGTGAAATTCTTAGGTTGTCGTTTGTTGTTTGACAACAAACTGAATTTCACTTCTCACATAAAACAACTAAAAGTTAAATGTAAGAAAGCTCTGAACCTGCTGAAAGTTATTGGTAGCGCCGATTGGGGTGCTGACCAAAAAACTTTGCTCCATCTGTATAGAGCACTTGTTCGGTCAAAACTAGATTATGGTTGTGTAGTTTACGGTTCTGCAAGGAAATCATATCTGAAACCACGTGATGCAATTCATAATAGTGGTATTAGAATTAGCCTAGGGGCTTTTCGAACATCCCCTATAGACTCGATGCTTGTTGAAGCAGAGGAACCTTCTCTTGAGAAGCGCAGAATTAAATTTTCTCTCCAATATGTGTCTAAACTTTTGGCCAATCCTTCAAATCCTGCTTATAATTGTGTTACAGACACTCAAAAAGTTGATTTCTTTAACCGTCACCAGAAACATATTCCTCCATTGGGAATTAGAATTAAACTCCACATGGACTCCACCAAAATTGAACCACATACAATAAAAGAAAATCGTAAAACACATATTCCTCCTTGGCATCTTAAAAACCTACAGTTATTTTGGACCTTGCTTCTACCCAAAAATCTGATACCAATTTCTTGCAGTTCAAACAAAAATATGCCGAAATAAAGTCCAGATATAGTGCATATACAAGGATCTATACAGATGGATCTAAAGATGGTGACAAAATATCATCAGCTGCTGTTACTGGTGATCACATTACCTCAATCAGAATTCCGAATCAGAGTTCTATTTTCACAGTTGACGTTAAAGCTTTACAACTCGAGCTTGAACACATCGAGATTGTATAGGAAAAGAAGTCGATTATTTTTTCTGACTCTCTTTCCTCTTTACTTGCTTTACTCAACCCCAAGTTGAAGAACCCTCTAGTTTTGGAACTTCGTGAGAAGTTAACAACTCTCGTGTCTGACCAATATGATATCGTGTTTTGCTGGTTACCCGGACATGTAGGTATCGCTGGTAACACCAAAGCAGACAGTGCAGCAAACCAGGCTTTAACCAAGGCTCTCACTGATTTTAACATCCCTTTCAGTGATTTTAAACCACATATTAGTAACTACATCAAATCTCTGTGGCAGGCGGAATGGGATGGGGCGACAAATAACAAGCTCCATCGCTTCCGACCAAACATATTTGATCACTACCCATCCAGTAACCTTTGTAGAAAAGATCATGTTATTTTGACACGGTGTCATATTGGTCACACACGACTTACATATTCCTTTCTGTTAGAGGGTAATATGCGACCAGAATGTGTTCCATGTCAGCACGTGTTGTCCGTGGAGCACATTCTCTTAAATTGTTCTGATTTTAATCTTGTTATAGGGCAATATTTTACAGTTCATTCTCTACGAGATTTATTTTACCATACGAGTCCGCATCAAATAATCTCATTTTTGAAAGAAATCAACCTTTTTAATAAATTTTAAAATTGTTTTTATTCTTTTAATATAGACTCTACACAAGTCGAAATGTCAACAGGTTGATTTTATAAGTATTCTGGTTTTTATAATCTTAGTTAATTCGACTGCTCTTGATTTTGGGTTTTGTTGTGATTATTTTATATTTTATTCAATTAATTTTCATTCATACTTCACACGTGTTGTATATGTAGTTTTCTCGCCACGATATAGCCTTAGCTGCTGATGTGGCGTTAAGCAACAATAAACAATAAACATCTAGAGGTCACCCGAAACACGAATTCCAACTTTCAAAGACATTCAATCATAAATGTGCCCTGTAGGGTGTGCCAAAGGGAAATATTGAGGTTTGACTAAACTCAGTTCTAAGAACGTTGGCCGCGGCAACATTTTTTGACTGAAATTGTAGAAAATCGATAGCTCTCATCTCGAGGTCACCCCAAATAAGCATACCAAGTTTCAAAGCAATCCAATCATAAATGTGCCCTGTAGGGTGTGCCAAAGGGAAATATTGAGGTTTGACTAAACTAAGTTCTAAGAACGTTGGCCGCGGCAACATGTTTTTGACGGAAATTGACGAAAATCGATAGCTCCCATCTAGAGGTCACTCCAAACAAGCATACCAAGTTTCAAAGCGATCTGATCATAAATGCGACCTGTGAGGTCTCCCAAAGGAAATTGTGGACGTACGTACTAACGTATGTACGTACGTCGACGGACGAGAAGTGATGGCAAGAGCTCAGCTTGACTTTGTCAAGTTGAGCTAATAAAGTTAAAAAGAGCGTTGTTAAATGTTTCGCCTCACTTAAAAATACCCACCAATGAATCGCCGCGATATAGATTATGATGCTAATGGGGCATTATGGACCAATAAATAAGTAAATAAATATTAGCATTTCCCTGCTGACATAATTAATATCTTTAGAAGAGACATCACAACTAAACAATGAGTTTGACCACCCGCCTGGGACAATGTACTTCAAATTAAATCCGAATGTGAACAGTTCGGTTCGACCCCCCCCCCCCCCCCACCCCAACTAAACAATGGGTTTGACCACCCGCCTGGGTCAATATACTTCAAATTCAATCCGAATGTGAACAGTTCGGTTCGATCCCCACGGGAGGGGTAACTGAATCGTGTCCTTGGGCAATGCACTTATTAATCCCGATCGTCCTCGAGGGCCAAGGTGGGCTGTCTTTAGTCCAAACTTGGACCCACAGTCCGTAATATAATTTTTGGCGTTGGTACGGCCTGTAGGTCCAACGCTCTCAATCTCCGTGGTGTACTATATGATCAGTAAACGATTTACTTGCTGGTCTATCTCGCCTCGTGAGAACAAAATGGCATATCCTGAAGCTTTGTGTTAGTATGTGATTGAAAAAAGAATATTTATTGAGCAATTTCATCTAGATAAAAACGTGTCGATCGCTTGATAAATTCCAAAACGTATTTTCACTCGAAATTCGTCAGCTGATCAACAACGGAGGTCGCCATGTTTAAATTGAAATCTTCGGGAGAGTTTGACTAATGGAATACCGGACGCATAAAACGGAACGGGCTCGTATCGACGAAGCAGGGTTGACTGACGGCGCGTTTGAATCTCGGTGCATTTCACTCCAATCGTCATCATTTCGAACACAGTCAACGCGCAACGAAATTTCACTCAAAAAATATTGCAACGCACTCCCAGCTTCCACATAATATATGATGCCCCATATCGCAAAACTACTTGACTACTTGTCTCAGAGTTGTTAACATGTCAGGCGAAAACAGCATGTAGTTCTTGTTGCGTGCACATGATACCACAAAAATCGAAATGAAAGCTTTTTGGAAACTCAGCAGATTCACAGTTAATTAATGAGATTGAACGGGGGCTATACATTTTCGTTAGACATCAGCGGAACCGTGCATATATTCTGTTATTCATGAATCGAAAATTTAGGTCCCACCCCAACCCAATTAACTATCCATTGAAAACTCTTTTGTGCCGTTTATTTCATAATGACGATATTTCTTTTCTCTGAACACCCAAGCACCTTTGGGGGGATTAAGGGGAAGTGCACATGATCAATGAAAACAAATTATTTATTAATACCTGATGATGAGCACGCAGAGTGACCCCAAATGTTCATGTCCAAATTATATTCTTAAAAGAAAGTTCACATTTTTTTTATTTGATACATGTTAGGGAAATATGCAGTCTATTTTGGGGAAATTTATTTTCGTCTGACGTCAAGTTTTTTGGAAAGATTTTTCAGTCTTTGGGCCATTTTTTCGGCTTCCGGCTTAATATCGAAAGAAAAATGATCCATTCCTTTCACTGTTCTTCCCCGTTTCTCGTCGAATAATCTGTCTTTCTCATACACTTTGACCATTTCTTTCACAGTTTCTTTCACGTCATGCCTCCCCCTATTGCTGTGAACAGTGTCCCCCAATAAGATCATCAAATATTTTTTGTAGATGTCTCTTCATATTTCCAACCATGGCGCCATGCCTAGGGACAGTTTCTGGAGTTAATCCACTCTTTCGTTTCAGATCTGTCACAAATTTTTTGTTGAGATACTCATTTACTAAATCCATCTCCAAATTTTTGTCCTCCCCACCCGTGTAGTTAACTGTTCTATTCCACGTTACTTCTGTTTTCAGTCTTCCGGGAAGCCAACCGTTGATTCCTGTAATAAAGGATGAATGGGATAACTGAGACACATTAGCCAAATATGACCTACAAATGAAATAGGCGTATGGGCCGTGGAAAAGAAGCCGGGGGAGGGGGGGGGGGGGGCGAACTGTAGGGAAAAATCTAATTTTTCAAGCAGTTTCATATTTCTTCGGCATTTTGCGGTTGGAAAAATAAGCAAAACGACGTCCAAACTTAGGGTTACTCAATGCAACTTTAGATATTTAATTCAACCAGGTACTCTAAAAATGCCGATTTTCTCAATTATAAGATCGAAAAGACAGCTTGTGGGTGTCGCTAAAATTGCTTTCAGCCTTCGAATATTTTTTAAATCCGGGAAGGCCCCCGTGGGGTGGGTCGGGGGGTGGATTCTCCCAAATGCAAACGTTACTTGGCATTACTCGCCTCGATGGTGCTCGCGGAAATATTTTGCGGGTAAAAATTTTCAGTCCCCCCCCCCCCCTCCCTTTCCCCCACCGCGAAATAAAAAAAAAAATCCGGAAGCTGATTGCCGCGGAGGTGGGGTTGGGAAGCTTTTTCCCACCCATCTTTCCCAACATTGGCGCCGCCGCCACGCGACTCGATGATGCTCATGGCATCTTTTTACTAAGACCCACAGACGGTAAAATATTTTTTTGTTTGGTTCGTCCTGTGAGTCACCAGACGTACCGAACCATAAAATTATATTACGGACTGTGGGTCCAAGTTTGGTTTGATTCTTAATCGGCTAATGTGGTTGCGGCAGGTGTGAAAGAAAATAAATTTCCCAGTAAAAGCGGTAAATCATTTAATTAGCAGATAACGGGTTTGTGTTCAATGAATATCATTTCTGCTGCATATTTTTTTGTGTGAAATTTCGTTGCGCGTTGACTGTGTTTGAAATGATGACGATTGAAGTGAAAAGCACAGAGATTCAAACGCGCCGTCAGTCTGCTTCGTCGATATGAGCCCGTTCCGTTTTATGCGTCCGGTATTCCATTAGTCAAATTCTCCCGAAGATTTCAATTTAAACATGGCGACCTCCGTTGTTGATCAGCTGACGAATTTCGAGTGAAAATACAACGTTTTAGAATTTGTCAAACGATCGACACGTTTTTATATAGATATAATTGCTCAGTAAATATTCGTTTTTCGATCACATACTAACACAAAGTTTCAGGATATGCCATATTGTTCTCACGAGGCGAGATAGACCAGCAGGTAAATCGTTTACTGGTCATGTACTATTCTCGAGCAATACTCGATCGTCAGGCCCATTACTCGGAATAGCACAAGACTGTATTGACAGCGATTTGAGACAGACTCTGACGTGGCGAGTCAGTTGAGCCGTGAAATTGTTCCCCAGCAAAGCCCTAAACTCACCTAGATTCCTTGGGTGTCCAAATCTCTTTACTGTTATTGTGATCCGCTTAGGTGAAGCTTCCCTTTGCTATTGCTGTGAGTCTTTCAATGCTGATGGCACAAAAAGCACACGAATTCTCTCCTCTAGCTCCCCATAGAAGAAAAGTGTAGTCCTATAAAACAGCGTCATTGGCAACATAAAAAATCCCGCGAATCTCTAGTGCTCTCAACCAATCACCAGCCAGATACCTGTAAACTCTATTGTCATTGAGGTCGTAGTTCACAACCGATGACCCCCAAATTCCCGCGTTTACAAATATGCGTACTACGTCACCTGGTGCGAATATAACAGTCATATAGTACACCACGGAGATCGAGAGCGTTGGACCTACAGGCCGTACCAACGCCAAAAATTATATTACGGACTGCGGGTCCAAGTTTGGACTAGGCCGTCTTCTACGGCGTTCTGAACGTCGATGATGCACTTGTCTTCAACCAAAGTTAAATCCTGCTGGTCAGAACTCTGAACGTTTGGGAATCTGAGTTTCTCGCAGCTGTTCGGTGATTCCCTCCGGACACTCCGACTTTCCCCACCCGTAAAACGTTCCGACACGAGGCGACTTTGGCTGTCGAAAATGTTAAACCCCAAACAGAAAAGAGAAACCCCCACAGAAAACTCGTTCACTCTCTGAAACGCGAACGTTAAGCGCCACATCGTCGAAATGTTTTTCTGTCTCAAACCAACAACGCTCTTTTAAATGTTGTTTACATCCACGATGCACAGTTCTCGTTCTTCTGACAAATTTACGTTTGTGCGAAGGGGAAGCTCATCCGTTTTCCACCTTACGATAAGGTGTACTATTTTTGCATTGCGGTTTGAAACATTATGATTTCAGCTTAAAGGGATTTCAGTAAAAATGGGTTAACTATTTTGACCCATAACCCGTGAACTGCAGCTCACGTCATGACGTCCGTTATTATGGCGAAGTGACCAGTATTTTCGGCCTGAGATAATCCGACTGTAAAGATATCGTCCGACATTTTTACTGATATGATTTCTTAATTCCATTCATTATGATTAACGGATTAATACTATTAATTTAATAACCTTTGTTGATCGCGAGACAATCAATTATTTTCTCACTAACATTCATTATTGATAAACGTTTTTTTTTTTAATATATTATCAATTTAATAACCTTTGTTGGTCGCGGGTCCGAGACAGATGTCAACTCATTTCAAATCTTTGAATTAACGAAAAGTGGGCGGTACAAACCTACTTTAGTGTACGTGGAAAATTATTTCTGTAATTTGTTTTGAAATCGTATCGCTATCAAGTCAAGTTTCATTTTAAGCTCCGTATTCAGTTACTCGTAATCCAAAATGTTCACCTGTGGAATTTGTGAGAAAGGATTTTCATCCAACGACCACATTAATCGCCACGAGTCAACTGTACACGGAGGAGAGGCTTATACACCTGTACTTAATGATCCAAGACTTTCAAGAGAAAGGACGTGTTAACAGAACACCAGATGATGCACTGAGGTTGTTTTAGCTGTCAGTTTTGTTCGACGAATTTCTAAACTAAATCCAACAAAGAAGGACACGAACGAAGTGGACATAACACAGACGGTGATTTCAAGAAGTTCCACTGCACGCTTTGTCTGAAATCCTACACTCATAAAGGTAAATTAGAAAACACGGAGAAATGTCAAATCTCGACATTTAAGTGTGCGACCTGAGGGGAGAAGTTTTAACAGCTGACTCAACTTAACCATCGTCACGCCAAAATGCATAAACCACCTAAAAGGAAAAGCACCACCAAAGCAACACCTGGACCATCAAAAATTCGACGAGAACTCACGAAGATTTCCGATGTCGATCCCGTAGATTTTGAAGAAGCTGCCGTACCAGATTTGGAAAGTTCTGGTGTTGAAGAAATATATCGTGACCACTGGGTAGCTTTTCGCACGCATTTTATTACGGATCGCCCAGTGCAGGATATTTATAATTTCTGGGAAGTGATATAACCGAACTGGATATTACCCACACCATTGTGTTTTTCCGGGATATGTCCGGGAAGTGTCCGGGATTTGTCTGCTTTGAAATTATCATGCCCGGGACATGTCTGGGATCAGATTTCTGAATCTGGAATATGTCTGGGTTCTTGACTGGTAGATGTCTGTGAATTCTATTTCTGGAATGTGTCTGTGAAAAAAGATAAAATGTCTGGGATATGTCTGGGACAGAAAATGTCTAAGTCTGCTTGTCTAGAATGTGTCTGGGAATAAAAATTTCTAAGTGATATGTGTCTGGATATTGTCTGGAAATTATAATAATGCAACTGATAGTTGTCTGGTATCTGTCTGGGAAAGAAAATGTATAAGAACACTTATCTGTTTATTGTCTGGGATTGAAAATGTCTAAGTTCCTTAACCATCCTGTCTGGGAATTGTCTGGGATTGAAAATGTCTAAGTTCCTTAACCACTGGCACCAGCTAGCCCTTCAAGCTATTTACAGAGACATCCAACAGGCATTTGACTCAGACTAACATTTGAAGAAGGTAACCAATCACAACTTTACCCTCTTCTTCTAATTACCAAGTCCTTTTAACCATTCAGCAAACAGTTAATTTTTTTCCCTTCAATGGAACAAGCGCATTCTCTTTAGGGGTCATAGCTATATTTGAGAAGGGAAAAAATAAGTTTCATTGTGTGGTACGCTATGTTTTAGAATGAAAAAAAAATTGTTGTGTTATTCTTATATCGTCTGTTGGGCGTTTAGGGCCGATTTGCTAGGTAAAGGTTTAACAGGAGCAATTTTGATTTGTGAAATTTTTGTTTCTTTTGCAAACTTTCTAGCATTTTATTTCATTATTTTTCAAAAACCATATTATAATCTTGAATGAGCCCAATAATTATGCCTTTACCCATAACTGTTTCAGTGTCAAGGCTGATTTAACCAATCCAGTATACCCCAGCCCATCCTGGGAGTATCTTCAGTTAAGCTGATGGTAGGCTGTCATTTGGCCACTCTAGGAAAGATCCACAGGATCCTCTCATTCCAACAGTATGTTACACAACAGCACGTCTTTGGCAACAGCATAAATATTCCATGCTGCTATAGACATTGTAAAATAGATCATCTGGAACAATAATAGTTAACAGCCCATTTCCTGTGTCTGTAAACTGTACTGCTTTAACCAACAATTTCAAGCACGTTTCTTTAAAAAAAAACCCTTATATCTGATAGGTAGACATCTTTTTCAGTATGTTCTAGGGCAGTCATGTCTGGTTTGACAGACTGCATCAGACGTCACTGCAGACCATCATATCATCAGTTGTTATGTCCTTAGATCATCCAATCCTTCAAGTATTAAAAGGAAAGTGGTAATATGGTCCCGGCAGGCTTTGAAAAAATAAATTCCATAACATTCCATGAACCATTCTTTTGAATATCCCAAGCTGAAAATGATAATGATTTTGAAGTTTTAGTATTCTTTCAGAACCTCACATTAATGTCTACTGCATTTTTTGTATAGAACAGTTATCCTATTTATCAACTAAAACATACAGTACATGCAGAGTGTATTGATACTAAAACACTGATGGGGTGAATTTTCCACCCAACAAAAACATACAAATTCTGAGAAAATGTATTTATATGAGAAACACTAGCAAACTGTCAGTTAATGGACCACCGGTTTGAACTCAGTGGTCTATTGAACTCAGTGGTCTATTAACTGAAAATCTGCTTTCAGTTTTCATGCATTTTCTCAGAATTTCTAAGTTTTTACTGGGTGGATTTTCCACCCCATGAGAGTTTTAGTACTAATACACTCCGCATGTACTGTACTGTACTGTTAACATTTTGAATTTCGAAGCCAAATGCACCAAACATTTACAATTTTAACACCTTTTAGAAATTCGATTTTTCTAGTAAAATACGTTTCTTTACAATACCTATCACACCAATACAACTGCTTAATCTCCATGTTCCGACTGGCTAGGAGAAAAGCGACTGTCTCTATTTCCCTTGGGCCAAAGCCCCAGGGAAGATAGAAAAGCCAAGACTTAAAAATCAAACCAAACCTGGATTTGCCGGAGCCGATAGTGGTAGGTACACAAGCCGGTGTCCTTCAAGCAGTAAGTGTTAGCTCCCTTAGTTCCAACATACGGGCATTCTTCTTTTTTCCCTGAGAAAATTTTTTGTATGCTTTGAAAGCTATTTATATTTTCGATCTAAATGCTAAGGTGGCCTTATTTTTTCAGAGGCTTGTGCAGTATTTAATTCCGACAGTATTTGCTTTTGACATTTATAAGCAATTTTTGGCTTCCAGCCATAGAATAACAACATTATGGCATTTAAGTTGCTTATGAATATAAAAATCCTGAAATATTATGAAAAGAATTTACTGGCACTCTAATTTATTATTTAACACATCACATCATTTCCCTCTATAAAGAACATTCAAAAACAACTCGTATAAATATCAAAATTGCTGACTCTAGGGAGAATTTTCCCCAGACTTTCCTATATGCTCTAATTGCCACATTTTTCCAAGGACCTGGAACCAATAAAAATTAATCTAAAATTTCCCAAACATCTCATGACACAAAGTGATTCCGTGCAACGATATATACCACCCACAAATTTACCCCCATGACAATTAAAAGCCATCAAGATTTTTACCCTCAATACTATTAGTTATCCTTGTGTTTTCCAGGGTGTATGGGAATTTACCGGTGTAAATTCCCATACACACTGGAAAACACAAGGATAACAGATTTATTTCCAAGAATTTGGGGTACTTAATACTTTAACTTAAATTGTGGGCAAAAACTGACAGAAAATTTGTACTTTGTAAGTTTCTTAATACAGAAAACCAGACAGATATGGATGTCATTGGAACTGGCTCGATGAGCCAGTTCCAATGACATCCATATCTGCACAATTTTATTGCACATAAATATTAAATTTCCTGTATTTTTATTTTTGTTCTAACATAACAGAGCAGAAGGTATGAATTACTAATTAAAAATTGGTACTTTTTTAGCCATATAGCCTGCTATTGTATATTCTTGTTTTTAAACCGTGGTTAACCACGGTGTAAAAAAAAAAACACTGTGGATTGCAAGTTACACCGTACCTCTCAGCCAATCAAAATGCAGTATTTTGTTCATTTGGAAATAATTTTAGTTATCCTTGTGTTTGAAGAGATGAAAAGGAATTTACATTGGTCTAAAAACTGATACATCCTGAGGCAGAGTTGAAGGATGTATCATTACTTTGAGTGATGGCTCACATGATACACCACAGAAAAATACTAAAACTTCAATTTTAATACACTTTCAATGTAGGATATATTTATCTTATTTGTCTGATAAAGAGAGAATCTTGTATCAGTGTATCAAAATATAATAACAAAAGCTGGTTTTTAGAATCGCAAGTACACACACAAATTTTGTTCCATTAGCTTCAGCTAATTTCATGACCTAACCTCAGGGTCATTCTGACAGGGATTGGGTGGTCTAACACCCCCTCCCTCTCCTGCCCCCCCCCCCCCCCCCAATGAGGACCTTGATTTTTTAAAGTTGGGAAATTTTATGGTTCAGATGGGGACAATTGGTAGTTCTCTCCGGGTAGCAATATCATGTTTAACAGTCTTTTTTTTAGCCAATCTATTATCAAAAAATTCCCACTCATTATTATGAGAAGAAGCGAAATATCGAGCGATTATAATGTAATTTTTCAGAAATCAAGAAAACATTCCTTCTCAACACTGATCATCAAAAGTTGGAAATTTTTTTGTTCAAATTTCAGAAATTTGAGGATCTCACCCTCCCAGGCTGAACCTCCTCGGAACGTCCCTGGATCGAACAGAGAAAAAATGACCCATATTAAATTCTATCAGCATGAGCAATATTTCTGATTATTTTAAAACGAATATGAGATGTGTTTTAAAAATGCATCACATTTTGTTTTATTCTTGTTTTAACAACAGCCTTCGGCATGGTGAAGAAAACAGAAACAATGAAGAATACCATTTACCCCTTAGCTCTCAGCCAGTCGGATCACAGGAGTTTTGAAGTATCATTCACCCCATGTCTTGCCGATCTCTGCCAATCAGATTACAGAAGTTTTCATGAGTTGGAAAAAATAACCCTTGACATAAATACTAGCCATGCCCCAACCCTTCCCCCTTAGGTAAATGTTTTACAAGATGTCAGCTATTGGTAAATTAATCATTTTAATGCTATGACGAAAGCCTAGTCCCTTTCAATTAAATATGAAAACTGAAAAATAAAAGCATATTCTTCATTGATCATTGTATTGGCAAAAAGAACTTTCCTCATATTTTTTTTTCAATTGGAATAAAACCAGCAAACTGCTGTGATGGCTTCTTCACAGTAAAAACATGTCCAAGTTTCATTCCTGTTGTTTTGTCAGAAACAATATCACTTTGAAAAAGTGGCAGCTCACAAATTGCTGCAAAATATTTAGGATCAGAGCATTCACAGTTGTTGGTTTTCACAACACAAGAACATGAAAAAACTATTTTTGTGCAGTAAACTACTTGACCAAATAAGTTTTCTCCATATTGAATTGTATAACTATTTCTTCGCGACAAACGCTGATATATTTCAGAATGGATCATTTTACCCTCAATCATTAATCTTTTAAATCGGAACACTCTTCCTGACAATCCTGGAAACTTTCTATGGAAACAATTGTTTAGAAAATTATCTATGTGAATCTCCTCCATTTTACCAACAGCTTTGTAAACACTATCAATTGTTTCTACCTTTCGTCGGAAAATATAAAAAAAGTAATTATTTCTCACAAACTTCACCATGCAAACAAACAAACAGGTAATAAAAATGTATACTGAATGCTGAATCATATTTTAGAGTGATAGAACAATTTGAACTATCAATTAAATTTTACTGTAAGTTCACCTTCTAAACGTACGTAGACTATAAGTAGAATCCACTTAATATGATACTGGCAAGTGTAATATTCCCATTAATTTTATATAATTCTACACACTAATCCATTCACCCTTTTAATCGATCATGGACGAAATTCCAGTTAATTCTATCAAGAAATTCTTGTGTGTGTGTGAGTGGGAAAATGTCTTACTTGCCCCAGGTCAGAAGTACAGTGCAGCCCACTTAATTGGCAGGGTTTCCGCCAGGGGTTGGGGGAATGAGTCTGTTAGGTGGCGACCGATCGTCATCGGTATGACAGGCCGACCATAGTTCGACCCGTCGTAGGAATATTTTGGTTTCCAGGGTACCAACCCCCCCCCCCCCCCCCCCATTTCAATGCATCTGAGTGTGTCAGCGGCCGTATTTCACCTAAATTTTCGGACCTCAAAAAGTATTTAAAATTATTTATCGAAATACAATTTGCAGCATTTCAATTGAAACAATAAAAAATCCCAACATACCTGTTACGATGGTGCACAACACCAACAATATGTATAATATTGCTTTTAATATGGGAGAACTGGTGATTTGTTTACAATAATAAAATGGCGAAACATGACAGAGATTACAATGAACTAAATATCCCGCGATACATGTGCTTAGGCAAAACTAAACGATAACTCAAATAACAGTACCAACTGGCGGGGGAAATGCGTCCATTTGACGGACTCCCTGCCCGCCTAGCAGAAACCCTGTAATTGGATATCGCTTAATTATATAATCCTGTTAATTGAATATAATTTCCAAGCACCAAACCATTTACCATACCTTTGGTACAAAGTTGACCTGTTAATTGCATATGGAGTATAGATTAAACTCCTGTTAATTGAATCTGTCGAGAAATTACCCTGGCAACCTCCACATTTGCCTCCTTATAGACCTATTTGGCCTCTGTATATCCAATACAGGCATTTAATCAATTATATCCTGTTTGACAGAGCTCTGTGAGCTCTGTAAAACAAGACATAATGGAAAATTGGCTCAGTTTATCTATAGAATACAGGAAAGTGACAAATCCCTGTTAACTGTTTACTCCTGTTAATTGGATACTTTTCAATGGCAAAGTGGATATTCAATTAAGAGGGTTCCACTGTATTTATTTTGCCATATGCTGAAAAATGACACTTAATTCATTAGTTTTCAGTAAATTCGCATCACAAGAACAAAAGAGCTCTGTCAAACAAACGGTAATAAATTATCAAAACAAATAAAAAACAGCATTCAGAAAAAGAGAATACTATAGACAAATAATTGTATATCTTTAACCACAAATCGAGTATTCAATTAATAGGGACCAGGTACCAAGACCTCATATATTATTACAAGAGATCAAATTCACAATATAAAAACTGAACAGGAAATAAGTCATATTGGTAGGAGAAACTTGGGGTCATTTTTAGCTCAACTTGACAAAGTCAAGCTGAGCTATTGCCATCACTTCTCGTCCATCGGCGTACGTACGTACGTTAGTACGTACGTCCACAATTTCCTTTGGCACACCTCACAGGTCGCATTTATGATCAGATTACTTGGAAACTTGGTATGCTTGTTTGGGGTGACCTCTAGATGGGAGCTATCAATTTTCTTCAATTTCCGTCAACAAATGTTGCCGCGGCCAACGTTCTTAGAACTTAATTTAGCCAAACCACAATATTTCCCTTTGGCACACCCTACAGGGTACATTTATGATTTGATTGCTTTGAAACCTGGTATGCTTATTTAGGGTGACCTCTAGATGGGAGCTATCGATTTTCTTTAATTTCCGGCAAAAAATGTTGCCACGGCCAACGTTTGTAGAACTTAGTTTAGTCAGACCTCAATAGTTCCCTTTGGCACACCCTACAGGGCACATTTATGATCCGATTGCTTTGAAACCTGGTATGCTTGTTTGGGGAGACCTCTAGATGGGAGCTATCGATTTTCTTCAATTTCTGTCAAAAAATGTTGCCGCGGCCAACATTCTTAGAACTTAGTTTAGTCAGAAGACTCATTATTTCCCTTTGGCACACCCTACATTTATGATTGGATTGCTTTGAAACCTGGAATGCTTGTTTGGGGTGACCTCTAGATGGGAGCTATCGATTTTCTTCAATTTCCGTCAAAAAATGTTGCCGCGGCCAACGTTCTTAGAACTTAGTTTAGTCAAAACACAATATTTCCCTTTGGCACACCCTACAGGGCACATTTATGATTTGATTGCTTTGAAACCTGGTATGCTTATTTAGGGTGACCTCTAGATGGGAGCTATCGATTTTCTTCAATTTCCATCAAAAAATGTTGCCGCAGCCAACATTCTTAGAACTTAGTTTAGTCAGACCACAATATTTCCCTTTGGCTCACCCTGCAGGGCACATTTATGATTAGATTGCTTTGAAACCTGGTATGCTTATTTACGGTGACCTCTAGATGGGAGCTGTCGATTTTCTTCCATTTCCGTCAAAAAATGTTGCCACGGCCAACGTTCTTAGAATTTAGTCTAGTCAGACCACAATATTTCCCTTTTGTACACCCTACAGGAAACATTTATGATCGGATTGCTTTGAAACCTGGCATCCTTGTTTGAGGTGACCTCTAGATGGGAGCTATCGATTTTCTTCAATTTCCGGCAAAAAATGTTGCCACGGCCAACGTTCGTAGAACTTAGTTTAGTCAGACCTCAATATTTCCCTTTGGCACACCCTACAAGGCCCATTTATGATCAGATTGCTTTGAAACCTGGTATGCTTATTTGGGGAGACCTCTAGATGGGAGATATCGATTTTCTTCAATTTCTGTCAAAAAATGTTGCCGCGGCCAACGTTTTTAGAACTCAGTTTAGTCAGACCACAATATTTCCCTTTGGCACACCCAACAGGGCACATTTATGATTTGATTGCTTTGAAACCTGGTATGCTTGTTTGGGGAGACCTCTAAATGGGAGCTATCGATTTTCTTCAATTTCCGTCAAAAATTGTTGCCATGGCCAATGTTCTTAGAACTTAGTTTAGTCAGAAGACTCAATATTTCCCTTTGGCACACCCTACAGGGCACATTTATGATCGGTTTGCTTTGAAACCTGGCATGCTTGTTTGGTGTGACCTCTAGATGGGAGCTATCGATTTTCTTCAATTTCCATCAAAAAATGTTGCCGCAGCCAACATTCTTAGAACTTAGTTTAGTCAGACCACAATATTTCCCTTTGGCTCACTCTGCAGGGCACATTTATGATTAGATTGCTTTGAAACCTGGTATGCTTATTTACGGTGACCTCTAGATGGGAGCTGTCGATTTTCTTCCATTTCCGTCAAAAAATGTTGCCACGGCCAACGTTCTTAGAATTTAGTCTAGTCAGACCACAATATTTCCCTTTTGTACACCCTACAGGAAACATTTATAATCGGATTGCTTTGAAACCTGGCATGCTTGTTTGGGGAGGCCTCTAGATGGGAGCTATCGATTTTCTTCGGTTTCTGTCAAAAAATGTTGCCATTGGCAAAAAAAATGACATTGGTACCAATGATCTTGAATTTTGCCATTTCATTTATAACTTACCAAGTTCAAGTTTGTCAAGCTGAGCTACAGTGTCATTGACACTTTCATTTACTTTCTTCATCAAAAAAAAATAAATACAGTCTCTGCAGTGACAAATAAAAATTTATTTTCACTGTTTTCATTTATTTCTGTACTTGGAAATGATTCAGTAACTTCCATTTGTTTTTCAACTAAAGAAAGTGCTGTCAACATATCCAGTTTATTTCAATTATAACACAAGTTACACTATTTGTTGATTTTTCTGACCTCACTCATGAAAAAAAAGTTCTGTATTTAACATTTATAATAAACAAACTGTGGAGTAATTTGAATTCCAAGACACCTAATATTGCTATACTTTCAACACAGGTCTTAAACCAGCCAAATAATTGTATATTTCAAGAGCTTTAGAGTCCGTTTTTATACTCTTTGCCAACTCGGGCAAGCTTTGAGCAACAGATACAACTTTCAGTACCTGAAAAATATTTAAATATTACACAACCAGTAATGAGGAGAGAAATTGATGAAAAGGGAAAATGGAAACCAGACCTTTAAAAATTGAATTTTTGCATATCCTTAAAAAGGTTATGCAAAGCAGCCATTGCATAACCTATTCAAGTTTGCATGACATAGTTTTTCTAAATTAAAAAAAAAAAATTTCAATTGGGATGTACTGTTGTGTTGTATTATAGTTACAGGCACTTATGTAGTTATTTTTGATAAATAAATCACAGTAAAATCATGTAAATTGTATTTTGTGAGTTATTTTACATAACCTGAAAAAAGTTATGCCACAGGTGATTTGCATAACCTGAAAAATAGGTCTACAGTCCTATATATTATATATTGTTTAATATAAGTCGGGAAGGACTAGTGTTGAAACGTTACGCAATTTTCGGAAGTTGACTAGTCGACTAATCGGATTATTTCAATCGGGGGGACTATATTTCAGATAGAATTACGTCTTTGCACCAGGTAGGGCGTCATAGAAGGCTGGGCGGCCAAGAGCCGCGGCTACAACAGGCCGACCATGGTTCGGCCTGTGGTAGAAATTTTTAAAAATTTGATGTCCCAAAACCCCCATTTTCTTGCACCTTAGCAAATATTTCCTGGCCTTTCAAGCCCCAAGGCGTTGTTTAAAATGTATGCAGATGAAGGTCGCGGCTTTGGTTTGGGAGCCTTTGACTAAGGGAACAAACGTAAATACAGACAAAACATTTTGTTTGTAGAGGAAAGTTCACTCAAATGCTCGATTGTCCAGAGTTTGACCTGATGCACTTGTTTAGCATTGAATACTTTACCTCACACTCACCTGAGTGAGCCGCCCCAGTTTTATCTTTTACTGGTGTCACAGTTCGCTATTTATTTATTCTGTGATTACACCACAGGAGTTCGGTTCGTTCATAGGTACGAACCTACTCTGCAGAGAACGACGTGGTACGAACATATAATTTGTCATTGGAACGAAGCCACTCGGTTGATTCACTCATGTTTCTTTGACGGATAAATCAGCGCGGTAAATATTGTTACTAAAAAAATTCAAGACACTTAATTGTGCTGCACTGTCTGTTTCGGTTATGCATGGCAACCTTTTATTACGGTGGTTTATACAGTGATTGATTGGATGGCCGTCATCTGAAGACCTGGCACTTCCACACACGGGCCAATCAGCCAGTGGTATGCCTCGGCATCAACACTGACTGAGTATACTGCCTCATGCCAGGTATGTGGGAATGCCAGCAATCCGGTGGGTTCACTGCATGGCAGTAATCCTACCGCTTGTTGGACTCCGTGGTGGGTGGGAGCCGGGGCAGTGAACAACATAAAACACAAACATGGATTCAATCAACAAAAAAACAGAAACGAGGTCGCGATTTTCTATCCTCAGATTCGGACTCTGACTCAGATCAACATGTTCAACTTCCATCGCAAAAATGGCCAAAATTCATCATTATATATGCAGCAGCTGAAGATAAAAAAGCAACTAACATCAATCCTTTTGCATTAGAAAAGGCCATTAAAGGCATAGCTGGCACCGTAAAAGGTGTTAAGAAGCTCAGAACAGGTGCTCTTTTGATTGAATGCAACAAAGAATGTCAAGCATTAAATTTACTGAACACAACAAAGCTTGTAGGTATCGAGGTGAACGTCTTTCCGCATCGCACCCTCAATAACAGCAGAGGTGTAATAAGAACTAAAGAATTATCAGGCATTGATGTACTTGAAATTAAAAAAGGACTACAACCACAAGGTGTTTCTGATGTGAAAAATATTACAATAAAGAAAGATGGATCAATCATAAAAAACAATACTTACATTCTTACATTTGACTCTTCTCAACCACCAAAATCTATCAGAGTAGGATATATGAACGTCAAAGTGGATTTGTATATTCCAAATCCACTTCGATGCTTCAACTGTCAAAAGTTTGGACACGGACAAAACAATTGTAGGAGGAAAACAATTTGTTTCAAGTGTGCTCAAGAACTCCAAGACCCATGCACAAATACCGTTAAATGTTGCAATTGCCAGGGTAGCCATGTGGCTGCTTCTAAAGACTGCCCAATTTGGAAAAAAGAGAAACAAATTCAAAAATTAAGTGCGAAAAGCAGGTTAGTTTCAAAGAGGCAAGAGATATTGTAGCATCAATGACTGGTATGAATACTTCTTCGCCGTCATATGCTACAAAAGTATCACAAAAATTAGCAACAAAGTCAGCAGGGTGTCAAACTGAATACACGTGGCTCACAGGAAATATACCATCTTTAGTGAGAGCCTTCACAATAGAACAAAGAGAACCATCGTCCACCCAATCAAATACAACTACCCAAACCACTGAGAAAATACCAAGTCCTAGACAAAACCCAGACCAAACAAAAGATATACCTCAGTTAGAACGGAAAACACAACAAAACACCAAACCAGAAAAGGATGATAAGTCCAGCAAATCAAAACCAGATACACAAAGATCTCAACAAAATCTGAGTCAGAGTCAGAGACGGCAACAAGCAAAAGACATAAAGAAAAAAGAAAAACAGAAACAAGAGTCTGATAGACTACCAAAACGCCTTCAAAATGTAGTCACGAGCAACATGTTTGACGGCATTGAAGAAATGTCTGTCGATGAGTGCATCGACGACACGTTTTCTTCCAAACAGCGCCAGAATAGTTCTCAGGGAATGTCCCCACGTAAGACATCACCAAAAAGAAACACTGGGGCAATTTCGCCCATACGTCCGCCATCCAAATCACCACTCAAACATGGATAATACACACAAGCAAAATATTATACAGTGGAATTGTCGAGGTTTTAGAGCCAACTTTAATGAACTTGGTCTTCTAACCCAAAAATATCAACCTGCAGCCTTTTGCCTGCAGGAAACTCTTTTAAAGAAATCCGAGGCTCGGGATCGTTCACATTTTAAGCATTATACTTCGTATAATGCTTGGGTAGATGAAACTGATTCATGTTCGTGGAACGTCCGTCTTAGTTAGAAACGACATTATTCACAGTTCTGTATCTTTGCAATCAAATTTACAGGCTGTGGCGGTACGCCTAACCTTAGACAAGACAATTACTTTATGTTCTATATACGTTTCACCAAGTAAAACCCTACAGCGGAATGATCTTGAGCTGCTGGTACAACAGCTCCCAACCCCATACATTTTGTTGGGTGATTTCAACGCACATAGCCCCTTTGGGGTAATTCCTGCAGTCAAGAGGATGCAAAAGGTAAAACTGTAGAAGAGTTCATTACAAAATATGACTTGTGTTTGTTTAATGATGGTTCAGACACTTATCTGCACCCCGCATCTGGTTCGTATACATCAATTGATCTTTCAATTGCATGCCCTTCTATCTTCCTCGATTTTTCCTGGAAGGTAGAAGATGACTTGTGCGGGAGTGATCACTTTCCAATTGTGTTGGAGAGTGTAGTTCCGGCGGACGATAAGAGAGTGCCCCAGTGGAACTTTAAAAAAGCTGACTGGGACACTTTTTCATCGCTTTGTTCCGAACGCCTCTCACGGGAGAAATTTCAAGATAGTGCTGACGAAATAGAACATTTTACAAACGAGTTGCTTGACATTGCAAACACAGTCATCCCTAAAACCTCGACAAATCCAAAACGTTTCACCAAACCATGGTTTGATAATGAATGTAAACAGGCTATAAAGGATCGTAAGAAAGCTGAAAGGGAATTTAACAAGTCACCAACTACATATAATTTAGACAAACTTCGTATACATCGGGCAAAAACAAGACGACATATAAAACAAAAAAAGAAAAGTTCTTGGGAATCTTACGTTTCTAAGATTAACCAAAACACTCCCATCAGTAAATTTTGGAAAATGATTAAAATGATTAAAGGAAAAGAAACAAAATCAACTGTACAACACCTCAAGGAAAACAACACCTTACTTACATCTAAAACAGAAATTTCAAATACTTTGGCATCTACATTTTCGAAACATTCGTCGTCTGAAAATTGTAATCCAGAATTTATCAAAATTAAAAAACAGCAAGAAAAGCAAAAGATCAAATTTACCTCCAACAATTTAGAGGATTACAATGAACCTTTCTCTATGGAAGAGTTACGTAACTCCTTGCATAGAGCAAAGGATACTGTCACTGGTCCCGATGAAATTCACGACCAAATTTTAAAGCAGCTGCCTCAATCTTCACTAGAACTTTTATTATCAATTTTAATGGCATTTGGGTGACTGGCCAGTTTCCACCATCGTGGCGTAAAGCAACAATAATTCCAATTCCTAAGCCTGATAAGGATCACAGCAACCCAAGCAACTACAGGCCTATTGCCTTAACCAGTTGTCTGTGCAAAACCATGGAGAGGATGATCAATGACCGACTTGTCTGGTTTCTGGAATCGAACAATCTGCTTACGGATGTTCAGTGTGGTTTCAGAGGCCAGAGGAGTACTGTGGATCATTTGGTCAGACTTGAAACGTTTATTAGAAATGCCTTCGCCAGAAAAGAACATGTGGTCGCCATCTTCTTTGATCTGGAGAAGGCATACGATACAACGTGGACGTATGGGATTTTAAAAGATCTTTTTAACTTGGGGTTGAGAGGGCATATGCCCCTTTTTATTGAAAACGTTTTAACTGACCGTCAATTTCAGGTTCGTGTTGGGTCAACGTTATCTGATCCTCACGAGCAGGAATTGGGGGTTCCTCAGGGTAGTATTTTGTCCCTTACCCTGTT
Source organism: Pictodentalium vernedei (assembly GCA_031216915.1). Lineage (NCBI taxonomy): Eukaryota > Metazoa > Mollusca > Scaphopoda > Dentaliida > Dentaliidae > Pictodentalium > Pictodentalium vernedei. The sequence continues at coordinate 51,113,007 of CM062289.1, forward strand.
TTCGATAAAGATCAATAGTATCATCGATGCAATTGGGAATATGGTAGATTCTTCATTGTATGTTGATGATTTTTTAATCTGTTATAGCAGCAAGAAAATGAATGCTATAGAGCGCAAACTTCAGCTGTGTTTAAACAGAATCCAGAAATGGGCTACAGAAAACGGTTTTAAGTTTTCAAAGACTAAAACTAACTGTGTTCATTTCTGTAAGCTCCGGAAGCATCGTCTTGATCCAGAGTTGAAAATGTAAAGGAAGTGAAATTCTTAGGTTTGTTGTTTGACAGCAAACTGAATTTCACTTCTCACATAAAACAACTGAAAGTTAAATGTAAGAGAGCATTAATCCTCCTGAAGGTTGTTGGTAGTACTGATTGGGGTGCTGACCAAAAAACATTACTTCATCTGTATAGATCACTTGTTAGATCTAAATAAGATTATGGTTCTGTAGTTTACGGATCTGCAAGGAAGTCCTATCTCAAGCCACTTGATGCGATTCATAACAGTGGCATTAGAATTAGTCTAGGTGCATTTCGAACATCACCAATAGATTCAATGCTTGTTGAAGCTGAGGAGCCTTCACTTGAGAAGCGTCGAATTAAACTGTCCCTAGGGGGGGGGGGGGGGGGTTGATCGTCCCCTACTAGACGGGTCCTCAGGTGACGGATGGAGGACGGCCTGCTCAATTGAGCAGGTTTGCTAATTTTTAATTGGCAGGTTTGCTCAATTGAGTTGGCTCGCTGCGAAAATACGCAGCCCCGGACCAAAATGACCAAAATATCAATCATGCTAATACCATCTTGCAGGCACCTTGTTCTCCCGTGAGGTGCATTCCGAAAGCCCAGGAAGAAGGAATCCTGGCAGTTGAGGACTCGGGCCCCGGTTAGGGCAGTCTCCAAGGATGGTGATCAGGTCGTAAACTCTGTTTGGCCCTGGTCTCCATTTTTTCAGATAATGTCCAAGACACTGCTTTGGCCCCAATTTCGGGAGTAGAAGGATGGTCGGATGGCCCGTTCTGGCCAATCGGGAGCCCCCACCCCAAAAGTACTCGGTGTCACGTCGGGGGGCATTTGGTGGTCATTCAATAAGTCATTTCTTTTATTCACTTACCATAATTGCCATTGTGTACTGTTTTCAACATTCTTATTTTTAACAACTATTAAATTTTGCTGCACTGTCTGTTTCAGTTCTACGTGACAATTATTATGTTAATGCTTTGTAAAGTGATTGGTTGGATGATCGCTATCTGAAGACCTGGCACTTCCACACACGGGTCAATCAGCCAGTGGCATACTTCGCTTATCAACACTGGCTGAGTATGTCCAAGACACTGCTTTGGCCCCAATTTCAGGAGTAGAAGAATGGTCGGATGGCCCGTTCTGGCCAATCGGGAGCACCACCCCAAAAAGTACTGGGTGTCACGTCGGGGGGCATTTGGTGGTCATTCAATCAGTCACTTCTTTTAATTACACATTATTATTGCCATTGTGTACTGTTTTTAGGTGTTACTTGTTTAACAACTACATAATTTTGCTGCACTGTCTGCTTCAGTTTTACATGGTAACTTTAATTGCAGTGTTTTGTATAGTGATTGGTTGGATGATTGCCATCTGAAGACCTGGCACTTCCACACACGGGTCAATCAGCCAGTGGCATACTTCGGTATCAACACTGGCTGAGTATACTGCTCCATACTAGGTATGTGGGAATACCGGCAACCCGGTGGGTTCACTGCGAAGCAGTAACCCTACCCCTTGTTGGACTCCGCGGTGGGTGGGAGCCGGGGCAATAAATCCTTAAATCTATAAATATGGCAACCAAAAACAAAACTAAACGACAGTATGAACCATCAAACAATTCAAACTCTTCTGACTCTGACACTGAATATGATTCGTCGAAAAATTCTACTCAGAAACATTGGCCAAAATTTATTTTTATTCAACCGAAAAAAGAAAACAAAGCAATACATTTCAACCCCTTTGCATTAGAGAAGGCTATTAAAGGAATTGCTGGGACAGTTAAAAATGTTAAGAAGTTAAGATCAGGTGGCATTTTGATTGAATGCACTTCAAATATACAGTCATTCAATCTTTTAAAAACTCAAAAGCTTTTAGAAATTGAAGTTATAGCGGAAGCTCACAAAACACTCAATAACAGCAGAGGTGTTGTACGCACTCGTGAGCTTGCTGACATCGAAGAACAAGAAATCATAAATGAAATGAAAACGCAAGGAGTAACAGGGGTCAAACGAGTTAAAATCAAGAAACATGGAAATGAAATAATCACAAATACTTACATTTTCAGCTTCAATACTCCTGAACCACCAAAATCAGTAAAAATAGGTTATATGAATGTCGGAGTGGATGTTTATATCCCAAATCCACTCCGATGTTTCAAATGTCAAAAGTTCGGCCACAGCCAGAATACATTCAGAGGTCAGCCTGCCTGTCACAAATGCGGCCAAAAGCATGATGAGCCATGTACCAATGATATAATTAAATGTGTTAATTGTGAGGGCAAACATATGTCATCCTAGAAAGATTGCCCCATGTGGAAAAAAGAGAAGACCATACAAAAGGTGAGAACAGAGAAACAAATTCTTTAAAGAGGCCAGAGACATAGTGTCATCAATGCCTGGCATGAGCATAACAACACCATCATACGCCACAACTTCAAAGCAAAAGAAACCAACACAATCCGTGGAATGCCAAACACCATGGACATGGCTCAGTGGCTCCACTCCACGTTTACTACAGGCATTTACAATCGGAATCACTGATCAATTCGAACCGAAATCCACACAAGCTACGTCCGATGTCCCAGCTTTAAATGAGTCAGCGACAAAAACAATTACTCAACAAGAACAAGCAAAGGTTATACAAACATCAGGACCTCCTAAAGACCAAAAACAGAAATCTGAAAAAAATTAGCCCAACAAACCGAACCCTGAGCAGAAACAGCGACAACAACAAAATTTAAGTCAAAGTCAGAGAAGAAATCAAGAAAAGTACAAAAAGAAATTGGAAAAAGACAAGCAAAAACAGCCATCCGAAAGAACACCCAAAGCACTTCAAGATCCTGTGACACGCAACAGATTTGAAGGCTATGAAGAGATGGCAGTCGATGAATGCATCGACGAAACATTCTGGCAACTGGACCCGAACTCTCTGAGGAACAGTTCCAAGAGGAAAAAATCTCCGAAGAAATCTGCCGGGGCTATATCGCCCATACGCCCACCATCAATTTCTCCATCTGAATATGGATAATAAAAACAAACACACCATCATACAATGGAATTGTCGAGGTTTTAGAGCGAATTTAAAGAGCTTGGTCTTCTAAGCCAAAAATATAAACCTGCTATTTTTGCCTGCAGGAAACTCTTTTATAGGAACCCGAGGCTCAAGATCATTCAGCATTTAAGCATTATACATCGTATAATGCCTGGGCAGATGATAATGATCTTCATATTCGTGGAACGAGTGTCTTGGTTAGGAACGACATCATTCACAGTTCTGTACCACTACGGACAAATTTACAGGCTGTGGCGGTACGCCTAACTTTGGACAAAACAGTTACAGTTTGTTCTATTTACGTTTCACCAAGTAAAGCCTTACAACTGGATGACCTTGAGCTGCTGGTCCGACAACTCCCAACTCCATACATTTTGTTGGGTGATTTTAACGCACATAGCCCCCTTTGGGGTAATTCCTGCAGTCAAGAAGATGCAAAAGGAAAAACTGCAGAAGAGTTCATTACAAAATATAACTTGTGCTTGTTCAATGATGGGTCAGATACTTACCTGCACCCCGCATCTGGTTCTTACACTTCAATTGATTTAACAGTTGCATGCCCTTCTGTCTTCCTTGATTTTTCATGGAAGGCAGAAGATGACTTGTGCGGGAGTGACCACTTTCCGATTGTGTTGGGGAGTGTAATTCCGGCGGATAATAAGAGGGTGCCCCAGTGGAACTTTAAAAAGGCTGACTGGGACACTTTCTCATCGCTTTCTTCTGAACGCCTCACAAGGGAGAAATTTCAGGACAGTACTGACCAGATTGAACACTTCACCACAGAGTTGATTAACATTGCAAGCCAAGTCATTCCTAAAACCTCGGCAAATCCAAAACGTTTCACTAAACCATGGTTTGATACTGAGTGCAAACAGGCTATAAAAGATCGCAAGAAATTTGAAAGGGAATTTAATAAGTCACCAACTACACAAAATTTGGATAGATTACGTATAAATCGGGCAAAAACAAGAGTTCTTTTAAAACATAAAAAGAAAAGTTCATGGGAAACTTACGTTTCGAAACTAAATCAAAACACTCCCATCACTAAAATTTGGAAAATGATTAAAAAAATTAAAGGAAAAGAAACAAAATCAGCTGTACAACACCTAAAAGATAAAAACACACTCATAACATCAAAACAAGAAATTTCAAACAAGTTGGCCTCTACATTTTCTAAACATTCGTCGTCTGAAAATAGTAACCCAGGGTTCCTCAAACTTAAAAAACAACAAGAAATACACAAGATTAAATTCACATCCAATAACTTAGAGGACTACAACGAACCTTTCTCTACGGATGAGTTAAGTAACTCTTTGCATAGAGCAAAGGATTCTGCCACTGGACCTGATCAAATACACCATCAACTTTTAAAGCATCTGCCTCAAACTTCACTTGCACTTTTATTATCTATTTTTAATGACATTTGGGTGACTTGCCAGTTTCCACCTTCCTGGCGAAAAGCTACTATAATTCCTATTCCTAAGCCTGATAAAGATCACAGCAACCCCAGTAATTATAGGCCTATTGCCTTAACCAGTTGTCTGTGCAAAACCATGGAGAGGGTGATCAATGATCGACTTGTCTGGTTTCTGGAATCGAACAATCTGCTTGCAGATGTTCAGTGTGGCTTCAGGAACCAGAGAAGTACTGTGGATCATTTAGTTAGATTAGAAACGTTTATAAGAAATGCCTTTGCCAGAAAAGAACATGTGGTCGCCATCTTCTTTGACCTGGAGAAGGCATATGACACAACGTGGACGTATGGGATTTTAAAAGATCTGTTTAACACGGGGTTGAGGGAACGTATGCCTCTTTTTATTGAAAACTTTTTGAGGGACCGCCAATTCCAGGTTCGTGTTGGGTCAACGTTATCTGATCCTCACGGGCAGGAATTGGGGGTTCCTCAAGGAAGTATTTATCTGTTACCCTTTTTTCAGTGAAAATCAATAGTATTATTGATGCAATTGAAAATATGGTCGACTCCGCATTGTATGTAGATGACCTAGGGGGGGTTTGATCGTCCCTTACTAGGCGGGTCCTCAGGTGGCGGATAGAGGACGGCCTGCTCAATTGGGAAGGTTTGTAATTATTAATTGGCAGGTTTGCTCAATTGAGCTGGTTCTCTGCGAAATACACGAATACGCAGCCCCGGACCAAAATGATCAACCCTGCTAATACCATCTGGCAGGAACCTTGTTCTCCCGTGAGGTGCGTTCCGAAGGCCCCGGAAGAAGGAATCCTGGCAGTTGAGGACTCGTGGCCCCGGTTAGGGCAGTCTCCAAGGATGGGGATCAGGTCGTAAACTCTGTTTGGCCCTGGTCTCCATTTTTCAGATAATGTGCAACGCACTGCTTTGGCCCCAATTTCGGGCGTAGACGGATGGTCGGATGGCCCGTTTTGACCAGACGGGAGCCCCCAACCCCCAAAATATCGGGTGTCATGTCGGGGGGCATTGGGTGGTCGTTCAATCAGTCATTTCTTTTAGTTTTATTTCATCATTACTACCCAGACTGACTTTTAATGATTTTGATACCTTTTTAACATCTTCCATTTTCCTAGGGGGGTTTGATCATCCCCTACTAGGCGGGTCCTCAGGTGGCGGATAGAGGACGGCCTGCTCAATTGGGCAGGTTTGCTAATTTCTAATTGGCAGGTTTGCTCAATTGAGTTGGTTCGCTGCGAAATACACAAATACGCAGCCCCGGACCAAAATGATCAACCCTGCTAATACCATCTGGCAGGCACCTTGTTCTCCCGTGAGGTGCATTCCGAAGGCCCCGGAAGAAGGAATCCTGGCAGTTGAGGACTCGGGGCCCCGGTTAGGGCAAGTCTCCAAGGGTGGGGATCAGGTCGTAAACTCTGTTTGGCCCTGGTCTCCATTTTTTCAGATAATGTCCAAGACACTGCTTTGGCCCCAATTTCGGGAGTAGAAGGATGGTCGGATGGCCCGTTCTGGCCAATCGGGAGCCCCCACTCCAAAAGTACTGGGTGTCACGTCGGGGGGCATTTGGTGGTCATTCAATAAGTCATTTTTTTTATTCACTTACCATAATTGCCATTGTGTTCTGTTTTCAACATTCTTATTTTTAACAACTATTAAATTTTGCTGCACTGTCTGTTTCAGTTCTACGTGACAATTATTATGTTAATGCTTTGTAAAGTGATTGGTTGGATGATCGCTATCTGAAGACCTGGCACTTCCAAACACGGGTCAATCAGCCAGTGGCATACTTCGGTATCAACACTGGCTGAGTATACTGCTCCAAACCAGGTATGTGGGAATACCGGCAACCCGGTGGGTTCACTGCAAAGCAGTAACCCTACCCCTTGTTGGACTCCGCGGTGGGTGGGAGCCGGGGCACTGAACTTTAAAAAAAAAATAAACATGGCTAAAATACCACAACAAAAACGTGGGTACGAATTTCAATTTTCAGACAATGACTCCGACTCAGATCAAGACAAAGAACAAACGATTTTGAAAAGCTGGCCAAAATTTATCATTATATATGCTAACGATGAGAATAAAAAAGCATCTGATATTAATCCATTTGCTTTAGAAAAAGCCATAAAAGGAATAGCTGGTGATGTTAAAAATGTTAGAAAGTTAAGATCAGGGGCAATTCTAACTGAATGTAAACGAGAAATGCAGGCTTTGAATTTACTTAACACAGATAAACTCGTTGATATGGAGGTCAATACCTTTGCCCATAAAACATTAAACAGCTGCAAAGGTGTTGTACGTACTAAGGAACTGTCAGGCATTGATGTATTGGAAATTCAAAAGGAACTAGAATCACAGGGGTTTACTAACGTTAAAAGGATTGAAATTAAAAAAGAAGGAAAGCCTATACAAACAATTACTTACATACTGACATTTAACTCCTCTCAGCCACCAAAATCATTGAAAGTAGGATACATGAACATCGGAGTGGATTTATTCATTCCAAATCCACTTCGATGTTTCAAATGTCAGAAATATGGTCACGGACAAAATAATTGTAGAGGAAGAAATATCTGTTTTGAATGTGGCGAAGAACATCCAGACCCCTGCATAAATACCATCAAGTGTTGTAACTGCCAGGGCAATAATGTGGCTGCATCAAAGGATTGCCCTGTTTGGAAAAGAGAAAAAGAAATTCAAAAAGTTAAATGCGAAAGACAAATCAGTTTTAAGGAGGCGAGAACAATAGTGACATTAATGCCTGGCATGAACCTATCATCACCAACTTATGCAAAAAAATTGACACAAAAATTTCAGTGGAATGTCAAACGCAATACACGTGGCTTAAAGGGACGATTCCCTCTTTAGTTCAGGGTTTCACAATAGAACAAACAGAGATACAGTCAACACAAACAAATTCCACAACACAAACAACAGAAAAATTAAAAGCAGGACAAACACAGGGGGGAACCAAAGATTTAACAAAAGCAGAACAGAAAAAAGAACAAAATCCCAAACCAACAGATGATAAAACAGAACGTAAAGTAGGAAAGGATACGCCCAAACCTGTACAAACTAAGGAACATAACACATATTCAGAACAGAAAAATGAACAAAACCGAACAAAGTCTAAACCAGAACAAAGATCACAACAGCACAATCTGAGTCCGAGTCAAATTAAAAAATTAGAAAAAGAGGAAAAGAAAAAATGAAACAAAAACAATTATCGGACAGATTACCTAAGGTTCTTCAAAACCCTGTTGTTCGCAACAGGTTTGAAGGTTTTGAGGATATGGATGTGGGTGATTGTATCGATGAAACATTCGAACAATTACATCCGATTTCTTCACAGAATAGATCCCCGAGGAAAAATTCACCGAAGAAAACTACAGGGGCCATTTCGCCCATACGTCCACCCTCTAAATCTCCATTGAAATATGGCTAAAACAAACAAAAATAACATAATACAGTGGAATTGTCGAGGTTTTAGAGCAAATTTTGATGAACTAGGTCTTCTCAGCCAACAATATAAACCTGTTGCTTTTTGCCTGCAGGAAACTCTTTTAAAGAAACCTGAGGCTCACGATCATTCAGCTTTTAAGCATTATACTTCGTATAATGCCTGGGCAGATGATACTGACCTTCACATTCGTGGAACATCTGTTTTGGTTAGAGACGATATCATTCACAGATCTGTACCTTTGAATACAAATTTACAGGCTGTGGCGGTGCGCCTAACTTTAGACAAAACAGTCACGCTTTGTTCGATTTACGTGTCACCAAATAAAGCACTACATCTGAATGATCTTGAGCTTCTGGTCCAACAGCTTCCAACCCCATACATTTTGTTGGGTGATTTTAACGCTCATAACCCTCTTTGGGGTAATTCCTGCAGTCAAGAAGATGTAAAAGGGAAAACTGTGGAAGACTTCATTACAAAGTTTGATTTGTGCTTGTTCAATGATGGGTCAGACACTTATCTGCACCCCGCATCTGGTTCTTACACTTCAATTGATCTTTCAATTGCATGCCTTTCCCTCTTTCTCGATTATTCTTGGAAGGTGGTTGGCGACTTGTGCGGGAGTGACCACTTTCCGGTTGTATTGGAGAGTGTAGTTCCGGCAGACGATGGGAGGGTGCCCCAGTGGAGCTTTAAAAAGGCTGACTGGGAGTCCTTCATCTTGCTCTGTTCTGAACGCCTCACACTGGAGAAATTTAGAGAAAGTGCTGACCAGATTGAACATTTTACAACAGAGTTACTTGATATTGCAAGCCAGGTCATTCCTATAACCTCGACAAATCCAAAACGTTTCACCAAACCATGGTTTGATAACGAATGTAAACAGGCTATAAAGGATCGCAAGAAAACTGAACGGGAATTCAACAAATTACCATCTACAAATAATTTAGATAAATTACGTATAAATAGGGCAAAAACAAGACGACTAATAAAACAAAAAAAGAAATCGTCCTGGGAAAATTATGTTTCCAAGCTGAACCAAAACACCCCCATCAACAAAATCTGGAAAATGATTAAAAAAATGATTAAAGGCATTAAAGGCAAAGAAACCAAATCAACTGTACAACATCTAAAAGACAACAACACGCTTATCACATCAAAAAAGAAATTTCAAACAAATTAGCCTCCACATTTTCGAAACATTCGTCGTCTGAAAACTGTAATCCAGAATTTCTCAAAATTAAAGAACAGCAAGAAAAACAAAAGCTTAAATTTACCTCCAACAATTTAGAAGATTATAACGAACCTTTCTCTATGGAAGAGTTAAATAACTCTTTGCACAGAGCAAAGGATACTGCCACCGGACCCGGTGCCACAATCATCACTTGAACTTTTACTGTCAGTTTTCAATGACATATGGGTGACTGGCCAGTTTCCACCTTCTTGGCATAATGCTACAGTAATTCCTATTCCAAAGCCGGATAAAGATCACAGCAACCCAAGTAATTATAGGCCTATCGCTTTAACAAGTTGCCTGTGTAAAACCATGGAAAGGATGATCAATGATCGACTTGTCTGGTTTCTGGAATCGAACAATCTACTTGCGAATGTTCAGTGTGGTTTCAGAAACCAGAGAAGTACTGTGGATCATTTGGTTAGACTAGAAACGTTTATACGAAATGCCTTCGCCAGAAAAGAACATGTGGTCGCCATCTTCTTTGACCTGGAAAAGGCATATGACACAACGTGGATATATGGTATTTTAAAAGATCTTTTTAACATGGTGTTGAGAGGGCGTATGCCTCTTTTTATTGAAAACTTTTTAAAGGACCGCCAGTTTCAGGTTCGTGTTGGATCAACGTTATCTGATCCTCACGAGCAGGAATTGGGGGTCCCTCAGGGTAGTATTTTATCTGTTACCCTCTTTTCAATTAAAATTAATAGTATCATCGACGCAATTGAGAATATGGTAGATTCGTCTTTGTATGTCGATGACTTTTTGATCTGCTATAGCAGCAAAAAGATGGATGCTATAGAGCGCAAACTTCAGCTGTGTTTAAATAGGATTCAAAAATGGGCTATCGAAAATGGTTTTAAATTTTCAAAGAAATTGTCTTCATTTTTGCAAACTTCGGAAACATCACCTCGATCCGGAGATGAAAATTGATGGTAGTCCTATTAAAGATGTTAAGGAAGTGAAATTCTTAGGTTTGTTGTTTGACAACAAACTGAATTTCACTTCCCACATAAAACATCTAAAAGTTAAATGTAAGAGAGCACTGAATCTACTGAAGGTTGTTGGTAGCACTGATTGGGGTGCTGACCAAAAAACTTTGATCCATCTGTATAGATCACTTGTTCGATCAAAATTAGATTACGGTTGTATAGTTTACGGTTCTGCAAGGAAATCATATCTCAAACCACTTGATGCAATTCATAATTGTGGTATTAGAATTAGTCTAGGGGTTTTTCGAACATCCCCAATAGACTCGATGCTTGTTGAAGCAGAGGAGCCTTCTCTTGAGAAGCGTAGAATTAAATTATCTCTCCAGTACGTGTCTAAACTTTTGGCCAATCCTTCAAATCCTGCTTATAATTGTGTTTCAGAACCTCAAAATGTTGAATTTTTTAACCGCCACCAGAAACACATTCCTCCATTGGGAATTAGAATCAAACCCCACATGGAGTCTGCCAAAATTGATTCTGATTCTATAAAAGGAAACCGTAAATCACATATTCCTCCTTGGCATCTTAAAAAACCTACAATAATTTTGGACTTTGCTTCTACCAAAAAATCTGATACCAATTCCTTGCAGTTTAAACAAAAATATGCCGAAATAAAGTCCAGGTATAGTGCATATACAAAGATCTATACAGATGGATCTAAAGATGGTGACAAAGTATCATCAGCTGCTGTTACTGGTGATCATGTCACCTCAATCAGAATACCGAATCAGAGTTCTATTTTCACAGCTGAAGTTAAAGCTTTACAACTTGCGCTTGAACACATCGAGAATGCTCAGGAAAGAGAGTCGATCATCTTCTCCGACTCTCTTTCCTCTTTACTTGCTTTACTCAACCCCAAGTTGAAGAACCCTCTCATTTTGGAACTTCGTGAGAAGTTAACAACTCTCATGTCTGACCAATATGATATCGTGTTTTGCTGGTTACCCGGACATGTAGGTATCGCTGGTAACACCAAAGCAGACAGTGCAGCAAAACAGGCTTTAGCCAAGCCTCTCACTGATTTTAACATCCCTTTCAGTGATTTCAAACCACATATTAGTAACTACATCAAATCTATGTGGCAGGCGGAATGGGATGGAGCGACAAATAAGAAGCTTTATCGCTTCCGACCAACTATTTCAGATCACTACCCGTCTAGTAACCTTTGTAGAAAGGATCTTGCAGTTTTGACGCGATGTCATGTTGGTCATACACGACTTACACATTCCTTTTTGTTGGAGGGTAATTTGCGACCAGAGTGTATTCCCTGCCAGCAGGTGTTGACAGTGGAGCACATTCTTTTGCACTGTACAGATTTTAATCTTGTTAGACGACAGTATTTTAATGTTGTGTCTCTTAGAGACCTGTTTTACAAGACAAACTCTCATAAAGTTTTGTCGTTCCTGAGGGAAATCAACCTTTTTAATAAATTTTAAATAGTTTGGTTTTATTATTTTCAATTCTCATCTATCTTTTATATCTGTTCCACGGGTTGATTTTCACAACTGTTTTGATGAACTGCACTCATTTTTTAATTCCATTGTTCACTTGTCAGGTGTACTCCACGTTTTTCATGTGTCGTCATCTCTTTTTTAACATCTCCGTTGAAAATAATGATCATTTTTAACTTCATACTTTCATCGCCACGATATGGCCTTAGTTGCTGATGTGGCGTAAAGCACCAATAAATAAATAAATAAATCTTCCGTTTTGTTGTAATGTCTGCGTCGGTTGTCAGAAGTAGTTTTTGTTGAACTGGTTTTTCCTGAAATGATTGGTTGGATGGCTGCCACGACCTGGCACTTCCCATTTACTTTCAACGGGTCAATCCCTCAGCGGTATGCATTGGCATCAACGCTGGTGGAGTATGCTTTCCATGTACTCTTGGTGCTGTTTGCTGGATATCCGCAGCATAACCCCCTAAGTTGGGCTCAGAGTAAGGGTGGGAGTCATGGAACGATGAATTATTAAAAACACTACAATGGCTACAAAACAACCAAATAAACGACCGTATGAACCGACAATACCTGAAACTGACTCTGATAGCGACAAATATTATGCAGAAACTACAAACAGATGGCCGAAATTTGTAATTATAAATTCTACTGATGAAAACAAAAAGGTCAATAAGATTAACCCATTTGCTCTAGATAAAACTATAAAAGGCATAGCCGGAACAGTCAAAAGTGTTAAGAAATTGAGATCTGATGCTATCTTGATTGAAGTTGCTAAAGACATCCAAGCCTTCAATCTTTTAAAGCTGATAAAATTAGTTGATATTGAGGTGGAGGTAAAACCCCACAGAACTCTCAATAGTAGCCGAGGTGTTGTTCGATCTAGAGAGCTTACTGATATTCCTGAATCAGAAATTGTAAATGAACTCAAACCTCAAGGAGTCACTGGTGTAAAGAGAATTCAAATAAGGAAAAATGGACAACAGATAACCACCAAAACCTACATTTTTAATTTTAAAATTCCTCAGCCACCAAAATCTCTTAAAATTGGATACATGAACACCAAGGTGGATTTGTATATCCCAAATCCCCTGCGGTGTTTCAACTGTCAAAAGTATGGGCATAGTAGGGACAATTGTAGAGGCAGGCCGGCTTGCTTTCGTTGTGGACTAACACACGATGATGAGCCATGTACCAGTGATACCATCAAATGCATCAATTGTCAGGGCAATCATATGTCATCTTCAAAAGATTGCCCAGTATGGAAAAAAGAAAAGCACGTTCAAACCATTAAGTGTGAAAGACAGATTAGTTGTAAAGAGGCCAGGGAAATTGTGTCATCGATGCCTGGTATGACAACATCAACACCATCATATGCCACGGTTATTAGCAAAAAAATACAAACAAAATCGGTGGAGTGCCAAACGCAATATACATGGCTGGAAGGCACAATACCATCATTACCACATGCCTTCACAATAGACCACAGCGATCAACTACAACAAAAAACAACTCAAATACAAACACCACCAGTAGAAAAATCTAAAACAAATCAGAAGAATGAACAAGAAAAATCAAAAACAACAGATAACAACAAAGCTCAGGAATTGAAATCAGAACATAAAAAAGACCAGCCAAAACCAAAATCGCAACAAGAACCACGAAATCTTAGAGAAGGTCTCAAGAAAAATTCAAAAAGAAAATAGACAAAACAAAAGAGCTATCAGACAGATTACCCAAAGCCCTTTAGGACCCTGTTACCAGTAACTGGGTTGAAGCCTTTGAAGAAATGGCAGTCGATGAGTGTATCGATGAAACATTCGGACACCTACGTCCAAACTCATCCCAACACAAGTCCCCTAGACAAAAATCACCCAAACCATCTGCTGGGGCTATTTCGCCCATACGTCCACCCTCTAAATCTCCTACCAAATATGGATAATACAATCAAACACAACTTCATACAATGGATCTGTCGAGGTTTTAGATCTAATTTTAATGAACTTGGACTTTTGAGCCAAAAGTATAAACCTGCTGCTTTTTGCCTGCAGGAAACTCTTTTAAAGAAACCCGAGGCTCAAGATCATTCAGCCATTAAGCATTATACACCGTATAATGCCTGGGCAGATGATAATGATCTTCATATTCGTGGAACGAGTGTCTTGGTTAGGAACGACATCATTCACAGCTCTGTATCACTACAGACAAATTTACAGGCTGTGGCGGTACGCCTAACTTTGGACAAAACAGTTACACTTTGTTCTATTTACGTTTCACCAAGTAAAGCCTTACAACTGAATGACCTTGAGCTGTTGGTCCGACAACTCCCAACTCCCAACTCCATACATGTTGTTGGGTGATTTTAACAAAAGTTTAAATTTACATCCAATAACTTAGAGGACTACAACGAACCTTTCTCTATGGAAGAATTAAGTAACTCTTTGCATAGAGCAAAGGATTCCGCCACTGGACCCGATGAAATACACTATCAACTTTTAAAACATCTGGCTCAAACTTCACGAGAACTTTTATTGTCAGTTTTTAATGACATTTGGGTGACCGGCCAGTTTCCACCTTCCTAGCGAAAGGCAACAATTATTCCTATTCCAAAGCCTGATAAGGATCACTGTAATCCAAGTAACTACAGACCAATTGCACTAACTAGATGCCTCTGTAAAACCATGGAGAGGATGATCAATGACCGACTTGTCTGGTTTCTGGAATCGAACAATCTGCTTGCAGATGTTCAGTGTGGTTTCAGAAACTAGAGAAGTACTGTGGATCATTTGGTTAGATTAGAAACGTTTATAAGAAATGCCTTTGCCAGAAAAGAACATGTGGTCGCCATCTTCTTTGACCTGGAAAAGGCATATGACACAACGTGGACGTATGGGATTTTGAAAGATCTTTTTAACATGGGATTGAGGGGGCGTATGCCTCTTTTTATTGAAAACTTTTTGAGGGACCGCCAGTTTCAGGTTCGTGTTGGGTCAACGTTATCTGATCCTCACGGGCAGGAGTTGGGGGTTCCTCAAGGAAGTATTTTATCTGTTACCCTTTTTCAGTAAAAATCAATAGTATTATTGATGCAATTGAGAATACGGTTGACTCGTCATTGTATGCAGATGACTTTTTAATCTGCTACAGCAGCAAAAAAATGAATGCTATAGAGCGCAAACTTCAACTGTGTTTGAATAGAATCCAGAAATGGGCTACAGAAAACGGCTTCAAATTCTCTAAAACGAAAACTAATTGCGTTCATTTCTGTAAGCTCCGGAAACACCACCTTGATCCGGAATTGAAAATAGACGGGAGTCGAATTAATGTTGTTAAAGAAGTGAAATTCTTAGGTTTGTTGTTTGACAGCAAACTGAATTTCACTTCTCATATAAAACAACTAAAATGTCCAGGAAAAGAAGTCGATTATTTTTTCTGACTCTCTTTCCTCTTTGCTTGCTTTGCTCAACCCCAAGTTGAAGAACCCTCTCATTTTGGAACTTCGTGAGAAGTTACAACTCTCATGTCTGACCAATATGATATCGTGTTTTGCTGGTTACCCGGACATGTAGGTATCGCTGGTAACACCAAAGCAGACACAGTGCAGCAAAACAGGCTTTAACAAAGCCTTTCACTGATGTTAACATTCCTTACAGTGATTTTAAGCCTCACATTAGTAGTTACATCAAATCTATGTGGCAGTCGGAATGGGATGGGGCGACAAATAACAAGCTCCATCGCTTCCGACCAACTATTTCTGATCACTACCCATCCAGTAACCTTTGTAGAAAAGATCATGTTATTCTGATGCGGTGTCAGGTTGGTCATACACGACTAACACATTCCTTTTTGTTGGAGGGTTCTGTGCGACCAGAGTGTGTTCCCTGCCAGCAGGTGTTGTCAGTGGAACACATTCTTTTACATTGTACGGATTTTAATCATGTCAGAGGGCAGTACTTTTCTGTAGGATCTCTGAGAGATCTGTTTTATCGTACAAGCCCGAATATAATTCTCTCATTTTTGAAAACAATCAACCTTTTTAGTAAATTTTAAAATTGTTTTTATCATCTTAAACTAGAGTCTTTAAGACTTAACTGGTAGAGTGCTAAGTTATTTTTGGTCATCAAAATTTGTTCATGTGTCTTTGCCTTGTTACAATTTATGGGAGAGTGCCAAGGGGCACTCTCCCATAAATTGTAACAAGGCAAACCCATATAGCCTTAGTAATTTCACTTCTAAGATAATATGAAGCACATCCACAGAATACAACACCTTTAGGCTGGTGTACCTACTCTTCATACTAAAGCCCTGATAGTGGCTTCTAGCACTCTACCAGTTAAATTCACCAGGTTGATTTGTGAATTATTCATATTTATTTCTTCATGAACCACTGTTCATATTACATTGAGTATCATTTTTATTACTGTTTTTTTTTTACTCTGCTTTGAATTTCGTTTCTGCCATGTTTTTCTTTTACTGTTTTCTCGCTACGATATAGCCTTAGCTGATGATGTGGCGTTAAGCACCAATAAATAAATAAATAAATAAATAGTATGTAGATGAATTTTTAATCTGCTATAGCAGCAAGAACATGAATGCCATAGAGCGCAAACTTCAGCTGTGTTTGAACAGAATCCAGAAATGAGCTACAGAAAACGGCTTCAAATTCTCTAAAACAAAAACTAATTGTGTTCATTTCTGTAAGCTCCGGAAGCACCACCTTGATCCGGAATTGAAAATAGACGGGAGTCGTATTAATGTTGTTAAGGAAGTGAAATTCTTGGGTTTGTTGTTCGACAGCAAAATGAATTTCACTTCTCATATAAAACAACTAAAGGTAAAGTGTAAAAGGGCACTGAACCTTTTGAAGGTAGTTGGTAGCACTGATTGGGGTGCTGATCAAAAAACATTACTCCAACTGTATAGATCACTTGTCAGATCAAAATTAGATTACGGCTGTGTGGTTTACGGTTCAGCAAGAAAGTTATACCTCAAACCTATTGATGCCAATCATAATAGTGGCATAAGAATCAGCCTTGGTGCTTTTCGAACATCACCGGTAGATTCGATGCTTGTTGAGGTAGAGGAGCCTTCTCTTGAGAAGCGCAGAATTAAACTTTCACTCCAGTATGTTTCAAAACTTCTTTCTAATCCGTCCAGCCCTGCATACAATTGTGTCTCAGAACCTCAAAATACTGAATTTTTTAACCGTCATCAGAAACATATCCCTCCATTGGGAATTAGAATTAAACCTCATATGGAGTCTGTCAAAATTGAACCAGTTACAATAAAAGAGAACCGTGAACCACAAACTCCTCCTTGGAATCTTAAAAAGCCAACAGTTATTTTGGACCTAGCATCTACTAAAAAGTCTGAAACAAATTATCTGCAGTTTAAGCAGAAATATGCTGAAATTAAATCAAAGTATAGTACATATACAAGGATATATACAGACGGATCATCAAAAGATGGTGACAAAGTAGCATCAGCTGTTGTCACTGATGATCATGTCACTTCAATCAGAATACCGAATCAAAGTTCTATTTTCACAGCTGAAGTTAAAGCTTTACAACTCGCACTCGAACATATCGAGAATGTACAGGAAAGGAAGTAAATTATTTTTTCCGACTCTCTTTCCACTTTACTTGCTTTACTCAACCCCAAGTTGAAGAACCCTCTCATTTTGGAACTTCGTGAGAAGTTAACAACTCTCATGTCTGACCAATATGATATCATGTTTTGCTGGTTGCCCGGACATGTAGGTATCGCTGGTAACACCAAAGGAGACAGTGCAGCAAAACAGGCTTTATCCAAACCTCTCCCTGATTTTAAGATTCCGTTCAGTGATTTCAAGCCTCATATCAGAAGTTACATCAAATCTATGTGGCAAGCGGAATGGGATGGAGCGACAAATAACAAGCTTCATCGCTTTCGATCAAATATTTCAGATCACTACCCGTCTAGTAGTAACCTTTGTAGAAAGGATCTTGCAATTTTGCCACGGTGTCATGTTGGTCATACACGACTAACACATTCTTTCTTGTTGGAGGGTACTGTGCGCCCAGAATGTGTTCCAGTTGGCAGTGGAACACATTCTTTTACATTGTACTGATTTTAATCTTAGTAGACGACAGTATTTTAATGTAGTGTCTCTTCGAGACCTATTTTACAAAACAAATCCTCATAAAGGTTTGTCGTTCTTGAAGGAAATCAACCTTTTTAATAAATTTTAAAATTGTTTTTAATCTTTTAAGACTCTTCAAGAAAAATTCATCAGGTTGATTTTGAAGTTATTCACTTCTCTTCTTTCATTACCTTCTGTTTAATTACTTTGGTCTTTGACAGATCTCTTGTAGTTATTTTCTATTTTTATTTCGTCTTTTTACTTCATAACTGAAAATGAGTTTTTATTTTCCACCGTTTTCTCGCCACGATATAGGCTTAGCTGCTGATGTGGCGTTAAGCACCAATAAATAAATAAATATAAATAACCTTCTAAGGAGAAAACACATTTAATTATGTGAAAACTAAAAGACAATACTTACAATAGAACAAACATTCTGAATTGTTTTCCAGCCACCGGCTATGCACTTTAAACTTCAAGCTTTTTCGTACAATGTAATGCCATTCTGCATTCGATGTCACTTTGTCAAACTGCAAAACACAAATACTGACGAGACAGCTGTTTCGGGAGCTGCATTCTAAAAGAAAATTAGGGAGTGTTCGCTGCCATTCCCAATGTCTTTGAAGTCGCACATCAATGAAAAACGCGCTGCCACTTATTGTTTTTTTGTGTAATGTGCACTTCATTGCAGTCACGTTGCATAAAAGAAAGTTGCTACATTGTTGGCATCATCGTAGGATAATAACAGCATTGTAAGAAGTGTTTTTCGAGAGCGGGATTTCACGGTTATAACAGAGAATTTACTTATGCGGCGTGGATATTTTACTTATACAGAAATATATGCTGACAACTACCATCTCCATGAGTTTCCCGACTAATCGACTGGCAGATTTTTGGGTCAACTTTCAGAGGGATGTTGGAAGCACAAAATAGTTAAGAGGTGTGTGTGTGGGGGGGGGGGGGGGTGGGAGGGACTTCATATTTAAAGGGAACATACTAATTGGGGGCGGGGGAAATACTAGTGTCAAGATTATATATTTGAGAATCATGTACAGTCAGCACTCGATAACAAGTGATGTGCGGTTTTTCGGTTTGTAGTTTTTTTTTATAATACCGAAACAAAAACCCGGCGCATTCTCAGATAACCACAACTTTCGTTTTTTGGGAATTATCGGATTTACGTGTGAGTCCGTCAGTTCTTCCAAAATGGCAGAGACTGTAGATAGAGCACATTGGAGAGCAGTATGTGATATAACTGCAGTGGAGAGTGCCATGCTGACAAACCAGACAGCACTGCTAATTCGTAAAATTAGCATCAGCAAAAAAAAAATGCTGCGGGTCCAGCAATTTGCGTTGGCAAAAATGTATTTGCATCAGCAATGTTTGTTCCCCCCTTACTGAAATCCAACATATAAACGATGTAGTGTGCTCAGAATGAAATATGAAAACCTTTATTACAACTGTGTCAATGTTTTGTCCAATCAGTAATGGTAGTTCCCCGATTCATTTATGTCACGGAAAATGCCTGCTTGTGCTATCATGTGGGGATCATTTCACAATTCTGCTTCTTTTG
This sequence comes from Pictodentalium vernedei, assembly GCA_031216915.1. Classification (NCBI taxonomy): domain Eukaryota; kingdom Metazoa; phylum Mollusca; class Scaphopoda; order Dentaliida; family Dentaliidae; genus Pictodentalium; species Pictodentalium vernedei. The sequence goes on from CM062289.1 coordinate 51,132,569, forward strand.
GGAGCTAATTTGCTGGTGAGTACTGAAAACCCATATGAAAACTTTAAAACAGTCCAATTTCTTATGCCTTCATAATTACGTTTTTTTTTTTTAATGTTCCATATAGGCGAATCACTAAATTTAGTAAACAAAAACACTGAAAATAAAACAGCATGGAAATTCATTGCCAATCCGATTTTAAACAGAAATATCCTCAAATAACAGTACTTTGAATTGGTATTTGAACTGTTTTCATGTGACTTTGTTAAAACTGAAACCGAGCCGTAAAACCAGAGTTTTTATGTAAAAGTAAACTAAAATTTCAAAACCGCACATCACTAGAGATAACTCAAAGCTGGCAATCGGTCCCAGCGATCAGGGATAAGCAACCCTCTTCTACCCCTCCCAGAAAATATAGACCGTCGTTGACTTTTATATTTCCTCGGAGATGTGAAGGTGGTTTCCTTTGTCCAAATTTCAAGTTCCAGCATTCAAGGCTTCCAAATACGTTCAAAGTGCATAACTCGAAGACGGAGATAAGTCAAAGTTTTCGGTCGGTCCTGTGAATTTCGAGTTAACAAATGTCGACTGTACCATTTTTTTTAATGGAACAGAGCATTTTTTCGTCGGTGTGTGCCTTTAATGCTTTGTAATATATTTGATCTCTGAACATTGGTTACAAATGGGTCTATGGTATGCATAATAGATGAACCACATACATTTTATGACTATCACATACCTGCATTTCAACATTTTGTGTCCCATGGAAGAAAGTACGTATCTCCCCATTACAATCTTCAAAGAAGAAACAGGAATGCGTCCAAAGTGGCCCATGTCTCCTAACAGTATCAACCAAGTGCAACAGCAACAGTTGGTGCATATTGAAGGTCTGGACTTTAGGATCTAAAATACACAGAAAATAAAAACTTCAATACAGAGATTTTTAAATGAACACAGATGATGAAAAAGGTGTATTTTCATTAAGTTTAAATATATTTTTATTTTTAAATCTATGAATTTACTCACAATATAGATGCTGAGATTGAAAACAGAAGTACTTCAAGTTTCTTTGTGCTTGTTCCAGGTCATTCTCTGTTATTTTGTCTCCAAGTAGTTGCCATATGGCATCAACTAGTAATAAAAAGTGCTGGTAATAATCAACTGCTAACAGGTCTCTCATACAAGCCACACCATAAAACAACAACCAAGTTCGAAATTCTGAAGCTGTGAATTAAAAATGAGTAAAACTAATATTAATGTGAATATTCATACCCCAAAATGTTCAGGGATGAAATCTGTTCTATAAAGAAGAAACAACTGTTGAGATGTCCTCGGCTAAGTAGACTATTATTTCATATTTCAATGGTTCCAAGTTAACAGTATCTTCATTCCAGAAGTGGTAAAACAAAAAGACAAGCCTTTTCAAACCATTGTGGCAAAACAAATTTTTTCAAGACAGTTATTTAGCACTAACCAGTAAATGAATGAATTATGTTTCGAATTACGGTTCTGATGGGGATGTTCTTGAGAAAAAAATCTATCATCTTTAACCAGCAGCATCTCACGGGTTCTGGGTATGTTTTTCTTCTTCAAACATCAAGTACATAATTGTCATCCAATAATACTGCATGCCAAATTTGGTTCCAATCGGCCAAGAGCTTGTGAAAATAGAAAATTGGGGAGGCCAGAAAATGTGCCTCAAGCAAACCCCAAATATTGACCAAGAAATTTGGAACAAATCTGAATCTACACCAAAAGACAAAGCTGAATACCATATCAATGGAGTCAATGGTTCATGAGAATATTTGGATTTGTGGCAACTTCATTTGAACAGATTTGAATTGCCATGGGGTAATAACCATTTACCCAAAATTTCAACAAAACTGGTCATGTGGTTTAGAAGGTGCAAATTCAATGTTTTTGCCGGACAGTGTCACAATGGATAACATCATCGAAATGCAGTGACAACAGATGATTCAGGATTTCACTTAGGTGAACTAAAAACCACCAAAAATGCTCAACACTATAAAAGAATTCACACCGGCTACATAGTTTCTCAACACATCGCAGACAGATTTCTTGCAAGTTATTTTTTATTATAGCCACAAAAATGTTCTTCAAAATTCATTTTCGGCTGTCCTATTATATTTTTAATATGAATGATTATGGTGAAACTAAGAGGTTACTGAAACAGAAATAGCATCATCAATGCTTCGTGGTACTCTTGTTATTGTGTTTGTGGGCTTAATTCTTAGTAGCCGATCCTGCACTTCACTTTTATGGGATAAGCATGACCACATTTCTTGTTTACTGTCTTTGCCAAACCACAGCACCATAAGCTGTTTCATTACTCCAAGTAATACAGCATGCATATAATCAAGACATGTGCTGTTAATGATATCAAACTCGGGCAAATGAAGAGCCCAACTAATTTCTTTCACTCCCAAGATATCTTTCTACAATTAATGAAAATAATCAATGTCACTGGTGAGATACAAATTGAACACTCAACAAATCAATTAGCTTTAAATATGAATTCAGGTCATTTACATATGTTCTCATTTTATGAGATGTACGATTTCAAATTACTCAGGATGCAATAAACTACAGATTTTAAAACAATCAAACCAGTATAGCAGAAGTGGTAGTCTAGTGGTAGATGTGGTGGTGCAACAATAGTAGATAACTTTCAGAAACGCAGAACTCTGTTCTCGGTCTGTGGGTAGAGACTATGAGAAATGCAGAACTATGTTCCCAGAACTGGAAGAGTTAGTTGATATATGGCTCTACTAATGTCTATGAAACATATAAACCTAAAACTAATATATTTATCCTAGGCATTCCTCCTCTGTGCCCTTCTGTTACACTGATTCACATATATCCAGGGACCAGCCGTGAGGGCGACTAGGGCGATTGAATCACCCTGGATAGAAGAAAGTCGCCTTGAAAATATTCGGCGGCGATTACAAGTCACCCTCTAAAAATAGGCCAACATGTAGCAAAATATACCTTAATTTTAAACGAACTCAAGATCAGCTGTTTTAAAACTTTGTCCCAGCCAAGCAGACGTAATCATCAATAACTTCGGATATTTGGTTTGTGAAAAAATAGGTTTTTCAACTGAAAACTTCAAAGTGTTTATTTATTATTAATTCTCTTTTTTCAATAAGGGTACCACACGTTTTCTTCACAAACAGCCCTATTTCATGTCTTAACACAAACACAGCCGAAAAAACTTCATTGAAAGCACATTGCCCGTGACCCCATTCTTCTTGACTTATCAGGGGGAGGAGGTGGTCATTCAATCAGTCATTTCTTTTAGTTTTGTTTTATCATCACTACCCATCATCACTGACTTTTAAAGATTTTGATATATTTTTAACATCTTCCGTTTTGTTGCACTGTCTGCGTTAGTGTCAGAGGTAATTTTTGTTGTACTGGTTTTTAATGAAATGATTGGTTGAATGGCCGCCACGACCTGGCACTTCCCATAAACTTTCGACGGGTCAATCCCTCAGCGGTATGCATTAGCATCAACACTTGGGGAGTATGCTTTCCATGTACTCTTGGTGCTGTTTGCTGGGTATCCGCAACGTAAGCCCCTAAGTTGGGCTCAGAGTAAGGGTGGGAGTCATGGAATGATGAAAAACAATAAACACAAATATGGAAAACACAACACACAAAAAACAGAAACGTGGTAGAGAATTCTCTACAGACTCTGATTCTGACTCAGATCATGATCTTCCAAAACCAAAAAGCTGGCCAAAATTTGTCATAATTTATGCGGCTGATGAGAGTCAAAAGGCTTCCAACATAAATCCATTTTTGTTGGAAAAGGCCATTAAAGGAATCGCTGGCTCTGTCAAAAATGTCAAAAAACTAAAATCTGGTGCATTATTGGTAGAACGTGTAAAGGAACAACAGGCAATTAATTTACTGAATATTGATAAATTGGCAGATATTAATGTAAATGTTTTCCCACATAGAACCCTCAACAACAGCAGAGGTGTAATTCGAACAAGGGAACAATTTGGCATCGATGTAATGGAAATAAGAAAGGAACTAGAACCGCAAGGTGTCAGCGATGTCAAAAGAATAGACATTAAAAAAGATGGGGAAATTATAAAAACAAATACTTATATTTTAACTTTCGATTCTTCTCAGCCGCCTAAATCTATTAAAGTTGGTTATATGAACATCAACCTAGGGGGTTTGATCATCCCCTACTAGACGGGTCCTCAGGTGGCGGATAGAGGACGGCCTGCTCAATTGGGCAGGTTTGCTAATTGTTAATTGGCAGGTTTGCTCAATTGAGCTGGTTCGCTGCGAAATACACGAATACGCAGCCCCGGACCAAAATGATCAACCCTGCTAATGCCATCTGGCAGGCACCTTGTTCTCCCGTGAGGTGCGTTCCGAGGGCCCCGGAAGAAGGAATCCTGGCAGTTGAGGACTCGTGGCCCCGGTTAGGGCAGTCTCCCAAGATGGAGATCAGGTCGTAAACCCTGTTTGGCCCTGGTCTCCATTTTTTCAGATAATGTCCAACACACTGCTTTGGCCCCAATTTCGGGAGTAGACGGATGGTCGGATGGCCCGTTCTGACCAATCGGGAGCCCCCAACCCCAAAAATATCGGGGTGTCACGTCGGGGGGCATTGGGTGGTCATTCAACCAGTCATTTCTTTTATTCGGATTTTAACACTACCACCCTTTACAGACTTTTAATGATCTTAATACTTGTTTAACAACTTTCGTTTTGTTGCGCTGTCTGCGTTGATCATCAGTAGTAGTTCTTGATGTACTCGTTTTTATTGAAATGGTTGGTTGAATGGCTGCCACGACCTGGCACTTTCCATAAACATTCGACGGGTCAGTCCTCCAGCGGTATGCATTAGCATCAACGCTGGGGGAGTATACTGTTCATGCACTCTTGGTGTTGTTCGCTGGAATTCCGCGACGTAACCCCCAAGGTTGGGCTCGGAGTAAGGGTGAGAGCCATGAACAGAAGAATTTTTAAATCATACACATGGATAATCAACCCAACAAAGTTCAAAAACGGGGATATTCAGACTCTGACTCTGACTCAGAAGAAGTAGTCAAGGATCGTCATTCTTGGCCAAAATTTGTTATTGTATACTCTGACGAAGAAGGGAAACAGGCTACAAATATTAATCCGTTTGCTCTAGAAAAGGCTGTAAAAGGTATATCAGGTACTGTCAGTAGTGTAAAGAAATTACGATCAGGAGGATTATTGATATAGTGTAATAGAGAAAACCAGGCAAAAATTTGTTACAAACAACAACGCTAGTTGATTTGAAGGTCAAAATCTTACCACACAGAACACTCAACAGCAGTAAAGGTGTAGTACGAACAAGAGAACTCCCTGGCGTAGATGAACTTGAAATTAAAGCAGAATTAAAATCACAGGGTGTAAGTGACGTGAAAGGAATCGAAATACGAAAAGACGGCACCACAATAAAAACAAACACTTACATTTTTACATTCAACACTGTACAACCACCGAAATCTATCAAGGTTGGCTACATGAACATCAAAGTGGATTTATATATTCCAAATCCACTTCGATGCTTCAAATGTCAAAAATATGGATACGGACAAAATAGCTGTAGGGGAAAAGAAACATGTTTTAAATGTGGTCAACAACACCAGGACCCATGTAATAATGCCGTGAAATGATGTAACTGCCAGGGCAATCATACTGCATCTTCCAAGGATTGCCCTGTGTGGAAAAAAGAAAAATATATCCAGAGAATTAAATGTGAAAAGCAGATAAGTTTTAAAGAAGCCAGAGAAATAGTTACAGCAATGCCTGGTATGAGTTCATCTACCACATATGCAACCAAAGTAGCTCAAAAAGTTTCCACTAAATCTGTTGCATGTCAGACCCAACATACTTGGTTAAACGACACTGTACTGCCAACCTTGATAGAGCCTTTTACTATTTCACTACCTCAAGAAACTGAACCAAAATCAACTCAGACTACAATCACTACTCCAATAACAGAAGACAAATCAAAAAATGTTCCAAAAAAAGATCAAAATAAAACTAAAGCAAACGAGATTAAAGGAAAGGAAACAAAATTAGACCAGAAAACTGAACAACCTAAATCGAAACCAGAGCTGCAAAATCTAAGTCAGAGTCAGGGAAGGAAGAACAACAGAGAGCAAAAGAACAAAGAAAAAGAACAGCAAAAGTTAAACTCAAAACGAACTCCCAAATTTCATAAAAATGTTATTTCAAACATATTCGAAGGGTTGCAAGAAATGGATGTTGATGAGTGCATCAACTTCACTCTTTCCAACAAAATGCCCCTGTGTTTGTCTCAGGGAGGGTCTCCTAACAGAAAATCACCTAGGAAACATTTTGGGGCAATTTCGCCCATACGTCCACCATCCAAATCACCAACTAAACATGGATAATACCAATAATACTAAAATTATACAATGGAATTGCCGAGGTTTTAGGGCAAATTTTAATGAACTGGGTCTCTTATGTCAAAAATATAAACCTGCTGCTTTTTGCTTGCAGGAAACACTCCTGAAGAAACCTGACACGGGCATCCTGTTTTCAAGGGTTATACTTAATATAATGCTTGGACAGATGAAAATGACCTTCATGTGCGTGGAACGTCTGTCTTGGTCAGAAACGACATTATTCACAGTTCTATATCTTTACATTCAAATTTACAGGCTGTTGCGGTACGCCTGACCATGGACAAGACAGTCACGTTATGTTCAATTTATGTGTCTCCAAATAAATCACTTCAGCTGACTGATCTTGAACATCTGATTCATCAGCTCCCAACACCGTACATTTTGTTGGGTGATTTTAACGCTCATAGCCCCTTTTGGGGTGATTCCTGCAACAAAGAAGACCCGAAAGGCAAGACAATAGAAGAACTTGTTACTAAATATGACTTGTGTTTGTACAATGATGGGTCAGATACTTACCTGCACCCCGCATCCGGTTCATACACATCAATTGATCTTACAATTGCATGCCCTTCCATCTTCCTTGATTTTTCTTGGAAGGTGGAAGATGACTTGTGCGGGAGTGATCACTTTCCAATTGTGTTGGAGAGTGTAGTTCCAGCAGACGATGCGAGAGTACCCCAGTGGAACTTGAAGAAGGCTGACTGGGAGACTTTCTCGTCGTTCTGTTCTGAACGCCTTACACGGGAGAAATTTGATGAAAATGCTGACCAAATAGAACATTTCACCACAGAGTTGCTTGACATTGCAAGCAAGATCATTCCAAAAACCTCGGCAAATCCGAAACGTTTCATCAAACCATGGTTTGATACTGATTGCAAACAGGCTATTAAAGATCGCAAAAAGACTGAACGGGAATTTAATAAGTCACTCACTACACGTAACTTGGACAAACTTCGTATAAATCGGGCAAAAACAAGACGACTGATTAAACAAAAAAAGAAAAGTTCTTGGAAAACATATGTTTCGAAACTTAATCAAAACACCCCCATCAATAAAATTTGGAAAATGATAAGGAAAATTAACGGAAAAGACACGATATCAACGGTTCAACATCTGAAGGAGAACAACACACTAATAACATCAAAAAAAGAAATTTCAAACAAATTGGCCTCCACATTTTCGAAACATTCGTCGCCTGAAAATTGTAATCCTGAATTTCTCAAAATTAAAAAACAACACGAAAAACAGAAGCTCAAATTTACATCCAATAATTTAGAGGATTACAATGAACCTTTCTCTATGGAAGAGTTAAACAACTCTTTACATAGAGCAAAGGTTACTGCTACTGGACCCGATGAAATACATTATCAAATTTTAAAACATCTGCCGCAATCATCTCTTGAACTTTTACTGTCTATTTTTAATGACATTTGGGTGACTGGCCAGTTTCCACCATCTTGGCGCAAAGCAATAGTCATTCCCATTCCTAAGCCTGATAAGGATCACAGCAACCCTAGTAATTATAGGCCAATTGCCTTAACAAGTTGTCTGTGCAAAACCATGGAGAGGATGATCAATGATCGGCTTGTCTGGTTTCTGGAATCGAACAATCTGCTTGCAGATGTTCAGTGTGGTTTCAGAAACCAGAGAAATACTGTGGATCATTTGGTCCGACTCGAAACGTTTATTAGAAATGCCTTCGCCAGAAAAGAACATGTGGTCACCATCTTCTTTGATCTAGAGAAGGCATATGATACAACGTGGACGTATGGGATTTTAAAAGATCTTTTTAACATGGGGTTGAGAGGGCGTATGCCCCTTTTTATTGAAAACTTTTTAAAGGACCGCCGGTTTCAGGTTCGTGTCGGGTCAACGTTATCTGATCCTCACGAGCAGGAATTGGGGGTCCCTCAAGGTAGTATTTTATCCGTTACCCTCTTTTCAATTAAGATTAATAGTATCATCGACGCAATTGAGAATATGGTAGATTCGTCATTGTATGTCGATGACTTTTTGATCTGCTATAGCAGCAAAAAGATGAATGCTATAGAGCGCACACTTCAGCTGTGTTTAAATAGGATTCAAAAATGGGCTATCGAAAATAGTTTTAAATTTTCAAAGACAAAAACGAATTGTGTTCATTTTTGCAAACTTCGGAAACATCACCTCGATCCGGAGTTGAAAATTGATGGTAGTCCTATTAAAATTGTTAAGGAAGTGAAATTCTTAGGTTTGTTGTTTGACAACAAACTGAATTTCACTTCCCACATAAAACAACTGAAAGTTAAATGTAAGAGAGCACTGAACCAACTGAAGGTTGTTGGTAGCACTGATTGGGGTGCTGACCAAAAAACTTTGCTCCATCTGTATAGATCCCTTGTTCGATCAAAGTTAGATTACGGTTGTATAGTTTACGGTTCTGCAAGGAAATCATATCTCAAACCACTTGATGCAATTCACAATAGTGGCATTAGAATTAGTCTAGGGGTTTTTCGAACATCCCCAATAGACTCGATGCTTGTTGAAGCAGAGGAGCCTTCTCTTGAGAAGCGTAGAATTCAATTATCTCTCCAGTACGTGTCTAAACTTTTGGCTAATCCTTCAAATCCTGCTTATAATTGTGTTTCAGACCCTCAAAATGTTGAATTTTTTGACCGCCACCAGAAACACATTCCTGCATTGGGAATTAGAATCAAACCTCACATGGAGTCTGCCAAAATTGATTCTGATTCTATAAAAGGAAACCGTAAATCACATATTCCTCCTTGGCATCTTAAAAAACCTACACTAATTTTGGACCTTGCTTCTACCAAAAAATCTGATACCAATTCCTTGCAGTTTAAACAAAAATATGCCGAAATAAAGTCCAGGTATAGTGAATATACAAGGATCTATACAGATGGATCTAAAGATGGTGACAAAGTATCATCAGCTGCTGTTGCTGGTGATCATATCACCTCAATCAGATTACCGAATCAGAGTTCTATTTTCACAGCTGAAGTTAACGCTATTCAACTCGCACTTGAGCACATCGAGAATGTACAGGAAAGAAAGTCGATCATCTTCTCCGTCTCTCTTTCCTCTTTACTTGCTTTACTCAACCCCAAGTTGAAGAACCCTCTCATTTTGGAGCTTCGTGAGAAGTTAACAACTCTCATGTCTGACCAATGTGATATCGTGTTTTGCTGGTTACCCGGACATGTAGGTATCGCTGGTAACACCAGAGCAGACAGTGCAGCAAAACAGGCTTTAACAAAGCCTCTCACTGATTTTAAGATTCCGTTCAGTGATTTCAAGCCTCATATCAGTATTTACATCAAATCTATGTGGCAGGCGGAATGGGATGGAATGACAAATAACAAGCTTCATCGCTTCCGACCAACTATTTCAGATCACTACCCGTCTAGTAACCTTTGTAGAAAGGATCTTGCAGTTTTGACGCGATGTCATATTGGTCATACACGACTTACACATTCCTTTTTGTTAGAGGGTAATATGCGACCAGAGTGTGTTCCCTGCCAGCAGGTGTTGTCAGTGGAACACATTCTTTTACATTGTACTGATTTTAATCTTAGTAGACGACAGTATTTCAATGTTGTCTCTCTACGAGACCTTTTTTACAGTACAAATCCTCATAAAGTTCTGTCGTTCTTGAAGGAAATCAACCTTTTTAATAAATTTTAAAATTGTTTTACTCTTCTTATCTGTACTCATTAAGTTTCAGTTCCTCAGGTTGATTTATAAGTTATTCACTTCCCTTCTCAACACATTGTTGTCTAAATCACTCCGGTCTTTGACAGATCTATTGTAGTTATTTTCTATTTTTATTCAATCTTTTTACTTCTCAAATGATAATGACTTTTTACTTTCCACTATTTTCTCGCCGCGATATAGACTTAGATGCTGATGTGGCGTTAAGCACCAATAAATAAATAAATATGAACATCAAAGTGGATTTGTATATTCCAAATCCACTTCGATGTTTCAAATGTCAAAAGTTTGGTCACGGTCAGAATAATTGTAGAGGAAAAACTATATGTTTCAAGTGCGGTCAGGAATATCAAGACCCCTGTACTAACACTGTCAAATGTTGTAATTGTCAGGGCAGCCATGTAGCTGCATCAAAGGACTGCCCTGTTTGGCAAAAAGAAAAACAAATACAAAAGGTCAAATGTGAAAAACAGTTGAGTTTTAAGGAGGCCAGAGAATTGGTGACATCGATGCCTGGCATGAACACATCAAAACCATCATATGCAGCCAAATTATCTCAAAAACTACCATAATCATCAGTGGGTTGTCAAACAAATTATACTTGGATCAATGGCACATTACCAACTTTAGTGCAGGCCTTTACAATAGAGCAGGCAAATGATACTGAACAAAAATCCACCCAAACACCTTCAACTTCTCAGAATACATTAGACAAAAAATCAGAAACAAATCAGAAGAAAGATCAGGAAAAACTAAAACTAGACAGGACAAAAGTAAAAGAAGGAAGATCAGAACAGAAAAAAGACCAAACAAAACCAAAAACACACAATCAAAATCTTAGTCAGAATCAGAGGAAGAGTCAGGTAAAAAACAACCAAAAGAATACAGAAACACAAAAAAAGTCAGATCGAACTCCCAAGGCTCTTCAAGATCCTGTTACTCGTAATAGGTTTGAAGGTCTTGAAGCGATGGAAGTCGGTGAGTGCATTGATGAAACGTTTGGGTCGTTACGCCCGAGCGCCTCTCAGAATAGGTCCCCAAGACAGAAATCGCCTAAAAAAGCTATTGGGGCTATTTCACCCATTCGTCCACCAGATAAATCTCCAACCAAATATGGATAGAACTAACAACAATAACATAATACATTGGAATTGCCGAGGTTTTAGAGCAAATTTTAATGAACTGGGCCTTTTAAGCCAAAAATATAAACCTGCTGCTTTTTGCCTGCAGGAAACTCTTTTAAAGAAACCCGAGGCTCAGGATCATTCAGCCTTTAAGCATTATACATCGTATAATGACTGGGCAGATGAAACTGATCTTCATATTCGTGGAACGTCCGTTTTAGTTAGAAACGAAATTATCCACAGTCCTGTATCTTTGCAGTCAAATTTACAGGCTGTGGCGGTACGCCTAACTTTAGACAAGACAATTACATTATGTTCTGTATACGTTTCACCAAGTAAATCCCTACAACTGAATGATCTTGAGCTGCTGGTACAACAGCTCCCAACCCCATACATTTTGTTGGGTGATTTTAACGCACATAGCGCCGTTTGGGGTAATTCCTGCAGTCAAGAGGATGCAAAAGGTAAAACTGTAGAAGAGTTCATTACAATATATGACTTGTGTTTGTTTAATGATGGTTCAGACACTTATCTGCACCCCGCATCTGGTTCGTATACATCAATTGATCTTTCAATTGCATGCCCTTCTATCTTCCTCGATTTTTCGTGGAAGGTAGAAGATGACTTGTGCGGGAGAGACCACTTTCCAATTGTGTTGGAGAGTGTAGTTCCGGCGGACGATGAGAGAGTGCCCCAGTGGAACTTTAAAAAGGCTGACTGGGAGACTTTCTCGTCGCTCTGTTCTGAACGCCTAACACGGGAGAAATTTGGCAAAAGTGCTGACCAAATAGAACATTTCACCACAGAATTGTTTGACATTGCAAGCAAGGTCATTCCTAAAACCTCGACAAATCCAAAACATTTCACCCAACCATGGTTTGATACTGATTGCAAACAGGCTATTGAAGATCGCAAAAAGACTGAACGGGAATTTAACAAGTCACCAACCACACGTAACTTGGACAAACGTTGTATAAATCGGGCAAAAACAAGACGACTGATTAAACAAAAAAGAGAAGTTCTTGGAAAACATATGTGTCTAAACTTAATCAAAACACCCCCATCAATAAACTTTGGAAAATGATAAGGAAAATTAACGGAAAATACACAAAATCAACGGTTCAACATGTGAAAGATAACAACTCATTAATCACATCAAAAAAAGAAATTTCAAATAAATTGGCCTCCACATTTTCGAAACATTCGTCGTCTGAAAATTGTAATCCTAAATTTCTTAAAGTTAAAAAACAACAAGAAAAACAAAAGCTCAAATTTACCTCCAATAATTTAGAGGATTACAACGAACCTTTCTCTATGGAAGAGTTAAACAACTCTTTACATAGAGCAAAGGATACTGCCACTGGACCCGATGAAATACATTATCAAATTTTAAAACATCTGCCGCAATCATCTCTTGAACTTTTACTATCTATTTTCAATGACATTTGGGTGACTGGCCAGTTTCCACTGTTTTGGCGCAAAGCAATAGTAATTCCCATTCCTAAGCCTGATAAGGATCACAGCAACCCTAGTAATTATAGGCCTATTGCATTAACAAGTTGTCTGTGCAAAACCATGGAGAGGATGATCAATGATCGACTTGTCTGGTTTCTGGAATCGAACAATCTGCTTGCAGATGTTCAGTGTGGTTTCAGAAACCAGAGAAGAACTGTGAATCATTTGGTTAGACTTGAAACGTTTATAAGAAATGCCTTCGCCAGAAAAGAACATGTGGTCGCCATCTTCTTTGATCTGGAGAAGGCATATGATACAACGTGGACGTATGGGATTTTAAAAGATCTTTTTAACATGGGGTTGAGAGGGCGTATGCCTCTTTTTATTGAAAACTTGTTAAAGGACCGCCAATTTCAGGTTCGTGTTGGGTCAACGTTATCTGATCCTCACGAGCAGGAATTGGGGGTTCCTCAGGGTAGTATTTTGTCCGTTACCCTCTTTTCAATTAAAATTAATAGTATCATCGATGCAATTGAGAATATGGTAGATTCGTCATTGTATGTCGATGACTTTTTGATCTGCTATAGCAGCAAAAACATGAATGCTATAGAGCGCAAACTTCAGTTGTGTTTAAATAGGATTCAAAAATAGGCTGTCGAAAATGGTTTTAAATTTTCAAAGACAAAAACGAATTGCGTTCATTTTTGCAAACTCCGGAAACATCACCTCGATCCGGAGCTGAAAATTGATGGCAGTCCTATTAAAGTTGTTAAGGAAGTGAAATTCTTAGGTTTGTTGTTTGACTGAATTTCACTTCCCACATAAAACAACTAAAAGTTAAATGTAAGAGAGCACTGAACCTACTGAACGTTGTTGGTAGCACTGATTTGGGTGCTGACCAAAACACTTTGCTCCATCTGTATAGATCACTTGTTCGATCAAAGTTAGATTACGGTTGTATAGTTTATGGTTCTGCAAGGAAACCATATCTCAAACCCCTTGATGCAATTCATAATAGTGGTATTAGAATTAGTCTAGGGGCCTTTCGAACATCCCCAATAGACTCGATGCTTGTTGAAGCAGAGGAGCCTTCTCTTGAGAAGCGTAGAATTAAATTATCTCTCCAGTATGTGTCTAAACTTTTGGCCAATCCTTCAAATCCTGCTTATAATTGTGTTTCAGACCCTCAAAATGCTGAATTTTATAACCGCCACCAGAAACACATTCCTCCATTGGGAATTAGAATTAAACCCCATATGGAGTCTGCCAAAATTGATTCTGATTCTATAAAAGAAAACCGTAAATCACATATTCTTCCTTGGCATCTTAAAAAACCTACAATTATTTTGGACCTTCCTTCTTCCAAAAAATCTGATACCAATTCCTTGAAGTTCATACAAAAATATGCCGAAATAAAGTCCAGGTATAGTGCATATACAAGGATCTATACAGATGGATCTAAAGATGGTGACAGGGTATCATCAGCTGCTGTTGCTGGTATTCATGTCGCCTCAATCAGAATACCGAATCAGAGTTCTATTTTCACAGCTGAAGTTAAAGCTATTCAACTCGCACTTGAGCACATCGAGAATGCACAGGAAAGAAAGTCGATTATCTTCTCCGCCTCTCTTTCCTCTTTACTTGCCTTACTCAACCCCAAGTTGAAGAACCCTCTCATTTTGGAACTTCGTGAGAAGTTAACAACTCTCATGTCTGACCAGTATGATATCGTGTTTTACTGGTTACCCGGACATGTAGGTATCGCTTGTAACACCAAAGCAGACAGTGCGGCAAAACAGGCTTTAACAAAGCCTCTCACTGATTTTAAGATCCCTTTCAGTGATTTTAAGCCTCATATTAGTAGTTACATCAAATCTATGTGGCAGGCGGAATGGGATGGGGCACCTAATAACAAGCTCCATCGCTTCCGACCAACTATTTCTGATCACTACCCATCCAGTAACCTTTGTAGAAAAGATCATGTTATTTTGACACGGTGTCATATTGGTCACACACGACTTACACATTCCTTTCTGTTAGAGGGTAATATGCGACCAGAATGTGTTCCATGTCAGCAGGTGTTGTCAGTGGAGCATATTCTCTTAAATTGTACTGATTTTAATCTTGTTAGAGGGCAATATTTTACAGTTCAATCTCTACGAGATTTATTTTACCACATGTGCCCACATAAAATAATCTCATTTTTGAAAGAAATCAACCTTTTTAATAAATTTTAAACTTATTTTTATTCTTTTAACGTAGACTCTACGGGTGAGATTCATAACGCAAGTCTAAATATAAACCAGTCTAACCAGTAGACTGGTCTAAATTCTCCTAGACAAGTCTAACTAGACTCATCTAATAATCTGACTTAATTGATATTCTGAAAGTAGGTCTTAGCCCGTGCCTAACAAGACTCGTCTTTCACGAATTAATTATGACACTAAGCGGAGCGGAACAATATTTGGTATAAGTTCAGCAAATATGACACCGATATTTCATTCACGGTCAATACTATAACGCACAATGAATGACGGAAAAAGACAGCGAAAAGAGAATTTTACAACAGAAGAAAGGGCCGCCTTTCTAGAGTTAGTACGCGAAAATTGCAAGACGTTGGAAGACAGAAAATCTGATGGATCAAGTCAAAAAATGAAAAATAATGTATGGGAACAGATTCGGGCGACGATGCGGAGAGACTTTCCTGGTCGACAAGAGAGATCGGCGAAAGAATTGAAAGAATTGTGGAGGCGGATGAAACTGAAGGCAAAAACGGAGGAGCAGACCAAGCGCAAAGAGTCACAGAGAACTGGAGGTGGACCACAGACCCAGCAGTTGAGTGAGGAAACCACATTAGTTTTAGAATGTATACCTGGAGACCTTCTTCAAATGCGCAACGAGATTGACTCCGACGCAACTGGCACAGCATCGGACGTTCCATCTACAGCTACCGGCGACAATTCTGTTACAACGCCAGACGAAGTTAATGAGGCAGCTGAGACAGACGCACCAAGTGCCACTTCCTCCCTGACGCCCACTACACCAACACGTCCAGGCAACGGCAATGAGAGGTAACTTTAACCCATTGGATGGAAATAGTCCACGCCCACATTCCCAAGTAGTATAAAATGCCTGACGAGTCGACCAATCCACTCCCATACAACCCATCCCTCTTTGTGGTTCTTATATTGTGTTGCGCATCACGTTATCCAGGTAGGTCTCGGCCGTCGTTAGTCGCATGGACCCCAGTCATGTACACCACGCTATTTCTCTACTGTCCTCACTCTCTCTCTCTCTCTCTCTCGAGGGAGGGAGAGAGAGAGAGAGAGAGAGAGAGAGGGAGAGAGAGAGAGAGGGAGAGAGAGAGAGAGGGGGGAGAGAGAGAGAGAGAGAGAAGGAGGGAGAGAGAGGGAGAGGGAGAGCGAGGGAGAGAGAGAGAGATGGGGGAGGGAGAGAGAGAGAGAGAGAAAGAGAGGGGGAGAGAGAGAGACAAATAGATAGACAGTCAGACAGTCTGTCTGTCTGTCTGTCTGTCTGTCTGTCGGTCGATTGTCTGTCGATCTGTTGGACTGTCTATCGGACCGTCTGTCTGTTTGTCGGACTGTCTTTCTGTCTAAATGTCTGTCGGACTGCCTGTCGGTGTCGGACTGTCTGTCTGTCTATCTGTTGAACAGACGGATGGACGGACGGACGGACGGACGGTCGGACGGACGGACAGGCGGACAGACAGAGAGGCGGACAGACAGACAGGCTGGCAGATAGACTGACAAATGGAGTGAGAGAGAGAGAGAGAGAGAGAGAGAGAGAGAGAGAGACGTCCAGAGATTGACGTGACATTAAACTGTGAAATTTGCTGCAAAGACTATGGACATCAAAATTGCGAGATCAAAGTCGTGAGAAAATCAAAACTTGTGAGATTTTGGCTGACAGAGCTCCATTGGATCTCTGTCAACCAAAATCTAATTTTCCGAATTTCTCACAACACAAGGGGAGATAATCACGGATGACAAATCATGGGTGTCGAGTAGTCTCGACATAAGAGTGGAGAGGGTTAAATAGTTATTGGAGATTAATTCATGACATAATTCATATTTTTTGTAGTGAGTCAAGTCAGCAGGTTCCACCACTGGATCCTGTAAATATGGGAACGCGAGGCGACAAACGGAAACGTAGCACCGGTACAGCATCAAAGACAGAGCGAGCACTAGAACTCATGGAAGAGGAATATAGAGAAAAGATAGAGCTTATAGCGCTACAGAAAAGAGTTGAAGAGGAGAGATTAGTCACAGAGAAAGAAAAGCAAAGGGCTTATAGGGCTATGACGCTCCATTATGAAAAATAATAACAAATAAAATTTAGAACTTGTCATGGTTTCTTTAATTTATGAATTAGCTGAAATGTGCTGTAATATACCGACGTCTCATGAGGGTACCTCTGAGGGTCGCGATCGGTTGTTCTTCTTCGCCGTCATCACTTTCTTCATCATTTGAAAGGTCATTGTCGTCATCATTTGGCATGGGATTGTTTTGATCAATTGCCATATCATGTAGACAGGACGTAGCAACTACTGTTCCCATGCTTCTGTCCAGCTAAAAAAAAAATCAAATATATCGTTTAACCCTTTAACAATGAGGCTGTATACGGGGATTACAAACGCCATTTTTTGTGCATACGGCAACACCACCATACTGAAAAATATACAAAATTGCACTTTCAAGTAACAAAAAATCTATACAGTATACCAATATTTTTTTTCCTTTTCTTCATTATCAAATTAAGTCATGACTGTCGAGAAGCAGCTATGACTTAATTTGATAACGAGTTCAAGGAATAATAATGCATAGGAAATGTATCAGTGGCTGGCTGATTCTTTACCATACCTAATCAAAAAGCCTTATATGTTCTTACACTAATCTTATTATGAGGCATTAAATTGCAGAAAACATACCTTAATCACATCAACCCTCTACCCAAATTCTTCTCAGATAATTCGCCTCTTCTAATACTTTTTGTACTTATGTATAATGCTACCTCCGGTCTCATACTGCTATTTCTTCTATTTGAAATGCCTACTGAGGAACTCCATTTGCTGATTTACTAGATGTAGTATATATGCTTGTTAACAGGCTTTACCTTTTACCCAACACATCGGCCAAATCCGCCCCTTGTAATACACACAGATGGCTACAATATTTCATAAAATTTTCATGTTTTTTCTTCCAAACCAAGTATTGTGACCCATCATTGGGACGAGCTCATCGAGTCCGTTCAAATGATGGGCTACAACCCATGGTTTGGAAGCCAAAATGAAAATTTTATGAAATATTTGTTTAATCGTAGATATTTTTTCTCAAAGTTGTTGTTGGGAACGGGCTAACGCTTTTTATTCGTTACTTGTATTTAGCTTAGAGTGAGATGTATAAATTCCTGTTAACATTGCCCCTGTCAATGACGGATATAGTTGTCATCATACAAACGCTACGCATTATACCAAATCAGTATAAAGCCATCATTGGTGCAAAAGACGTGAGCAGTTTTAGATTTTAACACTGCTACCTGCACGCGGCAATGTTAAAATCTTAGCACTGTGACACTGTGAACCCAGGACTACTGGATGGTACGATCCATGCATGTGTACATTAGCAAGAGGGTAGATCAGTTCAATGTAAATACAGGAGGAGAATAAAATAATAAAACTGCAATTTTCAGCCTTTGGGCTGCAAATTGCAGTTTCGTTATTTCATCCTCCCCGACCTCCTATCGCCACCCCACCCCATCTCTGAGTATTGAAATACTAAACTAGAAGAGGTTAAACTCACCCGTAATCGCAATCTGTTACCAAATGCGACGCATGGAAAACGTTTCTTGTAAACGCCAAAGGTGCGTTCTATAAGTGATCTTGTAGACTTCAACGCTTTATTGTATGCCCGCTCTGCCTCTGTTGTAGGATTGCGCAAAGGAGTCAGCAAGTAACGGGTACATTCGTAGCTCGAATCACCCACGAGAACAGCCTTACCACTAAGGTCACCGTCTTCTAATCGCCTCCGCACTTCACTTTCTTGAAACACTCGGGAATCGTGTGCTGAACCATACCATCTGCTCACGACATCCATAAATTTCATCTTATGGTCACATATCATTTGACAGTTCAAACTGTGCCATCCCTTTCTATTAATGAAACGCTGTGAGTGAGGTCCCCCAGGGTTTAATATTGGTATGTGTGTACCATCAATACAGCCGACAATTCCAGGCATACCGGCGATTCTTTCCATCCCTTCCGCAGCTATCCTTCTTTCCTGTGCCGTTGTGGGGAAACGAAGTAACTGACGTTTACGTTTACAAATCGACTGGACAACGTCTGCTGTAATTCGGCTCACTGTAGGTTGTGACAGCCCATGAAGGTCGCCGGTTACCACCTGAAATGATCCTGTAGCACAAAATCGTAATGCTACACAAACTTGAATAGTAACTGGTACCGAATGATTCCGTGATGTGGGTCTTTCCAGATCACCAGCAATATCAGCTATAAGAATAGCGGTTGTTTCTTTGGTGAGACGGAATCGCCTAAGGAAATTTTGATCATCGTACTTTTCCAGTGGGTTACATCGGTCGCGAAAAAGTCTCCTTTCTGGTCGAATTCTTGGCTGCTCCTCCTCTTGCTCCATTTGTTCTATCTCCAATATGCGTAAAGCGTCCATTTTTGAGAGTTCAGTATGCACAACCACCGTCCGAAAAAATCGTGCGCGATTTAGACTTACCTCTAGACATGCCCCCTACCATGTTTAAGATTTCAGTCTAAATCTGCCTAGTTACGTCTAAGTTAGACGTTGTCTAGCGCTAAACATGTGTTATGAATGCTGTTTAAATGTTAGACCTCACTAGGAGATAATTAGACTCCAGTCTAGCTTAGACTTTACTTAGACTTGCGTTATGAATCTCACCCTACAAGTCTAAATGTCAACAGGTTGATTTTATAAGTATTCTGGTTTTTATAACCTTAGTTATTACTGTTTCTACTGCACCTGATTTTAGGTTTTGTTGTGATTGTTTCATATTTTATCCAATTAATTTTAATTCATACTTGACACTTGTTGTTTAAGTAGTTTTATCGCCACGATATAGCCTTAGCTGCTGATGTGGCGTTAAGCAACAATAAATAAATAAGTAATCCTAAAAGTGCTTGATACATCACCTAACATAACTTTGAAAGACCAGTTCTGTTACACAATAAATGTGTTGGAAGTTGTGTTACTCTGGGGGAGCGCAGTGGCTCAGTAGGTAGAGGTGCAGGCTGCAAGCCGAGAGGTCCTCGGTTCGAATCCCACCTGCGGCAACCGCGTTGTGTCCTTGGGCAAGACACTTCATCCCCATTGCCCGCGTGGGGGCACGATGACGCCGTGTACTAAGGCGTACTGCACGTCGATGGTGCGCATGTCTTCAACCAAACTAACCCTGCCTGTGCTGCAGTGCGGAGTTACGATGTTAGGGAGCTGACAGCTGCTCGTCGTTGCTCGGTGGTTCTCTCCGGGTACTCCGGCTTCCTCCACCCGTAAAACTGTCACGGTCCTGATTAGCCATTGTGCATAAATATGTGACCTTAAACGTCAATAAATAAATAGTTTTATTATTGCATGTGGTTGTTTCCTTCCAATAGCTTCTGCTGTGCAGCAGTCGGGGCCAGCATTCTTTTGTTCTATCATGGGTGGGGGAATCTTATAAACATCATTGGGGTGGGGGGGGGGGGTAAATAAAGCATAGTTATGTTTTCTTTTGGGGGGTGGGGGTTGATGGGAGGCCTATAAAGTAAAACATCCCTCAGTTATTTATTTCTTGTGGGTGTGGTAGGTTATTCCAGTGCATCGGAATAAACAGTTCAAGGATACCGACAGGTGGGTCACAAAACCAGCTAAATAAGTTGTAGCATTACTCCAAAGAAACAATATATTATGAGAGAAAAGTGAATGAAATTAAAAAGATACAAGTAATAAATTATATCCGCACATCAATATTTTTATTTTTCCCCACTTGTCTATCAAGTCTCCCTACTTGACTCTGAAGTCTCCCTATTTTTTCTGGAGGGAGACTTGAAGTCTCCCTAAAATTTTCCCCTAGGCTGGTCCCTGCATATATCTAAACAAATCTTTAAAAAGTATTGATATCTACCACATTTTTTCCATCCCTCCTTTCTTCGAAACCTTTTTGTGCATTGTCAGTTGTTTCTGCATGTGTGCGTAGGGATCCAGAACCATTTTCATATTCTTTTCTACAAAAAAATTAACAGTCAGCTACAAGCTTTACAAACGAGAAGAAATGACCTTTTAAACAAGAGTCACCAAGGCGTCTTAGGTCACTTACCTGAAAAGCTGTTCAAAGAAGTAGTTTGGGTCACATTCAGCTGGTCATGTATTATCAATATTACAGAGGAAGATATGAAATTATTCACACTTCTGGTGTCCTTGTCGAATGATTATTATCATAGGCCCCACTGACTGGGTCCAGTTCTAACAGCTGTGGACAAGCGCTACCAAACTTCCAAGGGTTGTTCGAAAGGCTTAATTGATGGAAAAACACTCAGGAATGGATCTGAACAATCTTAAATCCACCCCTTAGGGATATTGTATACCAAATGTCAAAAGGTTCTGAATGGAGTTTCTGAAGAGGATTGTTAAAGACTTTTCTCATACATGTACTGCCCTAGGTTAAACCATGGGCTCTCGTAAGAATCCCAAATATGAACCCAGAGAATTGATAGTGACCACCGAAGGGTGATTGTATTCAAAATATCAAAAGATTTTTACTGGCAGATTTGAAGAAGATTTTTCAAGAATATTCGTTATATTGTATCAAGTTCAACTTTGGGCTCTCATAGGGAGCCGAAATATTAACCCAGGACTCGATTTGAACAAACTTCTATCAGAGCTCCCGAGATATGTTGTATGCAAAATACGAAATGACTCTGACTGGCGGATCGGAAGAAGATTTATTTTTTTAAATTTCCACAAATTGCACTAAGTTCCAATTTGGGCTCCCATGAGGAGCCTAAATAGTAAATATTAGCCCAGGGACTTGATTTGAACAAATTTGAATCTGACCTCCATGCAGATGTTGTATACTAAATATAAAATGATTCAGACTGGTGGATCGAAAGAAGATTTTTAAAACAAATGTCCACATATTTCTCTAAGTTAAAATTTGGGCTCCAATGGGGCTCATTTTTGAAAGTAATCAACCTTTTTAATAAATTTTGAAATTGTTTTTATTCTTTTAAAATTCAAAGTCTTTCCATATCTATATCACAGGTTGATTTACACAGCATTGTTTGTACAACACTAACATTGCGTTTCACACTCCTTTGTTTTATACCTCACATTTCATATTTCATCGACTCTGTTTTTAATTGTTTCATGGTGGATAATGGTCTTTTTATAATTACATACTTTTATCGCCACGATATAGCCTTGGCTGCTATTTGATTGATCGGATCAGTCATTAGCCGAAAAAAAGCAAAATATAAGGGAAACTCTGTGGCTTGTGCCCTTCATACCCAATCCTTTTCCAAAGAATCATGGAACCTTTAAGACTGACGGACGATCTGATCGCTGAACTGATAAAAACACTAGAAAAGTGTGAAAGACGATTCCAAAGGGGGTCTGACCAGGTAGTCATTCTTAACAATGGGCTCGGAAGACTATTGTATAGATACAACAAAGCAAGAGATCACCATGTCCATGCTTTTCTTAAAGCGCGCGTCTGAAGATGTCAGTGACAGAAGCAATAAGGAATATATAGTACGAGTATTCTAAGAAGAACGCAGAACATATTTCAAAACTATGAAGTCTTCTTTTCGGAGAGCACATCAACACAATAGACGACAATGGATACGTTTTAGAAAGCCATTTGACAGACATGGCTCAAGTGATATTGGAAGTGAAAGACACACTAAGTAAAGTCTCCGAGGGTAGCGGGAAAATTGGCGACGCAGAAGACACATCTCTTAAAAAATAAAAAAGGCTCTTTAAAGAGCCATCCATATTCTCAAAAGAGTATTTGATCAAACACATGCTTATTTCAAATATATCCCTCCACACGGGCCTAAAAATAATACTCGAACAATCGTTTAAGTTACGGGGGCGCTACAAAAGTAGTAAAATATACTCGAGCGGACAGCTACCCTTTCCCAGAAGACAAGCATAAAACAATTAAACATTTACCGACATGCCTGCATCTCTGTCGGCACCAATTGATGAGGGGCGGGGGTGGGGTAAAACAAGGAGTGTGGGGGAGGGGGTCCTCTTATATAGATCTACGCTACACGTGAAGCTCGCTTGAAAATAAACCGCAAATATGTTTAGGTTTTGTGCAACAATATCACTGTAAGGTATAGGCGTGCGGCTCATGGTGGCTCAGGACATGCATCCAACCCCTGCTCGAATCAGTGTACATCGAATTTTTCAGATGGATGGAGATGAATGGATTGATGGACGGATGGATAGATAGGTTTTTCGGTTTCTAATTGAGCTATTGTCTGGCCATACATGTCATTTTATGGCACAGGTAGAGAAGAAAGGGGATCATTAAAAATAATGAATGGCTCACAAATTTAACTTAGTTATGACGCTACAACAACACAAAGTGCTAATTTATTTGTTTATTTATTGGGGCTTCACGCCACATCAGCAGCTTAGGCTATATCGTGGCGATGAAAGTATGTATTTCAAAAAGACCATTGATTGAAATATGAAACGAAAGGAATAAGAGGTTTAAAAATGATGAGTGTGAAACATAATGAGAAAGTGAGACCAGTTGTACAAAAAATGTTGTGTAAATCAACATGTGAAATAAATATGGATAGATGAAATTTAAAAAGGTAAAACAATTTAAAATTTATTAAAAAGGTTGATTACTTTCAAGAATGAGATGCCTTTTTGCGGACTCATAAGATAAAATAGATCTCTCAAACATCTGACTGTAAAATACTGCCCTCTAACATCATTAAAATCAGTACAATTCAAAAGAATGTGTTCCACTGACAACACCTGCTGGCAGGGAACACATTCTTGTCGCAAAATACCCTCCAACAAAAAGGAATGTGTAAGTCGAGTATGACCAATATGACACCGCGTCAAAACTGCAAGATCCTTTCTACAAAGGTAGTGATCTGAAATAGTTGGTCGGAAGCGATTAAGCTTGTTGTTTGTCGCTCCATCCCATTCCGCCTACCACATATATTTGATGTAACTACTGATATTAGGCTTGAAATCACGGAACGGAATCTTAAAATCAGTGAACAGTGAGAGGCTTTTGATAAAGCCTGTTTTGCTGCACTGTCTGCTCTGGTGTTACCAGCGATACCAACATGTCCGGGTAACCAGCAAAACACGATATCATATTGGTCAGACACGAGAGTTGTTAGTTTCTCACGAAGTTAAAAAAAATGAGAGGATTCTTCAACTTGGGGTTGAGTAAAGCAAGTTAAGAAGAAAGAGAGTCAGAAAAACTCATCGACTTCTTTGCCTGTAACTTTTTGGTGTGTTCAAGTGCGAGTTGTATAGCTTTACCTTCAGCTGTGAAAATAGAACTCTGATTCGGTATTCTGATTGAGGTGATATGATCATCAGTAACAGCAGCCGATGATACTTTGTAACCATCTTTAGATCCATCTGTATAGATCATTGTATATGTACTATACTTGGACTTTATTTCGGCATATTTTTGTTTAAATTGCAAAGAATTTGTATCAAATTTTTTGGTAGAAGCAAGGTCTAAAATAACTGCAGGTTTTTTAAGATGCTAAGGAGGAATGTGTGATTTACGGTTTTCTTTTATAGATTCAGAATCAGTTTTTGCAGACTCCATGTGGGGTTTAATTCTAATTCCCAATGGAGGAATATGTTTCTGGTGGCGGTTAAAGAAATCAACATTTTGAGGATCTGAAACACAATTATAAGCAGGATTTGATGGATTGGCCAAAAGTTTAGATACATACAAGAGAGATAATTTAATTCTACGCTTCTCAAGAGAAGGCTCCTCTGATTCAACAAGCATCGAATCTATTTGGGAAGTTCGAAATTTATTTATTTATTTACTGTTGCTTAACGGCACATAAGCAGCTAAGGCTATATGGTGGCGAGACAACTTCATAAATCACAAGTGTCAAGTATGAATTAAAATTAATTAAATAAAATAAGAAATAATCACCACAAAACTTAAAATCAAGAGCGGTCGAAATAGTAATGACTAAAGTAATAAAAACCAGAATACTTATAAAATCAACCTGGTGACATTTAGACTTGTGGAGTCTACGTTAAAAGAATACAAACAATTTTAAAATTTATTAAAAAGGTTGATTTCTTTCAAAAATGAGGGTATTTTATGCGGGCTCGTATGGTAAAATAAATCTCTTAGAGATTGTACAGTAAAGTACTGCCCTCTAACAAGATTGAAATCAATACAATATAAAAGAATATGTTCCACTGACAACACCTGCTGACAAGGAACACACTCTGGTCGCATTTTACCCTCTAGCAGAAAGGAATGCGTAAGTCGTGTATGACCAATATGACACCGTGTCAGAATAACATGATCATTTCTACAAAGGTTACTGGATGGGTAGTGATCAAATATGTTCGGTCGCAATCGATGGAGCTTGTTATTTGTCGCCCCATCCCATTCCGCCTGCCACAGATATTTGATGTAGTTACTAATATTGGTTTGAAATCACTGAAAGGGATGTTAAAATCAGTGAGAGGCTTTGTTAAAGCCTGTTTTGCTGCACTGTCTGCTTTGGTGTTACCCGCGATACCTACATGTCCGGGTAACCATCAAAGCACGATAGCATGTTGGTGAGACATAAGAGTTGTTAACTTCTCACGAAGTTCCAAAATGAGAGGGTTCTTCAGTTTGGGGTTGAGTAAGGCAAGTAAATAGGAAAGTGAGTCAGAAAAAATAATCGACTTCTTTTCTTCAGCATTTTCGATGTGTTCAATCGCGAGTTGTAAAGCTTTAACTTCAGCTGTGAAAATAGAACTCTGATTCGGTATTCTGATTGAGGTGATATGATCACCAGTAACAGCAGCTGATGATACTTTGTCACCATCTTTAGATCCATCTGTATAGATCCTTGTATATGTACTATACTTGGACTTTATTTCGGCATATTTTTGTTTAAATTGCAAAGAATTTGTATCAGATTTTTTGGTAGAAGCAAGGTCTAAAATAACTGTAGGTTTTGTAAGATGCCAAGGAGGAATATGAGTTTTACGGTGTTCTTTCATAGAATCAGAATCAATTTTGGCAGACTCCATGTGGGGTTTAATTCTAATTCCCAATGGAGGAATATGTTTCTGGTGGCGATAAAAAAAATTCAACATTTTGAGGTTCTGAAACACAATTAAAAGCAGGATTTGATTTATTAGCTAAAAGTTTAGTTACATATTGAAGAGACAGTTTAATTCGACGCTTCTCAAGAGAAGGCTCCTCTGTTTCAACAAGCATTGAATCTACCGGTGATGTTCTAAAAGCACCAAGGCTGATTCTAATGCCACTGTTGTGAATGGCATTGAGAGGTTTGAGATATGACTTTCTTGCAGAACCGTAAACCACGCAGCCATAATCTAATTCTGATCTGACAAGTGATCTATACAGATGGAGTAATGTTTTTTGGTCAGCACCCTAATCAGTGCTACCAACTACCTTCAAGAGGTTCAGTGCCCTTTTACACTTTACATTTAGTCGATTTATGTGAGAAGATAAATTCAGTTTGTTGTCAAACAACAAACCTAAGAATTTCGCTTCCTTAACAACTTAAAAATAGGACTACCATCAATTTTTAACTCCGGGTCGAGGTGATGTTTCCGAAGCTTACAAAAATGAACACAATTTCTTTTCATTTTTGAAAATGTAAAACCGTTTTCTGTGGCCCATTTTTGAATTCTGTTTAAACACAGCTGAAGTTTGCGCTCTATAGCATCCATTTTCTTGCTGTCGAAGTAGATTAAAAAATCATCTACATACAACGAAGAATCTACCATATTCTCAATTGTTTCGATGATACTATTAATTGTCACCAAAAAAAGGGTAACAGATAGGATACTACCCTGAGGAACCCCCAATCCCTGCTCGTGCGAAACGGATAACGTTGATCCAACACGAACCTGAAATTGGCGGTCCCTTAAAAGACTTTCAATAAAAAGAGGCATTCGCCCTCTCAACCCCATGTTAAAAAGATCCTTTAAAATCCCATACGTCCACGTTGTGTCATATGCCTTTTCCAGGTCAAAGAAGATGGCGACCACATGTTCTTTTCTGGCGAAGGCATTTCTACTAAACGTTTCCAGTCTGACCAAATGATCCACAGTACTTCTCTAGCCCCTGAAACCACATTGAACATCCGCAAGCAGATTGTTCGATTCCAGAAACCAGACAAGTCGGTCATTGATCATCCTCTCCATGGTTTTGCACAGACAACTGGTTAAGGCAATAGGCCTGTAATTGCTTGGGTTGCTGTGATCTTTATCAGGCTTAGGAATGGGAATTACTATTGCTTTGCGCCAAGATGATGGGAACTGGCCAGTCACCCAAATGTCATTAAAAATAGCTAGTGTAAGAGCCCAAGAGATGATTGCAGAAGATGTTTTAAAATTTGATAATGTATTTCATCGGGTCCAGTGGCGGTATGCTTTGCTCTACGCAAAGATCTGCTCAACTCTTCCATAGAAAAAGGTTCGTTGGAATCCCCTAAATTATTGGATGTAGATTTGAGCTTTTGTTTTTCTTGTTTTTTAATTTTGAGAAATTCAGGATTACAATTTTTAGACGACGAATCTTTCGAAAATGTGGAGGCCAATTTATTTGAAATTTCTTTTTTTTTGATGTGATTAGTGTGTTGTTATCTTTCGGATGTTGTACCGTTGATTTTGTGTCTTTTCCTTTAATTTTTCTTATCATTTTCCAAATTTTGTTGATGAGGGTGTTTTGGTTAAGCTTTGAAACATAAGTTTCCCAAGAACTTTTCTTTTTTTTGTTTTATTAGTCGTCTTGTTTTTGCCCGATTTCTACGTAATCTATCCAAATTTTGTGTGGTTGGTGACTTATTAAATTCCCTCTCAAATTTCTTGCGATCTTTTATAGCCTGTTTGCACTCAGTATCAAACCAAGGTTTAGTGAAACGTTTTGGATTTGCCGAGGTTTTAGGAATGACTTGGCTTGCAATGTCAATCAGCTCTGTGGTGAAATGTTCAATCTTGTCAGTACTCTCCTGAAATTTCTCCCGTTTGGTGAGGCGTTCAGAGCAAAGCGACGAGAAAGTGTCACAGTCAGCCTTTTTAAAGTTCCACTGGGGTACTCTCTCATCATCCGCCGGAACTACACTCTCCAACACAATCGGAAAGTGGTCACTCCCGCACAAGTAATCTTCTACCTTCCAAGAAAAATCAAGGAAGACAGAAGGGCATGCAATTGTTAGATCAATTGAAGTGTAAGAACCAGACGCGGGGTGCAGGTAAATATCTGACCCATCATTGAACAAGCACAAGTCATATTTTGTAATGAACTCTTCTACAGTTTTACCTTTTGCATCTTCTTGACTGCAGAAATTACCCCCAAAGGGGGCTATGTGCGTTAAAATCACCCAACAAAATGTTGGGAGTTGTCGGACCAGCAGCTCAAGATCATTCAGTTGTAAGGCTTTACACGGTGAAACGTACGTAGAACAAAGAGAAACTGTTTTGTCTAAAGTTAGGCGTGACGCCACAGCTGTAAATTTGTATTCAAAGGTACAGATCTGTGAATGATATCGTCTCTAACTAAAACAGATGTTCCACGAATATGAAGGTCATTATCATCTGCCCAGGAATTATAAGAAGTATAATGCTTAAAAGCCGAATGATCTTGAACCTCGGGTTTCTTTAAAAGAGTTTCCTGCAGGCAAAAAGCTGCAGGTTTATATTTTTGGCTCAGAAGACCCAGTTCATTAAAATTCGCTCTAAGACCTCGACAATTCCACTGTATAATGTTATTTTTATGTAAATTAGCCATATTTGGTTGGGGAATTAAAGGGTGGACGAATGGGCGAAATAGCCCCGGAAGTTTTCTGAGCTGGATTTTTCCTCGGAGATTTATTCTGTGAGGAAATTTTCCTCGGGGATATATTCTGTGAGGAATTCGAACGTAAGTGGTCAAACGTTTCGTCGATACACTCACCAACCTCCATTTCTCAATGCCTTCAAACCTTTTACGAGCAACAGGATCTTGAAGAGCCTTTGGAATTCTGTCTAATTGTTTTTGTGTTTCTGTATTCTTTTTGCTTGATTCTTCCTCTGATTCTGACTGAGATTTTGATTGTGTGGGTTTTGTTTGGTCTTTTTTGGTTCCGGTCTTGTTTCCTTTACTTTGTTTTCCTTCTGGTTTTAGTTTTTCTTGTTCTTTCTGTGGATTTGGTGTTAATTTATTTTCTATTGTTGTCCGAGTAGTTGATGGTGTTTGGGTGGATTTTGGTTCAGTTTCGTCTGACTGTTTTATTGTAAAAGCTTGTACTAGAGATGGTAATGTGCCTCTAATCCAAGTATACTGGGTTTGGCAACCTACTGCCACTGATGGTACTTTCTGTGATACTTTTGCTGCATATGATGGCGATGACATATTCATGCCAGGCATGGGTTTCTCCAACAAAAAATGATTAATGTTGGATGCCTTTTGATTATCATCAGCCGCATAAATAACAATGAATTTTGGCCAGCTTTGTAGTTGTGTACTGTCTTGGTCAGTATCAGAATCAGAATCAGAGTCCGAAGTGAAGTCTCTACCACGTTTTTGTTTCTTGTGTTTTGTATGTTTCATCGTTCCATGACTCTCACCCTTACTCCGAGCCCAACTTTGGGGGTTATGTTGCGGATATCCAGCAAACAGCACTAAGAGTACATGGAAAGCATACTCCCCCAGCGTTGATGCTTATGCATACCGCTGAGGGATTGGCCCTGTTGAGTGTGTGTGAAGTGCCAGGTCGTGGTGATCATTCAACCAATCATTTCGCGAAACTTGAGTTATAACAATGGCTACGGAGAATTGAAGCAGACAGTGCAACAAAACAGTGCACGTTAAAAAGGTAAAAATGACATTGTAAGTCAAAACTCCATATCGATGATAAAACTGAATTAAAAGAAATGACTGATTGAATGATCACCCAATGTCCTCCGACGTGACACCCGATATTTTTGGGGTTGGGGGCTCCCGATTGGCCAGAACCCGACCATCCGTCTACTCCCGAAATTGGGGCCAAAGCTGTGTGTTGGACATTATCTGAAAAATGGAGACCAGGCTTAAACAGGGTTTACGACCTGATCTCCATCGTGGAGACTGCGCTAACCGGGGCCACGAGTCCTCAACTGCCAGGATTCCTTCATCCGGGGCCTTCGGAACGCACCTCACGGGAGAACAAGGTGCCTGCCAGATGCTATTAGCAGGATTGGTCATTTTGGTCCGGGGCTGCGTATTTGTGTATTTCGCAGCAAATCAGCTCAATTGATCAACCCTGCCAATCGGAAATTAGCAAACCTGCCCAATTGAGCAAGCCGTCCTCTATCCGCCACCTGAGGACCCGCCTAGTAGGGGATGATCAAATCCCCTAGGAAAGAGCTAATTATTATTGCTTTTCCAATCTGTTTGAAAAGTGCTGACGCTGAGAACACACGGGGATGACTTTGGATGGATGGATGGATGGATGGATGGATGGATGAGTGGATAACAAAGAGATGTTTTGGTTTCAAATTAAATATTTAGTTGATATTTAGTTGTGAATTGAATCCAATTCGCTCGATTCAGCCAGCGCCTTGCTTAGGTTTAGCACATTTCGTAGGTCTAGCTAATTAAGTTAAAGGCAATTCTTAAATATTTTATTTACATTATTTAAAATTTAAACATTTAGTTTTTAAATAATAATACGAATAAAATATTCAAGAACTGCTTTTAACTAATTAGTTTGTTAGTTGGGACCCCCAGCCCCCCCCCCCCCCCCCCCCCCGACACAGATAGAAATAAATTTTGATATTTGTAAATATTTAATGATTGCTCTTTTTGTGGGAGGACGCCAGAGCTTTGAATAGGTGGATGGATGGGTGGATACATGAATAGGTAATAAAGAGATCTTTTGTTTTCTAACTGAGTGATTGGATACTACAGAATCATCGAACCGACCCGCTAATAAAATTTATAACATCACCGAATCGTGACCCAATCATTGTAACTGTTTACCTCAATGACAAACAGCGTATACAACTACATCACACGAAATATTTGTGGCATAATTCACCAACACGGCCTGTTCTTTGTACGTAAAAATGTTAAAAAATATAATTACACTGCGGCCTTTTTAAGCGCATCAAGTAATCATGAACGTTCCGGCACGCCGTGTAGTTATTCGAATTACCTCCCTTAGACCGTTGTTTCGTCGATTCAAGCCATTTATCCTCATACCACAGCGTTTATTGGTTCTCGAGGACCCATTTCGGCATTATTGACAATCTGTGGCCACTACGAAGGTTTAAAGTCAAGTTTAGGCAATCGTTTATACCCGTGTTGTTCATTGTAGATGGCTTTCACTCACGCATTCGCAACGGGACTATTTCATTTGCAAATTAAACTTTGTGAACAAGAAACCTTCCTGTTCCATGACGTGTGTGTGGTGGGTGCAGAGGTTTGTGTGTTGGGGGGAGGGGGGCAGGGGGGGGGGGTCATTATTGACGTCGTGTTTATGACGCTACACCTGATGTTTCTTTGTTTTTCCTTTTTCTCCTGCTCTGTATAACGTAGGCTCAGCCACAAAATGTACTTTTGCACGTTCACGGTTTCTACCGAGCTTGTTCTGGATTTATGGAGACCCATCCTTCATGAAGATTTCCTGGGTACGGTTAACCTTATCTATAACATTTCGTAACACATTAGGTCTGAAATAAACTTTTCTCCCTCCATCATCTCACGTTATTGTATACCACTCTAATAAGAATCCCACGCCACTGCTCTGAAACCACAAGCACTAAGTTCTAGAAATTAAGGTCCATTCACTCTAGTGCGATTCGTCCGACCATCGCGCTGATTAAATAGTAATGGTTGTACAGGAGCATTCAGGCTACTGCGATGCGTCAGACGCGACCGATGCGTCCGTCGTCGAGATCGTTCTGAACGCATTCCAACGATTTTCGCAATGATTTTCGCAGACCTTATATGGTATGCGTTCACGACGTGACGCTCGGTTGAGTTCGGATGAACATCTGATTTGTTTGTTTTCGTTGATTCCAGTTATTACAAACGTGGTCGAAATTTGAAGTTATATTTTTCAACCTTCAATCCTTTTGATAATTAATTTAATAATTAATGACGTGCGACAATTTCAACGGAGGAAGTCATTCGTGGGTGTGTGTGTGGGGGGGGGGGGGGGGGTGTTCAAGGCGGATTCCAAGGAGGGTTGACAGTAGGCAGCATCATCCGAGCCGCGCAGTGGTAGGTGGTGTAGAACATGCGAGGGGGCATTACCTCTCTCTGTTGTGGAAATGGGGGGAGGGTGGCTCCTCAGTTGTGGGGATCGGGAGCGGGCTGTCCCGTGAAAAAAATGAGGGCCAAAACCCATTTCGTTTATAGCTATGCTGCCCACTTCAGAGAACTTCCACCCAGGCTTTAGTGACCGGGTCCTATTTTACCAGTAGAGTGGAACATGTTTACCGCAGTAAACTAGTACTGCTTCATTTCCTGGGGTTCCCATTGGAAATATGGAGAATGTATGGGATGTCAGATAGGGGCATAGCCACGCTCATTGAAGTGGGGACAACGTAACCTTCCCCCACTCCACACACACACACACACACACAAGTTCATTTTCCATTATGCCAATTTGAGTGGATTATCGAAATATTCGTGGCAGTACTAAAATAGGCAAGACTCTGGGCAATTGACTTTTTTTTCCCGAAAGCCTCAATCACAAGCGTTGATCGACGAATGTTTTTCGTCTATTTGGAAGCAGTGCGTTGCGATTTTTCGCATGTAGAGTGAATGCACACGACGCGCCGGACGCGTCGGTCGCATCGGATGCGTCGGACGCATCGCACTAGTGTGAAAGGACCTTTAGTCACGGAAACCGACAGCGCCGTGCTCAATGACATGGCGGATTGGCACGACTTCTGTCACGTCATTGCCGGTTATTGTGGTTAGTTTCTGGGGCTGGCATTGTTTACAGCTGTAAGAAGGTGTAGTGTCCACAACGCCCAAGGACGATTATATTGTTTTCGAAACGAAATTATCTGCCTGATTCGATTCGGGATTCGATTCGACCCATAATTTGAGATTTGTGGGACCCTACGAGATACATTCGACCTCTTAGTAGAAAAGTAAAAAGTTAACCCACTGAATTTCCATTCCCTTGATCCTCAATTACAGCTGAAGATGTCAAAAATATGATAGTTGTGGAGAGTTACACAACAACTTCGGAAAAAAAACTTTTCTTTGTTTAATTGGGGTTAACGGCACTTTTACTAGCAGTCATATCGTGTCGGGCGATTTCACGGGTGAAGGAAGAGCCATGGAGCCCTAAGACAACCATTGTGCTGCGGCAAGCAATAGTCAAGTTGTCCAATTCACTAGCCGGTGAGGAGCAGAGTTAGCTCTGGAACACTTTCTCGTGGAATGCCCACAATATATGCCCTGTAGGATAAAATTTACTGGAAGTATAATGAAGAAATGGTGTATGAAGAAACAAGGGATAGATGATTGGGGGGGGGGGGTACATGAGGAAGAGGGAAGGATGCCTATTGAAGAAACTGAAAATGAGGACGTGAGGGACACCATTAAACAGTTTACATCTGAATGCTGGGAGGAGAGGAGGGAGAGAGGAGGGTGGGGTGCAGGATACGGCTGCACGGTATTCATAACTGAATACCGGTATCGGTATTCAAAACAATATCGCGGTATACCGGTATATCGAAAACTGTTCAAATATATGAATGCAAGTACCACAATCGACACTCCATGCAGCACAGTCAGAACGAATTAGCATGCCTTGATGATGCGGTTCGAAAAACCTTTACCCAACGCAGACGATATCAAAATTTATTATTTTCAAAATTAGTTTATGAGATTTCCCCAAAGATCTCAACAAAACTATATCATGTGACCCCCTCAGTGTGTAACGAAATGCCCTCCACGGAGCCCCTCCACGGAGCGCGTCGGGTTAACCTCCGTGGGGTGCGTCGGAGTCTTATGATAGCACTCGAGAATCTTGGTTCCCGAAGTGTTAATGTGTTAATCAGAGTGGCCAAGTCCTACTTGGTAATAATTCTCTGTTGTATAAACTTTAATAAGTAAACGCTGTTTTCAAGCCCAAGTTATGTAATTTTATTCAATTCCTCGTATATTTGCATTGCATAATAACAGTGCAAACTGACCTACAGAAGTACTTTATGCACTTACTGTAAAAAGGTGTTTTTGACAGTATTTGCAATTATGATTGGCATATGAGCTAGTAAAAGCCTAACCTATAATAACCCCATCAGAATGCTTTTGACAGATTTTAGCATTGTATACTGACCCGACCTAACCTCAACACACCCAGTATCAGTTTCAGCTCTGAGAATTGTGCAGTCTTGCACGTTCACAAGATGGCCGACTGGTTTTGCGGTTATACACCTATTAATTGCCAGCATCCTTTTAAATGCGAGAACGCATACTCTTAGCATAGGATACCCACCGGATGCCCTACTATTCCAGGATGGAAGTAAGGGGTTAAGAAATACCTCTCCGCCATCTTGGGGTATATGTGGTGTTTTGTGGTGTTTTATGACGTAAATTCTGCCGAGTAGACACGATTCAAGTCGTATTTAAGCCAACGGAATCACCCGAGACGGGACTTCTCTCTGGTCTTCCGTATGTACAAGAAGTCACTCTCCTATTCTCGTGGAAGGACGCCACCGAACGCTGCCAGGCCAGACAACATTTCCAGACACAGGACGCGATGAGAGCGATGCGATAGTTTCGACTTAGTCTCATTTCGTATCTGATATTTTCAAACATTTACCAGAGAGGGAATTTGTTTCAAGTTTAACTTGTAGGAACTTTACTTAGGGTTTTAATAAAAGTGTAGAAAACTGTAAGTACATTTTATGTGTTTTTGAATTCACCCTTTCGCTGCGGCTGCAGTATCAAGAATTGTTGCAGACTCTACAGAACTGGTTGCCTCTTAAGACTGAACACTTAAATTGTCCTGTGGCCATTTTTGCCACGATTATAGTCCGAACGAAAAACCACTAGACGATCAGTTATCCGGGGTACTTAACCCTGCTATGCCACAGGCCAGTTTATATGGTGCCGCTCGTCAGGATGCAGACTCTGACTTTTAACTCTCTTGAAACGATCGGGTGAACATTCTAGAAACATTTATTAACCCTAACAGACCCAGTGAAGCCGAAATTGACTTAAAACGTTGCCGCTGGGGAGCACAGTGAACTTGTGAGAACTTTTTGCTAACTATTTATGAGGGACAGACATCCCTTAATTTTACTGGTAAATTGAACGCCTGGCAGCTAAAATTTGTAAGGCAGCAGACGCAGACAGCGCCCTCTGAATCTAAAATTGGTACAACTCTATGGTGGAACTGGTTGCATGTCCAACGTGCCATTATTTACACTGACGCCGACCGCCAATTGCTATCACATCCAAACTACGCTCGACTGGTCGCACCGAGCGTTGCTCATCAGATATATTGAACTTTTGACTGAACATCAGAGAAAAACGGAAACTCAGGAAACTGTGAAAAATCTCGAGGAATTCCAGGAAATTCTGAAACGACAGCCGCGTGTGTTTCAACAGTTATAGTGCTAGCAAGGTAGGTGCAATTTTCTTCATTTTACGTTCGTTAACAGCAGAAAAATCCCATTGTAAATTATTTCATAAAACTCATTAAAAATGACCACGCCAGAAAGAGAGCAACGGTTCATCGATGAAATTACTCAATTAAAACAGGAAAGGGAAGGTCTTGTGGGTCAGTATGAGCGCCAAATTACTGAACTGAGCTCTCAAGCTCAGAGCTTGACGCAGCAGCATGCTGCCTCACAACAAACCCTTCACCATACGCAGGCAGCCCTCGACCAGGTTAAAGCAGAATTCGTACAGCAGAAAGCTGATTTGGAACTACAGTTAGCTACTGACAAAGTCGGTGCCGAAGCAAAATTACTAAAAATACAACAAAAATTGGCAGAGGCTGAAAGGAAAGCCAAGGACCCCACATCTTCTGCCATAATTGACCTGCATAAAACCGTGCACCAAAGTGAAAAGAGTAATGCAAAGACAGCTAACCCCACTCAGGCGCAATCCATTCATTCCCATATTAAAAAATTTGACGGGAACCCCCTGAATTTTCGGGGTTGGATAAAATCTCTTGACCTTTTTTGTGAGACAAATGATGTGGAAGAGAAACGACGACCTAAAATCGCCGCCCAAACCAGTGACTTCGTAGTTGCTGATTTTATTTTACGATCAATGAAGAAAAATCCTGAAATGCCCTGGTCCGAACTGTATGGCGAACTAAAAAGTCGCTATAGCGCCACAATGGATAACTCCATGGCCACCAATCAGTTGCGCCATATGCGACAAGGGAAAAATCAAACTCTTGTCTCATATGCTGAGCAACTGCTTGATCTAGCGAAAGATGCCTTTGATCAGGAAATAGATAACCCCACCATTCAGAAAAACCTCTCAGATTACTTTTGTGACGGGTTGTATGACAACGATGTTCGGATGAAACTGATCCGACGCATGCCCAAGACGCTAGAAAACGCTGTTAGTCAGGCATTATTTGAAAATGCCGCGAAAATCAAATTTCGCGCTCGCTCTGAAGCCGCCAAAGGAAAAGCGCCCTTTGGGAAGGCATTTGACCGACAATACGAAGAATATGAGCGCTATTGGGACCCTGTATTTCGCGACTCCATCGACGAACAGGAAGAACATGTAGATCTCCCTCTGGAGACAAGGGACGAGACTCCCATGGACGTAGGCGTGGCACGCCGACGCCATAAGGTGAATATTTTAACGAAAAATTACACTGGAGGTTATGCGCGACCTCCATATCAGAATCAGAATAAAAATCAGTACAATAGTCAATACAGAAATAGGGGAGGACAAAATTACAACAGATATCAGAAACCGACACGATTTTCACGACCGGTTTGCAATCGTTGTAACCGCGTTGGCCACGTGAAACGCGATTGTCGCGTTAACTTGACCAAGCAGGTGAGAACACTAGATATTCAGCCAACAGGTGAAAGGTCACCAGGGGCGACCTTTTGCTGCTTTCGCTGTGGGAAGCCAAACCACTTCGCTCGCGATTGCCGAGTCAATTTAAACGAAGGGAACTCTGCCCATATGGGGCAATGAGCAGAGTTAATGAGAAGCCACATGCTCCCAACAGAAGTGAAACTGGAAATCACCAGGGAGAAGTGTTAATTAATGTAAATAATGTACAAAATGAATGTATGAATAATTGTAAAAATAAAATTGTAAATAATAAGACAGGTGGACATACGGGTAATAAAACATGTAATATAAAGCCAAGTATTCAGTCTCAAACAAGGAGAACCGAAAATGGCTCTCCTCCAGTGAAAAGTAAAACCATTCAATGCACAAAGTGTGGTCAGACCACACATAATAGGAAAAATTGTACAGTAAAATTCACAACCATTCCTCTGACTGGTAGGCCTAGGCCTAAGAAACCGAAGGCCAACTCACAAAATGGCTGCCCTGCAAGGGACAGTCAGCAAGAAAAATTTACTTCACAAAATTGTTTCAGCTATCGGACCACCAGTGGTCTGGAAATAAAAGTATACAGGACTGGAATAACCCAGGTAGCTACTGACGCTATGGTGAATGCGGCGAATAGCCAATTAACCCATGGCGGAGGTGTTGCTAGAGCTATAGCTCTTGGAGCTGGTCCAGCCCTTGAACAAGAATGTCAACAATATATTCAACAGCATGGAAATCTTCCAGTAGGTGAGAATATGTCTACCACTTGTGGAATGTTGCCATGTTTAAAAGTGATACATGCTGTGGGACCACGCTGGAATGATTACAGTGATAAAAATAAATGTCTCAATGTTTTATACAGTACTGTACAAAAAGTATTACAGGTATGTGACAGGGAAAATTTTGTAAGCATAGCTATCCCACTCATCAGTAGCGGGATATATGGTGTACCTAAACAGAAGTGTGCAGATGTTTATGTGAGAGTTCTACAAAACTTTACTCCTAAACGATTAAAAGAGATACACATTGTAGATGTAGACCCTGATATTATGATTTATATGAAAAATGCTTATGAAAATCAAATTACAAATCAACCAGGTAAGCAGGGTTGTGTTGAAATAAATCAACAGAAACAGACAGTAAGTGAATCAGGAAATAGGAATCCAAGAATAAGGAGCCAAGAGAAATCACTTGGGAAAAACCCAAGACAACAAAACAGGAAAAACCAAAGGGGAAGTAATTGGAAAAACCCATGTCAACAGGAAGTGAAACACTCTATGGAAACCAAGGGAAATAACTTAGTAAACAATGATGATTACCCAAATGAGGAACAACAACAACAAAAACTTAGACATTCTCAACCGGAAACAGTAACCATAAATTATGGGGCTGCTTCTTTGAATAGTGTCTTGGTGAACATCAAAGGACAACGAGTACGTGCCTTATTAGATACAGGGGCACAGACTAGTTGTATTAGTACAAAATTTTGGAAAAATCTTAAACACCGACCGAAATTAGTTGGTGATAAAAATTCTTTGCCTCGCATTGCGGGTATTACTGGGAATGACACTCTCCCTCGAGGAAAAGTTAGACTTGAATTTTATATTCAAGGAATTTATCAGGTGCATGAGTTCTTAGTAATAAATGAATTGAATCGAAGTATGTTGTTAGGAATGGATTGGATTAGGGGCAATCGAGTTAATTTATATTGGGAATTTCATAAATTGAGATTAGATGGTCACTATATACCCATTGTTCAAGACATACAGGTGAGTTGTCTTACTCGACTGATCAATCAGGTGGAACTTAAACCACAATCCACTTGTTTGTGTACAGCAAAAGCTTCCGGTGCAAAATCTGTCTTCAACACAAAATACTTAGAACATCATGGACTGACTAAAGGTCATGTGGCTGAACAGCCTGGCCTCTTAGTTAGTAACAGTATAGTCACTAATGGAAATGGAACCATACCTGTACTGTTGGTGAACAGTACCAACAAACACTACACCTTGAAAAGGGGTTGTTTGATTGGAAAACTTGAGCCAATAGAACAGGAAGAAAAAGTCTTAGAAATTAATCAGATCTTAACTCAAAATACACCTGAAGACCAGATCACAGATGCTGACATACGGGTGCCTGAAGACAAACGGCACCTGTTGATGCCAGTCATCAATAATAATAAAGACATGTTTGCAAAAACTGATAAAGAATTAACTCAGACAGATACAGTGAAGATGCGCATCGACACAGGTGATGCGCCACCAATCAAAAGTAGAGCATATAGAGTTCCATTACTGAAGAGAAAAATTATGGATGAAGCACTTGAAGAAATGCTTCAATCCGGAATTATCCGAAGGTCAAATAGTGCATGGAGTTTTCCGTGCCTACTCGTGGACAAGAAAGACGGCTCGAAACGCTTCTGCGTTGATTTCCGCAAGCTCAATGAAGTCACGAAAGTTACGAACTGGCCGCTTCCATTGATTGACGACATCTTTACTTTATTAAATGGATGTCAATACTTCACCACTCTTGACATGAAGTCGGGTTACTGGCAAGTCAAGATGGATGAAGAAGACAGACCAAAAACGGCCTTTGTTTGTCATAAGGGCCTTTATGAGTTCAATGTAATGGCTTTCGGACTTGTGAACGCGCCCTCGGTGTATCAATCCCTCATGACAAGCGTCTTGGAGGGCCTAGAGGATTTTTCTCTGGCCTACCTTGACGATATTTTGATTTTCAGCCGTGACATAAAATCTCATATCGACCACATTAGACAAGTGTTTGGTCGCCTAAGAAAACATAAACTGAAGCTAAAAGCTAAGAAGTGTTCCTTCTTTCAATCTGAAACATCTTATCTTGGTTTTGTAATTAGTAAAGACGGAATTAAACCTGAGACTTCGAAGGTCGAGGTCATTAAATCCGCCGAAAACGGTAACGGAAGTGAGATCTTTCATGGGCATGACCTCATACTACCGTAGATTTATTCCTCGGTTCAGCGAAATTGCTCAACCACTCCTAGAACTGACAAAGAAATATGCAAGATTTCATTGGCGAGAAACACATCAAAAAGCCTTTCAAGAGTTGAAAGATCGTTTAACTCAAGTTGCTCATTTGTCATATCCAAATCCCAGAAAGCCTTACGTGCTTTACACTGATGCCAGTGGCCGCTGTGTCGGAGCGGTTTTGGCACAACCATGTGATGACGAAGACGAAACAGGTCAACTACCTGGAGTACCTGATGAAAAACCCATTGTCTTCCTCTCTCATAAATTGGGTGAAACCCAACAGAAATGGTCGACATTTGAAAAAGAAGCTTTTGCTATCTCATACACATTGGATAAATTCAATAACTACCTGCAGGGAGCAGAGTTTGTTATTAAGACAGACCACGCCCCCTTGCAGTACTTGTTGAAAAGTCCGCAAAACAATGCCAAAGTACAACGCTGGGCATTAAAGATAGCTAGCTACAATTGTAAGATTGAATATTTACCAGGTAGAAAGAATACATGTGCTGACCTACTCTCTCGTTTACCTGAAGGAATTGCAAACGCTGACCCCGGGTACGAGATGGATAATGTGGAAAATCAGAAAGCATTACAAATTGGCATTATCAATAGTAATAAAATTGATCCTCAAAGATATGTACATGTCATCACAGATGAACCTCAGGTTCCGCCCGAACCACAAGCAATTAATTACAAAGATTTGGACATGAAGGTAGAGCAACAGAAAGATGAAAAGATTGTTGAAATCATTAAGAAGTATCAAGGTAACAATACCCCTGCACACATTAGTAGTAGATACCTCATGATTGAGGGAGTATTATATTACATCAGTACAGTTGACGATAACCCACGGGTACGCTTGTGCATACCCGAACAATTACATGCAGATGTGTTGAAACAATACCATGACGAATTAGGTCACCTTGGCATAGACAAAGTGTACAATAACATCAGTAGAAACTATTATTGGAAAGATTTATATAAACATATTTATAAACATGTAGAAAATTGTCTTGTGTGTCGAGCTCGTAACACCAGAGCTCACACTTTGCCATTGCAAGAGACTGACAGACCTCCATATCCCTTTGCTAAAATAGCATTGGATATGAGTGGTCCACACCCTGAAACTTTATCAGGAAATAAATACATTGTGACCTTCATAGATATTTATTCTGGCTGGCCTGAAGCGTTTCCAGTGCCTGATAAAAAGGCGGAAACAATTGCTAATTTGATAATAGATCAAATTTTTCCAAGATTTGGATGTCCTTTAGAAATATTAACAGACAATGGATCTGAAAATGTAAATGCAGTGATGAAATATTTAACTGATTATTTCAAGATACATCATGTGACCACTTCCTACTTCCATCCACAATCTAATGGGAAGGTGGAGAGGCTACATAGAACCCTGAATGACATCTTAGCAAAACTAGCTCGAGAAGAATTAGAAACTTGGGATTTATTCCTAAACCAAGCTATGGCAGCCATCAGGTTTAATGGTAGTGAATCCTCTGGATTCTCGCCATTTTACCTGGTGTATGGCAGAGATGTGGTTTTACCACTCGACAATATACTTAAACCTCGATAAAAATATGTAGGGGAAGAACCTCATAAGATAGCCATTCAGGAACAACATAAAGCATTTCGAAAACAACAAGCTGCACAGAAGAAACGAGTATTAAAACAACAAAGATTACATGACATTACAGCAAAGGATATCACCTTTGAAGTAGGTGATCCTGTTTTATACTCCTCAGGAAAATCTAAAGGAAAATTAGAATCGAAATGGGACTACCCATTTCGAGTCATTGAGAGAACAGGTCCAGTGAGTTACAAGATACAAGATCAATTAACTCGCAGAATAATTAAATGTCATGGAGAAAGACTTAGTAAAGCGCCTCAAGAATGGGAGGTGCCTCCACCTGTCCAACCTGTTAGAGTGCGACGAATACAACGTTACGCTGCCCCATCAGAACAGTCGACTACTGAATACAGTAGCAGTAGTGACAGTAATGAAAGTGACGATATGCAAGGGATTCAAGAAAAACACCCCTTAACGTCAATCATTAAGAATAAAAGACAAAGACGAGAACATTCTTCTTCAGAAGAAGATGGTGTTCCATTAGCAGAATTAAGACAACAAGTACAACAGGTACGAGATTACAAGAGACGAATGAAGGAGCTACAAGCTCCTTCCGCTGATCAACTGCCATCACGGTTCATTGCTGGCGATCGAAATGATCGAGTAAATGATTCAACGATGGAAGTTGACCAATTGCAAATAACTGAAGAAAAAGGCCAAAGTAGTGAGCCTCAACCAAAACAGTCAAGTAAAGATATAACTGAGATGATCTCTTGTATACAAGCTGTGTTACAAGATCATAATAAGATTAAAGAACCAGGTGAGAAATTAGAATTAGGAACAATTATGGTACCCTCTGCCTGGAGTACTAGTAATTAAATATTACCCCAGGACTAATGATACCTAAAACGTAACACCTATGGTGCCACTCCTTAAGTTTGAGAGAGACGAGAGAAAGTGTAAATTGAGTAACAAAATTGTATTGACTTATGATTTGTTTGGAACGAAACTATGAGTGAACTCTTGTCAGCCTCGCGAACTGACTATGACTCTCTTGTAGTTGGATTAACTTTCTGACCTTTTACATCCGGAAATAAATCGTCAGAGTAAAAGTAATTGAATCGCGTATTACTCATTACGCTAACTCTTGCTTCCTTTCTCATTGTAGGAGCAAGATGTTGCGTTGGATGTTATTAGTTGGTCTTTTGATTATGACTACAATAATAGATGGACATACTATTATTAGAAACAATGTGATTTTTAAGAAAGTGAAAGAAGTAAATATGGTAACTAGTGATTGGAGTACAATGTTTGTGTATGAGCTCCAACCTTTTATACAATATGTGCGCAGACTTGATCGAAGTATGAAATATACTGCTGGTTTGTATAATGCTACAACCATAGCTTTTCGACGAACTTTTGTCGAAGTAAATGGTGAAAACTCTACTCTTGCCGTTGCGATACAATCGATCATAACGGATATACACCAGGAGATCAGATACCTAAATAATCGTGTTAAACGAATAAAAGAGGATCTGAACGATTACCGCAGATTACATGGCCACACAATAAACTCGTCTCGGAAGAAACGAGGTTTGTTCGACTTTGTAGGTGAAGGATTGAGTTTTCTCTTTGGGACTGTATCCCAGTCAGATTTAGATGGGATAACAGAAAATTTAAGACGTGTCAGTACTAATCAAGCAATGATTCAACATATTCAGAAACAAAGTTTAACCTTCATTAAGATGAATCATGAAGCGATTCTGAAAAATAGAGAATTTATGTTAAATATGTCGCGCGAATTGATGTTATTTCAAGGTCGAGTAAATCAAGTAGTTCAGAATCATGAAGATCGAATATTATATATTGAACATTTCACTCATGCTTATCATCAGCTTGAGTTTGTAATGAGTCGATTGGAATCAATGATAATCGCCGCAGAAACCACTCTACGGGGATTACATGATCAAATGGATATCCTAGCCGATAGAAAGTTATCACCGAAAATAGTGGATCCTTCACTATTGACCTCGATATTAATGAGTATTAAAGTTCAATTAGATGACAAGTCAATGTTGTCACTAGATCTGATGACAGAATTATGGCAATATTATCATTTGCTTACGACGGCTGCCATTTATGATGACGAATAAATTGGTGATCTTTATGAAGATCCCCTTACGTAATTCGAACTTGCAATTTGAAGTGTTCAAGGTGCAGGCTTTGCCTGTACCCTTTGTCAATGTAACTAAGAATGCGTCGCGAATTGCAAATAAATTAGTAGCAATATATACTCTTGAATCTGACATATTAATTATTAATAAAGAAAGGACGAAGTATGTCCCAGAAATAGGACATGACCAATGTGTAGATAACAATAAGTTGTTTTGTCCTTTAGTAGGTGCCGTACGAACGATACATACAACGACAAGTTGTATGTTAGCTTTGTTTTCAAACATGAAATTAGAAATTCCGAACTTATGTCAAACGGAAGTTCGATTGAATATCGACCTCCCGTTCAGTACTAGAATCGATGAAGGAATGTGGTACATCACGACAGATGTCCCACTATGATTCTCAATTACGTGTCCGAAACAAAGAAATCCGAAACCGAAACGGATTCTTCCGCCAATTGGAATTTTAGAATTAAAACCGTTATGTATGGCATCGAGCGGTCAATTAATGTTACCGAGTTATTTCCATAAAAGGGATAATTCTACTTTTCGGATTGTTACAAAGACGGTGTTACCAAATTTCTCGTTGTTACAATGACAGATGTGGAAACCTGTCATAGAGAGGGTGAACATATCGACGTTTACGATACCGAAAGGAATAGATCACTTGGATGACTTACCCATGGATGACTTAATTCATGAACTTGACTCGCTAAATTTACAAATGACGGACTCATTTG
Organism: Pictodentalium vernedei; assembly: GCA_031216915.1. Classification (NCBI taxonomy): domain Eukaryota; kingdom Metazoa; phylum Mollusca; class Scaphopoda; order Dentaliida; family Dentaliidae; genus Pictodentalium; species Pictodentalium vernedei. The sequence continues at coordinate 51,177,067 of CM062289.1, forward strand.
AAGTCCCTAAGTGGGCTTATGCTCTCGCGACCGTTGCATTAATAATAGGATTATATCTGCTTTGGAAGTGCTATCGAGCCGATAGACACAAACAGATATACAAGTGGTTAAGAAACCGTAAAAGTAAACCGACTTTTTCTGCTGTTGATGATAGTGAAATGTCTAATTTTGCATTTGCCGATGATGAAATCTATACTAGTATGGGACCTAGACCACAGCCTTCAGCTCCTGCTGATCCAACTGGAGCACAACAACAACAACCTCCTAGGAGTATTAGAGACATGATGAGAAAAGCTGTTCAAAACTTTCGACCTTCTCCTCAACCTAATAGGAAATCAATATATCCCTGTGTACAACATTACGTGGATTCTGCCAATGTCCACATAACTATGTTTGATATAGACAAAGAAACTGAAAAACAGTAGTTCACACACTGTGTGTTTTTGTTTCAGTGACCAGTGTACAAATGGCAGAATCTGATTCTAGTGTTGACAGTGGGCTCGACGATTTCCCTGATTACCAGAGTTATTATAATGATCATGACGCTTTATATGATGATGAAACTTCAAGTACAGTTAGTACTGGAACTGACAGTAATAGTACTGTTTCACGAGAACTTTTTCAAGACACTAATTCATCTAGTATAAACGTAAATATAAATAGCAATTCATCTGATAATAGTGTATCTGTGTTGGCATCAATAGAAGAATCACCATCACCTTCTATAGCATCTTCCGACCTTTTGTCGACTCCTCCAAGTAGTGTTCAAACTCCTACTGACTCCATTTTACTATCTACACCGGAACGACTTCAACGACTTCCACCTTATTCGCCTACAGATACAGTGGAAACGTTAGTCCTTCCTCCAAGATTACCTGTTAGAACCCATGATGCAATTATTCATCGGGACCCCGAGAGCCAAGATGGACTCGGTGGATTTGTTTATGATATCACAATGAGATCACATACTTCTTCCAGTATGACCACACCTACAAGTGATTCGTTGCCTAGTGATTCTACCACTGTTCTGGACACTGATGTTGCAGAGTCAGGTATCAGTGTGATACAAAATGAACTTGCACGAGCTGATCTTGGATTGGACGTACACACCCCTCCTTTAAGTGATGTAGAAGCAAGACAAATTGCTCCATTATCTACTAATATTGTCTCAGAACCTATAATCGATATTCGACCGAGGCCGTGGGAGTGGGCAAGGAGCGAGTTTTTCAGAACACCTCGCCCGTTGGCCTCTCCTCATGAATTTGATCGAGATATCATACGACCCAATACATATGAACAAGACTTTATGAAAGATACAGATCTCTTAGACATTGAGGATGTATTTGGATGTCAATATTTTGATATGGATTTGAAAATAGTATATATAGAGGTTGAGCGAGAGTTGATATATTATTATGACAGTGCTGTTGATACTCATTTAACTTTTGCAAATAGGTCTAGATATTTAGTGATATACAATTGCCCTGATTTGCAATATCCAAAAATCAATGAACAGGGTGAGGTAAGTGAACCTCTACGGTATTATAGTCACCGGGTGGCTACTACCAGTAGTGTACATCATAGATTTCACATGCGAAGAAATGTAGCAGAGTTTACTCCCTTCTGTGCAAGATATCGTGACTTTAGTCGTCGCAGACAAGCACGATATCACTCAGATGGCCGACCAAGGAGTTTTCAACCCTTTGTTGTCTATCGTCAATACCACCCAGATTATATTGGACATTTCACAGGGTCAACGTTTGATTACCGAACAGGCCCCAATACTGTGTATCGGCATTATCAGTTGCCAACACAAAATGAAAACCTTCAGAGTGAAGATTGAGAAGTGTAAACTTTAATAAGTAACAACAAACAGAAAAGTCTACGTAGCCTACTACATATATATAAGATTTTCATGAATCTGGTTTCCCAATTTATGTATAATCCTTCATTGGAAACCTGATCCATGACGATAACGGGTTGTCTGTGTTTGTCTTGTTTACTAGTGAAAAATTTCCCAAAGTTAGTAATTCTGCACTGCAGTGTAACAGTTTTTATAAAATCGGAGTTCCTGGAGTGTATTAGATAAGTTACACACAGGACTCCACTATCAAGGCAAACAAATTTGAAAGTTGGTGGAAAGAGTGTGGATTGAGTGCACCAAGTTACAGACGAACCCAGGGGAGCGAATTATCAGTGTAAATTTTAGTGTATAAACATAATACTATTGGTAACATAGTGGTTTCTTTTAAATATAGTTATATTCTATTTTATATTTGATTAAATTTTCTTGTTGGTATGGCTTCAGCAACTACTTTGGAATTCGAAGAATTTGCCGAAGAACAGGCCATGTACGATTTACATCAACGCGAAGCCTACCAACATGCTGTAACTCCTTGTCACACTTATGAGGAACGAGCAAGATTTGAAGCACATAAACGCGCAGACTTTCATAAAGCAGCGGCTCCCTGTCATGGTCATTCTCTATATTTTCCAAAAGATTTATGGCGACGTCGCCGTTTAAGGTATATTCGTATTTGGAACAGGAGACATTATAATCCTGCCAATGGCCAGACAGAGATAATGCAACACCAACTTGGCTATCGTTTTTATCTCTCTGAGGAAAGAAAAGTAATATTTCCCCATCTCTTGTATCTTCCAGAGTTTTCCGTCGAAGGTGAACCCCATGACGTCACTGGTCCCGGTCCTGACGAGGTCATTCATTGTGTCACTGACCCCTGTTGGAATGGCCGATATTATGACCATGGGCGAAATCAATTGGATGCTGAACTGGACCTAATAGCCAATCCTGGCTTGGTCCGTCCATTCAGGAGTCATGAGGTCTTCCCTGGTAGTACATATCCCGCCAGTGAAGATGCTGATGATTCATATGGATTTTATCAGCACCAAATGCACCCTGCACGATTCTTTCCTCCTGGCAATGTACAGAAAACTTATGAATTGGAGAAACAGCAAAAGCAGTATCGGCTCCTTCGTGAAGCTTTAATCCGACACGAGGGAAGACGATTACAACGTTTTAGTTTACGCAGCCAAATTATTAAATATAATGAGACGCAGGAGGTACAGACTCATTATAAGGGTCTTGGAGACCCTTGCTGCATCTGCTTAGCAGAAATTTCAAAAACTTGGCAGGATTTATTTGAATGTGGCCAATGTAAACAACAAATCCACTACTCTTGTGGTATTGCATGGGCCAGATCAAAAGCCGGTGCTCCTGAGCCAGCTTCTTGCCCGCACTGCCGTACACCCATGAGGTGGGGTATCGGTAACGAGCCGAAGCTTCCAGTACCGGCTGAAATGGATCCACATCAGTTTTGAGTTGCGTATGACATGACAGAAGTTAAAAAGGCGACCTCTACAGCTGTGTGCCGTCGGGCACTGTTGTCATCTTTGGACATTATTCTATAATATTTTTCTTGCGCAAGCAACAAAGTATCTACGTAAAGTAAACAAAAAAGTTATTGTCAAAATTATATAGTGACATTCTAGACGTGACTCCTAGTCTCGTCACTATCGACAACAGATTAAAAACTAACGAAGAACCGTTAACGGGGAAAGTAGAATTGTTCATACGGCACAGCTGTAGCATAGTGTAAAATAGTTTTTGTGTTTTTATTCTTTTATTGTATTTTATTGCGTTTAGTCAAGCACAGTTCTTGTTTTATCGATCACACGGGATATTTTATTGAATATGGTCAATCACAGTCTTTGTTTTATCAATCACACGTGAAATTAAGTCAATTTTCAGTTTGTATAGTTTAAACAGTTTTAATTAGTTTATAAGTAATATTGAATCCGTGAAAAATGGCCACGGCATATGCATACCGTAAAGTTAACCCTACTTCGGAAGATTTTCTTCCGGAGCAACTAGAGTATTGGACACAGAGATTTCGTATACCTGTACCTATGATCTTTCACAACGGAGCTTCCGCTTGTCAGCGCAAAATCCGTGTGTGGGATATGGTCCAGTTAAACGAAGTCACCGGTCACTTAGAATTGATTCGAACTCAAGTTTTATACCGGTATTGTCTTCATACAACGGAAGTAGGACGCGAACTGGTGATGCCTCACATAGTGGTAATCGAACATGAGGCTCGATTAGCAACCCCTTGGGAGGCAGCACGATCAAGCCGTGTAAGTGTTATTCGCTATTGGAATGACCCACGGTGGGACGGAACTTATTATGATCAACGAATTCCTTATCAATCGGAGAATGGGATCGATCTATTCATCACATCGACTCCGGTCCGTCCATTTCACCCAAGTGAATATAGTCAAATCTCCATACCCGATTTACCCCACGAATATCGCATGATAATTGGTGAAACGTTCCATCATGTGCAGGTGGAACATACCTATGAATGGGAAAATGCACAATACAGTCATCAAGTCTTGCAATACTCGCTTGAAATGTATGCAAGCCTTCGAATCTTTCAAGCCAGACAAAATATAGTTGATGGAGATGGGAGACAATGTGCAATATGCTTGTTGGACATTGTTGGGCCCCGTGAAGCATATCGTTGTCCTCAATGTACTCAGATAGTACATCTCTACTGTGGGTTAACTTGGATGCAGCAAAAACAAAGTTGTCCTCTGTGTCGATTTGACCTCCTATGGGGAACTCCTTTGAAGAAGCATAGCTTCGATTTTACGATCCGTAATTATCAGTTTTTCCCCACTAACAGAATCAGGTAGAGTTTATTGTTATTTTTTTTTATTACTTTCAGGAATTAAGAATGTAATACCTTAGGAGAAAAGGTGATTCTTGTTGTCTGGTGGCGTTCCGATTAGTCCGTAATAAATACTCCCTGTAGGGCTTTTCTTCTCCCTAAAAACCGGTAGTGCCTGATCCTGGTCATGGATTCCCGTCACAGTGTTGACCTTGATGCTGACAGCATCTTGGTCACCGTGGGTGATTGGTCATCCTGTTTCCCTGGATCCGGTCAGTCGGTGATCCTGGTGATCCTGGTCACTATCCTGATCACTATTGATAATTCTGGAATTCATCTGATCCAGACTCGAGCTCCGCTAAAAGTTTACCGGACCTCGCGTCTTGGTTGGGAGGATTGTAACGAAATGCCCTCCACGGAGCCCCTCCACGGAGCGCGTCGGGTTAACCTCCGTGGGGTGCGTCGGAGTCTTATGATAGCACTCGAGAATCTTGGTTCCCGAAGTGTTAATGTGTTAATCAGAGTGGCCAAGTCCTACTTGGTAATAATTCTCTGTTGTATAAACTTTAATAAGTAAACGCTGTTTTCAAGCCCAAGTTATGTAATTTTATTCAATTCCTCGTATATTTGCATTGCATAATAACAGTGCAAACTGACCTACAGAAGTACTTTATGCACTTACTGTAAAAAGGTGTTTTTGACAGTATTTGCAATTATGATTGGCATATGAGCTAGTTAAAGCCTAACCTATAATAACCCCATCAGAATGCTTTTGACAGATTTTAGCATTGTATACTGACCCGACCTAACCTCAACACACCCAGTATCAGTTTCAGCTCTGAGAATTGTGCAATCTTGCACGTTCACAAGATGGCCGACTGGTTTTGCAGTTATACACCTATTAATTGCCAGCATCCTTTTAAATGCGAGAACGCATACTCTTAGCATAGGATACCCACCGGATGCCCTACTATTCCAGGATGGAAGTAAGGGGTTAAGAAATACCTCTCCGCCATCTTGGGGTATATGTGGTGTTTTGTGGTGTTTTATGACGTAAATTCTGCCGAGTAGACACGATTCAAGTCGTATTTAAGCCAACGGAATCACCCGAGACGGGACTTCTCTCTGGTCTTCCGTATGTACAAGAAGTCACTCTCCTATTCTCGTGGAAGGACGCCGCCGAACGCTGCCAGGCCAGACAACATTTCCAGACACAGGACGCGATGAGAGCGATGCGATAGTTTCGACTTAGTCTCATTTCGTATCTGATATTTTCAAACATTTACCAGAGAGGGAATTTGTTTCAAGTTTAACTTGTAGGAACTTTACTTAGGGTTTTAATAAAAGTGTAGAAAACTGTAAGTACATTTTATGTGTTTTTGAATTCACCCTTTCGCTGCGGCTGCAGTATCAAGAATTGTTGCAGACTCTACAGAACTGGTTGCCTCTTAAGACTGAACACTTAAATTGTCCTGTGGCCATTTTTGCCACGATTATAGTCCGAACGAAAAACCACTAGACGATCAGTTATCCGGGGTACTTAACCCTGCTATGCCACAAGTGCAACGAGCTCAACGAGCTCATTCGGGGCTATAGTTAAAAAAATAAAGACATCTGGGTAAATAAATAATGACGGTAAACCGATATTTTTGTAATTACGCCGGTATTCAATCGATATTGGTTTGAATACCGGTATATATCGGTTTATCGATATACCGTGCAGCCCTAGTGCAGGACGAATGAAGGCCTTCTGTCATTAGAACCATGATAAATCAGCGGCTGGTCAAAAAGTTATTGTTAATAATCCAGAGGTCAGCATGGGAATGCATGATTTGATTACCCGACATAATCATGACATTGACCATATTATCAGAGCATTAGGATTAGGGTAAAGGCAATCTGACAGCTGTGAGGCAATACTATGGCGTCGTAGAAAACATTGCAAATGGGTATGCTTATTCACAGGCTGTTACAAATATATGTACTATTTATTTATTTATTCATTGGTGCTTAACGCCACATCAGCAGCTAAGGCTCTGTCGTGACGAGAAAAAGGTGGAAAGTAAAAAGTCAATATCAGTCATGAAGTAAAAACATTGACTAAAATAAAAATAACTTCAATACAACTGTCAAAGACCAGAGTGATTTGAACAACAATGGGTAATCAGATAAGAAAAGTGAATAACTTATAAATCAACCTAATGAATTGAGACTTGAAGACTCTAGACTAAAGAATAAAAGCAATTTAAAATTTATTAAAAAGGTTGATTTCCTTCAAGAACGACAGCACTTTATGAGAATTTGTCTTGTAAAACAGGTCTCGAAGAGACGCAACATTAAAATACTGTTCTCTAACAAGATTAAAATCTGTACAGTGCAAAAGAATATGCTCCACTGTCAACACCTGCTGGCAGGGAACACATTCTGGTCGCATATTACCCTCTAACAAAAAGGAATGTGTTAGTCTTGTATGGCCAATATGACATCGCGTCAAAATTGCAAAATCCTTTCTACAAAGGTTACTAGACGGGAAATGATCAAAAATATTTGGTCGGAATCGATGGAGCTTGTTATTTGTCGCTCCATCCCAATCCGCCTGCCACGCAGATGTGATGTAATTATGTGGTTTGAAGTCACAGAAAGGGATGTTGAAATCAGTGGGAGGCTTGGATAAAGCCTGTTCGGCTGCACTGTTCGCTCTGGTGTTACCAGCGATACCAACATGCCCAGGTAACCAGCAAAACACGATACCATATTGGTCACACATGAGAGTTGTTAACTTCTCACGAAGTTTCAAAATGAGAGGGTTCTTCACCTTGGGGTGGAGTAAAGCAAGTAAAGAGGAAAGAGAGTCAGAAAAAATAATCGACTTCTTTTCCTGCACATTCTCGATGTGTTCAAGCGCGAGTTGAATAGCCTTAACTTCACCTGTGAAAATAGAACTCTGATTCGGTATTCTGATTGAGGTGATATGATCACCAGTAACAGCAGCTGATGATACTTTGTCACCATCTTTAGATCCATCTGTATAGATCCTAGGGGGGGGGGGGGGGTGATCGTCCCCTACTAGGCGGGTCCTCAGGTGGCGGATAGAGGACGGCCTGCTCAATTGGGCAGGTTTGCTAATTTTTAATTGGCAGGTTCGCTCAATTGAGCTGGTTCGCTGCGGAATATACGAATACGCAGCCCCGGACCAAAATGATCAACCCTGCTAATACCATCTTGCAGGCACCTTGTTCTCCCGTGAGGTGCATTCCGACGGCCCCGGAAGAAGGAATCCTGGCAGTTGAGGACCAGTGGCCCCGTTAGGGCAGTCTCCGGGATGGAGCCCTTGTCTCCATTTCGGAGATAATGTTCAACACACTGCTTTGGCCCCAATTTCGGGAGTAGAAGGATGGTCGGATGGTCCGTTCTGGCCAATCGGGAGCCCCCACCCCAAAAAGTACTGGGTGTCACATCGGGGGGCATTTGGTGGCCATTCAATCAGTCATTTCTTTTCATCATTTATCATAATTGCCATTGTGTGCTGTTTTAAACTCATCATTAACCAAATACTTATTTTTGCTGCACTGTTTGTTTCAGTTTCATGTGGCAACCGCAATTACAGTGTTTTATAAAGTGATTGGTTGGATGGTCGCCATCTGAAGACCTGGACTTCCACACACGGGCCAATCAGCCAGTGGCATACTTCGGTATCAACACTGGCTGAGTATACTGCCCCATACCAGGTATGTGGGAATACCGGCAACCCGGTGGGTTCACTGCATGGCAGTAACCCTACCCCTTGTTGGACTCCGTGGTGGGTGGGAGCCGGGGCAGTGAACGTTTAAAATATTAACATGGCTACCTCACAACCAAAAATCAAACGACCGTTTTTAGACACTGGACTACGAGATTCTGACTCTGATGACGAACTTATTAAATCACTGATTCCACCTGAAGACAACCTTCCAAAATTCATTCTACTGCATTCAACTGATGAAAATAAAAAACTAAGTAATCTAAACCCATTTGCTCTTGATAAGGCCATCAAAGGTATAGCAGGAACTGTAAAGGAGAAAAAGAAGCTACGCTCTGGAGATTTATTAATTCAGTGTTCCAGACAAGTTCAAACATTTAATCTTTTACATACTACAAAATTAATTGACATTAGTATTAAAGCAAGTTATCATAAAACTTTAAACAGTAGCAAGGGAGTTATCAGAACTCCTGAAATAGCTGACATGGAAGAAAATGAAATTACATGTGAATTAAAACCTCAAGGAATCACCTCTGTAAGACGAATTGAAATCAACAAACAAGGAAACAAAATTAAAACAAACACTTACATCTGCACCTTTGATGGTATAAGACCTCCAAAGTCAATTAAGATTGGTTACTTGAACGTCAGAGTGGATTTGTACATCCCAAATCCACTGCGATGTTTCAAGTGCCAGAAGTTTGGACATGGCCAGGATTCTTGTCGCGGCAAGAAGATCTGCTTTAAATGTGGTATCAAGCATGAAGATCCTTGTACTACTACAGATTATAAATGTGTCAACTGTCAGGGCAATCACATGTCATCATCTAAGGATTGCCCTGTATGGAAAAAAGAAAAACTCATACAAAAAGTGAAATGCGAAAAGCAGATTAGTTTTAAAGAAGCAAGAGAAATCATTATGTCAATGCCGGGGATGAATTTACCACCGTCATCTTATGCAAATGCTATTAAGCATTCTGCACCAATTACAAAATCAGTACAATGTCAAACAGATCTAACATGGCTACATAATATACAACCAAAACCTTTAAACCCATTCAGTATAACACAAACAACAAATACGAACAGTTCTTCCACTCAAACTAAAACAACTGATAGTAAGAAAAAAGATAAATGAAATGTCAAATGATCATCCACAATCTAGTCAACGTCAGAGTCAGAATCAAAGTCAAAAAAGCAGAAAAGAAAAAAAGAGAACTCTTTCAGATCGAATTCCCAAATTTTCTAGGGATATTGTCACTAGAAATAGATTTGAGGCCTTCGAGGAAATGTCTGTGGACGAATGTCTCACGGAAACATTTTCAAATAATCCGCTTCCGTCATTGCAGGGAAGGTCCCCACGCAAATCTTCACCAAAAAGAACTACGGGGGCAATTTCACCCATACGACCACCTTCAAAATCACCTTCCAAACATGCATAGTACACCAAAACAAAATATAATACAATGGAATTGTCGAGGTTTTAGAGCTAATTTTAATGAACTTGGTCTTCTCAGCCAAAAGTATAAACCTGCTGCTTTTTGCCTGCAGGAAACTCTTTTAAAGAAACCCGAGGCTCAAGATCATTCAGCTTTTAAGCATTATACATCGTATAATGCCTGGGCAGATGATAATGATCTTCATATTCGTGGAACGACTGTCTTGGTTAGAAACGACATCATTCACAGTACTGTACCATTACAGACAAATTTACAGGCTGTGGCGGTACGCCTAACTTTAGACAAAACAGTTACACTCTGTTCTATTTACGTTTCACCAAGTAAAGCCTTACAATTGAATGACCTTGAGCTGCTGGTTCGACAACTCCCAACTCCATACATTTTGTTGGGTGATTTTAACGCACATAGCCCCCTTTGGGGTAATTCCTGCAGTCAGGAAGATGCAAAAGGTAAAACTGTGGAAGAGTTCATTACAAAATATGACTTGTGCTTGTTCAATGATGGGTCAGATACTTACCTGCACCCCGCATCTGGTTCTTACACGTCAATTGATTTAACAATTGCATGCCCTTCTGTCTTCCTTGATTTTTCATGGAAGGCAGAAGATGACTTGTGCGGGAGTGACCACTTTCCGATTGTGTTGGAGAGTGTAGTTCCGGCGGATGATGAGAGGGTGCCCCAGTGGAATTTTAAAAAGGCCGACTGGGACACTTTCTCATCGCTTTGTTCTGAACGCCTCACACGGGAGAAATCTCAGGACAGTACTGACTAGATAGAACACTTCACCACAGAGTTGATTGACATTGCAAGCCAAGTCATTCCTAAAACCTCGGCAAATCCAAAACGTTTCACTAAACCATGGTTTGATCCTGAGTGCAAACAGGCTATAAAAGATCGCAAGAAATGTGAGAGTGAATTTAATAAGTCACCAACTACAGAAAATTTGGATAGATTGCGTATAAATCGGGCAAAAACAAGACGACTTTTAAAACATAAAAAGAAAAGTTCATGGGAAACTTATGTTTCAAAACTATATCAAAATACTCCCATCACTAAAATTTGGAAAATGATTAAAAAAATTAAAGGAAAAGAAACAAAATCAGCAGTACAACACCTAAAAGACAACAACACACTCATAACATCAAAACAAGAAATTTCAAACAAATTGGCCTCTACATTTTCTAAACACTCGTCGTCAGAAAATAGTAACCCAGAGTTCCTCAAACTAAAAAAACAACAAGAAAAACAAAAGATTAAATTTACATCCAATAACTTAGAGGACTACAACGAACCTTTCTCTATGGAAGAGTTATGTAACTCTTTGCATAGAGCAAAGGATTCTGCCACTGGACCCGATAAAATACACTATCAACTTTTAAAACATCTGCCTTAAACTTCACTAGAACTTTTATTGTCAGTTTTTAATGACATTTGGGTGACTGGCCAGTTTCCACCTTCCTGGCGAAAGGCGACAATTATTCCTATTCCAAAGCCTGATAAGGATCACAGTAATCCAAGTAATTACAGACCAATTGCACTAACTAGTTGTCTCTGTAAAACCATGGAGAGGATGATCAATGACCGACTTGTCTGGTTTCTGGAATCAAACAATCTGCTTGCGGATGTTCAGTGTGGTTTCAGAAACCAGAGAAGTACTGTGGATCATTTGGTCAGACTTGAAACGTTTATAAGAAATGCCTCTGCTAGAAAAGAACATGTGGTCGCCATCTTCTTTGATCTAGAGAAGGCATATGATACAACGTGGACGTATGGGATTTTAAAAGATCTTTTTAACATGGGGTTGAGAGGGCGTATGCCCCTTTTTATTTTAAACTTTTTAAAGGACCGCCAATTTCAGGTTCGTGTTGGATCAACGTTATCTGATCCTCACAAGCAGGAATTGGGGGTTCCTCAGGGTAGTATTTTATCTGTTACCCTCTTTTCAATTAAAATTAATAGTATCATCGACGCAATTGAGAATATGGTAGATTCGTCATTGTATGTTGATGACTTTTTGATCTGCTATAGCAGCAAAAAGATGAATGCTATAGAGCGCAAACTTCAGCTGTGTTTAAATAGGATTCAAAAATGGGCTATCGAAAATGGTTTTAAATTTTCAAAGACAAAAACGAATTGTGTTCATTTTTGCAAGCTTCGGAAACTTCACCTCGATCCGGAGTTGAAAATTGATGGTAGTCCTATCCAAGTTGTTAAGGAGGTGAAATTCTTAGGTTTGTTGTTTGACAACAAACTGAATTTCACTTCCCACATAAAACAACTAAAAGTTAAATGTAAGAGAGCTCTGAACGTACTGAAGGTTGTTGGTAGCGCCGATTGGGGTGCTGACCAAAAAACTTTGCTCCATTTGTATAGATCTCTTGTTCGATCAAAGTTAGATTATGGTTGTATAGTTTACGGTTCTGCAAGGAAATCATATCTCAAACCACTTGATGCAATTCATAATAGTGGTATTAGAATTAGTCTAGGGGCTTTTCGAACATCCCCAATAGACTCGATGCTTGTTGAGGCAGAGGAGCCTTCTCTTGAGAAGCGCAGAATTAAATTATCTCTCCAGTATGTGTCTAAACTTTTGGCCAATCCTTCAAATCCTGCTTATAATTGTGTTTCAGACCCTCAGAATGTTGAATTTTATAACCGCCACCAGAAACACATTCCTCCTTTGGGAATTAGAATCAAACCCCACATGGAGTCTGCCAAAATTGATTCTGATTCTATAAAAGAAAACCGTAAATCACATTTTCCTCCTTGGCATCTTAAAAAATCTACAATTATTTTGGATCTTGCTTCTACCAAAAAATCTGATACCAATTCCTTGCAGTTCAAACAAAAATATGCCGAAATAAAGTCCAGGTATAGTGCATACACAAGGATCTATACAGATGGATCTAAGGACGGTGGCAGGGTGTCATCAGCTGCTGTTACTGGTGATCATATCAACTCAATCAGAATACCGAATCAGAGTTCTATTTTCACAGCTGAAGTCAAAGCTATTCAACTCGCACTTGAGCACATCGAGAATGCACAGGAAAGAAAGTCGATCATCTTCTCCGACTCTCTTTCCTCTTTACTTGCTTTACTCAACCCCAAGTTGAAGAACCCTCTCATTTTGGAACTTCGTGAGAAGTTAACAACTCTCATGTGTGACCAATATGATATCGTGTTTTGCTGGTTACCCGGACATGTAGGTATCGCTGGTAACACCAGAGCAGACAGTGCAGCAAAACAGGCTTTATCCAAGCCTCTCACTGATTTTAAGATCCCTTTCAGTGATTTTAAGCCTCATATTAGTTGTTACATCAAATCTATGTGGCAGGCGGAATGGGGTGGGGCAACTAATAACAAGCTCCATCGCTTCCGACCAACTATTTCTGATCACTACCCATCCAGTAACCTTTGTAGAAAAGATCATGTTATTTTGACACGGTGTCATATTGGTCATACACGACTTACACATTCCTTTCTGTTAGAGGGTAATATGCGACCAGAATGTGTTCCATGTCAGCAGGTATTGTCAGTGGAGCACATTCTCTTAAATTGTACTGATTTTAATCTTGTTAGAGGGCAATATTTTACAGTTCAATCTCTACGAGATTTATTTTACCACATGTGCCCACATAAAATAATCTCATTTTTTAATCAACCTTTTTAATAAATTTTAAACTTGTTTTTATTCTTTTAACGTAGACTCTACAAGTCTAAATGTCAACAGGTTGATTTTATAAGTATTCTGGTTTTTATAACCTTAGCTATTACTATTCCAACTGCACCTGATTTTAGGTTTTGTTGTGATTGTTTCATATTTTATCCAATTAATTTTAATTCATACTTGACACTTGTTGTTTAAGTAGTTTTCTCGCCACGATATAGCCTTAGCTGCTGATGTGGCGTTAAGCAACAATAAATAAATAAATAAATCTGTATAGATCCTTGTATATGCACTATACCTGGACTTTATTTCGGCATATTTTTGTTTAAACTTCAAGGAATTGGTATCAGATTTTTGGTAGAAGCAAGGTCCAAAATAACTGTAGGTTTTTTTTAAGATGCCAAGGAGGAATATGTGTTTTACGATTTTCAGTATATTGTATGTGGTTCAATTTTGGTAGACTCCATGTGCGGTTTAATTCTAATTCCCAATGGAGGAATATGTTTCTGGTGGCAGTTAAAGAAATCAACATTTTGAGGGTCTGAAACACAATTATAAGCAGGATTTGATGGATTGGCCAAAAGTTTAGATACACACAGGAGAGATAATTTAATTCTACGCTTCTCAAGAGAAGACTCCTCTGCTTCAACAAGCATCGAATCAATTGGGGAAGTTCGAAATTTATTTATTTATTGTTGCTTAACGCCACATCAGCAGCTAAGACTATATGGTGACGAGAAAACTTCATAAATCACAAGTGTCAAGTATGAATTAAAATTAATTGAATAAAATAAGAAAGAATCACACCAAAACTTAAAATCAAGAGCGGTCGAAACAGTAATGACTAAAGTAATAAAAAACCAGAATTCTTATAAAATCAACCTGGTGACATTCAGACTTGTGGAGTCCACGTTAAAAGAATAAAAACATTTTAAAAATTTAATAAAAAGGTTGATTTCTTTCAAAAATGAGGTTATTTTATGCGGGCTCGTATGGTAAAATAAATCTCTTAGAGATTGTACTGTAAAGTACTGCCCTCTAACAAGATTAAAATCAATACAATATAAAAGAATATGTTCCAGTGACAACACCTGCTGACAAGGAACACACTCTGGTCGCATATTACCCTCTAGCAGAAAGGAATGCGTAAGTCGTGTGTGACCAATATGACACCGTGTCAGAATAACATGATCTTTTCTACAAAGGTTACTGGATGGGTAGTAATCAAATATGTTTGGTCGGAAGCGATGGAGCTTGTTATTTGTCGCCCCATCCCATTCCGCCTGCCACAGTGATTTGATTTAGTTACTAATGTGTGGTTTGAAATCAATGAAAGGGATGTTAAAATCAGTGAGAGGGTTGGTTAAAGCCTGTTTTGCTGCACTGTCTGCTTTGGTGTTACCAGCGATACCAACATGTCCGGGTAACCAACAAAGCACGATATCATATTGGTGAGACATGAGAGTTGTTAACTTCTCACGAAGTTCCAAAATGAGAGGGTTCTTCAGTTTGGGGTTGAGTAAGGTAAGTAAATAGGAAAGAGAGTCAGAACAAATTAATCGACTTCTTTTCTTCAGCATTCTCGATGTGTTCAAGCGCGAGTTGTAAAGCTTTAACTTCAGCTGTGCAAATAGAACTCTGATTCGGTATTCTGATTGAGGTGATATGATCACCAGTAACAGCAGCTGATGATACTTTGTCACCACCTTTAGATCCATCTGTATAGATCCCTGTATATGTACTATACTTGGACTTTATTTCGGCATATTTTTGTTTAAATTCCAAAGAATTTGTATCAGATTTTTTGGTAGAAGCAAGGTCAAAAATAACTGTAGGATCTTTAAGATGCCAAGGAGGAATATGAGGTTTACGGTGTTCTTTCATAGAATCAGAATCAATTTTGGCAGACTCCATGTGAGGTTTAATTCCAATTCCCAATGGAGGAATATGTTTCTGGTGGCGATTAAAAAATTCAAGATTTTGAGGTTCTGAAATACAGTTAAAAGCAGGATTTGATTTATTAGCTAAACGTGTAGTTACATATTGGAGAGACAGTTTAAGTCGACGCTTCTCAAGAGAAGGCGCCTCTGCTTCAACAAGCATTGAATCTACCGGTGTTGTTCTAAAAGCACCAAGGCTGATTGTAATGCCACTATTATGAATGGCATTGAGAGGTTTGAGATATGGCTTTCTTGCAGAACCGTAAACCACGCAGCCATAATCTAATTTTGATCTGACAAGTGATCTATACAGATGGAGTAATGTTTTTTGGTCAGCACCCTAATCAGTGCTATCAACTACCTTCAAAAGGTTCAGTGCCCTTTTGCATTTTACCTTTAGTTGTTTTATGTGAGAAGATAAATTCAGTTTGTTGTCAAACAACAAACCTAAGAATTTCACTTCCTTAACAACTTAAAAATAGGACTACCATCAATTTTTAACTCCGATTTATGTGAGAAGATAAATTCAGTTTGTTGTCAAACAACAAACCTAAGAATTTCGCTTCCTTAACAACTTAAAAATAGGACTACCATCAATTTTTAACTCCGGGTCGAGGTGATGTTTCCGAAGCTTACAAAAATGAACACAATTTGTTTTCATCTTTGAAAATGTAAAACCGTTTTCTGTGGCCGATCTTTGAATTCTGTTTAAACACAGCTGAAGTTTGCGCTCTATAGCATCCATTTTCTTGCTGCTGAAGTAGATTAAAAAATCATCTACATACAACGCAGAATCTACCATATTCTCAATTGTTTCGATGATACTATTAATTTTCACCGAAAAAAGGGTAACAGATAAAATTCTACCCTGAGGAACCCCCAACTCCTGCTCGTGCGAATCGGATAACGTTGATCCAACACGAACCTGAAATTGGCGGTCCCTTAAAAAACTTTCAATAAAAAGAGGCATTCGCCCTCTCAACCCCATGTTAAAAAGATCCTTTAAAATCCCACACGTCCACGTTGTGTCATATGCCTTTTCCAGGTCAAAGAAGATGGCGACCACATGTTCTTTTCTGGCGAAGGCATTTCTAATAAACGTTTCCAGTCTGACCAAATGATCCACAGTACCTCTCTAGCCCCTGAAACCACATTGAACATCCGCAAGCAGATTGTTCGATTCCAGAAACCAGACAAGTCGGTCATTGATCATCCTCTCCTTGGTTTTGCACAGACAACTGGTTAAGGCAATAGGCCTATAATTGCTTGGGTTGCTGTGAACTTTATCAGGCTTGGAAAAGGGAATTACTATTGCTTTGCGCCAAGATGATGGGAACTGGCCAGTCGCCCAAATGTCATTAAAAATAGATAGTGAGCCCAAGAGATGATTGCGGCAGATGTTTTAAAATTTGATAATGTATTTCATTGGGTCCAGTGGCGGTATGCTTTGCTCTACGCAAAGATCTGCTCAACTCTTCCATAGAAAAAGGTTCGCTGTAATCCTCTAAATCATTGGATGTTGATTTGAGCTTTTGTTTTTCTTGTTTTTTTAATTTTGAGAAATTCAGGATTACAATTTTCAGACGACGAATGTTTCGAAAATGTGGAGGCCAATTTATTTGAAATTTCTTTTTTTGATGTGATAAGTGTGTTGTTATCTTTCAGATGTTGTACCGTTGATTTTGTGTCTTTTCCTTTAATTTTTCTTATCATTTTCCAAATTTTGTTGATGGGGGGGTGTTTTGGTTAAGCTTTGAAACATAAGTTTCCCAAGAACTTTTATTTTTTTGTTTTATTAGTCGTTTTGTTTTTGCCCGATTTATACGAAATTTATCTAAATTATTTGTGGATGGTGATTTGTTGAATTCCCGTTCAGTTTTCTTCCGATCCTTTATAGCCTGTATAACATTCGTTTTCAAACCATGGTTTGGTGAAACGTTTTGAATCTTAGAGGGGTTTGATCATTCCCTACTAGGTGTGTCCTCAGGTGGCGAATAGAGGACGGCCTGCTCAATTGGGCAGGTTTGCTAATTTATAATTGGCAGGTTTGCTCAATTGAGCTGGTTCGCTGCGAAATACACAAATACGCAGGTCCGGACCAAAATGATCAATGCTGCTAATACCATCTGGCAGGCACCTTGTTCTCCCGTGAGGTGCGTTCCGAAGGCCCCGGGAGAAGGAATCCTGGCAGTTGAGGACTCGTGGCCCCGGTTAGGGCAGTCTCCAAGATGGAGATCAGGTTGTAAACCCTGTTTGGCCCTGGTCTCCATTTTTCAGATGATGTCCAACACACTGCTTTGGCCCCAATTTCGGGAGTAGACGGATGATCGGATGGCCCGTTCTGACCAATCGGGAGCCCCCAACCCCAAAAATATCGCGTGTCACGTCGGGAGGCATTGGGTGGTCATTCAACCAGTCATTTCTTTTATTTGGATTTTATCACTTCTACCCTATACCGACTTTTAATGATCTTAATACTTGTTTAACAGCTTTCGTTTTGTTACGCTGTCTGCGTCGATCATCAGTAGTAGTTCTTGATGTACTCGTTTTTAATGAAATGGTTGGTTGAATGCCTGCCACGACCTGGCACTTCCCATTAACATTCGCAGGGTCAATCCTCCAGCGGGATGCATTAGCAGCAACGCTGGGGGGGGGGGGGGGTATACTGTTCATGCAATCTTGGTGTCGTTCGCTGGAACTCCGCGACGTAAGCCCCCAGGTTGGGCTCAGAGTAAGAGCGAGAGCTATGAACAGAAGAATTTCTAATATAAATTACAATGGAAAATCAAAACCATAAAATTCAAAAACGGGGATATTCATCCGACTCGGATTCTGACTCTGAACATATAACAACTCAAAGAAATACCAAAATTTGTAATCATATACTCTGACGAGGAAGGGAAACAAGCCACTCCGATTAACCCATTTGCATTGGAAAAGGCTATCAAAACGAATTGCAGGCACTGCCAACAGTGTTAAAAAATTGCGATCAGGAGGTTTATTGATTGAATGCAATAGAGAAAACCAGGCCAGGAATTTACTACAAATGACAAAGCTAGTTGATCTAAAAGTTCAAGTTTCACCCCACAAAACACTCAATAGCAGCAAGGGCGTGGTAAGAACACGAGAACTATCTGGCGTAGATGAACTCGAAATAAAAACAGAGTTAAAATCACAGGGCGTAAGTGATGTTAAAAGAATAGAAATAAGAAAGGACGGAAATACAATAATAACAAACGCCTATATATTTACATTCGAGACTGTACAAACACCAAAAACTATCAAGGTCGGTTACTTGAACATCAAAGTGGATTTATTTATTCCAAATCCACTTCGATGCTTCAGGGGTCAAAAATATGGACACGGACAAAATAGCTTCCGGGGAAAAGAAACATGTTATAAATATGTCCAACAACATCAGGACCCGTGTAATAACGCCGTCAAATGCTGTAACTGCTCGGGAAATCATACTGCATCTTCTAAGGATTGCCCTGTGTGGAAAAAAGAAAAGTATATTCAGAGAATTAAATTTGAAAAGCCAGAGAAATAGTTACAGCAATGCCTGGTATGAGTACATCAACCACATATGCGAGCAAAGTAACACAAAAAGTTTCCACTAACTCTATTGCATGCCAGACACCACATACTTGGTTAAATGACAGTGTTTTGCCTACTTTGATAGAGCATTTTACCATTTCACACCGTCTAGAAACTGAACCAAAATCGACCCAAACTTTAACCACTATTCCACTAATAGAAGAAAAATCAAAAAACAATACAAAGAAAGATCAGAATAAATCTAAATAAATTGAGATTAAAGAAAAGGAAACAAAATCAGACCAGAAAAATGATCCATCAAAATCAAAACCAGAACTACAAAACCTTAGTCAGAGTCAGAGAAGGAAATATAACAAGGAACAAAAGAACAAAGAAAAAGATCAGCAAAAATTGAACTCAAACAGAATGCCTAAATATCACAAAAATATTGTTTCGAACATATTCGAAGGCTTGCAAGATATGGATGTTGAGGAATGCATCAACACCACTTTTTCAAGCAAAATACACACGACTTCGTCTCAGGGAGGGTCTCCGAACAGAAAATTTCCTAAGAAACGTCCTGGGGTAATTTCTCCCATACGTCCACCTTCCAAATCTCCAACTAAACATGGATAACACACAGAAAAAATAATATAATACAGTGGAATTGTCGAGGTTTTAGAGCTAATTTTAATGAACTGGGTTTTCTAAATCAAAAATATAAACCTGCTGCTTTTTTGCCTGCAGGAAACTCTTTTAAAGAAACCTGAAACTCTAGATCATTCAGAGCTTTTAAGCATTATACATCGTATAATGCCTGGACAGACAAAACTGATCTTCATATTCGTGGAACGTCCGTCTTGGTTAGAAACGACATTATTCACAGTTCTGTATCTTTGCAATCAAATTTACAGGCTGTAGCGGTACGCCTAACCTTAGACAAGACTATCACCTTATGTTCTATTTACGTTTCACCAAGTAAAACGCTACAACGGAATTATCTTGAGTTACTAGTCCAACAACTCCCAGCTCCATACATGTTGTTGGGTGATTTTAATGCTCATGGTCGTATTTGGGGAAATTTCTGCAGCCAGGAAGATGCAAAAGGTAAGACTGTAGAAGAGTTCATTACAAAATATGATCTGTGTTTGTTTAATGATGGTTCATACACTTATCTGCATCCCCGCATCTGGTTCGTATACTTCAATTGATCTTTCAGTTGCATGCCCTTCTATCTTCCTTGATTGTTCTTGGAAGGTAGAAGATGACTTGTGGGGGAGTGACCACTTTCCAATTGTGTTGGAGAGTGTAGTTCCTACGGGCGATGAGAGGGTGCCCCAGTGGAAGCTGATTGGGACACTTTCTCATCGCTTTGTTCTCAACGCCTCACATGGGAGAAATTTTAGGATAGTGCTGACCAAATAGAACATTTTACAAACGAGTTGCTTGTCATTGCAAACACGGTCATCCCTAAAACCTCGGCAAATCCAAAACGTTTCACCAAAGCATGGTTTGATAAGGAATGTAAACAGGCTATAAATGAACGCAAAAAAAAAACTGAACGGAAATTCAACAAATCACCAACCACAAATAATCTATTATTATCTATGATAAATTACGTATAAATCGGGCAAAAACAAGACGGCTTATCAAACAAAAGAAGAAAAGTTCTTGGGAAACTTATGTTTCTAAGATTAACCAGAACACACCCATCAATAAGATTTGGAAAATGATTAAAAAGATTAAGGGAAAAGAAACAAAATCAACTGTACAACACCTGAAGGACAACAGCACCCTAATTACATCAAAAAAAGAAATTTCAAACACATTGGCCTCCACATTTTCGAAACATTCGTCGTCGGAAAATTGTAATCCTGAGTTTGTCAAAATTTAAAAAAAACAGCAAGAAAAACAAAAGATTAAATTTACATCCAATAACTTTGAGGATTACAATGAACCTTTCTCTATGGAAGAGTTAAGTAACTCTTTGCATAGAGCAAATGATACTGCCACTGGTCCCATTGAAATACACTACAAAAGTTTAAAACATTTGCCACCTTCCTCACTGGAACTTTTATTGTCAATTTTTAATGAATTTTGGGTGACTGACCAGTTTCCACGTTCCTGGCGAAATGCTACAATTGTTCCCATTCCAAAGCCTGATAAAGATCACAACAAGCCAAGTAATTACAGGCCTATCGCTTTATGTTGTCTGTGTAAAACCATGGAAAGGATGATCAATTATCGACTTGTCTGGTTTCTGGAATCGAACAATCTACTTGCGAATGTCCGGTGTGGTTTCAGAGACCAGAGAAGTACTGTGGATCATTTGATTAGACTAGAAACGTTCATAAGAAATGCTTTTTCCAGAAAAGAACATGTGATCGCAATTTTCTGTGACCTGGAAAAGGCATATGACACAACGTGGACGTAAGGGATGATTTAAAAAGATCTTTTTAACATGGGGTTGTCGGTGAGTGCATCGACGAAACGTTCGGGCACTCACGCTCGAACTCCTCTCAGAATAAATCCCCACGTAAAACATCGCCTAAGAAAAACACGGGGGCAATTTCGCCCATACGTCCACCATCCAAATCACCTCTCAAACATGGATAATGCACCCAAACAAAATATTATACAGTGGAATTTTCGAGGTTTTAGAGCGAATTTTAATGAACTAGGTCTATTAAGCCCAAAGTATAAACCTGCTGCTTTTTGCCTGCAGGAGACTCTTTTAAAGAAACCCGAGGCTCAAGATCATTCAGCCTTTAAACATTATACACCGTATAATGCCTGGGCGGATGATAATGACCATCATATTCGTGAAACATCTGTTTTGGTTAGAGACGATATCATTCACAGTTCTGTACCTTTGAATACAAATTTACAGGCTGTGGCGGTACGCCTAACTTTAGACAAAACAGCTACACTTTGTTCAATTTACGTTTCACCAAGTAAAGCCCCACAACTGAATGATCTTAAGTCTTGAGCTACTGGTCCAACAGCTCCCAACTCCAAACATTTTGTTGGGTGATTTTAATGCACATAGCCCTCTTTGGGGAGCTTCCTGCAGTCAAGAAGACGTAAACGGTAAAACTGTAGAAGAGTGCATTACAAAATATGATCTGTGTTTGTTTAATGATGGTTCAGACACTTATCTGCACCCCGCATCTGGTCCGTATACTTCAATTGATCTTTCAGTTGCATGCCCTTCTATCTTCCTTGATTGTTCTTGGAAGGTAGAAGATGACTTGTGGGGGAGTGACCACTTTCCAATTGTGTTGGAGAGTGTAGTTCCTGCGGGCGATGAGAGGGTGCCCCAGTGGAAGCTGATTGGGACACTTTCTCATCGCTTTGTTCTCAACGCCTCACATGGGAGAAATTTTAGGATAGTGCTGAACGTCCGTCTTGGTTAGAAACGACATTATTCACAGTTCTGTATCTTTGCAATGAAATTTACAGGCCGTAGCGGTACGCCTAACCTTAGACAAGACTATCACCTTATGTTCTATTTACGTTTCACCAAGTAAAACGCTACAACGGAATTATCTTGAGTTACTAGTCCAACAACTCCCAGCTCCATACATGTTGTTGGGTGATTTTAATGCTCATGGTCGTATTTGGGGAAATTCCTGCAGCCAGGAAGATGCAAAAGGTAAGACTGTAGAAGAGTTCATTACAAAATATGATCTGTGTTTGTTTAATGATGGTTCATACACTTATCTGCATCCCCGCATCTGGTTCGTATACATCAATTGATCTTTCAATTGCATGCCCTTCTATCTTTCTCGATTTTTCTTGGAAGGTAGAAGATGACTTGTGCGGGAGTGATCACTTTCCAATTATGTTGGAGAGTGTAGTTCCGGCGGACGATGAGAAAGTGCCCCAGTGGAACTTTAAAAAAAGCTGACTGGGACAGTTTTCCATCGCTTTGTTCTGAACGCCTCTCACGTGAGAAATTTCAAGATAGTGCTGACCAAATAGAACATTATACAAACGAGTTGCTTGACATTGCAAACACAGTCATCCCTAAAACCTCGGCAAATCCAAAACGTTTCACCAAACCATGGTTTGATAATGAATGTAAACAGGCTATAAAGGATCGTGAGAAAGCGGAAAGGGAATTTAACAAGTCACCAACTACATATAATTTGAACAAACTTCGTATAAATCGGGCAAAAACAAGACGACATATAAAACAAAAAAAGAAACGTTCTTGGGAATCTTACATTTCTATGATTAACCAAAACACCCCTATCACTAAAATTGGGAAAATGATTAAAAAGATTAAAGGAAAAGAAACAAAATCAACTGTACAACACCTGAAGGAAAACAACACCTTAATTACACCTAAAACAGAAATTTCAAATACTTTGGCCTCTACATTTTCGAAACATTCGTCGTCTAAAAATTATAATCCAGAATTTATCAAAATTAAAAAAATGCAAGAAAAGCAAAAGATCAAATTTACCTCCAACAATTTAGAGGATTACAATGAACTTTTCTCTATGGAGGAGCTATGTAACTCCTTGCATAGAGCAAAGGATACTGTCACTGGTCTCGATGAAATTCACTACCAAATTTTAAAGCATCCGCCTCAATCTTCACTAGAACTTTTATTATCAATTTTTAATGGCATTTGGGTGACTGGACAGTTTCCACCTTCCTGGCGTAAAGCAACAATAATTCCAATTCCTACGCCTGATAAAGATCACAGCAACCCAAGCAATTACAGGCCTATTGCCTTAACCAGTTGTCTGTGCAAAACCATGGAGAGGATGATCAATGACCGACTTGTCTGGTTTCTGGAATCGAACAATCTGCTTGTGGATGTTCAGTGTGGTTTCAGAGGCCAGAGGAGTACTGTGGATCATTTGGTCTGACTTGAAACGTTTATTAGGAATGCCCGTTAGGCGGCGGTTTTTCACTGTGGAGTCTCTACACCACCAGTCCGCGCAAGCTTTTGTCTTTTCTAAAAGAAATCAACCTTTTTAGCAAGTTTTAGAGCTTTGTCTTTTAATCTTCCCATCATGATTTGGTATCAATAGGTTGATTTGTATTATATTTGTTCTTCTTCTTTCATTATGAATATTCATTTTCACATTTTCATTGTATTATCGTTCATCTATCACAATTTTTTTCTTTTTAAAAGCAGTTCTGACCATTACATTTTTAACTCATTTTCATGACTTTCTCGCCACGGTATGGCCTTTGTTGCCGATGTGGCGTTAAGCACCAATAAATAAATAAATATTAGGAATGCCTTCGCCAGAAAAGAACATGTGGTCGCCATCTTCTTTGATCTGGAGAAGGCATACGATACTACGCGGACGTATGGGATCTTAAAAGATCTTTTTAACATGGGGTTGAGAGGGCGTATGCCCCTTTTTATTGAAAACTTTTTAAAGGACCGTCAATTTCAGGTTCTTGTTGGGTCAACGTTATCTGATCCTCACGAGCAGGAATTGGGGGGGGGGGGGGTCCTCAGGGTAGTATTCTGTCTGTTACCCTGTTCTCGATAAAGATCAATAGTATCATCGATGCAATTGAGAATATGGTGGATTCTTCATTGTATGTTGATGATTTTTTAATCTGCTATAGCAGCAAGAAAATGAATGCTATAGAGCGCAAACTTCAGCTGTGTTTAAACAGAATCCAGAAATGGGCTACAGAAAACGGTTTTAAGTTTTCAAAGACTAAAACTAACTGTGTTCATTTCTGTAAGCTCCGGAAGCATCATCTTGATCCAGAGTTGAAAATGGATGGAAATACCACTAAAGTTGTAAAGTAAGTGAAATTCTTAGATTTGTTGTTTGACAGCAAACTGAATTTCACTTCTCACATAAAACAACTGAAAGTTAAATGTAAGAGGGCATTAAACCTCCTGAAGGTTGTTGGTAGCACTGATTGGGGTGCTGATCAAAAAACATTACTCCATCTGTATAGATCACTAGTTAGATCTAAATTAGATTACGGTTGTGTAGTTTACGGATCTGGAAGGAAGTCGTATCTCAAGCCACTTTATGCGATTCATAATAGTGGCATTAGAATTAGTCTAGGTGCATTTCGAACATCACGAATATATTCAATGCTTGTTGAAGCTGAGGAGCCTTCACTTGAGAAGCGTCGAATTAAACTGTCGTTTCAATATGTATCTAAACTTTTGGCTAATAAATCAAATCCTGCTTATAATTGTGTTTCAGAACCTCAAAATGTTGAATTTTTTAACCGCCACCAGAAACATATTCCTCCATTGGGAATTAGAATTAAACCCCACATGGAGTCTTCCAAAATTGATTCCGATTCTATAACAGAAAACCGTAAGGCACATATTCCTCCTTGGCATCTTAGAAAACCTACAGTTATTTTGGAACTTGCTTCTTCCAAAAAATCTGATACCAATTCCTTGCAGTTTAAACAAAAATATGCCGAAATAAAGTCCAGGTATAGTGCATATACAAGGATCTATACAGATGGATCTAAAGATGGTGACAAAGTATCATCAACTGCTGTTACTGGTGATCATAGTACCTCAATCAGAATACCGAATCAGAGTTCTATTTTCACAGCTGAAGTCAAAGCTATACAACTCGCACTTGAACACATCGAGAATGTACAGGAAAGGATGTCAATTAATTCTTCCGACTCACTTTCCACTTTACTTGCTTTACTCAACCCAAGTTGAAGAACCCTCTCATTATGGAACTTCGTGAGAAGTTATCAACTCTCATGTCTACCAATATGATATCGTGTTTTGCTGGTTACCCGGACATGTAGGTATCGCTGGAAACACCAAAGCAGACAGTGCAGCAAAACAGGCTTTATCCAAACATTTCACTGATTTTAAGATTCCGTTCAGTGATTTCAAGCCTCATATCAGTAGTTACATCAAATCTATGTGGCAAGAGGAATGGGATGGAGCAACAAATAACAAGCTTCATCGCTTTCGACCAACTATTTCAGATCACTACCCGTCTAGTAACCTTTGTAGAAAGGATCTTGCAATTTTGACACGGTGTCATATTGGTCATACACGACTAACACATTCTTTCTTATTGGAGGGTACTGTGCGACCGGAATGTGTTCCCTGCCACCAGGTGTTGTCAGTGGAACACATTCTTTTACACTGTACTGATTTCAATGTAGTGTCTCTTCGAGACCTATTTTACAGAACAAATCCTCATAAAGTTGTGTCGTTCTTGAAGGAAATCAACCTTTTTAATAAATTTTAAAATAGTTTTCAATCTTTTAATCAAGACTTTTCATGTCTCAATTCATCAGGTTGATTTGGAAGTTATTCACTTCTCTTCTTTCATTACCCTTTGTTGTTTTAATTACTTTGGTCTTTGACAGCTCTCTTGTAGTTATTTTCTATTTTTAGTTCGTCTTTTTACTTCATAACTGAAAATGAGTTTTTATTTTCCACCGTTTTCTCGCCACGATATAGCATTAGCTGCTGATGTGGCGTTAAGCACCAATAAATAAATATAAATAATAACATGGGGTTGAGAGAAAGTATGCCTCTTTTTATTGAAATTTTTTTAAAGAACCGCCAATTTCGGGTTAGTGTTGGATTAACGTTATCTGATCCTCAAGGGAAGGAATTGGGGGTTCCTCAAGGTAGTATTTTATCCGTTACCCTGTTTTGGTTAAACTTAATACTATCATCGATGCAAATGAGAATATGGTAGATTCTTCATTGTATGTCGATGATTTTTTAATCTGCTGTCGCAGCAAAAAGATCAATGCTATAGAACGCAAACTTCAGCAGTGTTTGAAAAGGATTCAAAAATGGGCCACAGAAAATGGTTTTAACTGTGTTCATTTTTGTAAACTTCGGAAACATCACCTCGATCCGGAGTTAAAAATCGATGGGGGTCCTATTAAAGTTGTTAAGGAAGTGAAATTATTAGGTTTTTTGTTTGACAACAAACTGAATTTCACTTCCCACATAAAACAACTAAACGTTAAATGTAAGAAAGCACTGAACCTGCTGAAAGTTGTTGGTAGCACTGATTGGGGTGCTGACCAAAAAACTATGCTCCATCTGTATAGATCACTTGTTCGAACAACATTAGATTACGGTTGCATAGTTTACGGTTCTGCAAGGAAATCATATCTCAAACCACTTGATGCAATTCATAATAGGGGTATTAAAATTAGTCTAGGGGCTTTTCGAATATCCCCAACAGACTCGATGCTTGTTGAAGCAGCGGAGCCTTCGCTTGAGAAGCGCAGAATTAAATTGTTTCTCCAGTATGTGTCTAAACTTTTGGCCAATCCTTTAAATCCTGCTTATAATTGTGTTTCAGACCCTCAAAAACTTGATTTTTTTAACCGCCACCAGAAACATATTCCTCCGTTGGGAATTAGAATCAAACCCCACATGGCGTCTGACAAAATTGATTCTGATTCTATAAAAGAAAATCGTAAATCACATATTCCTCCTTGGCATCTTGAAAAACCTACAATTATTTTGGACCTTGCTTCTACCAAAAAATCTGATACCAATTCCTTGCAGTTCCAGCAAAAATATGCCGAAATAAAGTCCAGGTATAGTGCATATACAAGGATCTATACAGATGGATCTAAAGATGGTGACAGGGTATCATCAGCTGCTGTTGCTGGTGATCATGTCGCCTCAATCAGAATACCGAATCAGAGTTCTATTTTCACAGCTGAAGTTAAAGCTGTTCAACTCGCACTTGAGCACATCGAGAATGCACAGGAAAGAAAGTTGATCATCTTCTCCGACTCCGTTTCTTGTTTACTTGCCTTACTCAACCCCAAAGTTGAAGAACCCTCTCATGTTGGAACTTCGTGAGAAGTTAAAAACACTCATGTCTGACCAATATGATATCGTGTTTTGCTGGTTACCCGGACATGTAGGTATCGCTGGTAACACCAAAGCAACAGTGCAGCAAAACAGGCTTTAACCAAGCCTCTCACTGATTTTAACATCCCTTTCAGTGATTTTAAACCACATATTAGTAACTACATCAAATCTATGTGGCAGGCGGAATGGGATGTAGCGACAAATAACAAGCTTCATCGCTTTCGACCAACTATTTCAGATCACTTCCCGTCTAGTAACCTTTGTAGAAAGGATCTTGCAATTTTGACACGCTGTCATATTGGTCATACACGTCTAACACATTCTTTCTTGTTGGAGGAAACTTTGCGACCAGAATGTGTTCCCTGCCAGCAGGTGTTTTCAGTGGAACACTTTCTTTTACATTGTACTGATTTTAATCTTAGTAGACGACAGTATTTTATTGTAGCGTCTCTTCGACACCTATTTTACAGAACAAATCCTCATAAAGTTCTGTTGTTCTTGAAGGAAATCAACCTTTTTAATAAATTCTAAAATTGTTTTTAATCTTTTAATCAAGACACTTCAAGTCTCAATTCATCAGGTTGATTTAGAAGTTATTAACTTCTCTTCTTTCATTACCCTCTGTTGTTTTAATCACTTTGGTCTTTGACAAATCTCTTGTAGTTATTTTCTATTGTTATTTAATCTTTTTACTTCATAATTGAAAATGAGTTTTTACTTTCCACTGTTTTCTCGCCACGATATGGCCTTAGCTGCTGATGTGGCGTTAAGCACCAATAAATAAATAAATAACAACACTCATGTCTGACCAATATGATATCGTGTTTTGCTGGTTACCCGGACATGTTGGTATCGCTGGTAACACCAAAGCAGACAGTGCAGCAAAACAGGCTTTAACCAAGCCTCTCACTGATTTTAACATCCCTTTCAGTGATTTTAAACCACATATTAGTAACTACATCAAATCTATGATGTGGCAGGCGGAATGGGATGGAGCGACAAATAACAAGCTTCATCGCTTCCGACCAAACATATTTGATCACTGCCCATCCAGTAACATTTGTAGAAAAGATCATGTTATTTTGACACGGTGTCATTTTGGTCACACACGACTTACACATTCCTTTCTGTTAGAGGGTAACATGCGACCAGAATGTGCTCCATGTCAGCAGGTGTTGTCAGTGGAGGACATTCTCTTAAATTGTACTGATTTTAATCTTGTTAGAGGGCAATATTTCACAGTTCAATCTCTACGAGTTTTATTTTACCGTACGAGCCCGCATAAAATAATCTCATTTTTGAAAGAAATCAACCTTTTTAATAAATTTTAAATTGTTTGTTTTTATTATTTCACATTCTCATTCATTCAGGGTTGATTTATGCAGCATTTTCTAAACACTTTGATTTCATTTTCACCTTACTGTATTCATTAATTAATTTTATTCCTCATACTTCATATTTCGTTGATTGGTTTTTATCTACCTCATGGCAAATGGTGATCTATTTTAAAATTCATAACTTCCATCACCACGATATAGCCTTAGCTGCTGATGTGGTGTAAAGCACCAATAAATAATAATAATAATAATAAACGTTTTGGATTTCTCGAGGTTTTAGGAATGACTTGGCTTGCAATGTCAAGTAACTCTGTTGTAAAATGTTCAATCTGGTTAGTACTTTCACTAAATTTCTCCATTGTGAGGCGTTCAGAACAGAGCAAGATGAAGGTCTCCCAGTCAGCCTTTTTATAGCTCCACTGGGGCACCCTCCCATCGTCTGCCGGAACTACACTCTCCAACACAACCGGAAAGTGATCACTCCCGCCCAAGTCACCTTCCACCTTCCAAGAATAATCAAGAAAGAGGGAAGGGCATGCAACTGAAAGATCAAATGAGGTGTAAGAACCAGATGTGGGGTGCAGACAAGTGTCTGACCCATCATTGAACAAACACAAGTCATATTTTGTAATGAACTCTTCCACATTTTTCCCTTTCATACCTTCTTGACTGCAGGAATTACCCCAAAGGGGGTTATGAGCGTTAAAATCACCCAACAAAATGTATGGGGTTGGAAGCTGTTGGACCAGTAGCTCAAGATTATTCAGATGTAATAGGTGAAACGTAAATCGAACAAAGTGTGACTGTTTTGTCTAAAGTTAGTCGTACCGCCACAGCCTGTAAATTTGTATTCAAAGGTACAGATCTCTGAATGATATCGTCTCTAACTAAAACAGATGTTCCACGAATGTGAAGGTCAGTATCATCTGCCCAGGCATTATACGAAGTATAATGCTTAAATGCAGGGTGATCTTGAGCCTCGGGTTTCTTTAAAAGAGTTTCCTGCAGGCAAAAAGCAGCAGGTTTATATTTTTGACTGAGAAGACCAAGTTCATTAAAATTGGCTCTAAAACCTTGACAATTCCACTGTATTATATTATTTTTGTTTGTATCAGCCATATTTGGTTTAAGACTGAGATGGTGGATGTATTGGAGAAATAGACCCAGTTGTTTTCTTGGGTGATTTCTTCCTCGGCGACTTATTCTGATTCTGAGAGGAGTTGGGGCGTAGTTGCCTGAATGTTTCTTCAATACATTCACCGACTTCCATCTCTGCTAATCCCTTGTACCTGTTACTGGTAAAAGGATCTTGTAAAATTTTTGGCGTTCTTTCAGATAATTGCTTTTGTCTATCTTGTTTCTGTCTCTGACTCTGTCTCAGATTTGATTGTTGAGATCTTTGTTCTTGCTGTGTTTTAGGGTGTGGTTTGTTTTGATCATTTTTCTTATTAGTTGTAGATTTTTGTTCGAATTTACTTTCAGGTTCAGATGTATCTTTTCTCTGAATGTGATCTGTTTTGTCTTTCAGTGGTTCTGTAGTATTCTGTTGTGTTTGGGTTTACTTTGGTTCACTTTCTGTGATTTGCTCAATTGTAAAAGCTTGTATTAAGGACGGAATTGTGTTGTTGTTTGACATTCTACTGATTTGGTTGGTATCTGTTGTTTCAATGTTGTTGCATACGATGGTGATGAAAAATTAATTCCATGCCTCGAAATTACTATCTCTCTGGCTTCTTTAAATGAAGTCTGTCTCTAACATTTGACATACAGGGCAATCCTTGGATGAAGCTACATGATTGCCCTGACAGTTACAGCACTTTATGATATTATTACAGGGTCCTTGGTGTTGTTGGCCGCATTTGAAACATATTTCCTGTCCTCGACAGTTATTTGCCTGTGACCATACTTCTGACATTTGAAGCATCAGAGTGGATTTGGAATATACAAGTCCACTCCAATGTTCATGTAACCTTCTTTAATTGACTTTGGTCGTCGCGAAGAGCCAACAGTTAAAATATATGTATTGGTTTTCACTGTGTTACCATCCTTTTTAATTTCTATTCTTTTTACATCAGTTATATTCTGAGATTTAAGTTCTTCCTTTATTTCCAATACATCCATGCCAGAAAGTTCTCTAGTTCTCATTACGCCTTTACTGGTGTTCAAATACCACAACTTTCATGTCTAAAATCTTATCAATTTTTAATAAATAATTTATTGCCTGAAATTCCGTCCTACATTCTACTAATAACCCGATCTCAATTTTTTAACTTCCTTTACTGAGCCTGCAATTCCTTTTATAGTTTTCTCAATAGCAAATGGATTGATCGTTGATGCATTTTTACCTTCTACTTCCGCATAAATTATAATAAATTTTGGCCATTTCATTTCAATGATGCTGCTTTCTTGATCTGAGTCAGAGTCTGATAGAGTTAATTTCACTTCATTACCTCGGTTTGTTTTTTTTTTGTGGTATTTTTTCCATGTTTTAGTTTCAATCGTTCATTGCTCCGGCTCACACCCACCATGGAGTCCAACAAGGGGTAGGGTTACTGCTATGCAGTGAACCCACCGGGTTGCTGGTATTCCCACATACCTGGTATGGAGCAATATACTCAGCCAGTGTTGATACCGAAGTATGCCGCTGGCTGATTGGCCCGTGTGTGGATGTGCCAGGTCTTCAGATGGCGATCATTCAACCAACCACTCTATAAAACACAGTAATTAAGATTGCCACATATAACTGAATCAAATAGTGCAGCAAAACTAAGTACTTGTTAAAAAGTGGTTAAAAGGAGAACCCAGTGGCAACTATGATATATAATTAAAATACATGACTGATTGAATGACCACCAAATCCCCCCCCCCCCCCCCGATGTGACACCCAGTACATTTTGGGGTGGGGGCTCCCGATTGGCCAGAACGGACTATCCGACCATCCTTCTACTCCCGAAGTTAGGGCCAAAACAGTGTATTGAACGGTACCTCCATGATGGAGATCAGGGCCAAAGCAGTGTTTATGATCTGATCTCCATCCTGGAGATTTGTCCTAACCAGGACCCAGTCTGTTCTCAACTCTCAGGATTCCTTCCTCTGGGGCCTTCAGAAAGCACCACACGGGCGAACAAGGTGCCTGCAAGATTGATCATTTTGGTCTGGGGCTGCGTATTCGTATATTCCGCAGTTAGCTGGTTTATAATTAGCAGGCTTGCTCAAATGAGCTGGTTTGCTGCGGAATATACGAATACGCAGCCCCAGACCAAAATGATCAATCTTGCAGGCACCTTGTTCTCCCGTGAGGTGCATTCCGAAGGCCCCGGAGGAAGGAATCCTGGCAGACTGGGTCCCGGTTATGACAAATCTCCAGGATGGAGATCAGGTCGTAAATACCGCTTTGGTCCTGATCTCCACCATGGAGGTACCTGTTCAATACACTGCTTTGGCCCCAACTTCGGGAGTAGACGGATGGTCGGATGGCCCGGTCTGGCCAGTCGGGAGCCCCCACCCCAAAAAGAGATGGGTGTCACGTCGGGGGGCATTGGGTGGTCATTCAATCAATTATATCTTTTAGTTTGATTTTATCAATACTGCCCTATACTGACAATATTGATTTTAATACTTTTTTAACATCTTCTGTTTTGTTGCATTGTCTACGTCTGTTGTCAGTGGTAGTTTTTGCGGCACCTTTTTTAAGGAAATGGTTGGTTGACTGACCGCCACGACCTGGCACTTCCTACACATTATATGGGTCAATCGGTCAGCACATATGCGTTTGCATCAACGCTGGCCGAGTATACTGTCGTATGTACTCTTAGTATCCATCTCTGGTTATCCGCAATACTAACCTCCAGGTTGGGCTCGAAGTAAGGGTGGGAGGCATATACATATGAATTCAATCTACCCACTATGGCTACAACAAACAAAAAACGAGGTTATGATTTTGAACTCTCTTCTGATGCTGATACAGGAAATGAAATACGAACACATGATGAAAGTTGGCCAAAATTTATAATGATTTGTTCAGCAAATGATGACAAGCCAGTAACAACTTTAAATCCCTTTGCATTGGAAAATCAATCAAAGGCATAGCAGGAGTGGTCAAAAATGTAAAAAAAAACTAAGATCTGGTGCTTTGTTAATAGAATGCCAAAGGGAAAATCAGGCAAAAAATTTATTAAAAATTTCAAAAGTAGTGGATATGGAGGTGAAGGCTTTCCCTCACAGAACACTTAATAGCAGTAAAGGAGTTGTGCGGACACGAGAACTCGCCGGAATTGATGAATCTGAAATTGTAAACGAATTAAGACCTCAAGGTGTTACTGGAGTAAAACGAATAGAAATTAAGAAAGACGGAACAGTAGTAAAAACAAACACATACATATTTACTTTTGACAGTTCACAGCCACCAAAATCCATCAATGTCGGGTATATGAATATCAAAGTGGAGTTATATATATTCCAAACCCACTAAGATGCTTTAAATGTCAAAATTATGGTCATGGTCAAAATAATTGTAGGGGTCAGGCAATATGTTTTAGGTGCGGTCAACATCATCAGGATCAAGAACCATGTATCAATGATGTTAAATGTTGCAACTGCCAGGGTAATCATATTACATCTTCAAAGGATTGCCCTGTCTGGAAAAGAGAGAAGCTCATACAGAAAATAAAATGTGAAAAACAGATCAGTTTCACAGAAGCCAGAACATTTGTAACAGCCATGGTGTGACTACATCAACAGCATCGTATGCTACCATAAGTAACACAAGGTATCCACAACATCAGTCGCCTGTCAGACAGAATATACATGGCTCAACAGCAACAGCTCAATTCCGTCTTTGTTACAATCCTTTGCTGTAGAAGTTACCACACATTCCGAACCAAAGTCAACTCAAACACAGTCATACGAACAAATTATAATAGAGACACTACCAAACAAGAAGCAATATCTGGATCAAGCAAATCGTACACCAAACTCTGAACAGACTAAAGATCAATGTAAGCCTGAGCTGAAAAAGGAAACAACCAAAACAAATCAGAATAATAGACTACAGCAACAAACTCTCAGTCAAAAGCAGAAATAGAAACTAGAAAAAGAGCAGAAAAATAAAAACAAAGAACAACAAACCCTACATTCGGAGTGAATGCCTACATTTCTCAAACATGTTGTTACGAACACCATGTTTGATGGGATAGAGGAAATGTCAGTCGATGAGTGCATCAACGACACGTTTTCTACTAAACTACGCCTGAATTCTTCACAGGATAGGTCGCCCCACAGAACGTCACCAAAGAAAAACACGGGGACAATATCTCCCTCGCCCACCTTCAAAATCACCTACTAAACATGGGTAATAAACCCAAACAAAAATATTATACAGTGGAACTGTCGGGGATTTAGAGCTAATTTTAATGAACTCGGTCTTCTAAGCCAAAAATATAAACCTGCAGTTTTTTGCCTGCAGGAAACTCTTTTATAGAAACCTGTAACTCTGGATCATTCAGCTTTTAAGCATTGTACATCGTATAATGCCTGGACAGATGAAACAGATCTTCATATTCGTGGAACGTCCGTCTTGGTTAGAAACGACATTATTCACAGTTCTGTATCTTTGCAATCAAATTTACAGGCTGTAACGGTACGTCTAATCCCTAGACAAGACAATCACCTTATGTTCTATTTACGTTTCACCGAGTAAAACGCTACAACTGAATGATCTTGAGTTACTAGTCCAACAACTCCCAACTCCGTACATTTTGTTGGGTGATTTTAACGCGCATAGCCCCCTTTGGGGTAATTCCTGCAGTCAGGAAGATGCAAAAGGTAAAACTGTAGAAGAGTTCATTACAAAATATGACTTGTGTTTGTTTAATGATGGTTTAGACACTTATCTGCACCCCGCATCTGGTTCGTATACATCAACTGATCTTTCAATTGCATGCCCTTCTGTATTCCTTGATTTTTCTTGGAAGGTAGAAGATGACTTGTGCGGGAGTGACCACTTTCCCATTGTGTTGGAGAGTGTAGTTCCGGCGGACGATGAGAGGGTGCCCTAGTGTAACTTTAAAAAAGCGGATTGGGACACTTTTCATCACTTTGTTCTGAACACCTCACACGGGAGAAATTTCAAGATAGCGCTGTTCAAATAGAACATTTTACAAACGAGCTTCTTGACATTGCAACTACGGTTATCCCTAAAACCTCGGCAAATCCAAAACGTTTCACCAAACCATCGTTTGATAGTGAGTGTAAACAGGCTATAAAGGTGCGCAAGAAAACAGAACGAGAATTTAACAAGTCACCAACCACTCATAATTTAGATAAACTACGTATCAATCGGGCAAAAACAAGACGACTTATAAAACAAAAAAAGAAAACTTCTTGGGTAACTTTCCAAACTGAACCAAAACACTCCTATCAACAAAATTTGGAAAATGATAAGAAAAATTAAGGGAAACGAAACAAAATCAACTGTACAACACCTGGAAGATAACAACCCATTACTAACATCTAAAAAAGACATTTCAAACAAATTGGCTTCCACATTTTCGCAACATTCGTCGTCTGAAAATTGTAATCCAGAATTTATCAAAATTAAAAAACAGCAAGAAAAACAAAAGATCAAGTTTACCTCCAACAATCTTGAGGATTACAATGCACCTTTCTCTATGGAAGAGTTACGCAACTCTTTGCATAGAGCAAAGGATACTCCTAGGGGGGTTTGATCATCCCCTACTAGGCGGGTCCTCAGGTGGTGGATAGAGGACGGCCTACTCAATTGGGCAGGTTTGCTAATTTTTAATTGGCAGGTTTGCTCAATTGAGCTGGTTCGCTGCGAAATACACGAATACGCAGCCCTGGACCAAAATGATCAACCCTGCTAATTCCATCTGGCAGGCACCTTGTTCTCCCGTGAGGTGCGTTCCGAAGGCCCCGGAAGAAGGAATCCTGGCAGTTGAGAACTCGGGCCCCGGTTAGGACAATCTCCGGGATGGAGCCATGGTCTCCATTTCGGAGATAAAGTTCAACACACTGCTTTGGCCCCAATTTCGGGAGTAGAAGGATGGTCGGATGGTCCGTTCTGGCCAATCGGGAGCCCCCACCCCAAAAAGTACTGGGTGTCACGTCGGGGGGCATTTGGTGGTCATTCAATCAGTCATTTCTTTTTCTCACACATCATAATTGCCAATGTGTACTGTTTTAAACGTTCTAGTTTATGAAATACTTAGTTTTGCTGCGCTGTCTGTTTAATTTATACATGGCAACTGTAATTATAGTGTTTCGTGTAGTGATTGGTTGGATGATCGCCATCTAAAGACCTGGCACTTCCACACACGGGCCAATCAGTCAGTGGTATGCCTTGGCATCAACACTGACTGAGTATACTGCCCCATACCAGGTATGTCGGAATACCGGCAACCCGGTGGGTTCACTGCTAAGCAGTAACCCTACCCCTTGTTGGACTCCGCGGTGGGTGGGAGCCGGGCCACTGAACTTTTAAAAAATAAACATGGCTAAAATACCACAAAAAAAACAAAAACCGAGGGTACGAATTTCTATTTTCAGACAATGACTCCAACTCAGATCAAGACAAAGAACAAACCATTTTGAAAAGCTGGCCAAAATTTATCATTATATATGCTAACGATGAGAATAAAAAAGCATCTGATATTAATCCATTTGCTTTAGAAAAAGCCATAACAGGAATAGCTGGTGATGTTAAAAATGTTAGAAAGTTAAGATCAGGGGCAATTCTAATTGAATGTAAACGAGAAATGCAGGCTTTGAATTTACTTAACACAGATAAACTCGTTGATATGGAGGTCAATACCTTTGCTCATAAAACATTAAACAGCTGCAAAGGTGTTGTACGTACTAAGGAACTGTCAGGCATTGATGTATTGGAAATTCAAAAAGAACTAGAATCACAGGGGGTTACTAACGTTAAAAGGATTGAAATTAAAAAAGAAGGAAAGCCTATACAAACCAATACTTACATACTGACATTTAACTCCTCTCAGCCACCAAAATCTATAAAAGTAGGATACATGAACATCGGAGTGGATTTATTCATTCCAAATCCACTTCGATGTTTCAAATGTCAGAAATATGGTCACGGACAAAATAATTGTAGAGGAAGAAATATATGTTTTAAATGTGGCGAAGAACATCCGGACCCTTGCACAAATACCATCAAGTGTTGTAACTGCCAGGGCAATCATGTGGCTGCATCAAAGGATTGCCCTGTATGGAAAAGAGAAAAAGAAATTCAAAAAGTTAAATGCGAAAGACAAATCAGTTTTAAGGAGGCGAGAACAATAGTGACATCAATGCCTGGCATGAACCTATCATCACCAACTTATGCAAAAAAATTAACACAAAAATTACCAACAACTTCAGTGGAATGTCAAACGCAATACACGTGGCTTAAAGGGACGATTCCCTCTTTAGTACAGGGTTTCACAATAGAACAAACAGAGATACAGTCAACACAAACAAATTCCACAACACAAACAACAGAAAATTAAAAGCAGGACAAACACAGGGGGGAACCAAAGATTTAACAAAATCAGACCAGAAAAAAGAACAAAATCCCAAACCAACAGATGATAAAACAGAACGAAAAGTAAGAAAGGATACGCCCAAACCTGTACAAACTAAGGAACATAACACTTATTCAGAAAAGAAAAATGAACAAAACCAAACAAAGTCTAAACCAGAACAAAGATCACAACAGCACAATCTGAGTCAGAGTCAAATTAAAAAATTAGAAAAAGAGGAAAAGAAAAAAGAAAAAATGAAACAAAAACAATTATCGGACAGATTACCTAAGGTTCTTCAAAATCCTGTTGTTCGCAACAGGTTTGAAGGTCTTGAGGATATGGATGTGGGTGATTGTATCGTTGAAACATTCGAACAATTACGTCCGATTTCTTCACAGAATAGATCCCCGAGGAAAAATTCACCGAAGAAAACTACAGGGGCCATTTCGCCCATACGTCCACCCTCTAAATCTCCATTGAAATATGGCTAATACAAACAAAAATAACATAATACAGTGGAATTGTCGAGGTTTTAGAGCAAATTTTAATGAACTGGGTCTTCTCAGCCAACAATATAAACCTGTTGCTTTTTGCCTGCAGGAAACTCTTTTAAAGAAACCTGAGGCTCACGATCATTCAGCTTTTAAGCATTATACTTCGTATAATGCCTGGGCAGACGATACTGACCTTCACATTCGTGGAACATCTGTTTTGGTTAGAGACGATATCATTCACAGATCTGTACCTTTGAATACAAATTTACAGGCTGTGGCGGTACGCCTAACTTTAGACAAAACAGTCACGCTTTGTTCGATTTACGTGTCACCAAATAAAGCACTACATCTGAATGATCTTGAGCTTCTGGTCCAACAGCTTCCAACCCCATACATTTTGTTGGGTGATTTTAACGCTCATAACCCTCTTTGGGGTAATTCCTGCAGTCAAGAAGATGTAAAAGGGAAAACTGTGGAAGAGTTCATTACAAAATTTGACTTGTGCTTGTTCAATGATGGGTGAGACACTTATCTGCACCCCGCATCTGGTTCTTACACTTCAATTGATCTTTCAATTGCATGCCCTTCCCTCTTTCTCGATTATTCTTGGAAGGTGGAAGGCGACTTGTGCGGGAGTGACCACTTTCCGGTTGTGTTAGAGAGTGTAGTACCGGCAGACGATGGGAGGGTGCCCCAGTGGGGCTTTAAAAGGGCTGACTGGGAGACCTTCATCTTGCTCTGTTCTGAACGCCTCACACTGGAGAAATTTAGAGAAAGTGCTGACCAGATTGAACATTTTACAACAGAGTTACTTGATATTGCAAGCCAGGTCATTCCTAAAACCTCGACAAATCCAAAACGTTTCACCAAACCATGGTTTGATAACGAATGTAAACAGGCTATAAAGGATCGCAAGAAAACTGAACGGGAATTCAACAAATCACCATCTACAAATAATTTAGATAAATTACGTATAAATAGGGCAAAAACAAGACGACTAATAAAACAAAAAAAGAAATCTTCCTGGGAAAATTATGTTTCCAAGCTGAACCAAAACACCCCCATCAACAAAATCAACTGTACAACATCTAAAAGACAACAACACGCTTATCACATCAAAAAAAGAAATTTCAAACAAATTAGCCTCCACATTTTCGAAACATTCGTCGTCTGAAAACTGTAATCCAGAATTTCTCAAAATTAAAAAAACGGCAAGAAAAACAAAAGCTTAAATTTTCCTCCAACAATTTAGAAGATTATAACGAACCTTTCTCTATGGAAGAGTTAAATAACTCTTTGCATAGAGCAAAGGATACTGCCACCGGACCCGATGAAATACATTACAAAATTTTAAAGCATCTGCCACAATCATCACTTGAACTTTTACTGTCAGTTTTCAATGACATATGGGTGACTGGCCAGTTTCCACCTTCTTGGCATAATGCTACAGTAATTCCTATTCCCCTAGGGGGGTTTGATCGTCCCCTACTAGGCGGGTCCTCGGGTGGCGGATAGAGGACGGCCTGCTCAATTGGGCAGGTTTGCTAATTTTTGATTGGCAGGTTTGCTCAATTGAGTTGGTTCGCTGCGAAATACATAAATACGCAGCCCCGGACCAAAATGATCAACCCTGCTAATACCATCTGGCAGGCACCTTGTTCTCCCGTGAGGTGCGTTCCGAAGGCCCCGGAAGAAGGAATCCTGGCAGTTGAGGACTCGTGGCCCCGGTTAGGGCAGTCTCCGGGATGGAGCCCTGGTCTCCATTTCGGAGATACTGTTGTTCAACACACTGCTTTGGCCCCAATTTCGGGAGTAGACGGATGGTCGGTTGGCCCGGTCTGACCAATCGGGAGCCCCCAACCCCAAAAATATCGGGTGTCACGTCGGGGGGCATTGGGTGGTCATTCTACCAGTCATTTCTTTTATTTGGATTTTATCACTACTACCCTATACAGACTTTTAATGATCTTAATTCTTGTTTAACAGCTTTCCTTTTGTTGCCTGTCTGCGTTGAACATCAGTAGTAGTTCTTGATGTACTCGTTTTTAATGAAATGGTTGGTTGAATGGCTGCCACGACCTGGCACTTCCCATAAACATTCAACGGGTCAATCCTCCAGCGGTATGCGTTAGCATCAACGCTGGGGGAGTATACTGCTTATGTACTTCTGGTGCTGTTCGCTGGATATCCGCGACATAACCCCCCAGGTTGGGCTCGGAGTAAGGGTGGAAGTCACGAGCAGTAGAATTTTCAATAATATTAATATGGCTACCCAAATTCCACAAAAAAAACAAAAAAGAACTTATGAACTTGACTTAACGGACTCTGATTCTGACTCTGATTTTAGAACTGCGAAACTCACACAAAGCTGGCCAAAATTCATAATAATTATTTCTGCAGATGGGGATAAAAAGGCAACAGATATAAATCCGTTTGCCTTAGAAAAAGCCATTAAGGGAATAGCTGGTGATGTTGAGAATGTTAAAAAGTTAAGATCGGGTGCACTACTGGTTGAATGCAGAAGGGAAATGCAGGCCCTCAATTTACTGAAAATGAATAAACTAGTCAATATGGAAGTAAACGCCTTTGCTCATAAAACACTTAACACTAGCAAAGGTGTTGTAAGAACACGGGAACTGTCTGGCATTCCTGAAACTGAAATACAGATTGAATTAAAATCGCAGGGAGTGAGCCTAGTTAAAAGAATAGAGATAAAAAAGGATGGCAATCTAATACCAACCAATACTTATATCTTCACATTTAATACAGCACAGCCACCAAAATCTATAAAAGTTGGTTATATGAACATCAAAGTGGATTTGTACATCCCAAATCCACTTCGATGCTTCAAGTGTCAAAAATATGGACACGGTCAAAATAATTGTCGAGGACAAACGATATGCTTCAGGTGCGGCCAGCAACATCCAGAGCCATGTAACAATCCA
Source organism: Pictodentalium vernedei (assembly GCA_031216915.1). NCBI lineage: Eukaryota > Metazoa > Mollusca > Scaphopoda > Dentaliida > Dentaliidae > Pictodentalium > Pictodentalium vernedei. Next base: position 51,218,256 of record CM062289.1, read on the forward strand.
ATAAAATGCGTGAACTGTCAGGGCAGTCACATGTCATCTTCCAAAGATTGCCCTATCTGGAAAAAAGAAAAAGCTATTCAAAAAATAAAATGTGAAAAACAAATCAGTTTTCAGGAAGCCAGAGATATTGTTACATCAATGCCTGGCTTGAATGCATCAATTCCATCATATGCTACAGTAGTACAAAAAAAAATATCAACAAAATCTACAGAATGCCAGACACAATATACATGGCTCAAGGGCACAATTCCATCTTTGCTTGAAGCCTTTACAAGAGAACATAGTAATCCACGAGAACCAAAATCGACTCAAACACCATCAGCCTCACAATCAACAACAGAAGAACTGAAAACAAATCAGAAGAAAGAACAAAATAAATCCAAACCAGACGAGAGAAAAGGGAAGGAAGCAAAATCAGAAGAGAAAAATGACCAAAGTAAACCGAAATCAAAACCTGAAAACCAACTTCTTAGTCAGAGTCAGAGAAGAAACCAGGAAAAAGCCAAAAAGAAACTAGAAAAAGTGACACAATTATCAGACAGAATACCTAAAGCTCTTCAGGACCCAATTACCCGCAACAGGTTTGAGGGTCTTGAAGCAATGGATGTCGGTGAGTGCATCGACGAAACGTTCGGGCACTCACGCTCGAACTCCTCTCAGAATAAATCCCCACGTAAAACATCACCAAAGAAAAACACGGGGGCAATTTCGCCCATACGTCCACCATCCAAATCACCTCTCAAACATGGATAATGCACCCAAACAAAATATTATACAGTGGAATTGTCGAGGTTTTAGAGCGAATTTTAATGAACTAGGTCTATTAAGCCAAAAGTATAAACCTGCTGCTTTTTGCCTGCAGGAGACTCTTTTAAGGAAACCCGAGGCTCAAGATCATTCAGCCTTTAAACATTATACACCGTATAATGCCTGGGCGGATGATAATGACCTTCATATTCGTGGAACATCTGTTTTGGTTAGAGACGATATCATTCACAGTTCTGTACCTTTGAATACAAATTTACAGGCTGTGGCGGTACGCCTGGCTTTGGACAAAACGGTTACACTTTGTTCAATTTACGTTTCACCAAGTAAAGCCCTACAACTGAATGATTTTGAGCTACTGGTCCAACAGCTCCCAATTCCATACATTTTGTTGGGTGATTTTAATGCACATAGCCCTCTTTGGGGAGCTTCCTGCAGTCAAGAAGACGTAAAGGGTAGAACTGTGGAAGAGTTCATTACAAAATATGATCTGTGTTTGTTTAATGATGGTTCAGACACTTATCTGCACCCCGCATCTGGTTCGTATACATCGATTGATCTTTCAATTGCATGCCCTTCTATCTTTCTCGATTTTTCTTGGAAGGTAGAAGATGACTTGTGCGGGAGTGATCACTTTCCAATTGTGTTGGAGAGTGTAGTTCCGGCGGACGATGAGAGAGTGCCCCAGTGGAACTTTAAAAAAGCTGACTGGGACACTTTTTCATCGCTTTGTTCTGATCGCCTCTCACGGGAGAAATTTCAAGATAGTGCTGACCAAATAGAACATTTTACAAACGAGTTGCTTGACATTGCAAACACAGTCATTCCTAAAACCTCGACAAATCCAAAACGTTTCACCAAACCATGGTTTGATAACGAATGTAAACAGGCTATAAAGGATCGCAAGAAAACTGAACGGGAATTCAACAAATCACCATCCACAATTAATTTAGACAAATTACGTATAAATCTGGCAAAAACAAGACGACTAATTAAACAAAAAAAGAAATCTTCCTGGGAAAATTATGTTTCAAAGCTGAACCAAAACACCCCCATCAACAAAATTTGGAAAATGATTAAAAAAATTAAAGGCAAAGAAACCAAATCAACTGTACAACATCTAAAAGACAACAACACGCTTATCACATCAAAAAAAGAAATTTCAAACAAATTGGCCTCCACATTTTCGAAACATTCGTCGTCTGAAAGCTGTAATCCAGAATTTATCAAAATTAAAAAACAGCAAGAAAAACAAAAGCTCAAATTTACCTCCAACAATTTAGAAGATTATAATGAACCTTTCTCTATGGAAGAGTTAAATAACTCTTTGCATAGAGCAAAGGATACTGCCACCGGACCCGATGAAATACATTACAAAATTTTAAAGCATCTACCACGATCATCACTTGAACTTTTACTGTCAGTTTTCAATGAGATATGGGTGACTGGCCAGTTTCCACCTTCTTGGCATAATGCTACAGTAATTCCCATTCCAAAGCCTGATAAAGATCACAGCAACCCAAGTAATTATAGGCCTATCGCTTTAACAAGTTGTCTGTGTAAAACCATGGAAAGGATGATCAATGATCGACTTGTCTGGTTTCTGGAATCGAACAATCTACTTGCGAATGTTCAGTGTGGTTTCAGAAACCAGAGGAGTACTGTGGATCATTTGGTTAGACTAGAAACGTTTATACGAAATGCCTTCGCCAGAAAAGAACATGTGGTCGCCATCTTCTTTGACCTGGAAAAGGCATATGACACAACGTGGACGTATGGGATTTTAAAAGATCTTTTTAACATGGGGTTGAGAGGACGTATGCCTCTTTTTATTGAAAACTTTTTAAAGGACCGCCAGTTTCAGGTTCGTGTTGGGTCAACGTTATCTGATCCTCACGAGCAGGAATTGGGGGTCCCTCAGGGTAGTATTTTATCTGTTACCCTATTTTCAATTGAAATTAATAGTATCATCGACGCAATTGAGAATATGGTAGATTCGTCATTGTATGTCGATGACTTTTTGATCTGCTATAGCAGCAAAAAGATGAATGCTATAGAGCGCAAACTTCAGCTGTGTTTAAATAGGATTCAAAAGTGGGCTATCGAAAATGGTTTTAAATTTTCAAAGACAAAAACGAATTGTGTTCATTTTTGCAGACTTCGGAAACATCACCTCAATCCGGAGTTGAAAATTGATAGTAGTCCTATTAAGGTTGTTAAGGAAGTGAAATTCTTAGGTTTGTTGTTTGACAACAAACTGAATTTCACTTCCCACATAAAACAACTAAAAGTTAAATGTAAGAGAGCACTGAACCTACTGAAGGTTATTGGTAGCACTGATTGGGGTGCTGACCAAAAAACTTTGCTCCATCTGTATAGATCACTTGTTCGATCAAAATTAGATTACGGTTGTATAGTTTATGGTTCTGCAAGGAAATCATATCTCAAACCACTTGATGCAATTCATAATAGTGGCATTAGAATTAGTCTAGGGGCCTTTCGAACATCCCCAATAGACTCGATGCTTGTTGAAGCAGAGGAGCCTTCTCTCGAGAAGCGTAGAATTAAATTATCTCTCCAGTATGTGTCTAAACTTTTGGCCAATCCTTCAAATCCTGCTTATAAATGTGTTTCAGACCCTCAAAATGCTGAATTTTATAACCACCACCAGAAACACATTCCTCCATTGGGAATAAGAATCAAACCCCATATGGAGTCTGCCAAAATTGATTCTGATTCTATAAAAGAAAACCGTAAATCACACATTCCTCCTTGGCATCTTAAAAAACCTACAATTATTTTGGACCTTGCTTCTTCCAAAAAATCTGATACCAATTCCTTGCAGTTCAAACAAAAATATGCCGAAATAAAGTCCAGGTATAGTGCATACACAAGGATCTATACAGATGGATCTAAAGATGGTGACAGGGTATCATCAGCTGCTGTTGTTGGTGATCATGTCGCCTCAATCAGAATACCGAATCAGAGTTCTATTTTCACAGCTGAAGTTAAAGCTATTCAACTCGCACTTGAGCACATCGAGAATGCACAGGAAAGAAGGTCGATCATCTTCTCCGACTCTCTTTCCTCTTTACTTGCTTTACTCAACCCCAGGTTGAAGAACCCTCTCATTCTGGAACTTCGTGAGAAGTTATCAACTCTCATGTCTGACCAATGTGATATCGTGTTTTGCTGGTTACCCGGACATGTTGGTATCGCTGGTAACACCAAAGCAGACAGTGCAGCAAAGCAGGCTTTAACCAAGCCTCTCACTGATTTTAACATCCCTTTCAGTGATTTTAAACCACATATTAGTAACTACATCAAATCTCTGTGGCAGGCGGAATGGGATGGGGCGACAAATAATAAGCTCCATCGATTCCGACCAGATATTTGTGATCACTACCCGTCTAGTAACCTTTGTAGAAAGGATCTTGCAGTATTGACGCGGTGTCATATTGGTCATACAAGACTAACACATTCCTTTTTGTTGGAGGGTACTGTGCGACCAGAGTGTCTTCCCTGTCAGCAGGTGTTGTCTGTGGAACACATTCTTTTATATTGTACTGATTTTAATCATGTCAGAGGGCAGTATTTTTCTGTAGGATCTCTGAGAGATCTTTTTTATCGTACGAGCCCGAATATGATTCTCGCATTTTTGAAATCAATCAACCTTTTTAATAAATTTTAAAATTGTTTTTATTTATCTTAAACTAGAGTCTTTAAGACTTACATTCACCTGGTTGATTTGTGAGCTATTCATATTTCTTGTTTCTTCACGCATCACTGTTCATACTACATTGTCTTTATCAGTTTTATTATAGTTGTTTTTACTCATCTTTGTATTTCATTAGTGTCATGTTTCCCTTTTATCGTTTTCTCGCCACGATATAGCCTTAGCTGCTGATGTGGCGTTAAGCACCAATAAATAAATAAATAAATTCCTATTCCAAAGCCTGATAAAGATCACAGCAACCCAAGTAATTATAGGCCTATCGCTTTAACAAGTTGCCTGTGTAAAACCATGGAAAGGATGATCAAAAATCGACTTGTCTGGTTTCTGGAATCGAACAATCTACTTGCGAATGTTCAGTGTGGTTTCAGAAACCAGAGAAGTACTGTGGATCATTTGGTTAGACTAGAAACGTTTATACGAAATGCCTTCGCCAGAAAAGAACATGTGGTCGCCATCTTCTTTGACCTGGAAAAGGCATATGACACAACGTGGACGTATGGGATTTTTAACATGGGGTTGAGAGGGCGTATGCCTCTTTTTATTGAAAACTTTTTAACGGACCGCCAGTTTCAGGTTCGTGTTGGATCGACGTTATCTGATCCTCACGAGCAGGAATTGGGGGTCCCTCAGGGTAGTATTTTATCTGTTACCCTCTTTTCAATTAAAATTAATAGTATCATCGAAGCAATTGAGAATATGGTAGATTCGTCTTTGTATGTCGATGACTTTTTGATCTGCTATAGCAGCAAAAAGATGAATGCTATAGAGCGCAAACTTCAGCTGTGTTTAAATAGGATTCAAAAATGGGCTATCGAAAATGGTTTTAAATTTTCAAAGACAAAAACGAATTGTGTACATTTTTGCAAACTTCGGAAACATCACCTCGATCCGGAGTTGAAAATTGACGGTAGTCCTATTAAAGTTGTTAAGGAAGTGAAATTCTTAGGTTTGTTGTTTGACAACAAACTGAATTTCACTTCCCACATAAAACATCTAAAAGTTAAATGCAAGAGAGCACTCAATCTACTGAAGGTTGTTGGTAGCACTGATTGGGGTGCTGACCAAAGAACTTTGCTCCATCTGTATAGATCACTTGTTCGATCAAAGTTAGATTACGGTTGTATAGTTTACGGTTCTGCAAGGAAATCATATCTCAAACCACTTGATGCAATTCATAATAGTGGTATTAGAATTAGTCAGGGTTTTTTCGAACATCCCCAAATAGACTCGATGCTTGTTGAAGCAGAGGAACCTTCTCTTGAGAAGCGTAGAATTAAATTATCTCTCCAGTACGTGTCTAAACTTTTGGCCAATCCTTCAAATCCTGCTTATAATTGTGTTTCAGAACCTCAAAATGTTGAATTTTTTAACCGACACCAGAAACACATTCCTCCATTGGGAATTAGAATCAAACCCCACATGGAGTCTGCCAAAATTGATTCTAATTCTATAAAAGATAACCGTAAATCACATATTCCTCCTTGGCATCTTAAAAAACCTACAGTTATTTTGGACCTTGCTTCTACCAAAAAATCTGATATAAATTCTTTGCAATTTAAACAAAAATATGCCGAAATAAAGTCCAGGTTTAGTACATATACAAGGATCTATACAGATGGATCTAAAGATGGTGACAAAGTATCATCAGCTGCTGTTAATGGTGATCGTCTTACCTCAATCAGAATACCGAATCAGAGTTCTATTTTCACAGCTGAAGTTAAAGCTATACAACTTGCACTTGAACACATCGAGAATGTTCAGGAAAGGAGGTCGATTATTTTTTCCGACTCTCTTTCCTCTTTACTTGCTTTACTCAACCCCAGGTTGAAGAACCCTCTAGTTTTGGAACTTCGTGAGAAGTTAACATCTCTCGTGTCTGACCAATGTGATATTGTGTTTTGCTGGTTACCCGGACATGTAGGTATCGCTGGTAACACCAAAGCAGACAGTGCAGCAAAACAGGCTTTAACCAAGCCTCTCACTGATTTTAACATCCCTTTCAGTGATTTTAAACCACATATCAGTAACTACATCAAATCTCTGTGGCAGGCGGAATGGGATGGTGCGACAAATAACAAGCTTCATCGCTTCCGACCAAATATTTCAGATCACTACCCGCCTAGTAACCTTTGTAGAAAGGATCTTGCAATTTTGATGCGGTGTCATATTGGTCATACACGACTTACACATTCCTTTTTGTTGGAGGGTAATTTGCGACCAGAATGTGTTCCCTGCCAGCAGGTGTTGTCAGTGGAACACATTCTTTTGAATTGTACTGATTTTAATCATGTTAGAGGGCAGTATTTTACAGTTGGATCTTTGAGAGATTTATTTTATCATACGAGCCCGCAAAAAGTCATCTCATTCTTGAAAGTAATCAACCTTTTTAATAAATTTTAAATTGTTTTTACCATTTTAATTTTCATCTATCTGTATTTATTTCACAGGTTGCTTTACACAGTATTTTTGCACTACTGATCTCACCTTCTCATTATGTTTCACACTTATCATTTTTAAACCTCTTATTCAATTTGTTTCATATTTTAATTAATGGTCTTTTTGAAATTTACACTTTCATCGCCACGATATAGCCTAAGCTGCTGATGTGGCGTAAAGCACCAATAAATAAATAAATAAATAAATAGCAAAAGATACTGCCACTGGTCCCGATGAAATTCACTACAAACTTTTAAAGCGTCTGCCACAAACATCACTACAACTTTTATTATCAACTTTTAATGGCATTTGGGTGCCTGACCAGCTTCCATCATCCTGGCGTAAAGCAACAATAATTCCTATTCCTAAGCCTGATAAAGATCACAGCAACCCAAGCAATTACAGGCCTATTGCCTTAACCAGTTGTATGTGTAAAACCATGGAGAGGATGATCAATGACCGACTTGTCTGGTTTCTGGAATCGAACAATCTGCTTGCGGATGTTCAGTGTGATTTCAGAGGCCAGGGAAGTACTGTGGATCATTTGGTCAGACTTGAAACGTTTATTAGAAATGCCTTTGCCAGAAAAGAACATGTGGTTGCCATCTTCTATGATCTGAAAAAGGCATATGATACAACGTGGACGTATGGGATTTTAAAAGATCTTTTTAACATGGGGTTGAGAGGGCGTATGCCCCTTTTTATTGAAAACTTTTTAAAGGACCGCCAATTTGAGGTTCGTGTAGGGCCAACGTTATCAGATACTCACGAGCAGGAATTGGGGGTTCCTCAGGGTAGTATTTTATCTGTTACACTTTTTTCAATTAAGATTAATAGCATCATCGACGCAATTGAGAATATGGTAGATTCGTCATTGTATGTTGATGATTTTTTGATCTGCTATAGCAGCAAAAAAATGAATGCTATAGAGCGCAAACTTCAACTGTGCTTAAACAGAATTCAAAAGTGGGCCACAGAAAACGGTTTTAAATTTTCAAAGATGAAAACAAATTGCGTTCATTTTTGTTAGCTTCGGAAGCATCACCTCGATCCGGAGTTAAAAATTGATATGAGTCCTATTAAAGTTGTTAAGGAAGTGAAATTCTTAGGTTTGTTGTTTGACAACAAACTGAATTTCACTTCCCACATAAAACAACTAAAAGTTAAATGTAAGAAAGCTCTGAACCTGCTGAAAATTGTTGGTAGCGCCGATTGGGGTGCTGACCAAAAAAACTTTGCTCCATCTGTATAGATCACTTGTTCGGTCAAAATTAGATTACGGTTGTGTAGTTTACGATTCTGCAAGGAAATCGTATCTCAAACCACTTGATGCAATTCATAATAGTGGTATTAGAATTAGTCTAGGGGCTTTTCGAACATCCCCTATAGACTCAGTGCTTGTAGAAGCAGAGGAATCTTCTCTTGAGAAGCGCAGAATTAAATTGTCTCTCCAATATGTGTCTAAACTTTTGGCCAATCCTTCAAATCCTGCTTATAATTGTGTTACAGACCCTCAAAATGTTGATTTCTTTAACCGCCACCAGAAACACATTCCTCCATTGGGAATTAGAATTAAACCCCACATGGAGTCCACCAAAATTGAACCTCATACAATAAAAGAAAATCGTAAAACATATATACCTCCTTGGCATCTTAAAATACCAACAGTTATTTTGGACCTTGTTTCTACCAAAAAATCTGATACCAATTCCTTGCAGTTCAAACAAAAATATGCCGAAATAAAGTCCAAGTATAGTACATATACAAGGATCTATACGGATGGATCTAAGGATGGTGACAAAGTATCATCAGCTGCTGTTACTGGTGATCATGTCACCTCAATCAGAATACCGAATCAGAGTTCTATTTTTACAGCTGAAGTTAAAGCTTTACAACTCGCTCTTGAACATATCGAGAATACTCAGGAAAAGAAGTCGACTAAAAGTTAAATGTAAAAGGGCACTGAACATTTTGAAGGTAGTTGGTAGCACTGATTGGGGTGCTGACCAAAAAACATTGATCCATCTGTATAGATCACTTGTGAGATGTAAATTAGTTTATGGCTGCGTGGTTTATGGTTCTGCAAGAAAATCATACCTGAAACCACTTGATGCAATTCATAAGAAAGGTATTGGAATTAGCTTGGGTGCATTTAGAACTTCACCAATAGAATCAATGCTTGTTGAGGCGGAGGAGCCTTCTCTTGAGAAGCGCAGAGTTAGACTCTCCCTTCAGTATGTCTCTATACTTCTTTCTAATCCATCAAATCCTGCTTATACCTGTGTTGCAGAACCTCGAAATATCGAATTTTTTAACCGCCACCAGAAATTGATTGTTGTTGTTTGATTGTAGCATAAGAATATACAAGATAACAATAAAACAGGTTATAGTTGAATGCGCTGCAAGGAAATGGCATATTCTGAGAGGCTGTCTTCCTGCCATTCCCTTTTGACGAAAAGTATATTCATGACAGCAATATTTGTGTTGATGGCTCATAAGGTTTAGTGATGGAACCTCTTCTTGGAAAGATACTATGGGATATAGTAAACAGTGTGTGAGAGAAACGCTACCAATGTACGTGTGGGTATATCAAGCCCTAGAACATAGAATACAAAAAGCGCCGATGAGCCGTCGGTCCGCAAACCGTTGGATAAGACCAACCCGCACGACCGAAAACCCATCGCCAGTTCCTGTGGCCTATATTCGCCAGTTATTAGAAACTTGTCGGGAGGAGAATTCACCACTGATACCTCTGTAGCGTCCTCCCTCACCACTCTACAAGGATGTAGACAAGGGATACGACTTTTTTATTTAGTACGATAATTTTCTGCAAGGAAGTCGTATCTAAAACCACTTGATGCAATTCATAATAGCGGTATTAGAATTAGTCTAGGGGCTTTTCGAACATCCCTAATAGACTCAATGCTTGTTGAAGCAGAGGAGCCTTCTCTTGAAAAGCTCAGAATTAAATTGTCTCTCCAATATATGTCTAAACTTTTGGCCAATCCTTCAAATCCTGCTTATAATTGTATTTCTGAACCTCAAAATGTTGACTTTTTTAACCGACATCAGAAACATATTCCTCAATTGGGAATTAGAGTTAAACCCCACATGGGGTCTGCCAAAATTGATTCTGAATCTATAAAAGAAAACCGTAAATCACACATTCCTCCTTGGCATCTTAAAAACCCTACAGTTATCTTGGACCTTGCTTCTACCAAAAAATCTGATACCAATTCCTTGCAGTTCAAACAAAAATATGCCGAAATAAAGTCCAGGTATAGTGCATATACAAGGATCTATACAGATGGATCTAAAGATGGTGACAAAGTATCATCAGCTGCTGTTACTGGTGATCATATCACCTCAATCAGAATACCGAATCAGAGTTCTATTTTCACAGCTGAAGTTAAAGCTATTCAACTCGCACTTGAGCACACCGAGAATGCACAGGAAAGAAAGTCGATCATCTTCTCCGACTCTTTCCTCTTTACTTGCTTTACTCAACCCCAAGTTGAAGAACCCTCTCATTTAGGAGCTTCGTGAGAAGTTAACAACTCTCGTGTCTGACCAATATGATATCGTGTTTTGCTGGTTACCCGGACATGTAGGTATCGCTGGTAACACCAAAGCAGACAGTGCAGCAAAACAGGCTTTAGCCAAGCGTCTCACTGATTTTAACATCCCTTTCAGTGATTTCAAACCACATATTAGTAACTACATCAAATCTATGTGGCAGGCGGAATGGGATGGAGCGACAAATAACAAGCTTCATCGCTTCCGACCAACTATTTCAGATCACTACCCGTCTAGTAACCTTTGTAGAAAGGATCTTGCAGTTTTGACGCGATGTCATGTTGGTCATACACGACTTACACATTCCTTTTTGTTGGAGGGTAATTTGCGACCAGAGTGTGTTCCCTGCCAGCAGGTGTTGACAGTGGAGCACATTCTTTTGCACTGTACAGATTTTAATCTTGTTAGACGACAGTATTTTAATGTTGTGTCTCTTAGAGACATGTTTTACAAGACAAACTCTCATGAAGTTTTGTCGTTCCTGAAGGAAATCAACCTTTTTAATAAATTTTAAATAGTTTGGTTTTATTATTTTAAATTTTCATCTATCCTTTATATCTGTTTCACGGGTTGATTTTCACAACTGCTTTGATGAACTGCACTCATTTTTTAATTTCATTGTTCACTTGTCAGGTGTACTCCACATTTTTCATGTGTCGTCATCTCTTTTTTAACTTCTGCGTTGAAAATAATGATCATTTTTAACATTTCATACTTTCATCGCCACGATATAGCCTTAGTTGCTGATGTGGCGTAAAGCACCAATAAATAATAATAATAATATTCACATTCATTCAGGGTTGATTTACGCAACATTTTCTGCACACTTGATCATATTTTTACATTACTGTGTTCATTGATTAATTTTCTTCCTTATACTTCTTCATATTTCGTTGATTGATTTTTAATTACCTCATGGCGAATGACGATCTATTTTACATTTCATACCTTTCATCGCCACGATATAGCCTTAGTTGCTGATGTGGCGTAAATCACCAATAAATAAATAAATAATTTTTTTGAATTGCTTTTTCCTTTTTCCAGATAGGGCAATCTTTAGAAGATGACATGTGATTGCCCTGGCAGTTTGTGCATGTTATATGTTCACTAGTACATGGCTCGTCATGTTTTAGACAGCATCAATGACAGATTGCTTGGTCTCGGCAGGCGTCTTTACTGTGGCCGAATTTCTGACACCTGAAACATCGAAGCGGATTTGGAATGAACAAATCCACTTTGACATTCATATATCCTATTTTCACTGATTTGGGTTGGGTTGTATTGAAGGTAAAAATGTAGGTATTGGTTTTAATAATATTCCCATCTTTTTTAATTTCAATTCTTTAAACTGTTTTAACTCTCTGAGATGCCATTTCGTTAACAATTTCAACTTCATCAATATCAGCCAGCTCACGAGTTCGAACAACACCTTTGCTATCATCAAGGGTCCTGTGAGGGCATGCATTTACATCTGTATCATGAATTTTAGTAACTTTGAATAAGGCCATTGCCTGTTTCTCATGGACACATTCTATTAAAATACCTCCTGTTCTCATTTTTTTAACATCTTTCACCGAGCCTGCGATACTTTGTATTGATTTCTGTAAAATAAAAGGATTCATCTTATTGATAGGTTAATTGTCATCTGCTGAGAAAATGTTGATCAATTTTGGCCATGTATTTGTTTTAGGTTGTTTCCTGTCAGGATCCAAATCTGAGTCAGAATCTAATTCCGCTGATTCATACCGTCTTTTAAATTTTGGTGTATTTTTATCCATTGTGTTATAAATAGTTGTTCTTCTGCCCATGACTTCCAGACTTACTCCGAGCCCAACCTAGGAGGTTAATGACGCGGATGTCCAACGAACAGCACCAGAAGTACATAAGCAGCATACTCCCCCAGCGTTGATGCTAATGCATACCGCTGGAGGATTGACCCGTCGAATGTTAATGGGAAGTGCCAGGTCGTGGCGACCATCCAACCAATCATTTCAGTAAAAACCAGTTCAACAAAAACTACTTCTCACAACCGACGCAGACAGTACAACAAAACGGAAGATGTTAAAAAGGTATCAAAATAATTAAAAGTCAGTCTGGGTAGTAATGATGAAATAAAAGTAAAAGAAATGACTGATTGAATGACCACCCAATGCCACCGTGACACTTGGTATTTTTGGGGTTGGGGGCTTCCGATTGGTCGGAACGGGCCATCCGACCATCCGTCTACTCCCGAAATTGGGGACAAAGCAGTGTGTTGGACATTATCTAAAAAATGGAGATCAGGGCCAAACAGAGTTTACAACCTGATCTTCATCTTCGAGACTGCCCTAGGGGGGTTTGATCATCCCCTACTAGGCGGGTCCCCAGGTGGCGGATAGGGGACGGCCTGCTCAGTTGGGCAGGTTTGCTAATTTCTAATTGGCAGGTTTGCTCAATTGAGCTGGTTCGCTGCGAAATACACAAATACGCAGCCCCAGACCAAAATGACCAATCCTGCTAATATCATCTGGCAGGCACCTTGTTCTCCCGTGAGGTGCGTTCCGAAGGCCCCGGAAGAGGGAATCCTGGCAGTCGAGGACTCGGGCCCCGGTTAGGGCAATCTCCGGGATGGAGCCCTGGTCTCCATTTCGGAGATAATGTTCAACACACTGCTTTGGCCCCAATTTCGGGATTATAAGGATGGTCGGATGGTCCGTTCTGGCCAATCGGGAGCCCCCCACCCCAAAAAGTACTGGGTGTCACGTCGGGGTCATTTGGTGGCCATTCAGTCAATCATTTCTTTTATTCACATAACATAATTGCCATTGTGTACTGTTTTTAAACACTTTATATTTTAATAGCCACTTAATTTTGCTGCACTGTCTGTTTCGGTTATGCATGGCAACCTTTTATTACGGTGGTTTATACAGTGATTGATTGGATGGCCGCCATCTGAAGACCTGGCACTTCCACACACGGGCCAATCAGTCAGTGGTATGCCTCGGCATCAACACTGACTGTGTATACTGCATCATACCAGGTATGTGGGAATACCGGCAACCCGGTGGGTTCACTGCATGGCAGTAACCCTACCCCTTGTTGGACTCCGTGGTGGGTGGGAGCCGGGCAGTGAACAACATAAAACGCAAACATGGATTCAACGAATAAAAAACAGAAACGAGGTCGCGATTTTCTATCCTCAGATTCGGACTCTGACTCAGATCAACATGTTCAACTTCCATCGCAAAAATGGCCAAAATTCATCATTATATATGCAGCAGCTGAAGATAAAAAAGCAACTAACATCAATCCTTTTGCATTAGAAAAGGCCATTAAAGGCATAGCTGGCACCGTAAACGGTGTTAAGAAGCTCAGAACAGGTGATCTTTTTATTGAATGCAACAAAGAATGTCAAGCATTAAATTTACTGAACACAACAAAGCTTGTAGATATCGAGGTGAACGTCTTTCCGCATCGCACCCTCAATAACAGCAGAGGTGTAATAAGAACTAAAGAATTATCAGGCATTGATGTACTTGGAATTAAAAAAGAACTACAACCACAAGGTGTTTCTGATGTGAAAAATATTACAATAAAGAAAGATGGATCAATCATAAAAAATCAATCATAAAAACCAACAATTACATTCTAACATTTGACTCTTCTCAACCACCAAAATCTATCAAAGTAGGATATATGAACGTCAAGGTGGATTTGTATATTCCAAATCCACTTCGATGCTTCAACTGTCAAAAGTTTGGACACGGACAAAACAATTGTAGGGGGAAAACTATTTGTTTCAAGTGTGGTCAAGAACTTCAAGACCCTTGCACAAATACCGTTAAATGTTGCAATTGCCAGGGTAGCCATGTGGCTGCTTCTAAAGACTGCCCAATTTGGAAAAAAGAGAAACAAATTCAAAAATTAAGTGCGAAAAGCAGGTTAGTTTCAAAGAGGCAAGAGATATTGTAGCATCAATGACTGGTATGAATACTTCTTCGCCGTCATATGCTACAAAAGTATCACAAAAATTAGCAACAAAGTCAGCAGGGTGTCAAACTGAATACACGTGGCTCACAGGAAATATACCATATTTAGTGAGAGCCTTCACAATAGAACAAAGAGAACCATCGTCCACCCAATCAAATACAACTACCCAAACCACTGAGAAAATAACAAGTCCTACACAAAACCCAGACCAAACAAAAGACATACCTCAGTTAGAACGCAAAACACAACAAAACACCAAAGCAGAAAAGAATGATAAGTCCAGCAAATCAAAACCAGATACACAAAGATCTCAACAAAATCTGAGTCAGAGTCAGAGACGGCAACAAGCAAAAGACATAAAGAAAAACAGAAACAAGAGTCTGATAGACTACCGAAAGGCCTTCAAAATGTAGTCACGAGCAACATGTTTGAAGGCATTGAAGAAATGTTTGTCGATGAGTGCATCGACGACACGTTTTCTTACAAACAGCGCCAGAATAGTTCTCAGGGAAAGTCCCCACGTAAGACATCACCAAAAAGAAGCACTGGGGCAATTTCGCCCATACGTCCACCATCCAAATCACCACTCAAACATGGGTAATACACACAAGCAAAATATTATACAGTGGAATTGTCGAGGTTTTAGAGCAAATTTTAATGAACTTGGTCTTCTAACCCCAAAATATCAACCTGCAGCCTTTTGCCTGCAGGAAACTCTTTTAAAGAAATCCGATGCTCGGGATCGTTTAGCTTTTAAGCGTATAATGCTTGGGCAGATGAAACTGATCTTCATATTCGTGGAACGTCCGTCTTAGTTAGAAACAACATTATTCACAGTTCTGTATCTTTGCAATCAAATTTACCCTTGGGGGGGGGGGGTTGATCATCCCCTACTAGGCGGGTCCTCAGGTGGCGGATGGAGGACGGCCTGCTAAATTGGGCAGGTTTGCTAATTTCTAATTGGCAGGTTTGCTCAATTGAGTTGGTTCGCTGCGAAATACACAAATACGCAGCCCCGGACCAAAATGGTCAATCCTGCTAATACCATCTGGCAGGCACCTTGTTCTCCCGTGAGGTGCGTTCCGAAGGCCCCGGAAGAAGGAATCCTGCAGTTGAGGACGCGGGCCCCGTTTAGGGCAGTCTCCAAGGATGGGGATCAGGCCGTAAACTCTGTTTGGCCCTGGTCTCCATTTTTTCAGATATTGTCCAAGACACTGCTTTGGCCCCAATTTCGGGAGTAGAAGGATGGTCGGATGGCCCGTTCTGGCCAATCGGGAGCCCCCACCCCAAAAAGTACTGGGTGTCACGTCGGGGGGCATTTGGTGGTCATTCAATCAGTCATTTATTTTAATCACTTACCATAATTGCCATTGTATACTGTTTTTCAACATTCCTATTTTTAACAACTATTAAATTTTGCAGCACTGTCTCGTGACAATTATTATTTTAATGCTTTCTAAAGTGATTGGTTGGATGATCGCCATCTGAAGACCTGGCACTTCCACCAAGGGTCAATCAGCCAGTGGCATACTTCGGTATCAACACTGGGTGAGTATACTGCTCCATACCAGGTATGTGGGAATACCGGCAACCTGGTGGGTTCACTGCGAAGCAGTAACCCTACCCCTTGTTGGACTCCACGGTTGGTGGGAGCCGGGGCAATGAACTTTAAAAAAATAAACATGGCTAAAATACCACAAAAAAAAACAAAAAGGGGAACTTGAATTGAATACTTCTGATTCTGACTCGGATTATGGAACCTCGCAAAGTTTAAATCATTGGCCAAAATTCATTATAATTTATGCTGCTGAAGAGGGTAAAAAGGCAACGGATATAAACCCGTTTGCCTTGGAAAAAGCCATTAAGGGAATAGCTGGGGATGTGAAGGATGTAAAAAAGTTAAGATCTGGTGGAATTTTAATTGAATGTCGAAGAGAAATGCAGGCACTCAATTTATTAAAAATGAATAAACTGGTTAATCTGGAAGTTAATGCCTTTGCTCACAAAACACTCAACACAAGCAAAGGCGTTGTACGAACAAGAGAGCTGTCTGGTATTCCTGAGACTGAAATCCAGAATGAATTACAACTGCAGTGAGTGAATCATGTCAAAAGAATTGAAATCAAAAGAGATGTCAAATCGATACCAACTAAGACTTATATTTTAACTTTCAATACAGCTCAGCCACCAAAGTCTATAAAAGTTGGTTACATGAACATCAAAGTGGATTTGTACATCCCAAATCCACTTCGATGTTTCAAATGTCAAAAATATGGTCACGGCCAAAATAATTGTAGAGGGCAAAAAACATATGTTTTAAATGTGGTGATGAACATCAGGACCCCTGCACGAATGCCATCAAATGTTGTAATTGTCAGGGCAATCATGTAGCTTCATCTAAGGATTACCCTGTTTGGAAAAAGGAAAAGGAAATTCAAAAAGTTAAGGTTGAAAGGCAAATTAGTTTTAAAGAGGCCAGAGACATAGTGTCATCATTGCCTGGTATGAACACAATATCACAATCATATGCAACAAAATTGTCACAAAAAGCACCCACCCAGTCAGTGGAATGCCAGACCCAATACACTTGGCTCAGTGGAACAATTCCATCTTTAGTGAAGGCCTTTATTATAGAACCGACTGAACCAAAATCAACCCAAACACATCCAACAGATCAAATAACAACAGAGGAAATACCCAAGAACAGACAACCAGAACAAAAAAATCATAACAAAGAACAAAACTCTAAATCAGAACACAAAAACGAACCAAACAAACCAAAACCAGATCAAAAACAAACAGCACAACAACAAAATCTAAGTCAGAATCAGAGACGGCAGCAAGAGAGAGAGAGCAGAAAAAATTAACAAAGAAAAACAGAAACTAGAATCAGACCGCTTACCTAAGAGACTTCAAAATGTTGTGACAAACAAAATGTTTGATGGAATTGAGGAAATGTCAGTCGATGAGTGTATCGACGACATGTTCTCTACTAAACTACGCCTGAATTCTTCACAGGGTAGGTCGCCCCCCAGAACGTCACCAAAGAAAAACACGGGGGCAATATCTCCCATTCGTCCACCTTCAAAATCACCCACTAAACATGGGTAATAAACCCAAACAAAACATTATACAGTGGAATTGTCGAGGTTTTAGAGCTAATTTTAATGAACTTGGTCTTCTAAGCCAAAAATACAATCCTGTAGCTTTTTGGCTGCAGGAAACGCTTTTAAAGAAACCTGAAGTTCAAGACCATTCAGCTTTTAAGCATTATACTTCGCATAATGCGTGGGCTGAAAATAATGATCTTCATGTTCGTGGAACGACTGTCCTAGTTAGGAACGACATCATTCACAGTTCTGTACCATTACAGACAAATGTACAGGCTGTGGCGGTACGCCTTACTTTAGACAAAACAGTTACACTTTGTTCAATTTACGTTTCACCAAGTAAAGTCCTACAACTGAATGATCTTGAGCTACTGGTCCAACAGCTCCCAACTCCATACATTTTGATGGGTGATTTTAATGCACATAGCCCTCTTTGGGGTGATTCCTGCAGTCAAGAAGATGTAAAAGGCAAAACTGTAGAAGCGTTCGTTACTAAATATGATCTGTGTTTGTTTAATGATGGTTCAGACACGTATCTGCACCCCGCATCTGATTCATATACATCGATTGATCTTTCAATTGCATGCCCTTCTATCTTCCTCGACTTTTCGTGGAAGGTGGAAGATGACTTGTGCGGGAGTAATCACTTTCCAATTGTGTTGGAGAGTGTAGTTCCGGCGGATGATGAGAGAGTGCCCCAGTGGAACTTTAAAAAGGCTGACTGGGACACTTTTTTTTCATCGCTTTGTTCTGAACGACTCACACGGGAGAAATTTCAGGATAGTGCTGACCAAATCGAACATTTTACAAACGAGCTGCTTGACATTGCAAACACAGTCATCCCTAAAACCTCGACAAATCCAAAACGTTTCAACAAACCATGGTTTGATGATGAATGCAAAAAGGCTATAAAGGAACGTAAGAAAGCTGAAAGGGGATTTAACAAGTCACCAACTACATATAATTTAGACAAACTTCGTATAAATCGGGCAAAAACAAGACGACATATAAAACAAAAAAAGAAAGGTTCTTGGGAATCTTACATTTCCAAGATTAACCAAAACACCCCTATCACTAAAATTTGGAGAATGATTAAAAAGATTAAAGGAAAAGAAACAAACTCAACTGTACAACACCTGAAGGAAAACAACACCCTAATTACATCCAAAACAGAAATTTCAAACACTTTGGCCTCCACATTTTCGAAACATTCGTCGTCTAAAAATTGTAATCCAGAATTTATTAAAATTAAAAAACAGCAAGAAAAAAAAAGATCAAATTTAACACCAACAATCTAGAGGATTACAATGAACCTTTCTCTATGGAAGAGTTACGTAACTCTTTGCATAGAGCAAAGGATACTGCCACTGGTCCCGATGACATACATTACAATCTTTTAAAGAATCTGCCACAAACATCACTAGAACTTTTATTATCAGTTTTTAACGGCATTTGGGTGACTGGTGAGTTTCCACCATCCTGGCGCAACTATAGTTCCTATTCCTAAGCCCGATAAAGATCACAGCAACCCAAGCAATTACAGGCCTATTGCCTTAACAAGTTGTCTGTGCAACACCATGGAGAGGATGATCAATGACCGACTTGTCTGGTTTCTGGAATCGAACAATCTGCTTGCGGATGTTCAGTGTGGTTTCAGAAGCCAGATGAGTACTGTGGATCATTTGGTCAGACTTGAAACGTTTATTAGGAATGCCTTCGCCAGAAAAGAACATGTGGTCGCCATCTTCTTTGATCTGGAGAAGGCATACGATACAACGTGGACGTATGGGATTTTAAAAGATCTTTTTAACATGGGGTTGAGTGGGCGTATGCCCCTTTTTATTGACAACTTTTTAAAGGACCGTCAATTTCAGGTTCGTGTTGGGTCAGCGTTGTCTGTTACCCTGTTCTCGATAAAGATCAATAGTATCATCGATCCTAGGGGGGTTTGATCGTCCCCTACTAGGCGGGTCCTCAGGTGGCGGATAGAGGACGGCCTGCTCAATTGGGCAGGTTTGCTAATTTTTAATTGGCAGGTTTGCTCAATTGAGCTGGTTCACTGCGAAATACCCGAATACGCAGCCCCGGACCAAAATGATCAACCCTGCTAATTCCATCTGGCAGGCACCTTGTTCTCCCGTGAGGTGCGTTCCGAAGGCCCCGGAAGAAGGAGTCCTGGCAGTTGAGGACTAGTGGCCCCGGTTAGGGCAGTCTCCGGGATGGAGCCCTGGTCTCCATTTCGGAGATAATGTCCAACACACTGCTTTGGCCCCAATTTCGGGAGTAGAAGGATGGTCGGATGGTCCGTTCTGGCCAATCGGGAGCCCCCACCCCAAAAAGTACTGGGTCTCACGTCGGGGGGCATTTGGTGACCATTCAATCAATCATTTCTTTTATTCACATAACATAATTGCCATTGTGTACTGTTTTTAAACACTTTATATTTTAATAGCCATTCAGTTTTGCTGCACTGTCTGTTTCGGTTATGCATGGCAACCTTTTTTATGGTGTTTTATACAGTGATTGGTTGGATGGCCGCCATCTGAAGACCTGGCCCTTCCACACACGGGCCAATCAGCCAGTGGCATACCTCGGTATCAACACTGACTGAGTATACTGCCCCATACCAGGTATGTGGGAATACCGGCAACCCGGTGGGTTCACTGCATGGCAGTAACTCTACCCCTTGTTGGACTCCGTGGTGGGTGGGAGCCGGGGCAGAGAACAATTTACAACACTAACTATGGCTAATATACCACACAAGATTAGGACACGGGGTTACGTTTTTAGTGATGATGATTCTGATTCTGACTTGGGACACATCGTACCACAAATTAATACATGGCCAAAATTTGTAATGATCAGCTCTTCTGAAGAAGGAAAGCTTGCAACTGATATCAATCTTTTCGCTTTAGAAAAGTCGATAAAGGGAATAGCAGGCAATGTTATAAATGTGAAAAAGTTAAGATATGGAATGTTGTTGGTGGAATGTAAAAATGAAGCTCAGGCAAAGAATTTGTTGAAAACTGATAAACTTTTCAATATGCAGGTAAATGTCTTCCCTCACAAAAGCCTTAATACCAGCAAGGGCGTTGTCAGAACGATAGCCCAAGAACATTAGGTTTCACTAGGGAAAAAAATCGGAAAAAGCTGATTTTTTCAGGGAATGTCGAGTACATGTCACTGAACGATTAGACAAAAGTCCCCTAAAATCCCAGTTGAGCTTTTTTTTTCTACAGCCTTTTTTCGAAAACGCGTTTGAAAAAAATAATAAAAAATCGCACGAACTTTGTAACCTCGAATTGATCCAACTGTATTTTTTGTTTACGCGTATTTCGAGCTACATAATGTCTAATATACATTTACCTAGAGGAAAATGTGCATTCTGTGACAATTTCTGCGAAAAATTATTGAAAATTCACAAAAACAGTATCGGATTTACGCAAAAAATGACGATTTTCCTAACGGATTTGCCCAAAGGGTCGTAGTACAGAACGGGATGTTAGTTGGACAGACGATAAAAAATCCACCACCATTTGAAGACTTTTATCATTGCTTACAAAATAGACATTATGGAAGACCCCCTCTGCTTCTGGCCGAGTTCCCCTTTTGACATAAAATTCGTCAGCATGAGAACTCAACTATTTTCGGGTTTGGGACCGAACAGACACGTCTGTGTCTGGCAGCATTAGATCAATAAATAATATTTACAGAATGTACAAAAATCAATAAATAATATTTACAGAATGTACAAATCAATCAACATGGATTAAGTTACATTGACTATTATCAACGCTATATACAGAAATGACATGACCTATATACATATTATTCATCGAACTCAGAAATTTCCGACAGGACAGTGTTTCTGTGGTTGTTACAAGAATCCGAACTGCAATTACACAAACCTGAGCAAGAGAGTCCTGCCTTCTTACACCCACACCTTTTTGTACAAGCACTCTTGCAACCACAACTGATCAGATTCAGTAGGTTATCGGGGGCACATGGCTTTGTGGCTGCAGTCGGTACAAGAAGTCCATTGTCTAGCGACCATCCCCAATCCGTCGGAGGAAGCGAAGTGCCCAGCCATTGTTGGACCTGGAGATAACATCTGTAGACATGTTGTTGTGCAGCATCGCTGCTTGGTGGGAATGAGGCTAGGTCGATGGGTTTATTCAGTTTAGATTTTGCTACATAACGCTTGTAAGTGACATATCTATATTGGTCGAGAGAGGAAACAGTTTTACTCCCGTATAAGATCAGGAGAAGTTGTTCCCCGGCAGCGGCTACTGCACTTGGTGTACTGTCATCCGCCAAAATTGTGTTGACATACTGTTGTGAGTCGCTAGTAACATCGGAGACAATTGTACTGAATACTTTCTTCTTACCAACTCGAAAGAGTGCAGAAGTAGTGTCACAACCACTTATAGAATGTGCTACAAGGAGGTTGCTTCTATGGTCACCCATTTTGGTTGCTATTTCACTAACTGAAACTAGTAAGTTTGGGGTAATGGAATACATCATGTGAATATTACATCCCGGTTGAACTCGAGAGGTAAGAATGACTAACAAGTCTGTGTCTGTTCCCACAACGACAACATTGTTGTCATCTTGAGCGATGTCAAGTGCAGTTTCGGCTATCAGTACATCAGCATCAGCCTCGGCCTGCTTGGACTGAATATTGATAGCAGATAGCTCCTGCATTAGAAGATCGATCAGTTGGGTTTTGTTCTTGGCATTTGCAAGGAAATCAGATTGGGGTGTGGTGGCTGGTAACTCGGGTGAGATATTGATATCAATGGAATGGAACATTATTTCTGTAAGCTTATTCATCTGCTGCAAATAGAGATGAGAACTTTTTGCGTATGCAAAATGACCACCTGCGTGAAATAATGGAATCATATTGCGAACACAATATGTGTGGAGTTCCCAGTCGCCTGTACGCTCTGCTCTCAAGAACAACTGGAGAAGACCTATTTGCTCGTAGTATTGTACCCAAAGCTTTCCTGTGCGTACTACGGACGCATTCTGGAGCAGTTCGTGTAATTTTGACAGTAGATGGTTGACACTTTCTTGATTGACAGCGTCAGCTGTTGTACAGTCACCTCTGGCAAGTCCACAGAATATTTCATTGACTTCTGTGCAGTCTATTATGAGTACACATCAAGGGCGTGCACACATTACATGCCAATGCATCTTGAGTGTAGGCGAACACCACATTATGTGATTTAATCGAACATGGAAATTGGAACAATGATGCTATAATACGGTATTTGAATGAGAAAAGTCGATGCCGTTTGAATTTGAGTTTAGGGGGTATGGTTAATATTTCACACGTTTCACCAGTTCATTATGGAATAAATGACTATTGTTATATATCATTATAAAGCCACTGCTTTTCTGCAATTTTTGATATATAATTTAACTCCCAAAGTAGTCGTAGATTTGATTTAATGGACGTTGTGTACCGTTGTGTGTATGAAAACAATAAATTTGTTTTCGTAATTTTGTACATTTTCGTGAATATTTCACCATTGAGTGTGAGGATTGGTACAAAGTTGGCATTGTCTGTTGGGGATATGTATTCTCAATATAATTCAGCACGATATCTATGATTCTCACCCCACTAAGGCGAATAAGAATGAGAAATATGGAGCTGGGTCGAATTTTTTTTTTAAGTTTTTTTTCATCAAAAAAACGCTATAACTAAAAAAGCACAACTCGGATTCGCGGGGACTTTTCACACTTTATCCGCAATGTGTGTCCCGGAAACATATAAAAAAATCAGCTTTCTCCGATTTGTTTCCTTACTTTCTCATTTTTATGTCTAATGTGCCTGGACTACGAGGGAATTGTCAGACATTGATATCTTGGAAATTAAAAAGGAGTTAGAACCACAGGGTGTAACAGATGTAAAGAGAATTGAAATTAAAAAAGATGGAACTCTCATTAAAACAAATACTTATATATTTACATTTGAATCTGCACAACCGCCAAAATCAATCTAGGTCGGATACATGAACATCAGAGTGGATTTGTTCGTACCAAATCCACTCCGTTGCTTCAATTGTCATAAATTTGGTCATGGTCAAAACAGTTGTAGAGGGAAGACAATTTGCTTTAAGTGTGGTCAGGAACATCAGGACCCTTGCACCAACACAATTAAATGTTGTAATTGTCAGGGCAATCATGTAGCTGCATCTAAAGATTGCCCTGTTTGGAAAAGGGAGAAACAAATTCAAAAAATCAAATGTGAGAAGCAGGTCAGTTTCAAAGAGGCTAGCGACATCGTAGCTTCAATGCCTGGCATGAGTGCATCTTCACCATCATATGCAACCAAATTAACACAAAAGGTACCAACAAAATCAGTAGAATGTCAGACACCGTGGACTTGGCTTGACAATAACATTCCATCCTTATTGCAAGCCTTCACTATAGAACACTCTAATAACGTTGAACCAAAATCAACCCAAACCACATCATACACTTCAACAATAACTGATAAAATAGCACAGCGCAAACAAACAAATGAGGCACCAAAATCAGATTCAACTAAGGACAACAAAACTAAACCAGAACAGAGAAACATACCGAACAAATCAAAACCAGATCAGAACCATAGACCACAACAACAAAACCTAAGTCAGAATCAGAGACGAAGTCAAGAAAAAGAAAGGAAGAAAAAAGATAAAGAACAACAAAAAGTTAATTCGGAAAGAACACCAAAATTTTTGAAAAATGTTGTCACTAGCAACATGTTTGATGGAATTGAAGAAATGTCAGTCGATGAATGCATCGATGACACTTTCTCCAGTCAACTACGCCTGAACTCCTCTCAGGGTAGGTCTCCTCGAAAAACGTCACCTAGAAAAAACACAGGGGCAATTTCGCCCATACGTCCACCATCCAAGTCGCCATCCAAGCATGGATAAAACACGTAAACACAGTATAATACAGTGGAATTGTCGAGGTTTTAGAGCGAATTTTAATGAACTGAGCATTCTAAGTCAAAAATATAAACCTGCTGCTTTTTGCTTGCAGGAAACACTTCTGAAGAAACCTGTCACACATATTCATCCCGTCCTTAAGGGTTACAATTTATATAACGCTTGGGCAGATGAAAATGACCTTCATATCCGTGGAACGTCTGTCTTGGTCAGAAACGACATTATTCACAGTTCTGTACCGTTACAATCAAATTTACAGGCTGTAGCGATACGCCTGACCTTAGACAAGACAGTCACGTTATGTTCAATTTACCAAGTAAACTACTTAAGCTGACAGATCTTGAACATCTGATTCATCAGCTCCCAACTCCGTACGTTTTCTTGGGTGATTTTAATGCACATAGCCCCCTTTGGGGTAATTCCTGCAGTCAAGAAGATGCAAAAGGTAAAACTATAGAAGAGTTAATTACAAAATATGACTTGTGCTTGTTCAATGATGGGTCAGATACCTACCTGCACCCCGCATCTGGTTCTTACACTTCAATTGATTTAACAATTGCATACCCTTCCGTCTTCCTTGATTTCTCTTGGCCTAGGGGGGTTTGATCATCCCCTACTAGGCGGGTCCTCAGGTGGCGGATAGAGGACGGCCTGCAAAATTGGGCAGGTTTGCTAATTTCTAATTGGCAGGTTTGCTCAATTGAGTTGGTTCGCTGCGAAATACATAAATACGCAGCCCCGGACCAAAATGATCAATCCTGCTAATACCATCTGGCAGGCGCCTTGTTCTCCCGTTAGGTGCATTCCGAAGGCCCCGGAAGAAGGAATCCTGGCAGTTGAGGACTCGTGGCCCCGGTTAGGGCAGTCTCCGGGATGGAGCCCTGGTCTCCATTTCGGAGATAATCTTGTTCAACACACTGCTTTGGCCCCAATTTCGGGAGTAGAAGGATGGTCGGATGGTCCGTTCTGGCCAATCGGGAGTCCCCACCCCAAAAGGTACTGGGTGTCACGTCGGGGGGCATTTGGTGGTCATTCAATCAGTCATTTCTTTTAATCACACATCATAATTGCCATTGTGTACTGTTTTTAAACATATTTTACCAAATACTTAGTTTTGCTGCACTACTGTTTGACTCAGTTCTATGTGGCAGCTTTAATTACAAGGTTTTATAAAGTGATTGGTTGGATGATCGCCATCTGAAGACATGGCACTTCCACACACGGGCCAATCAGCCAGTGGCATACTTCGGTATCAACACTGGCTGAGTATACTGCTCCATACCAGGTATGTGGGAATACCGGCAACCCGGTGGGTTCACTGTGAAGCAGTAACCCTACCCCTTGTTGGACTCCGCGGTGGGTGGGAGCCGGAGCAATGAACTTTAAAAAAAATAAACATGGCTAAAATACCACAAAAAAAACAAAAAAGGGAACTTGAATTGAATACTTCTGATTCTGACTCGGATTATGGAACCTCGCAAAGTTTAAATCATTGGCCAAAATTCATTATAATTTATGCTGCTGAAGAGGGTAAAAAGGCAACGGATATAAACCCGTTTGCCTTGGAAAAAGCCATTAAGGGAATAGCTGGGGATGTGAAGGATGTAAAAAAGTTAAGATCTGGTGGAATTTTAATTGAATGTCGAAGAGAAATGCAGGCACTCAATTTATTAAAAATGGATAAGCTGGTTAATCTGGAGGTTAACGCCTTTGCTCACAAAACACTCAACACAAGCAAAGGCGTTGTACGAACAAGAGAGCTGTCTGGCATTCCTGAGACGGAAATCCAGAATGAATTACAACTGCAGGGAGTGAATCATGTCAAAAGAATTGAAATCAAAAGAGATGGCAAATCGATACCAACTAATACTTATATTTTAACTTTCAATACAGCTCAGCCACCAAAGTCTATTAAAGTTGGTTACATGAACATCAAAGTGGATTTGTACATCCCAAATCCACTTCGATGTTTCAAATGTCAAAAATATGGTCACGGCCAAAATAATTGTAGAGGGCAAAAAAACATATGTTTTAAATGTGGTGATGGACATCAGGACCCCTGCACGAATGCCATCAAATGTTGTAATTGTCAGGGCAATCATGTAGCTTCATCTAAGGATTGCCCTGTTTGGAAAAAGGAAAAGGAAATTCAAAAAGTCAAGGTTGAAAGGCAAATTAGTTTTAAAGAGGCCAGAGACATAGTGTCATCATTGCCTGGTATGAACACAATATCACAATCATATGCAACAAAATTGTCACAAAAAGCACCCACCCAGTCAGTGGAATGCCAGACCCAATACACTTGGCTCAGTGGAACAATTCCTTCTTTAGTGAAGGCCTTTATTATAGAACCGACTGAACCAAAATCAACCCAAAACACATCCAACAGCTCAAATAACAACAGAGGAAATACCCGAGAACAGACAACAACCAGAACAAAAAAAATCATAACAAAGAACAAAACTCTAAATCAGAACACAAAAAGGAATCAAGCAAACCAAACCCAGATCAAAAACACAAAGCACAACAACAAAATCTAAGTCAGAATCAAAGACGGCAGCACGAGAGAGAGCAGAAAAAAATTAATTCAGATCGCTTACCTAAGAGACTTCAAAATGTTATGACAAACAACATGTTTGATGGAATTGAGAAAATGTCAGTCGATGAGTGTATCGACGACACGTTCTCTACTAAACTACATCTGAATTCTTCTCAGGGTAGGTCGCCACACAGAACATCAACAAAGAAAAACACGGGGGCAATATCTCCCATTCGTCCACCTTCAAAATCACCTACTAAACATGGGTAATAAACCCAAACAAAACATTATACAGTGGAATTGTCGAGGTTTTAGAGCTACTTTTAATGAACTAGGTCTTCTAAGCCAAAAATACAATCCTGTAGCTTTTTGCCTGCAGGAAACTCTTTTAAAGAAACCTGAAGTTCAAGACCATTCAGCTTTTAAGCATTATACTTCGCATAATGCATGGGCTGACAATAATGATCTTCATGTTCGTGGAACGACTGTCTTAGTTAGGAACGACATCATTCACAGTTCTGTACCATTACAGACAAATTTACAGGCTGTGGCGGTACGCCTTACTTTAGACAAAACAGTTACACTTTGTTCAATTTACGTTTCACCAAGTAAAGTCCTACAACTGAATGATCTTGAGCTACTGGTCCAACAGCTCCCAACTCCATACATTTTGTTGGGTGATTTTAATGCACATAGCCCTCTTCGGGGTGATTCCTGCAGTCAAGAAGATGTAAAAGGCAAAACTGTAGAAGAGTTCTTTACTAAATATGATCTGTGTTTGTTTAATGATGGTTCAGACACTTATCTGCACCCCGCATCTGGTTCGTATACATCGATTGATCTTTCAATTGCATGCCCTTCTATCTTCCTCGACTTTTCGTGGAAGGTAGAAGATGACTTGTGCGGGAGTGATCACTTTCCAATTGTGTCGGAGAGTGTAGTTCCGGCGGATGATGAGAGAGTGCCCCAGTGGAACTTTAAAAAAGCTGACTGGGACACTTTTTCATCGCTTTGTTCTGAACGACTCACACGGGAGAAATTTCAGGATAGAGCTGACCAAATCGAACATTTTACAAACGAGCTGCTTGACATTGAAAACACTGTCATCCCTAAAACCTCGACAAATCCAAAACGTTTCAACAAACCATGGTTTGATGATGAATGCAAAAAGGCTATAAAGGATCGTAAGAAAGCTGAAAGGGAATTTAACGAGTCACCAACTACATATAATTTAGACAAACTTCGTATAAATCGGGCAAAAACAAGACGACATATAAAACAAAAAAAGAAAAGTTCTTGGGAATCTTACATTTCGAAGATTAACCAAAACACCCCTGTCACTAAAATTTGGAAAATGATTAAAAAGATTAAAGGAAAAGAAACAAAATCAACTATACAACACCTGAAGGAAAACAACACCTTAATTACCTCTAAAACAGAAATTTCAAATACTTTGGCCTCTACATTTTCGAAGCATTCGTCATCTGAAAATTGTAATCCAGAATTTATCAAAATTAAAAAACAGCAAGAAAAGCAAAAGATCAAATTTACCTCCAACGATTTGGAGGATTACAATGAACCTTTCTCTATGGAGGAGTTATGTAACTCCTTGCATAGAGCAAGGGATACTGCCACTGGTCCTGATGAAATTCACTACCAAATTTTAAAGCATCTGCCTCAATCTTCACTAGAACTTTTATTATCAATTTTTAATGGCATTTGGGTGACTGGCCAGTTTCCACCATCCTGGCGTAAAGCAACAATAATTCCAAGTCCTAAGCCTGATAAAGATCACAGCAACCCAAGCAATTACAGGCCTATTGCCTTAACCAGTTGTCTGTGCAAAACCATGGAGAGGATGATCAATGATCGACTTGTCTGATTTCTGGAATCGAACAATCTGCTTGCGGATATTCAGTGTGGTTTCAGAAACCAGAGGAGTACTGTGGATCATTTGGTCAGACTTGAAACGTTTATAAGAAATGCCTTTGCTAGAAAAGAACATGTGGTCGCCATCTTCTTTGATCTAGAGAAGGCATATGATACAACGTGGACGTATGGGATTTTAAAAGATCTTTTTAACATGGGGTTGAGAGGGCGTATGCCTCTTTTTATTGAAAACTTGTTGAGGGACCGCCAGTTTCAGGTTCGTGTTGGGTCAACGTTATCTGATCCCCACGAGCAGGAATTGGGGGTTCCTCAGGGTAGTATTTTATCCGTTACCCTGTTTTCGATTAAAATTAACAGTATCATCGATGCAATTGAAAATATGGTAGACTCTTCATTGTATGTCGATGATTTTTTAATCTGTTATAGCAGCAAGAAAATGAATGCTATAGAGCGCAAACTTCAGCTGTGCCTAAACAAAATTCAAAAATGGGCCACAGAAAACGGTTTCAAATTTTCAAAGATGAAAACAAATTGTGTTCATTTTTGTAAGCTTCGGAAACATCACCTCGATCCGGAGTTAAAACTTGATGGGAGTCCTATTAAAGTTGTTAAGGAAGTGAAATTCTTAGGTTTGTTGTTTGACAGCAAACTGAATTTCACTTCCCACATAAAACAACTAAAAGTTAAATGTAAGAGAGCTCTGAACCTACTGAAGGTCGTTGGTAGCACTGATTGGGGTGCTGACCAAAAACCTTTGCTCCATCTGTATAGGTCACTTGTTCGATCAAAATTAGATTACGGTTCTATAGTTTACGGTTCTGCAAGGAAGTCATACCTAAAACAACTTGATGCTATTCACAATAGTGGTATTAGAATTAGTCTATGGGCTTTTCGAACATCCCCAATAGACTCGATGCTTGTTGAAGCAGAGGAGCCCTCTCTCGAGAAGCGCAGAATTAAATTGTCTCTACAATATGTGTCTAAACTTTTGGCCAATCCTTCAAATCCTGCTTTTAATTGTATTTCAGAACCTCAAAATGTTGACTTTTTTAACCGACATCCGAAACATATTCCTCCATTGGGAATTAGAGTTAAACCCCACATGGAGTCTGCAAAAATTGATTCTGAATCTATAAAAGAAAACCGTAAATCACACATTCCTCCTTGGCATCTTAAAAAACCTACAGTTATTTTGGACCTTGCTTCTACCAAAAAATCTGATACCAATTCCTTGCAGTTCAAACAAAAATATGCCGAAATAAAGTCCAAGTATAGTGCATATACAAGGATCTATACAGATGGATCTAAAGATGGTGACAAAGTATCATCAGCTGCTGTTACTGGTGATGGTATCACCTCAATCAGAATACCGAATCAGAGTTCTATTTTCGCAGCTGAAGTTAAAGCTATACAACTTGCACTTGAACATATCGAAAATGTACAGGAAAAGAAGACGATTATTTTTTCTGACTCTCTTTCCTCTTTGCTTGCTTTGCTCAACCCCAGGTTGAAGAACCCTCTCATTTTGGAACTTCGTCAGAAGTTAACAACTCTCATGTCTGACCAATATGATATCGTGTTTTGCAGGTTACCTGGACATGTAGGTATCGCTGGTAACACCAGAGCAGACATTGCGGCAAAACAGGCTTTAACAAAGCCTCTCACTGATTTTAAGATCCCTTTCAGTGATTTTAAGCCTCATATTAGTTGTTACATCAAATCTATGTGGCAGGCGGAATGGGATGGGGCGACAAATAACAAGCTCCATCGCTTCCGACCAAACATATTTGATCACTACCCATCCAGTAACCTCTGTAGAAAAGATCATGTTATTCTGACACGATGTCATGTTGGTCATACACGACTTACACATTCCTTTCTGTTGGAGGGTAATATGCGACCAGAATGTGTTCCATGTCAGCAGGTGTTGTCAGAGGAGCACATTCTCTTAAATTGTACTGATTTTAATCTTGTTAGAGGGCAGTACTTCACAGTTGGATCCCTTAGAGATCTATTTTACAATACGAGCCCACACAAAATTGTATCATTTTTGAAAGTAATCAACCTTTTTAACAAATTTTAAAATTGTTTTTATTCTTTTAATCTAGACTCATCAAGCTCAGTTCATCAGGTTGATTTAGAAGTAGACATTTTTCACTTATCTCATTACTCATTGTTATTTAAATTATTCTTGTCTTTGACATGTCTGTTGTGATTATCCTTTGTTTTTATTCAATCTTTTACTTCATAATATTGACGTTTTACTTTTCTCTCATTTCTCGCCACGATACAGCCTTAGCTGCTGATGTGGCGTTAAGCACCAATAAATAAATAAAAAAATAAATGATTTTTCTTGGAAGGTTGAAGGTGACTTGTGCGGGAGTGACCACTTTCCGATTGTGTTGGAGAGTGTAGTTCCGGCGGATGATGAGAGGGTGCCCCAGTGGAACTTTAAAAAAGGCTGACTGGGACACTTTCTCATCGCTTTGTTCTGAACGCCTCACACGGGAGAAATTTCAGGACAGTACTGACCAGATTGAACACTTCACCACAGAGTTGATTGACATTGCAAGCCAAGTCATTCCTAAAACCTCGGCAAATCCAAAGCGTTTCACTAAACCATGGTTTGATACTGAGTGCAAACAGGCTATAAAAGATCGCAAGAAATTTGAGAGGGAATTTAATAAGTCACCAACTACACAAAATTTGGATAGATTACGTATAAATCGGGCAAAAACAAGACGACTTTTAAAACATAAAAAGAAAAGTTCATGGGAAACTTACGTTTCGAAACTAAACCAAAACACCCCCATCACTAAAATTTGGAAAATGATTAAAAAAATTAAAGGAAAAGAAACACAATCAGCTGTACAACACCTAAAAGATAACAACACACTCGTAACATCAAAACAGGAAATTTCAAACAAGTTGGCCTCTACATTTTCTAAACATTCGTCGTCTGAAAATAGTAACCCAGAGTTCCTCAAACTTAAAAAACAACAAGAAAAACAAAAGATTAAATTTACATCCAATAACTTAGAGGATTATAACGAACCTTTCTCTATGGAAGAGTTAAGTAACTCTTTGCATAGAGCAAAGGATTCTGCCACTGCACCTGATCAAATACACCATCAACTTTTAAAACATCTGCCTCAAACTTCACTTGCACTTTTATTATCCATTTTTAATGACATTTGGGTGACTGGCCAGTTTCCACCTTCCTGGCGAAACGCTACTATAATTCCTATTCCTAAGCCTGACAAAGATCACAGCAACCCAAGCAATTACAGGCCTATTGCCTTAACAAGTTGTCTGTGTAAAACCATGGAGAGGATGATCAATGATCGACTTGTCTGGTTTCTGGAATCGAACAATCTGCTTGCAGATGTTCAGTGTGGTTTCAGAAACCAGAGAAGTACTGTGGATTATTTGGTTAGATTAGAAACGTTTATAAGAAATGCCTTTGCCAGAAAAGAACATGTGGTCGCCATCTTCTTTGACCTGGAAAAGGCATATGACACTACGTGGACGTATGGGATTTTAAAAGATCTTTTTTAACATTGGGTTGAGGAGGCGTATGCCTCTTTTTATTGAAAACTTTTTGAGGGACCGCCGATTTCAGGTTCGTGTTGGGTCAACGTTATCTGATCCTCACGGGCAGGAGTTGGGGGTTCCTCAAGGAAGTATTTTATCTGTTACCCTTTTCTCAGTGAAAATCAATAGTATTATTGATGCAATTGAGAATATGGTTGATTCGTCATTGTATGTAGATGACTTTTTAATCTGCTATAGCAGCAAAAAAATGAATGCTATAGAGCGCAAACTTCAGCTGTGTTTGAACATAATCCAGAAATGGGCTACAGAAAACGGCTTCAAATTCTCAAAAACTAATTGTGGTCATTTCTGTAAGCTTCGGAAGCACCACCTTGATCCGGAATTGAAAATAGACGGGAGTCGTATTAATGTTGTTAAGGAAGTGAAATTCTTGGGTTTGTTGTTTGACAGTAAACTGAATTTCACTTCTCATATAAAACAACTAAAGATAAAATGTAAAAGGGCACTGAACATTTTGAAGGTAGTTGGTAGCACTGATTGGGGTGCTGACCAAAAAACATTACTCCATCTGTATAGATCACTTGTCAGATCAAAATTAGATTACGGCTGTGCGGTTTACGGTTCTGCTAGAAAGTCATGCCTCAAACCTCTTGATGCCATTCATAACAGTGGCATAAGAATCAGCCTTGGTGCTTTTCGAACATCACCGGTGGATTCGATGCTTGTTGAGGCAGAGGAGCATTCTCTTGAGAAGTGCAGAATTAAACTTTCACTCCAATATGTTTTAAAACTTTTTTTCTAATCCGTCTAACCCCGCATACAATTGTGTCTCAGAACCTCAAAATACTGAATTTTTTAACCGTCATCAGAAACATATCCCTCCATTGGGAATTAGAATTAAACCTCATTTGGAGTCTGCCAAAATTGAACCAGTTGCAGTAAAAGAGAACCGTGAACCACAAACTCCTCCTTGGCATCTTAAAAAGCCAACAGTTATTTTGGAACTAGCATCTACTAAAAAGTCTGAAACAAATTCTCTGCAGTTTAAGCAGAAATATGCTGAAATTAAGTCAAAGTATAGTACATATACAAGGATCTATACAGACGGATCAAAAGATGGTGATAAAGTAGCATCAGCTGTTGTCACTGATGATCATGTCACTTCAATCAGAATACCGAATCAAAGTTCTATTTTCACAGCTGAGGTTAAAGCTTTACAACTTGCACTCGAGCATATCGAAAATATATCAAGAAAAAAAGTCGATTATTTTTTCTGACTCTCTTTCCTCTTTGCTTGCTTTGCTCAACCCCAAGTTGAAGAACCCTCTCATTTTGGAACTTTGTGAGAAGTTAACAACTCTCATGTCTGACCAATATGATATCGTGTTTTGCTGGTTACCCGGACATGTAGGTACCGCTGGTAACACCAGAGCAGACGGTGCAGCAAAACAGGCTTTATTCAAGCCTCTCACTGATTTTAACATCCCTTCCAGTGACCTGAAACCACATATCAATAAGTACATCAAATCTGTGTGGCAGGCGGATTGGGATGGAGCGGCAAATAACAAGCTCCATCGATTCCGACCAGATATTTGTGATCACTATCTGTCTAGTAAACTTTGTAGAAAGGATCTTGCGTATTGAGGCGGTGTCATGTTGGTCATACAAGACTTACACATTCCTTTTTGTTGGAGGGTACTGTGCGACCAGAATGTGTTCCCTGCCAGCAGGTGCTGTCATTGGAACACATTCTTTTACATTGTACAGATTTTAATCATGTCAGAGGGCAGTTTTTTTCTGTAGGATCTCTGAGAGATCTTTTTTAACGTACTAGCCCGAATATGATTCTTTCATTTTTGAAATCAATCAACCTTTTTAATAAATTTTAAAATTGTTTTTATTATCTTAACTAGAGTCTTTAAGACTTAAATTCATCAGGTTGATTTGTGAATTATTCATCTTTCTTGTTTCTCACGCATCACTGTACATATTAACATTGAGTATCATTTTTATTATAATTGTGTTTAACTCATCTTTGAATATCGTTCCTGCCATGTTTTTCTTTTAATGTTTTCTCGCCACGATATAGCCTTAGCTGCTGATGTGGCGTTAAGCACCAATAAATAAATAAACAGTATCATCGATGCAATTGGGAATATGGTAGATTCTTCGTTGTATGTTGATGATTTTTTAATCTGCTATAGCAGCAAGAAAATGAATGCTATAGAGTGCAAACTTCAGCTGTGTTTAAACAGAATCCAGAAATGGGCTACAGAAAACGGTTTTAAGTTTTCAAAGACTAAAACGAACTGTGTTCATTTCTGTAAGCTCCGGAAGCATCATCTTTATCCAGAGTTGAAAATGGATGAAAACACCATTAAAGTTTTAAAGGAAGTGAAATTCTTAGGTTTGTTGTTTGACAGTAAACTGAATTTCACTTCCCACATAAAGCAACTAAAAGTTAAATGTAAAAGAGCACTCAACCTACTGAAGGTTGTTGGTAGCACTGATTGGGGTGCTGACCAAAAAACTTTGCTCCATCTGTATAGATCACTTGTTCGATCAAAATTAGTTTACGGTTCTATAGTTTACGGTTCTGCAAGGAAGTCATACCTAAAACCACTTGATGCAATTCACAATAGTTGTATTAGAAGTAGTCTAGGGGCTTTTCGAACATCCCCAATAGATTCAATGCTAGTTGAAGCAGATGAGCCTTCTCTTGAGAAGCGCAGAATTCAATTGTCTCTACAATATGTGTCTAAACGTTTGGACAATCCTTCAAATCCTGCTTTTAATTGTATTTCAGAACCTCAAAATGTTGAATTTTTTAACCGACATCAGAAACATATTCCTCCATTGGGAATTAGAATTAAACCCCACATGGAGTCTTCAAAAATTGATTCTGAATCTATAAAAGAAAACCGTAAATCACACATTCCTCCTTGGCATCTTAAAAAACCTACTGTTATTTTGGACCTTGCTTGTACCAAAAAATCTGATACCAATTCCCTGCAGTTCAAACAAAAATATGCCGAAATAAAGTCCAAGTATAGTACATATACAAGGATCTATACGGATGGATCTAAAGATGGTGGCAAAGTATCATCAGCTGCTGTTACTGGTGATCATGTCACCTCAATCAGAATATCGAATCAGAGTTCTTTTTTCACACCTGAAGTTAAAGCTATACAACTTGCGCTTGAACACATAGAAAATGTGCAGGAAAAGAAGTCGATTATTTTTTCTGACTCTCTTTCCTCTTTCCTCTTTACTTGCTTTACTCAACACCAGGGCAGACGGTGTAGCAAAACAGGCTTTATCCAAGCCTTTCACTGATTTTAACATCCCTTTCTGTGACCTGAAACCACATATCAATAAGTACATCAAATCTGTGTGGCAGCCGGATTGGGATGGAGCGACAAATAACAAGCTCCATCGATTCCGACCAGATATTTGTGATCACTACCCGTCTAGTAACCTTTGTAGAAAGGATCTTGCAGTATTGACGCGGTGTCATATTGGTCATACAAGACTAACACATTCCTTTTTGTTGGAGGGTACTGTGCGACCAGAATGTGTTCACTGCCAGCAGGTGTATTCAGTGGAACACATTCTTTTACATTGTACAGATTTTAATCATGTCAGAGGGCAGTATTTTTCTGTAGGATCTCTGAGAGATCATTTTTATCGTACGAGCCCGAATATGATTCTTTCATTTTTGAAATCAATCAACCTTTTTAATAAATTTTAAAATTGTTTTTATTATCTTAACTACAGTCTTTAAGACTTGAATTCATCAGGTTGATTTGTGACTTATTCATCTTTCTTGTTTCTTCACTCATTACTGTTCATATCACATTGAGTATCATTTTTATTATAATTGTGTTTTACTCATCTTTGAATATCGTTTCTGCCATGTTTTTCTTTTAATGTTTTCTCGCCACGATATAGCCTTAGCTACTGATGTGGCGTTAAGCACCAATAAATAAATAAACAAAAATATGCCGAAATAATATCCAGGTATAGTGCATATACAAGGATCTATACAGATGGATCTAAAGATGGTGACAAAGTATCATCAGCTACTGTTACTGGTGATCATATTATCTCAATCAGAATACCGAATCAGAGTTCTATTTTCACAGCTGAAGTCAGTGCTATACAACTCGCACTTGAACACATCGAGAATGTACAGGAAAGGAAGTCAATTATTTTTCCTACTCTCTTTCCACTTTACTTGTTTTACTCAACCCCAAGTTGAAGAACCCTCTCATTATGGAACTTCGTGAGAAGTTATCAACTCTCATGTCTGACCAATACGATATCGTGTTTTGCTGGTTACCCGGACATGTAGGTATCGCTGGTAACACCAAAGCAGTCAGTGCAGCAAAACTGGCTTTATCCAAACCTCTCACTGATTTTAAGATTCCGTTCAGTGATTTCAAGCCTCATATCAGAAGTTACATCAAATCTATGTGGCAAGCGGAATGGGATGGAGCGACAAATAACAAGCTTCATCGCTTTCGATCAACTATTTCAGATCACTACCCGTCCAGTAGTAACCTTTGTAGAAAGGATCTTGCAATTTTGACACGGTGTCGTATTGGTCATACACGACTAACACATTCTTTCTTGTTGGAGGGTACTGTGCGTCCAGAATGTGTTCCCTGCCAGCAGGTGTTGTCGGTGGAACACATTATTTTACATTGTACTGATTTTAATCTTAGTAGACGACAGCATTTTAATGTAGTGTCTCCTCGAGACCTATTTTACAGAACAAATCCTCATAAAGTTTTGTCGTTCTTGAAGGAAATCAACCTTTTTATTAAATTTTAAAATTGTTTTTAATCTTTTAACCAAGACTCTTCAAGAAAAATTCATCAGGTTGATTTTGAAGTTATTCACTTCTCTTCTTTCATTACCTTCTGTTTAATTACTTTGGTCTTTGACAGATCTCTTGTAGTTATTTTCTATTTTTACTTCGTCTTTTTACTTCATAACTGAAAATGAGTTTTTATTTTCCACCGTTTTCTCGCCACGATATAGCCTTAGCTGCTGATGTGGCGTTAAGCACCAATAAATAAATAAATAAATAAATAGACTGCCCTAACCGGGGTCATAAGTCCTCAACTGCCAGGATTCCTTCTTCCGGGGCCTTCGGAACGCACTTCACGGGAGAACAAGGTGCCTGCTAGATGGTATTAGCAGGATTGATCATTTTGGTCCGGGGCTGCGTATTTGTGTATTTAGCAGCAAACCAGCTCAATTGAGCAAACCCGCCAATTAGAAATTAGCAAACCCGCCCAATTGAGAAGGCCGTCCTCTATCCGCCACCTAGGTTCATCACAGCATTTTAAGATATAGGTCTTGAAATTAATTATTAATATTTGGGGGTTTTATTTCCAGCAGAATTTATTTCAGCCTTAATTGGGTAAAGTGTTAACATCACAAGTGTTCATTTAATGAAGATTACAGAAGGTTAATTTCTTTCTGCTCAGTTACAGGTCACCAGAGTTTCAACTCATTGAGTTCATTATTGTATTTGCAGATTATCATGATTCACTCACTGCATGCACTGAACACTCATTAACTAATTTCTCATTGGATAATGCCTTTGGTGTCCTGCTAAAAAAATCTCCTGTACTGACCAGCTGAGCTCTCATAATTTTCCCTGTTTGTGACCTGCTGAAGCTTTGTGATAAATTGTATTTTGTGTGCTGTGTATTTGAAAGTTAAATTGTTATTTTAAAACAGTTATTTTTATGTGTAAATAATATCTAAACAAATATGTAGTGCTGGGTGATTCTTGGACGATTCATTTGGATGGAAAGAATTCGCATTTGTGTTTTGGAAGACCAGGTACAGTAAATTATATTTATTTTGCCTTGTTTTTTTTATATTTGCTGTTCTTCTGGCTTTTATTGATCTGGTAGACGGTCGGGTAGCCTGATGGGCGTTTCATTTTAATGGAACGCCTATCTGGCTACCGGGACCGTCACCCGGTCTGGCTCTCGGGACGTCACCGCGTCCGTTAGATTCGCTGAACAATATTCTAACACACTAAATTACAGCACTGTAAGTTTTCTTTAAAGTAGTTTTCGCTTTTAAGGCTCGGTGTCGTAAATCATTAATCGCTGCTTTGATTTCGTATTTGCTAGTAAATTTAAAGCGTAATGTGCGATTGGATTCTCAAATTGAATATAAATGCATCTATAGTTTATTCCTGATGGTATCCCCGGCGCTGTGTGATTCGGTTCATTCTGCGAAAGCAGGGTGTGCCGAATTTCACGTCGCTGTGGATACATTTGTAGATGCTTGGTACTTTAACCCTTTCGAAGTGTCACAATTCTAACATATTTTATTCTATCCAGATTCAAGAAATACCAGCCCATATGTAGGGAGATGTCCAGTATCGACACACGTCCATAAACTCGTCATACTGAGGGTATGCATCTATTATTTAACCCATTACTCTACTTGCATATCAGTAAGAATGTTTGTTATTTGAGATGTCTGCTGCAGACGACTACGGTCATTTTGTGTACATATTCCCGTGTTGGTGTCATTTGTCGTTGTGCAAATTTTCATTGCAATACTTCAATTGATAATATAATTAATGCTGGCAAATTGTGCCAGTGCACGCTTGTAAATAGCATTCAATTGAAGTTCAATCATATATATTCATGTGTATTTTAGTAAGTATGTTATGTTTATAACTGAGGTCACGTAATAGGTAATGCATACTTTGTATGCCTTCGTGTGTTACATTTCTGGGCCTCTGTGGTTTTGAATTAGTTCTTTCTTATAGAAAGGAGTAGCGGTAGTTATTGTCTTGTATTCTGGATGTAAACTAGTCTTTGCGGTGATTAGTATTTTTCCACATGTATTGACATTGGTTGCTATACTTCGCTGGAATGAGCCCCACTGAGCTCATTCCTGTGAAGTATACCAACCCATGCCTCCTTACAGTGATATTTCACTGCCAATTATTCTTTGTGATAATTAGTGCTTTTTGGATATGGTAATATGGCATTCATTGTTGTGCTTCACTGGAATGAGCTCATTCCAACTCATGCCATATTGCAGTGATATTGCACTGCTAGCTTTGTTTACCTGTTGCTCATATACTATACACCGGAATCCAGATATCTGATGGATGCTTATGGAGTTTTATTGTTTTTACTTTCAGAGTTCGTTTGAATCTTAGTCTGTAAACCTGTTGAACTCATTGTTGACCTGATGAGCATTTGAAATGCTGCTTGTACTTTTTATTCACAGTCATCAAGGAAATAATAAACGAACCTACGTAAAACTTTATCTACCTCCATTTGGGTTTTTTGGAACAAGGCGGGTACAAAATAACCCCTACGAAAACAAGAAATAAACATGACGCACGGTGAATGCAATTAAACTAGTAAATGTACTAGTGTTATCGGAGTATTTATTAAATGGTGTTTCC